>OY288269.1:99093549-100293549 GCA_958450335.1 Hibiscus tridactylites
TAATATAGGTGTGTGTGTTTTATATGAAAGGATGAATCTAAGACAAAGGGACAGTCGATTCTCTACTTCCAGGCCCAGCATCTTGAATAAATTATCATTCTGGAGAAGGGATTTTGAGATGAACATGTCTTGTTTTTAGTACACAAGGAAAAAGCCCGTAACAACAATCTGCAGCTTCAGAGTCGGGCATTTATCCATTTGTTGCAATTCTAATACTTTTGGTTCTAAAACTCGAAGAGATGTCCGTTCAATTTACCAAAGGATTGGTCTTGATTAGAATTGCAGCATAGGTAGATGTTCTTGAACTCAAGAAAAAAAAAAGATGGAAAAGGAAACATTGTTATCTATCCATGAAGGATAGGATAGTCCGATCTCAGCTTGTAGGGGTCGGGAGCACTGATTTCCAATTGAGAAATTAGCTACCCATTCATGGAGAATGGGGTTCCTTAAATGGCCCAAGGCTAAGCAGCTTGGGGGTCGCATTATCCAATGTGCAGACCATTAATGATATGATTTCCATTGCTCTCAAGCATTATTGCTATATTAGAAGGCAATGTTATCGAGCAATGTGCAGACAATTGAGCCCCGTAGAGATGGTTGAACGTAGATCTAAGGGACTGTGCTTGAGACGAACTCTTTTTTTTTCGCTAGAAGGGTTAATGTTATTGCTTATGCCTTCGTGGGTCAAACACACCAAAGGTGTTAGGTCTAATTTTTTTCTTCAATTAGGTCTGTTTTTTTTTACTCAATAGTTGTCTAACGTTTCATTCTGTTACTCAAATAAAAAAATTTCGTCAACTATCGTTAAAAAAATCGTCAACCAATCAAAACATGACACATAACTAGTTTTTTTAATTTAAGAATTTTTTTAAAACTCTCAAAGTTTTAATTTCTTTCAATCAAACTCTCATATCACATCTCTCTCACCGTTCGACATCCTTCACCCTCTAACCTTCATTCAGAACTCAATCCACCTTTTTTTCATTATTGGATGTTCGTCGAAAGTACAACCGACGGTTCATTCATTAGTTTTCGGCGATTAGATGATGAGGCTTTTAGTCGGGGTGGTCCGATGAAAGAATTTTGGGATTTAGGGTTATGGTTTAGGGTTTTTTTTTGAGAAATCAAAGATTTTTAGGTTTTTTTATAAAGTTATTTTTTATTTTAAAAAAATAAAAAATAAAATAAAATAACGTAAATAGGACACATGTCATATTCTGATTGGATAACAAATTTTTTTAATGATCGTAACAGAAAAACTTATCTGAGTAACGGAATGAAACGTTAAACACCTACTTGGTCCAGAAAATAGTTGTAACACGCGAGTTTGGGGGTCGGGTGAAAATAATAATAAAATAATGTTTCGGGTTTCGGTTTCATAATTAAAATAATAAAATATTTTTAATGGGCTTCGTGTTTGCAAAATAATTAAAAATCAATATTGGGCCATCTTCTAAGTCCAATTCCATGCATTTTAGGAGATGAGGATCTTAGCCATTTCATTAATGGCATAATGGTAAATATGTCTTTGGTAAAATAAAACAAAAACAAAAGATGAAGACCATGTGCTCATCTTCTTCCTCACACTCATTTTCAAAACTAACGACATTAGAGCTCTTCCTCTTCATTTCACTATTCCATCATCTCCCTTGCTCCTTGTTGGTGATTTTCGAAAGGTAAATACGTTTTTGACTTGTCCTCCCTTCCATCTACAAGCTAGTACCTTTATTTTTCTCAAAGCTCCTAGTTCTTGGATTTTGGCGTTTTGAAAGTTTAGATTAAAAATGAGAACTTTGTTGTCTTTAACTATGCTTTTGATTATTTAATGTTAGATGAGTTGTTTACTATCCATGAGGTCCAACATAGTAGATTTTTATATGGTTTTATGGAGTTTCCCGAATTTGGGTTTTTGAGGGGTTTTTGGAGGGTTTTAGGTTGAGTTTTGGGTGTTTTATGTGGGAGAGTGTGAGCTGATGGTTAGACTATGTATGAGGGTTGTTATGGAAGCCTTAGGGAGTAATTTAAGGGTTGAAAACAAAGGATTTGGACTAGGCTTCATGGCTGCTCGAGAATGAGGAATTTGAGAGTTGTTCTTAGCTTGAAACTTGTGTTATGTGTTTGAATTATGTTCCAGGTTTACTACTTTGAATCGTGGACTGAATCATAATTGTTTCGATTGTGTTGGGATGATTAGAAGCAAGGAATCTTGTTGGTGAAGCCTCGGGGACGAATCCGGAGAATTCAATGACTTGAGCTTGGTTTTCGGCTTTCTTTTGGGTAGCAACGGTGAGTTGAAATGTCAAACTTAGACTTGTTTTCGAATTGGAACTCTTGGGGGTTTGGGTGGGACCTAGAGGGTTCACCTAAACCCAAGTGTAAGTTATTTCCTCCTACCTTTTTGCTATGTGTTGACGAGCGCTTGTATAATGTGGTAGCATGTGCATCTTGAATTGTTTACACCATTGTTGTTATGTAGTCGTGTTGAAGTCGAGCCTCACGTGACGATTGTCTTAACTACGGTGATGAGTGGTCCCACCGGTAGCGACTAGTAGTAGAGTAAGGTGATGAGTGGTCCCATCGGAAAACTACTAGTCGAACGGTGATGTGTGGTCCCATCGTGTGTATGTTGGTTGTACATGTGCAAACCATGTGTGGTCTTGTTGTGATAATCATTCGTGCATCCATTGATTTATTGTCAATTATGAAAAGTGTTTTGAAAACTGCATGCTTGTTGAATTGTAGAGCTTCTCTCACTAAGCTAGTTATCTTACGCTCTCCTTTGTTTCCAACATGCAGATCGTTAGAGTTCGGGAGGCAACCGGGCAAGGAAGGAGCTTTTGGAGTTCTCAAAGTAGCTCAAGTATGATTTACATATTTGTAATAATGCCTAGACGATGGGGGTGTAGACTTGTAGGAGTTGGTGTCAAACTCCTTAGTTGATGTTTTGTTTTGTTGAGCATGCTAATTGTTGAATTTATGTTGGCCATGTGTATGCCTTTATGTTATGGTTTGTAAACCATATTTACTTGATGCATGCTTACCTTGTGTTTGAAGGCTCATACCCTTTCCATGAATGCTATATGTGTTTGTCTAAGACATGTTGTACGTTAAATGCTATAGATGAACCTTGTTGATGTGATGTTTACTTGAATGGCCTTTATATGTATGTTGAATGACGATCCTTGGAATGTATGGCTCATGTATGTATGTTGAGTGCTAAGCATGGTTATATAGGCTGCCTTTCATCTAGTATTGATGTATGTTGAATCTTGGAGGTTTAGTTGTGTTTTGGGGCTGCCTTGTACCAAAACCAGCTAGAACCTGTCTTTTCGCAGCCCGTGTATCGAAACGATTGGTCCCGTTTTGATACGGCCTCTTGTTTCAGGCCAGGCGTTTCGATACGCATAGGGGTCGTTTCGGTACGATTTTGCCACTAAAAATCTGAGATTTTGCCGATAAATTGAGGTACCGAAACAGGTCTTGGCGTTTCGGAACGGTCTTCATATCGTTGACCACGAGAAGTTGACCGTTGAGGGTGTTTCGGAACGGTTGACCACCGTATCGATACGGTCTCCTCATGTTGACTTCGGCCCGTTGACCAAGTCAAGGCGTTTCGATACACACCTTGAGTGTTTCGAAAAGGCCTGCCTATTAAGCTAAAAATGGACTGTTTTGATATGCGCTTTGGGTCGAGCGTCTCGTATTTTGCTTCCGTTGCTGTTCTCCCATATAGGACTAAATAAATCATTTAGACAAGATAATAATAAAAGGAATTTTTCTAGGGTTGCTAACCGAAGGGAAGCTCTTGAGGGTTTCACTTCGGTTTTCCCAGTGTAGCCTACTCGGACCGGTCAGTCATCCAGACCGGGACGAGGGGGTTACAATAGTTTAGATACTTAAATAAAAAAAATGTATAGGTTGAGCACTTTTCTTACGGTTAAGCCTACTAAATACCGGTCGTCATCAATATTAGTTTATTTTAGGGTAAAATACACAAGTACTCCTTTGGTTGCAGAATATTTTTTGTTGATCCTCTGACTATGAAAAGTTATAAATTGATCATCCGACTTTAAAAAGTAAAAAAAACAACATGTTTCCGTTAAAATTTTAATGGTGGTGACATGACAATTAATAAGATTTACATAATAACATATTTAATTCTCAAATTTACAGTTTATTATAATCCAGTCATAATTCTAAAAAATTAACCCTCAACATATAAATATTGTTCTAATTCAGTCCCTTTCATCTTCTCCAACAAAGTTCGTCTTCTTTCAATTTCTAACCAAATTTCATATCTAAAATTCAACCATGTAACAGCCAAAAACATGTTTGGTTGTAGTAATGGAAAAGATCATGGTTTCACCATGTTGTGAAACCCTAAACCATTATTTAAAAACAACTCACTTTTTTAAACCCATTTTCAATTCCCCCGAGACCCCACTTCCCAAGCTTTTGGAGGAATTGTCGCGACGCTAGCACACAATTTTGGGATGCTTTTTCGATAGCTAAATTTTTAGAATTATGACCAAATTGGAAAAGTAAAATAAAATTTGTTACCATGCCAATTTTATTAATTGTCATTAGTTTTTTTTTTAAATAATGATCATATTATAATAATGTATAAAATTTGAGGGTTAAATTTATTATTATGTCAAATTTATTAACTGTCATGTGACATGCAATTAAATTTTTAATAGAAATTGACCAACTTATTCCTTTTTTAAGTTGGACGACTAATTTGTAACTTTTCATAGTCGGACGATTTAACAAAATATATCCTATGACGGAGGACTATATATATTTTACCCTTTATTTTATTTATTTTCTTATGTTTATGTATGTTATTTCTTTTTAAATTGTAACTTTTTTGGGAGTCTTTATTAGGTAAAAGCTTATCCCAAACATTATGTAGAATGATCTCTACATAAGAGCCTTTTTCCTGATAAAAAAAGAAAACTTAAAAATTTGAGATTGAAAAACTCTCTCAAACGAATCTTAATGTAATTCGTCATTTGGCGAGAAAGAAATAATCTATCTACCGAATAAACATAGAAGGCAAGTTCTATGCAGCTTCAAGGATAGTTATAATAACTGCACTTTTTGTAGTTGCAGTCGTCGTTCTCAGCGCTCTAAAGCTGTCGTAGGGTTCCCTTTGTATGTAGAAAGCAGTATGTTTAGGCTGAGGCAAAGTTGCTTCTTCATTTGACAGTTTGAGAATAACACATGACATTGCTGGCATGTCCTCTGGGCATTCTTGAACATACATGGATAAATCTAAGCACTTCGGTCCCAAAGTGTGATTCTTCCATGACTGTGTCCATCAGTTCCAAAGCTCGATCCTCATTCCAGGGCAACCAGGCGTATGCAAAATCAACACCAGTTATTTGCTGTGGAAGAGATAGAGGGCAAGGGATATATATCAGATCAGTGGTTTAAATAGGGGCTGTAATGAGATGTTACTGCAACAAATGCTACATGACTGAAAATACATCTGTGGCCGTAATTTAAATCTTTTCGTCTCCTTGAATGCAGCAACAAAGCAGACCAACAAGATTCATATGTCGAAGTTTGGTTATCAAAACGACTTCATTCGTGAATTGCTCAACACCCTGACCTTAGTCTTTCCACAGCTACTAATATACATGCCGTGGTCTTATGATCACATATTTTCTACTAAGAAACTAACATAACATATTCCGTGGTTTTATAAATCAAATACTAAACACTCGCTTCGACAATATGGGATTCACTTTTAATATATTCTCCACATTACACTTTCTTTCTCGCTTTCCACATCCAATATAGGTGTGTGTGTTTTATATGAAAGGATGAATCTAAGACAAAGGGACAGTAGATTCTCTACTTCCAGGCCCAGCATATTGAATCAATTATCAATCTGGAGAATGGATTTTGAGATGACCATGTCTTGTTTTTAGTACACAAGGAAAAAGCCCGAAACAACAATCTGCAGCTTCAGCGTCGGGCATTTATCCATTCAATTTTCCAAAGAATTGGTCTTGATTAGAATTGCAACATAGCTAGATGTTCTTGAACTCAACAAAACAAAGATGAAAAAAAGGAAACATTGCTACCTATCCATGGAGGATAGGATAGTCCGATCCCAGCTTGTAGGGGTCGGGAGCACTGATTTCCAATTGAGAAATGCTACCCATTCGTGAAGAATGGGGTGCCTTAAATGGCCCAAGGCTAAGCAGCTTGGGGTCACATTATCCAATGTGCAGACCATTAATGACATGCCTTCCATTACTCTCAAGCATTACTGCTGGATTAGAAGGCAATGTTATCAAGTAATGTGGAGTTTTATAAATAAAATACTAAATACTCATTTTGTCAATATGGGATTTACTTTTAATTCATTCTCCTATACGTTATTACACTTTCATTCTCCCTTTCCACATTTAGACATACATATGTGTAAGTTTGTTTCATATGAGAGGATGAATCTAAAACAAAGAGAGTCGATTCTCTACTACGATTATTGTAATTCGAAGGATGTTGAAGATCTAGCGGAGTTCGAACCTTTCATTGACCATCGCAGACTCGTCATTGAATCTTTGGAATCATGCTGTCTCGTTTACTGGAAGAGGCGACAACAAAGCCACTCACGAGCTTACTGGATATGACTTAAATTTGATAAATGACTTGTACTGGCACCTTGACCATCCAAGCTGCTTACCCTCCTTTGTAACGATTGATACTAGAAGAACATATGACATTGCTGGCCTGTCCTCTGAGCATTCTTGTACACACAATAAACCGACATGGATAAATCTAAGCACATCGAACCTGATGCGTGATTCTTGTCCCGTTTGAAGAATGTCCTGCGTAATGCCGAAGCACATTGGAATAATGATTGCAATCAAAGATTTTAAAGTGCAGAAAAAAAATATGACGCTTTTAAAAAATATGACATGTTTGTTACCATTTACCAAACTTGTAATTTGAAGCCTTGCTGAAGATCTACTGAAGCTCAAACCTTTCATTGAGAGCCGCAAACTTCTTATTGAATCGTCGGACTGATGCTCTGTCTCGTTTACTAGAAGAGACAACAACAGAGCCACTCACGAGCTTGCTTGATATGAATGAAATTTGAAAAATGACTTGCACCGGCACCTTGACTATCCAAGCCGCTTACACTCCTTTGTAATGAATGGGGATATAATTATGCATGCATAAATTTATGGACGAAGTCATTGGGTACTCAAATTTTTTCCTTCGGAAATGATTCTGAGCAAGAGATGTTACTTAAACCCCTAAACCAGACCTAAAAGAAAAGACCGAATTTAGAATGTTACGATTGAAAACTTAATCCTCAAGGAAACCAATTTTAAAAAATTATACTTTAATTTAAAATAAAATAACCGTAACTTAATATATATCTTATAATAAATAAAAACATAAATATCATAATAAATATTTGAATGTTTATTTAAAATCTCTGAAATAAAAACCACATCGAATGAATACTAAATATAGTCCTAAAACATAAATAGCCTCAAAGTATGAATTACATCAATGTATCAAAACAATAAATTGATAGGCAATGGAGTTAGATTAGTCGAATTCATGACTGAGGAGGCTTCATTTGTTGGAAGATTTTCAAAACTCACCGGAGAATCACTGGAATTTTATAAACTATGGAAATTTCTGATTTCCGAATTCGAGGAACACCATATCCTGCTCGTATCAGGTAGAAACGAGGAGGACATGTTCCTGCATTAGTGCAAATATTTATGTGTTGCATTTGTCTTATTTTGTTAAATGTCAACAACTTACTTGTGCATGGCCAAATTGGATGATATTAACTGTAACCCCCTAGACCCGCATATGCGTTTCACGGATCCTAGGAAGTCACATTAGGGTCACAAGAGCGACCCACAGAAAAAAATTTCAAATAAACATATGGTTAAACCTTTAAAACCATAAAATAAATATCTGATTTAAAATACAATTTTAGAAATCGTTCAAAATGATAAAACAATCATAATACCAGTTGCGGAAAATAGTTTCAGACTCATTTGTATAATACAAACACGACACACATGCCCCCTAGTTACACAGATACCATACTCCCTGACGAGCCGAAGAAACTCCCATACCGACGTTGATAGGTGCAACTTGTCTGATCTTTTATCCTGAGATGGTAAAAACAACATGAGCTTGGGAAAGCTCAGTAATACAGAACTACCAAAAGATGCTATAAGCTCGTGCAGATATATGGTAAACATAACAATTTCATGATGATCCAAGAAGTGACAGTTCTCTTTTCCCTTTTCGTAATTTCAGGGTAACGTTGTTCTACTATTTCGGGGTTTCAACATACTCAAGAATAATGGTATTTGTTCTTTAATCAGACCTTGAGAATTAGACGGAAATTATATAGGCTGATAATATACGAGGTAGGAATCAGAGAGTTTGGCGTCTAGTGTGTTCCAATAAGTACATATCAACATACATAAGTACAGATCAACATGCATAAGTACAGATCAACATGCATAAGTACAGATCAACATACATAAGTATAGATCAACATATATATAAGTACCTAGCATTATATCATATGAGCACATAACAAATTAAATGCAAATGTCCAATGTTCATACTGAAGTTTACAAGAAATACCCTCCAACCTCACACCAATATGCAATCCCCCAGAACTGCATCCATAAGGACTTACCCTAGGCCCGATGGGCGTAGGTGCCACCTAAGGGGGTGCCTTAGGTCCATAAGGACTTACCCTAGGCCCGATGGGCGTAGGTGCCACTCAAGGGGAGACCTTGAGTCCATAAGGACTTACCCTAGGCCCGATGGGCGTAGGTGCCACCTAAGGGGGTGCCTTAGGTCCATAAGGACTTACCCTAGGCCCGATGGGCGTAGGTGCCACTCAAGGGGAGACCTTGAGTCCATAAGGATTTACCAGCTTGATCAGGGCTGTACCGACAGAGACTTCATATCATAACCCAACAGTATACCCCAGACAGAATCAGTGTTCAGATTTCCCAGACATGGTTAACAGAATATATGTGACAGATATTTTACTCATAACATCAGAAACGGAAGAATTCATGCTTTTGACTGATAAATGGGCATACTATTGCAGAGCAGACATTTCAGTATTCATCATGCAAACAGATTGTACCATCATATATCAAACTAACATATCATACTATCAAGTAGGCAGAGAATGTCATTATGCAGTTTGTTCAACAGAATATAGCACACACATGGAACACACTAGATGGGACAGATTATTTCTCAGAGATGCTTGGCATATACGGAATAAGACATATTGAACTTGTGACGATTTGAACGGATTTCTGAAACGTGGCCCCTATTAGAAGGGGTTCATACTAACTGCTTAACCCAGATATTTAGGAAATGATACATCAAGACCTTTGAGAGTTTTGGCATATCCTGGATGATTCAGCCATTTAAGCTTACAAGGGCATCATAGACATTTTATCATACACGGACATTTTGGTAATTTATACCAACAAGGCATAAACAGTGGCTCGGGAATTCTGTTTGCTCATCAAATTTCCAGCCAAGCATTCAGAGATTTCTATGTCAAGATCCTTCACGGTATCGGATACATTCAGTGCTATTTGATTACTTGGGCCAACGAGGGCATCTTGGTCATTTAACTATCAGGGGTGATTTTCGTAATTTAGCCCATTAATGATGAAATAACGATTCACAATATTTAATGTTTCCGGAAGTTTATCGAGCCTCCAAAACTATTCGAACTAACATACCTCAATCTTGCATTTCTAACCAACCCTTCTAATGTATCTATCTGTATAGTATATCTGAACGGTTGCTTTCGTATTTCACCACCAGATCTACCGCGAAGTAGTCGAACTTATATTCTGTGCGGAAAACTTCCAACCTTATTATAATATTAGGAGTGATTATCATACATGAGTGTGCTTCCTAACACTTAGGGGCGCTTTAGCCCTTAAAGTTTTATTAGAAATCTCAGAGTTTCATCAACTGCATAATTGCATATTTAGCTCAAGAGGGCTTTTAAGTCATTTTGGAAATTTGGGGTAAATCCACCATTTCTTTCTGAATTACCATTCAGTACCTTCATCATTCACATGCTCAAACGAGACTAAGTCGTCATAACTCTCCGCCACTTTACAGACGATTCATTCAATACAGACTTGAGGGTATAACGTCATTCAAATTAATCAGACATTACGGTGCTCGAGGGCATTACCGTCTTTTTGGTCATTACGATCATTCTCATTTAATTCACGCATCACTGTCATAAGGATCGACTTATAATTTCAACAATATTTCTAGAGAATTCTCATTCAAGTGTTATACAGAGTTTGAGAGATTATCCGAGTTTGTATCACATGTATTGCATAATGATGTCGAAGTCTTACCATTAAAACATACATCTTGGGTAGTGTAAATTGCATAATCAGGTCGAATGCAGATTTTAGGTCATTTCCTTTATCAGAGGGGTAGTTTAGTCATACTTATGCTCCAAGGGCATTTTCGTAATTTCATATCAACATCTCATACTTATTTTTCGTATCGAATTCAGCTTAAGCAAATTTCACAAAACACTTATCATAAGCATGCATGCTTTAACCAGGTATCAACATGTACATAAAACATACAAGGGGTAGTAATGTATTACCTTAGTTCCGAGTTATACCGGTTGACTCATGATACTACATTCGATCGCATTAGAATCCAAACTGGATGTCCCATGACATTTCGAATACCGAGATACTTGCATACCTTCAAATACACAAATTAACATTTCAGTTCTTATCCATAGAGCTCTTAACAAAAATTAAACACTTTCGGGTTCAAGGTAAGATTCGGAGGCCTTCGGGTCAGAATTTTGCAAAACGGGCTTCAAAATCGGACTCAGAACGTCGAAAAACATAAAATAGGGCTTTTCGGAAAATTTGACTTTTTGGTCAAAGTCAAAGTCAACGGTCAACGCTGACGTCATCAGGTCAACGCTGACGTCAGCAGGTCAACGGTCAACGGGTCAGAGTCAATGCTGATGTCAGCATGACGTTAGCAGTCAACTGAGTTGACTCGGACGAGTTGACTCGGTTGACTCGGACGAGTTGACTCGGACGAGTTGACTCGGGTTGACGGGTCGGGTCGGACGGGCCGGGTCGGACGGGTCAGACTCGGATTAAGACGGTTCAGGTCAGGGTCATAGACCGACCGGTTTAACCGGTCCAACCGGTTCACTCACCTCATTATTTTGGTCACCGGACGGCGACCAGAATCTCGCCGGAAACATCAAACTTTGCCTGATGCACCAGAAAATAAAGGGTCTCAGTTAATCAACTCGAATCTAACTTGTTATTCGCGAAACTTGCCGGAAAAATAGACCGAATCGCACCTTAAATGCACGAGGTGGCCGGAGATGGTGCAACTCCGACGAAGGCCTTAACGGACTCGGATGGGCGATCGGTTCACTGGGTTTTGTTCATTGTCATGTCGGGAGCCCGGATCTGGCGGCGGCATCGCGAACGGACGGCGGACGAAGCCGGAAAACGGCGAAAGAGAAAGGCGACGATTGGGTTTTGCCGGACTTCAACCGGCTCTCCGCGCCGAAAGGGGGTACTTCTCTGCGCGTGGAGGGCTGGGTCACGATCAGAGCAGGGCGACGGTCACGCCGGTGCTGGCGGTGCACGCCACGGCCCGGCGGTGGCGTAGATCGGAGCTACAACGGCAGATAACTATTGGTAACCGATGGCCTCTTTCGTTGCTGTTTGGCAACGGACGGCAGCGCTATCGCGCGCGTGGTGGACGGAGATGAGTCCGGGACGAGGCGGCGGTCACGCCAGTGTGATCGGTGACGTCCACGATCGAGCGGTGGTCGGAGATCTTGGCAGTGACCGGATCTGGGTATTTTGGGGAGGGAGTTGAGAGAAAAACAATTATGGCACTTTATTTCAATATGTGAAACGTCTGAATCTGATATAATCAAATTCAAAAACTCCTTAATTAACAAACAAATATTACCCTTGGTAATACTTGACAGAAAAGAGCACTTGGCTCAATTGGTTAGCATGTAGAGTGGTGAGGGTTGAGGTCTCGGGTTCGAGCCTCCACACCCTCACCCTTTTTGTTATTTTTTTTATGCATATATTTTAGGGGTGTTACATTAACTTAATTGAACAGTACTGATCAGCTGGAGAGCTGGTTGAGGGGAAACATTGCATAAACTATGCTGACATAGTGTTTAAAAGTATCTGAGATTCCTCTTGTATAAATGACCTGATACATACGAGCTGATGCCACGCTTTCCTTCTAAAATTACATAATACAAGTCAAGCGTGCGGATCTTGCCTCCCTTCTGCAGAACAAATTCAAAAATAAGGTGATAACCTGCAGACAAGTTGAAAGCAACTAATTATTAAAATGAGGAAGAACAGATTTGAGAAAATGCCTATTTTCTGTATACAGATAAGGGTAATGAGTTGTTTTGATTGTGGAGAGCAGACAAAACATGAACATTTTCACAATAATCAAGTAGATCTAAATCAAGTCCACGTTGCTTGTAATTGATATTTTAACAGGATGAGATTCCTCTTGCCTCCCCTCAACCTTGTGATATATATATATTAAGCAGATGATAATAGGTAGACAACAAATAGCTAGACTGAGTTGAAACACAATTGAAAGGTCTTCTTTCTTCTCTAAACCAAAGCAAATGGCCACCTCTCCTTTAAATGTTCAACCTTCTTCCCATGTTCGCTCTAACAGCTTGCCTTCAAGGCAACATCCCATCACTTCAGATATTGATGAAAATCTGAACCGACTAAGGGCGTCTCAGTCGGCCTCTACATCATCATCGATAGGAAATCAACTCAACTGTCTTCAAGATTTGTATGAATCTGTTGATATGTTGCTTCAATTACCCCTTGCTCAACAGGCTCTAGCTCAAGAGCAGCTAAGGAAATGGGTTGAACAACTTTTGGATGGATCTCTCGTGCTCCTGGATGTATGTGGAACCGCTAAAGATGCTTTGTTGCAAACAAAGGAATGCACACAAGAACTTCAATCGGTTTTGCGCCGAAGAAGAGGAGTTGAAGGGCTTGCTAATGACGTTAGGAAATACTTGACCTCTAGGAAGGCAGTGAGAAAGGCAATCTGCAAGGCCTTGAAAAACTTGAAGCACATGGAGAACAAACTTAGCAGCTCTTCCTTCAGCAATGATGATGAGACCAAAGCCGTGATTAGCACCGTAAAACAAGTAGAAGCAGCAACCATCAGCGTGCTAGAGTCCTTGTTGTCCTTTATTTCAGGGCCAGAGGGTGAATCGAAATCGAGCCAATGGTCACTAGTTTCAAAGTTCATGCACCAAAAAAGAGTCATTTGCGAGGAAGAAGAACAAAAGGCAAATGAATTTGAGAATGTCGATGCTACATTGCGTTCCTTGATTAAATCAGGAAGCATGAAGCATGTTGAGAATGTGCAAAATGAGCTCCAAAACTCAGAGATGTGCATCCAAGATCTTTATGATGGTCTCGAAAGCTTCTTCAGGAGGTTGATCAAAGCTAGAGTCACTGTTCTCAATATCCTCAACTGTTGAAATCTTATTCATTCTAACTGTACATAAAAGTAAAAGTTACATGTATACAAATTTTAGAACAAAAAAATTATAGTCTTATTTCCACATATGCTCTTTTTTACTTACCTTTCAATAATGGTTATCGATGCAACTTAAGCCAATTGTTTTTTACTGCACATCATTCTAGTAAATTGTTTGTCGTTGATAAAGGCTGTTTTTTTGTCTACACAATGGATAAAGAAGCATTTTGTGTTTCCCTTGGCATATCTCAACAACATTATTTCCCAGGAACTCTTCAAGATGTCTGAGGAAGAGTTCGGACAGTCAAACCATGGGCCTAGAACATTACCATGCGATTCTGTCATAGCGAGTTATATAGTCTTGTTGGAACTCTTCAAGAAGTCTGGCCACAGCTGCTCGTCGTACACTACATTTTTCCATGAAGGAAAAAAAAAACTTGAACTTGTAAATGATTATTAAAACGTTGTATTATATTCTCAATAGATGTTTCATTGTACAACACTAACCTCATGAAATGCAGTAAACTTAAATGAGTTAATTTTCTCACCCTTACAGTTACTGCTTACTATATAATATCACATGAGTAGCTAGAAAATGCAAATACATATGAAAGTAAAATATTAAAGCTGTTTCAATATCTCACATTTTTAAATGGTATCCGGTAACCTCACATCTGTATTAAACATTTATTGGATGTCTCTTGACAATATATTTCCAGCATCAGTAATTGTAATTGGTAAGGAAAAAAGACTTAATAACCTGATATTTTCCGGAAAGAAGCAGTTGAATTGAAGTATTGCAGTCTATCAACCATGCTTGGTAAGTCAATATATATCGATAATGTAATCAATTTGGATAGGAACTGACCAAACAGGTAAAAGCAGAGAACCTTTAAAAGAATTGTTTTGTTTCTTTTCTTGTTGAATATATGGTTCAGTTTTCTTTCTTTCCAATTTACGGCATCAAGGCATGAATTTAATACTGATAAGGACCTGAGAAATTTCATTATCTTCCAAATTTCACTCTTGGGATTCCCTAATTTGTGTTAACATTGAAAGAATGTCTAACAAAGTTGTAAACATAGATTCCAATACTAGAAATTACATGCTCCAGCTTTGAAATTACCAACACAAGTTAGGCCAGCATGGCAAGGAGTTATTGTTCCTCCTGTATAAATTACAGACTAAAATCCTTCCCCTCAGTAGTACTAGCAATCATATACGAATCAACTCCTTTTTTGTTTTCGTTCTCTAAGGTTTTCATCCGCGGAACATATGGAAGCAAGCATGATTACCTCAAAGAAGCTTATCAGAATGACAAGTGGTAGAAGATAGCAGCCATTGGAAGTAAAAGAACTGTGGCAGCAAGGACGAATAAAAATAGAGCTGCTGCATATCATTCTAATAAGCCATCGGTAACCGATAAAGGCTGCTTTGTTATCTACACAACGGATAAGAGATGTTTTGGGATCCCATTGGCATTTCTTGGCAACTGCACTTTTAGCAACTCTTCAAGATGTCTGAAGAGGAGTTTGGACGGCCAAGTGATGGGTCTATAACATTGCCATGTAATTCAGTGCTCATGAATTACATCATCATATACTTGTTTGAATCAAGTACATATGCAGATCAACAGTCACTTGTTCGTGGATTATAAGTAAATTGTCTCCGAATTGTATAAACGATTATTGTAAAGCGCTCATTAATCTTATATTTTATATGCATTTTATCTCATATTATTGTTGTTCTTAAGTACATTTTAGGCATATCTTTAATTTGGTAAAAAAGATGTTTTAGTTTAGTTTGCATTTCATGGCTAGAAATTGTTAGGAGGAGGACAGACCAGAGGAGAGGATGCAGAGACAGCAGATTAGGGAGTTGTACTGATGCAGTTACACACAGAGAGAGTTGCTACCGAGTAGCCGCCGCCATACCTGCCGCCCAGAGCAACAAACTGAGGAATTGGAAAATTGAAGTGCGATTTGTAGAGCAGAAAATCTTGATACCAACGATGCCGTCCACTCCATTTTCTGACGCCTGGAGCAGCGGACAGAGCCGCCGAAGGAGGGGATCAAGATGACTTGCGGTGCAAGGCAACAAGAAGGAGTCCACATTCAACTCAAAGAAGTTGGAATTAAAGGTTACATTTAATGCAAAAGCTACTTTGAAGACTTCTACTCCAAGAAGGACTTATCCTAGCTAATGCCTATATATACTCGACATATTTTGTAATTATAAACATCTTAAGTTTTTCTTTGGGCATAGTCTAGGTTTTCTTGCCTCCAACAATGTTCTAAATTTTCTCTTGGGTTTGTGTTATGTTTGTAAACTAGTGTGAGAAAGATTGTTTAGGAATTAAATTTGTATTTGCAATAAAACTTCAAGGCTTGCTTATTCCATTCTCTTCATAGTTTTCAATTAAGTTCGAAAGATTAGTTGTTAACTATCTATTTGTTCGGTGTCGAGAGAGTCAAACTCACGAAAGGGATAAATATGATCCTCATCCTAATCAGGTGTTGATCAATTCGGTCTAGACATAGGTGCGAGTTTAACGCGGCTAAAAGAGGACAAACCAAGGTTGTTGTTCGTTGACAGATTCACGCCGACGGGTATCATCTGCGGTGGGCAACGACAACATTCTGACTTAGACATAAGTGGGACCATTATTGAAGCATTCTGCCGAGCCTTGAAGGACTGCCGAATTTATTGCCGAGCCAATCGTCCGTTCCACTGCCGAGGCAATGAAAGCGTCGATGCAGCTAATCTGCCATCTTTCGCCGAGGCAGGAAAGTTTGGTAGTGCAGTACAACTTATCTTATTCAATGCAGTTCCCAGCATAACCTGCCTCATTCTATCACCTTGATCTCTTCTATCAATTTACTTTTCTTTATCAACTAAAATTTACTTGTGCATTTAATTCTCATTGTGCAGGAATTACAATTCGAATAAGCTATCAAATTCATGTGGGAGACGATATCATTTATACTATAACTTGACAAGAGTGTGAACTTGTGCTTCTATTTAGAGAACAACTAAACGCTCTACAATTATGCTATAGAAAAACTTTTCTTTCTAGGTGTAAATTATTCAAACGTATCATAGTGTATTAACAAAAGTTTTTTCCTTGGAAAATGATTCTGAGCGAGAGATGTTACATTATCAGTTATTGCCTGGATCAGTTCAGCCCTATCAATGCCAGGAAGTTAACTTCCTTCTGCTTTATTATGCACTGAAAATATAAAGTTTTGTTCTAAAATGAAACCCAGATCTCCAGCAGCATTCCATGATTTTTATCTAGCAGCAATTGTTACATCTTTAGAACTTAATATGATCTAATATCTGATAATGACAAGTCCAGCAAATTGACAGGCAATGGAACTAGATTAGTCAAATTCATGACTGAGGAGGCTCCATTTGTTGGAACATTTTCAAAACTCACCGGAGAATCACTGGAATTTTATAAACCATGGAAATTTCTGATTTCCGAATTCAAGGAACACCATATCCTGCCAGTATCAGGTAGAAACGAGGAGCATATGTTCCTGCATTGTGCAAATATATATGTGTTGCATTTGTCTTATTTTGTTAAATGTCAACAACTAACTTGTGCAAGGCCAAACTGGATGAAATTAACTTAATTGAACAGTACTGATCAGCTGAAGAGCTGGTTGAGGGGAAATATTGCATAAACTATGCTGACATAGTGTTTAAAAAAGGCTGATTAAAGAAGTATCTGAGATTCCTCTTGTATAAATGACCTGATATATATGAACTAACGCCTACTACTGCATAGCAAATAGCTATAAACATTAAACCACCAGGCTGTCTTCTCAACAAGAAAATAAAAAGTGCAAATAGGTACACGTTTTCCTGCTAAAATTACATAATACAAGTCAAGCATGCGGATCTTGCCTCCCTTCTGCAGAAAAAGTTCAACAATAAGATGATAACCCGCAGACAAGTTGAAAGCAACTATTTATTAAAATAAGGGAAGAACAGATTTGAGAAAATTCCTATTTTCTCTATACAGATAAGGGTGATGAGTTGTTTTGATTGTGGAGAGCAGACAAAACATGAACATTTTCACAATAATCAAGTAGATCTAAATCAAGTCCACGTTACTTGTAATTGATATTTAAACAGGATGAGATTCCTCTTGCCTCCCCTCAACCTTGTGATATATATATTAAGCAGATGATAATGGGAAGGCAACAAATAGCTAGACTGAGTTGAAACACAATTGAAAGGCCTTCTTTCTTCTCTAAACCAAAGAAAATGGCCACCTCACCTTTAAATGTTAAACCTTCTTCCCATGCTCGCTCTAACAGCTTGCCTTCGAGGCAACATCCCATCACTTCACAAATTGATGAAAGTCTGAACAGGTTGAGGGTGTCTCAATCAGCCTCTACATCATCATCGATAGGACATCAATTCAACTGTCTTCAAGATTTGTATGACTCTGTTGATATGTTGCTTCAATTGCCCCTTGCTCAGCAAGCTCTAGCCCAAGAGCAGCAAAGGAAATGGGTTGAACAACTTTTGGATAGATCTCTCGTGCTCCTGGATGTATGCGGAACCGCTAAAGACGCCTTGTTGCAAACAAAGGAATGCACACAAGAACTTCAATCGATTACCACACTCGTTCTAATAGCTTTCCCTCTAGATCACACCCTCTAACTTCAGAGGTTGATGAGCATTTGAGTAGATTGGCATCGTCTGAGTCGGCGTCTACATCATCCTCGTTAAACCACAAACTCGGTAGAGTTCAAGATTTACATGATTGCATTGAGAAGATGCTTCAACTGCCCTTCACTCAACAAATATTATCCCAAGAGCAGCAAAGGGAATGTGTTGATGAGCTGTTGAATGGATCTCTCGGGCTTTTAGATGTATGCGCCACGACCAAGGATGCCTTATTGCAAGTAAAGGAATGCACGCTAGAACTTCAATCTGTCTTGCGCCGCAAGAGAGGTGCAACAAAAGGCTTTGCTAATGAGGTTAGAAAATACTTGACCTCTAAGAAGGCAGCTAAAAAGTCAGTCTTGAAGGCCCTAAAGAATTTGAAGCATAAGGAAAATAAGCAAAGCACTGTTGCTAACGAGACTGGTTCCATCGTTAGCCTATTAAGGGAGGTGCAAGCAGTCACACTAAATGTGGTACAATCCTTGTTGGCCTTTACTTTTGGGCCTGAGAAAGAATCACAGATGATCCGCTGGTCGATGGTCGCAAAGCTATTGCATCCGAAAAGAGTCAGCAGTGAAGGGGAAGAGCAGATGAACGAAATTGAAATCGTTAATGCTTTATTGCAATCTCTTGCAACAAGCAATTCTGACATGATGCAAACTGAGAAAGTTCAGAATGAACTAAAATTATCAGAGTCTTGCATTCAAGACTTCGAAGAAGGGCTTGAGGGTCTGTTTAGGCGTCTGATCAAAGTCAGGGTCAATATTCTCAACACGCTCAACCATTAAGCTGGTCTCAAATATCATCTTGTACATTAAGTGCAACACAAATGTAATATTCTTTTATCAAATTAAAATACACTTCAGAAAATTTTGCTTCTATTGCATGTTTTCTACTTATGGTCTTACTTTTCTAGTTTTTTTTTTGTATAGAATCTCAAACATTAACCATCTCTTTTCAAATGCATTAGAATAAACCTTGTGTAAGCAAAAATGATTTCCACCAAGGAGCTCATCTTTTTATTGGTCTATACTGAACTAATTAGATTATACCCTTTTTTCTTAGATATTCACAGCAGTAGGAAAGCTACAAATAAATTACTTTTCATTCTCTCCATCTATAAAGATCACAAATATGGCTTGGAATTCCCATTTTAAACTTCTTTCTCTACCTCACCTATTTCCTTGTCAGAAAGCTAGTATGATTAGCATAAAGAAGCTCATCAGAATTGAAAGGAAATGAAGGAAGATAGCTGCCATAGGAAAGAAAAGAACTACTTGTCTACTTCACCAATAAGTATTAGCCGGAAGATGGCTGATGCATGTCATTCTAGTAAATCATTTGTCATTGATAAAGACCATTTTGTTGTCTACACAATGGATAAGAAGCGTTTTGTGTTTCCCTTGGCATATCTCAACAACAGCAATCTGCAACAGGAAAAAGAAAATCCAAAACAGAAGCAAATAGAACACCATCGCAATGAGTCAATGGACTTTCCAACAGAGTCAGGCATTTATCCATTGTTGCAATTCTCATGCTTTGTTATACTTTCCCTGGGAAACTTAATCACTTTTGGTTCTAAAACTCAAAGCGATGTCTGTTCAATTTACCAAAGGATTTGTCTTGATTAGAATTGCAACATAGCTAGATGTTCTTGAACTCAACAAATCAAAGATGGAAAAAGGAAACATTGCTACCTATCCATGGAGGATAGGATTGTCCGATCCCAGCTTGTAGGGGTCGGGAGCACTGATTTCCAATTGAGAAATTAGCTACCCATTCGTGGAGAATGGGGTGCCTTAAATGGCCCAAGGCTAAGCAGCTTGGGGTCACATTATCTAATGTGCAGACCATTAATGACATGCCTTCTATTGTTCTCAAGCATTACTGGTGGATTAGAAGGAGACGTTATCAAGTAATGTGCATTATTATAAATAAAATACTACATACTCGTTTTGTCAACATGGGATTTACTTTTAATTTATTCTTCTGTCCATTATTACACTTTCTTTCTCCCTTTCCACATATTGATATACGTATGTGTAAGTGTTTTTCACATGAGAGGATGAATCTAAAACAAAGATTAGTAGGTCTTCCGCAAATTGAAAGTGAGACAACATAAATGATTTATTTGCACAGCCAATTTGAAAATCTTCGAAGAGTCCTACCTTAACATCCTTGAATAGTAGAAGACTCAGCATCTCCCCCACTATATTAAAAAGTAAAAGTGACAGCGAGTGACAGCGAGCATCCCTGGCGCAAACCTCTCGCGATGTTGAAACTGTCCGTTAGTGATCCATTAACCAATACTGAAATGGAAGCCGTAGATAGACATTTTAGAATCCAGGATCGCCATTTAGTTCTAAATTCCATGTGCTTCATAATTTTCATCAGAAGCGACCAATCTAAAGAATCATAAGCACGCCTAAAATTCACCTTAAATGCAATGCCTTCCAAACCCTTCTTCCTCCAAAACTCCACTCCCTCATTAGCTATACAGGAACAATCGAAGATTTGTCTGCCCGGAGCGAATGCAAACTGGGAAGGGCCAATCAAATGGTCAATACATATCCTTAGTCTTTTTACAAGGACCTCAGACAGGATCTTGTATAATCCCCCAACCAGGCTTATCGGGAGATAGTCCTCCAACATTTTCAGATTTGATTTCTTTGGTATCAATGTGATGAACGAATGATTTAACCCATTCTCCCATTCTTTTCTCAAGTAGAAATCATAAAAAAATTTCATGATATCTTCCTTCAGATTCAGCCAAAAATATTTAAAGAAGCCCATATTTTGACCATCCGACCTGGGGCCTTATTGCTATCACAAGAAGCAATTGCGTCCCAAACTTCCTCCTCCGTAAACTACCTTTCCAATTGCGTGCACTAATCTTCAGAGATATAAGCAAAGTCTAAATCCATCTTTTCCACCTCCAGTGTTGGCTTCAAGTTATACACCTCCTTGAAGAAATCAAATACCGAATTTTTAATCTGGTCTGGGTCCTCCAGCAGCTTCCCTTCTACCTTCAAGAATCTCAAAGCATTTGTTCTACCTCTGATCATGGCACACTGGTGAAAGTATCAATGTATCAAAATAATAAATTGATGGGTAATCTTCATAAATAGTCACTTTCGTTTACGGTTTGTTTTATTTTAGTCACCCGAATTCAAAATAGATCATTCTTACTACTTACGCTTTCGAATTATTTCTGTTTTTATCACTGGGTTGTTAGTCTCCATTAGTGGCCTAACGGGCAGCTGACATGGCCGTGAAAAAATAAAAAATAGCCAACGTGTATAATACACATGGAATAGGTTTATATTTGATTAGTTTTGAAATGGGTAAAAGAAAAATAAACTTGTTCATATTCCTTAATCAAGTTAAAAAAATTAAAATCCCAAAATTCATTTTCTCGTAGTACACTACATTTTCCCATGAAGGACATGCTGAAAAAACCGTCACTTGTTTGTGGGTTATGACCATATTAATCCTGTAAAGCATTATGCAATCTGCAACTCCAAAAGGAAAAAAAACTTGAACTTGCAAATGATTATTAAAACGTTGTATTATATTCTCAATAGATGTTTCATTGTACAACACTAACCTCATGAAATGCAGTAAACTTAAACGAGTTAATTTTCTCACCCTTACAGTTACTGCTTACTATCTAATATCACATGAATAGCTAGAAAATGCAAATACATATGAAAGTAAAATATTAAAGCTGTTTCAATATCTCTCATTTTTAAATGGTATCCGGTAACCTCACATCTGCATTAAACATTTATTGGATGTCTCTTGACAATATATTTCCAGCATCAGTAATTGTAATTGGTAAGGAAAAAAGACTTAATAACCTGATATTTTCCGGAAAGAAGCAGTTGAATTGAAGTATTGCAGTCTATCAGCCATGCTTGGTAAGTCAATATATATCGATAATGTAATCAATTTGGATAGGAACTGACCAAACAGGTAAAAGCAGACAACCTTTACAAGAATTGTTTTGTTTCTTTTTTTGTTGGTTCCACGTGTACTTTCGTCATTCGATATCTTAATGTAACTGATAAGCATCATTTTACTCGCCAAAATGAATTAAAATAAACATCTTCAAACAAATAATAAGATAAAGAAATTAGAGTAGAATAGAGGAAGATGGTCGATCCACAAGGAGTTCTGTTGAAATCGCTGACTGAGTCTTGTCGTGATTGAGTTCTGTTGAAATCGCTGACTGAGTCTTGTCGTGATTTAGATCCCATAAGTAGCTAAAATAATAAATAAATAAATAAATAAAAGGGTTTGGCGTGATTTGAAGTAACGAGAAAATAATAAACAATTAAAGAAAAATGCAGTAAATAAAGTGAGGAATGAAGTATAACAATCACTAATAAGAAAGCAGCCTCGAGCTAGCTTCGTCAATTCCCACTATCATTGAAAATAAATTTTTACTCCGGGATTCATGTCGATTACAGTCTACGAGGCTCAACCCATCGTAACTTACTTTTCTCTCATGTAACCGATCTTCCCAAGTGTATCTCCGAAAGTCAATTCTTAAATAATTCAACCACGTCTATCGCCGTTAAAATACTTAGTTTAAAAACATGAAAAGCTCGATGTTGAGTGTGTAAAAGTTCTATTATTTACACCCTTTTTAACCCATATTTCTGCTGCATTCAAGCATCATTGCATTACATTTAGGTTAGTTTACAGCAAAACATCACAAATATATTAAAGGCACGGATTCTACTAAAAGATGGCTTATTTTGCAGATTGCTTCCATAGTAGATGGAGAAGGCGGGCGCAGGGCAGAGAAGCAGGAAAGCTGAACTGGACAAGTAGACGAAGAGGACGATGCTGCAATGGAGCTGCCGTGACAGCAGAGGACGACAGCAAGTTAGTGGAGGAAAAGCAAAGTGGACCTCGATAGATAGAGAAAATTATGCTCGTCTGTCGTGTGAAAACCATATATTTTTCCAAGCCCCGGATCAAAAGATATGTCAAGCCAAAAGCTCAAGGAGAGGAAATCCCATGAAACAAGGAGGCGGCTGATAAGTAGGATCCTTGGAGATTAAGTCTTTATTAGAATCTTACTTTTAATTAAAGTTGTAATCCTTGTTAACTTAGAAGACTTGAGCCCAAAGCTTATATAAGGGCATAGATTTTAACCTAGGAGACATCTTCCCCATAACCGACAACTAAAACCCCTCCGCCGTTTACCCGCCGTCGACATGTTCTAAATTCCCCCTAGGGCTACGGGTTGTTTTGTAAAGTAGTTGCAAGGGTTGTTTTGTTTTAGAATTTTCCAAGTTCAATAAAATAAACTTCAAGTTCTCTTATTTTGGTTATTAATATCTTGCAAGAGCATCGGGAGAGCATTGTGAGGTTATTCATTTACTTAGCATCGGAAGAGTTAAGTATACGAAAGAAATAAGAGCAAGTTCTCTAGTTTATAGTTGAACTATCTTGTGCCTAGGGATAGGGCAAGGTTAAGTGGCTAAGGAAGAATTCATACACATCGGTGTTCATCCTTCGATTCACACCGGGAGGTATCATCAAAGACGTGATCATCGACAGACTTGGACCTAGGGATAGGCCAAGGCAGATCTGGGATTCTTGCCAAACTTGAAGTACGGAGTTGGTGTGTTTGCTGCCGCGACGACCAACGGACAGTTGCCGCGACAGGTGCTGCCGCGACAGGCGTGACGACAGAACTGGAGTTCCTAAGCATTGCAATACCTGCACTACTGAGCAATTCAATACCAGCCCATTCTCTCTATCTTGATATTCCAACTCTTTTATTTACGTTTTTCCTTATTATTTTCGTGACAATTCTCTTAAATATTTTCTTTACTTCGTGCAGTGAACTAAGGTGAAGCTATAGCCCAATCCCTATGGAGACGATATTCGATACTTCGTATCACTTACTACTTGCGTCGTGTACACTTGCACTACAATTGCGATAGACTCTTTTACACGCAACAAGTTTTTGGCGCCGTTGCCGGGGAATTGGCAACATAACTACACCTTTCTTTTATTGCACTTTTTGTTTTTGTTTTTGTTTTTGTTTTAATTTTTCTTTTTCTATTTTTCGTTAGTACTTTCAACTCTTGCTTTTCACGAGGTTTTCTTGTTTATGCGCAGATCTAAAAGAGGTGAAGATCCTGAGTATAAATTAGATCCGGAAATCGAATGTTCCTTCAATCTCAAGAAACAACTTCGCCACCTTTTAGCCAGGAACGAGTACCTTGAGGAACAGCTAGAGCAGATGGCCCGTAATCCGCCCGCTGGTGGAGGTATACCGCCTGTCGGCGACCCGCCTGCAGCAGATGGACGACGGTCCTGTCGTGACTACATGCTGAACGATCATGTAGAGCTGGAGACCACACTGCCGGATATTGAAGTTGATAACTTCGAGCTTAAACCCGTCATGTTTAGTATGATCAACAATGCCGGGCAGTTTAGTGGTGCTGTGACAGAAGATGCTAGGGAGCATCTCAAAACGTTCCAGGAGATCTGTGGTTCGTTTAGACTGCCAGGAGTTAGTCCGGAGATACTGAGGCTTCGGTTATTTCCCCATTCATTGAGGGACAGAGCTAAAACTTGGTGGAATAAACTTACGCCGGGTTCAATCGTAATTTGGGCAGATTTATCTCGTGAATTCTTATCTCGTTTTAATCCTTCGCATTTATCTGAGCGATTACGTAATGAAATTGCTACTTTTCAACAGGAAGATGACGAGCCGATGTACGAGGCCTAGGACAGATTTACTACTCTTCTTCGGAACTGCCCAATGCATGGATTCCCCGTCTGGAATCAGGTAACTAAGTTCTATAATGCTGCTAACTTACAAACTCGTATTCGAATTGATTCTGCAGCAAATGGACTATTATTGGATAAAGATCCGGACGAGGCATTGCAAGTTTTGAAAAATCTGGCCAAGAATGAGGAGCAGTTTCCGACTGCAAGAAGAGGGGGTAAATGGGTACTTGCTGTCAAGGATTATGAAGCCGACAACACTATGAAATCACATGTAGCATTCCTTACTAAAGCAATGAAAAGGTTATTGAATGATGATGAATTACAAGGATTTGCTGTCGAGGAAGTTTGTACCATTTGTGAGGGAAATCATAGTCGGGATGAGTGCCCAATACAAGTAGAAGAGGGAAAATATGTTGGAAATTACAAGCCGAATTACAATTCCAACAATTATAATCCCAATTGGAGGAAGGATCCAAAATTTTCCTAGAGTAATCCTAACAATGCCCTAAATCTGCAAGCACACAATCAGAATCAGGGAGGACCTAGATTGCTAACGCGACAGCAACTGCCGCCGCAACTGCCACAGCAATTGCCGCCTCAGCAGCAACAGCAGCCACCACCTGCCACGAGCAGCATATTGGAACAGACACTGGCCACTTTTATGTCTCAGACCGGTACATATATGGAGAATATGAATCAGTTTGTCAAGAAGACAGAGAATTTTTTGGATAAAAAGAGATGAGGATGACAAATCATGAAGCTACTTTGAAATCTCTAGAGACACAAATGGGTCAGGTTTCCCAACATATTAAGCCGAGGTAAAATGGAGGATTCCCTAGCAATACTGAAAATGCTAGACCGCCCACACATGAACAATGTAAGGCAATTACTACTAGGAGTGGGAAGAAATTACCAGGGCCAGAAAAAGAAGCTGAAACAGAAAAGGAACCTGCCTTGGATAAACCTGCCGAGGAAGCTGCCCCGACAGGTGATAAACAGACTGCTGCCGATAAGCCTGTCACGACAGCAGAAGCGACAGAGGAGAAAAAAGATAATTACAGTCCTCAGATTCGCATGCAGTGGGAAGGACGTATTGCTGACTACCGTCCTCCACCACCTTTTCCTCAACGGATACAACAAGCTAAGCAAGAATCTCAACTTAAAAAGATTTATGATATTTTTAAGCAGGTTCATATTAATATTCCGCTGTTAGATGCCGTTAGGGAGATTCCCGGTTATGCTAAATTTCTCAAGGATGTTATGTCGAAAAAATCTAAACTTGGGGAGTTTGAAACGGTAAAGATGACAGAAGGTTGCATGAGCATTCTTCATCGGCAGCCACCCCAGAAAAAGAAGGATCCGGGGAGTTTCATCATACCTTGCGTAATCGGAAATAAATTCGTGGGTAAGGCACTTTGTGATCTTGGTGCTAGTGTTAATTTAATGCCAAAGTCTGTTTTTCAGAAATTAAGTATTGGAATGGCGCGGCCCAGGACAGTAACTCTGCAGCTGGCAGACCGCTCTTACGTTCACCCAGAAGGAAAAATTGAAGACATTCTGGTAAGAGTGGATAAGTTTATTTTTCCTGCTGACTTTCTTGTTTTAGATTGTGAGGCAGACGAAAACGCACCAATCATCCATGGGCGACCCTTCTTAGCCACGAGAAGATCACTGATTGATGTGGAGAAAGGAGAACTCACCATGCGAGTGAATGATCAAGAGATTAAGTTGAATGTTCTCCAAGCGATGAAACATGCTGATGTGGACGAGGAATGTAAGGATATCATTGAAGTGACCCTTGATCAACCCTGCATCAGGTCGGGCTGTCACGATATTAAATTTGGACACTGCCGCGGCAGCCACCTACAGGACTGTCACGACAGCAACAACGACAGCACCGACAACAGCGACTCCTCTGAATCTGATACATCTGATACTGAAGGTCAGGAGGAGGTAAACTGGTTAGGCCATCGTCCAGGTAAGTTATTCGAACCTTTGAATTATACTTCGGATAACCATTTAATCCAAAAACCATCTACTGTTGAACCACCTGCCTTAGAACTTAAGCCCCTGTCAGGGCAGTTAAAATATGCTTATCTTGGTTCCAATGACATACTGCCCGTAATCATCTCTGTTAAGCTGCCACAGGAACAGGAACGACAGCTAATCGGCATGCTAAGGCAGCACAAAAAGGCGATTGGATGGACGATAGCAGACATTCAAGGCATTAGTCCGGCGTTATGCATGCACAAAATCCTCCTAGAGGAAGATCATAAGCCGACTATTGATGCCCAAAGGCGACTAAACCATGCGATGAAAGAGGTAGTGCGTAAAGAGATAATCAAGTGGTTAGATGCTGGTATTATTTACGCCATCTCCGACAGCAAATGGGTAAGCCCGGTGCAATGCGTTCCAAAGAAAGAAGGAATGACCGTAGTAACCAACGAGAACAATAAGTTAATCCCAACCAGGACTGTGACCGGTTGGAGGGTTTGTATGGACTATCGGAAGCTTAATAAAGCTACCCGAAAGGACCACTTTCCTTTACCCTTTATTGATCAAATGCTTGATAGATTAGCGGGTAAGCCTTACTATTGTTTTCTTGATGGTTATTCAGGTTACAATCAAATTGCTATTGCACTGGAGGATCAAGAAAAGACGACTTTCACATGCCCCTACGGAACGTACGCTTTTAGGAGGATGCCGTTTGGACTATGTAATGCACCCGCCACCTTCCAAAGGTGCATGATGGATATATTCTCCGATATGGTAGAGGACTTCCTTGAGATTTTCATGGATGATTTTTCCGTCTTTGGAGACGATTTTGAGAGCTGCCTCGGCAATCTACAAAAGGTACTTGAAAGATGTGAAAAAGCTAATCTTGTTCTAAATTGGGAAAAATGCCACTTTATGGTGGATGAAGGGATAGTCCTTGGCCATAAGATTAGCTGCCGTGGGATAGAAGTCGACAGGGCTAAAATAGAAGTGATCGAGAAGCTGCCGCCACCAACTACAGTCAAAGGCATTAGAAGTTTCTTAGGGCATGCTGGTTTTTATCGAAGATTTATTGCAAATTTCTCAAAAATCACCAAGCCCCTATGTTATCTTTTGGAGCAGAACCGACCCTTTGACTTTAATGATGAATGTACTGAAGCATTCAAGGTTCTGAAGGAAAAACTAGTAACAGCCCCCATAGTACAGCCACCAGACTGGACACAACCATTTGAAATTATGTGTGAAGCTAGTGACTATGCTGTCGGGGCAGCACTTGGGCAGCGCAGAGATAAGCTGTTTCATGTTATATACTATGCCAGCAAGACATTGAATGACGCCCAAGTGAATTACACCACCACAGAAAAGGAGCTATTAGTTGTGGTATTCTCTATTGACAAGTTTCGTTCTTACATACTTGGGACGAAGGTGATAGTGCACACAGACCATTCTGCCCTGAAATAACTGTTCGCAAAGAAGGATGCAAAGCCTAGATTGATACGGTGGATCTTGCTATTGCAAGAATTCGACCTTGAGATCAAGGACAAAAAAGGGACAGAAAATCAGGTGGCAGATCACTTGTCAAGGTTGGAGAAGGGACAGAGTCTGCCAATAGATGAGACAAACATACTGGAGACCTTCCCAGATGAGCAGCTCTTTGCTGCCGCAATCGTTGCCACAACAGCCATGGCGGCAGGTAAGTCTTCTGAACTCCCCTGGTATGCTGATTTCGTTAATTTTATAGTTAGCGGAATACTTCCTTCTGATCTTAATTATCAAGCCAGGAAGAGGTTCCAAAATGATGTTAAGCATTATTATTGGGACGAACCTCTTCTTTTCAAAATGTGTACAGATCAAGTTATAAGGAGGTGTGTACCACAAGAAGAACAAGAAGACATTCTCCATCACTGCCATGCTTCACAATATGGAGGTCACTTAGGAGGCAATAAAACTGCTGCCAAGGTGCTGCAGTCAGGGTTCTACTGGCCGACACTATATAAAGATGCACAGGACTTCTACAAGAACTGTGACAGGTGCTAGCGGACAGGTAACATCTCAAGGAGAAACGAGATGCCACTGCAAAACATACTAGAAGTCGAGATCTTCGACGTTTGGGGGATTGATTTTATGGGGCCTTTTCCATCGTCATGTGGAAATCTATATATCCTCCTAGCAGTGGATTATGTCTCTAAGTTGGTTGAAGCCATCGCCACTCAAAAGAATGATGCCAAAACAGTCCAAAAATTTCTACACAAAAACATTTTTTCGAGGTTTGGCATTCCTAAGGCGATTATCAGTGATGAAGGGAGACATTTTGACAATAGGGTTATTGCTGCCGCCTTGAAGAAATATGGTGTCAAGCACAGGATCGCGACAGCATACCACCCACAAACCAATGGACAAGCTGAGATATCTAATAGGGAAGTTAAGAACATTCTTGAGAAGATGGTTAAGCCAACTAGGAAAGATTGGTCTTTACTCCTTAACGATGCATTATGGGCATATAGGACAGCTTTTAAGACTCCGTTGGGCATGTCTCCATACCGACTGATTTACGGAAAAACCTGTCACTTGCCTGTCAAGATCGAGCACAAAGCATATTGGGCAATCAAGGCAGTGAATATGGACTTGGACAAGGCAGGCCAGAAAAGGCTATTAGATCTGAACGAGATTGAAGAATTACGGACAATGGCCTACGACAATGCGAGAATTTACAAGGAGAAGACTAAGAAGTGGCATGAGAGGAAGCTGCTGCCACGACAGTTCTGCCCAGGGCAGCTTGTGTTGTTGTTCAATTCTAGACTGAAACTCTTCCCAGGAAAGATAAAGTCTAGATGGTCTGGCCCGTTCCAAGTGGTACAAGTTTTTCCCCATGGTGCCATCACAATCCGATCATTAAAAGGCGGGCACCAATTCAAAGTCAATGGACAGCGCCTTAAGCATTACCAGGGGACTGAAGCCCCATGAATACAGGAAGTGGTTACTTTAGGAGATGCCCCACAAGGCATCCCTAATTTAACCTAAATTTTATTTTTATCTATTTTTATTATTTATTATTTATTAGGAAATTAGGTTTATTTTATTCGAATAATGCTTTTATATTTTCTATTTTTAGGAAATAAAGGAGTCAAGAAGAAAAGGAGAAGTGACCCAAGCCCACCATTCATCCATCAGCCCAACAGAGCCCATTTATTGAAGCCTGTCGTTCCAGCTGCCGCCGCAGACACGGATAAGACAGGCTGTCAACAGACTGACACGGCAGATGCAGAAGCGTGTGACAGACGCGTAACAGACGCATAATTACGTGTCAGACGTGTCAGACACGCCAAAACTCATCAGTCGCCCCATTATTCACGCCTGCTGTTACAGCATTAAATGGGCAGCAACTCGACCGCTATAAAACTCCGTTCTCATTTTCAATTTCCTCACTTCTGCTTATTCTTACTTGCTTTCTCCTCTCGTTTTATTTGTTTTCTTTACTTTCACAACCCTTGCAACTAAAATGTCTTCCAGACGTACCCGTCGCAGTGCTGCTTCAACCTCTTCAGCAGCAGCACCTACCCCGCAGTCTTTCGCAACCAAGGAATTATGGGAGGAAAGAGGATTCATCTACGTCCGAAAGGCAGCAAACATGGGGCTCAGACCATTCATCGCGAAGGCGATAAGGACTCAGCTATGGGAGCAGTTCGCGGCACAACTTGCAGAAATAAATTATACGTTGGTGAGGGAGTTCTATGCTGCCATTGATAGCAGGACAGCAACATCAGTCACCGTCAGAGGGGTAGAGGTATCATTCACAGCCGATAATATCAACCATATGTATGGCATCTATTTTGGTCCCAACGACGATGCCCATCAGTAATTTTTGGACACCCTCGACTCTGCCGCCTACGGTGCTGTCATGGCAGAGGTGACAGAAGAAGGAACAGAGTGGAACACGAGCAAAAAGAACCCCAACTCTGTCAAAAGGGGGCAGCTGCTTCCAGAAGCCAAGCTATGGAACGCTTTCATCAAAAAGCGTATCCTGCCGTCCTCCCATCACACGACGGTGGACCAGCAGAGGATCGCCCTCATTCATTCGATCATGAACGACCGACCTATCAACGTGGGCCGCTATATGAGGGAAAGCGTCTTGGACTGCACATTTTGATCAACCTCCCGCCTCTGCCTACCATTCATGATCACTTCTCTCTGCCGCTACGCTGCTGTCCCAGAGGCCACCACCGATAAACTGGTCCAAGGACGAGGCTGGACGGACAACAACATTACCAGCCTCATGGAGCTGATAGTCGCTACCCCCTCTCCTCCTTCAACCCGACTGCCTCCCCAGCAGAATCATCCGAGGAACCTGCCCCTGAACCTGCCGCAGCAGCCGCCCAGACAGACCAATCTGCCCAAATCCTTGCTGCCATACAACGGGTGGAAGACAGACAGATGGGGCTGATGACATTCATCTGGGATTTCGCAATTTCTACGGTAAATTTCATTACCAACACTTTAAATTATCCCAATGTTATTTTCCACACTTTCCCTGCCCACTATTTCCATATCCCCACCCCTGTCCACACACCTACACCACCTGCCTCCCCACATGCACATTCTGCTGCTTCCACCCCATCACCTGCCCCGACGGCAGCTGGCAGTCCTCCGACCGAAACCTTCGTCCGAGGAACGAAGCGACCGGCTTCAGATGACAGCGAGACAGACCCTCCTATTAGGAGGAATTTGGAGAAGGAGTTCACGCCTGTCAAGAGGCAGAAACACGTGGCAGACAGAAAACTCATGCCCAAGGCCAGCACCACCACCAACAGCACTTGGGATAGTGGCAGCAGCTCAAACATCCAGGTCGTGGAGCAACCTGCCCAGCCTGCCCCACCACCCAGACGCCGCCACCAGATCCGTGTCAGCAGCAGCAGTGAAGACAGCGATTAAAATCTAAGTCTTTTATTTTCTTTTTATTGCTGCCTGCTTATCTATATTTTGTGATGTACCTGCCTTTATTTTATCTGTCATTTGCATTGAGGGCAATGCAACCCTCAAGTTTGGGGGTGGCAACCCTCCATTTTAATGGAGTCTTAGTACATCTTTAATTAATTGTTGTGGCTTTTATTTAATTAAGTTCTCTTAAAAAAATTAGAAAATATTAAACTGTTGGCTTAAAACTGTGAAGTAAACTTACCTGTCATGACAGCTCTGTCGTGGCAGCATCTTTAGGACAGTTTAAGGAGAAGTTTAGAGCCTTTCTATAGTTCTGAAAAACTTAAACACCTTTGTGACTGTTATATTGCTTAGATTTCTTTTAGCCAAACTAGAATAGGATGCTTAGTACTTGAATAGCCCCTAGAGGTGCCTAACACTGGCTCTAGGAAAGAAGTTTAGCAAAAGAAATTCAAAAACCTAGAGGTGCCCGAAACCGGCTCTAGGAAGCTAACTAGAGATGCCCAAAACTGACTCTAGAAAAATTTAGCTTGAAAAAAAAAGAAGAAGAAAAAGAATCATGAAAATGTGTCTTCGAGAAAATAAGCTTTGGCATAAAAATTCGAGTTAAAAAGTTGAATATTCTAGTGAAACTAAGAGAGTCTTAGCATATAACTGTTCACAAGCATGCACACACTGCACGAGAACTATAGTGAGATTCCGAACAGATCCTAATATTTCCGACAGGTTGTTGCCGCCACAGAGAATGAGCGACGGGTAAGGGACAGTTCACTGTTTGAAAGCCAACACAAAAATATTCTTTTTTCTTTTAGGTCTTAATTGCTTGAGAGCAAGCAAAAACTTGAGTTTGGGGGTGTGTTGAGTGTGTAAAAGTTCTATTATTTACACCCTTTTTAACCCATATTTCTGCTGCATTCAAGCATCATTGCATTACATTTAGGTTAGTTTACAACAAAACATCACAAATATATTAAAGGCACAAATTCTACTAAAAGATGGCTTATTTTGCAGATTGCTGCCATAGTAGATAGAGAAGGTGGGCGTAGGGCAGAGAAGTAGGAAAGTTGAACTGGACAAGCAGACGAAGAGGACGATGCTGCCATGGAGCTGCCGTGACAGCAGAGGACGACAACAAGTTAGTGGAGGAAAAACAAAGTGGACCTCGATAGATAGAGAAAATTATGCTCGTCTGTCGTGTGAAAACCATATATTTTTCCAAGCCCCAGATCAAAAGATATGTCAAGCCAAAAGCTAAAGGAGAGGAAATTCCATGAAACAAGGAGGCGGCTGATAAGTAGGATCCTTGGAGATTAAGTATTTATTAGAATCTTACTTTTAATTAAAGTTGTAATCCTTGTTAACTTAGAAGACTTGAGCCCAAAGCTTATATAAGGGCATAGATTTTAACCTAGGAGACATCTTCCCCATAACCGACAACTAAAACCCCTCCGCCGTTTACCCGCCGTCGACATGTTCTAAATTCCCCCTAGGGCTACGGGTTGTTTTGTAAAGTAGTTGCAAGAGTTGTTTTGTTTTATGATTTTCCAAGTTCAATAAAATAAACTTCAAGTTCTCTTATTTTGGTTATTAATATCTTGCAAGAGCATCGGGAGAGCATTGTGAGGTTATTCATTTACTTAGCATCGGGAGAGTTAAGTATACGAAAGAAATAAGAGCAAGTTCTCTAGTTTATAGTTGAACTATCTTGTGCCTAGGGATAGGGCAAGGTTAAGTGGCTAAGGAAGAATTCATACACATCGGTGTTCATCCTTCGATTCACGCCGGGAGGTATCATCAAAGACGTGATCATCGACAGACTTGGACCTAGGGATAGGCCAAGGCAGATCTGGGATTCTTGCCAAACTTGAAGTACGGAGTTGGTGTGTTTGCTGCCGCGACGACCAACGGACAACTACCACGACAGGCGCGACGACAGAACTGGAGTTCCTAAGCATTGCAATACCTGCACTACTGAGCAATTCAATATCAGCCCATTCTCTCTATCTTGATATTCCAACTCTTTTATTTACGTTTTCCTTATTATTTTCGTGACAATTCTCTTAAATATTTTCTTTACTTCGTGCAGTGAACTAAGGTGAAGCTATAGCCCAATCCCTGTGGAGACGATATCCGATACTTCGTATCACTTACTACTTGCGTCGTGTACACTTGCACTACAATTGCGATAGACTCTTTTACACGCAACACTCGACTCAGAAGTTGTCTCATTGAGAATCCTTTCTGATTTCATCTTTCCTTAGCAGACCGCCGCTAAGAGTGTTCACAGGAAGTCGAAGTGCCACAGGCCAATCCTTCCTCCCAACTGTATAATTAAACAATTCCAGACCAACGGATCCATTTTGATTTGAAAAATGTTTAAAAGTTTTAGTAAGACCGATTGCCAAACTATCTAAATAGAAATATGAAAATATATCCCGAAGGGATTTAAGAAATATTTAATTCTCACGTGTGATTGATTTGTACTAGTTCTCGGTTTTGAAAAAATTAGCCAAGCATGATATTGATTATCAAACTTAACATGTTTTTGACAAAATGTTTAAGAAGCATAAGATAAATATGAAGTAAGATGAAACAAGAAAATACTTCTATTAAAATGAAGACAAGTAGCAACAATAACTAAAAACAAGAGATGATTCTATGCCTTACCCATGGAAGATATTTAAGGGTTAGATTTACTAAAGATAACAAAAAGATAACATAATTTAAAATGTTTGGTTTAAAATTTAAATAAAATAACATAAGCAATTAAGTAGTGAAAAGTCCTCAAAACAAAGAAAATAGCAAGCAAAAGGTGTCATTTATAACAGCTTATCAGTAATAAATAACTAACTAATAACAGTGTCACATTAATATTAAAGTTAATCTATGACAACTTCTTGTTGTAGTCATCTGAAAGTTTCTTCTTTGCATAGTTTTATCCGCGGCTTTAGTCCACTACAAGACAAAGTTTAGTACACCATGTGGTTTTGTCAAGTTTGTTGAATATATGGTTCAGTTTTCTTTCTTTCCAATTTACGGCATCAAGGCATGAATTTAATACTGATAAGGACCTGAGAAATTTCATTATCTTCCAAATTTCACTCTTGGGATTCCCTAATTTGTGTTAACATCGAAAGAGTGCCTAACAAAGTTGTAAACATAGATTCCAATACTAGAAATTACATGCTCCAGCTTTGAAATTACCAACACAAGTTAGGCCAACATGGCAAGGAGTTATTGTTCCTCCTGTATAAATTACAGACAAAAGTCCTTCCCCTCAGTAGTACTAGCAATCATATACGAATCAACTCCTTTTTTTTGTTTTGGTTCTCTAAGATTTTCATCCGTGGCACATATGGAAGCAAGCATGATTACCTCAAAGAAGCTTATCAGAATGACAAGTGGCAGAAGATAGCAGCCATTGGAAGTAAAAGAACTGTGGCAGCAAGGACTAATAAAAATAGAGCTGCTGCATATCATTCTAATAAGGCATCGGTAACCGATAAACGCAGCTTTGTTATCTACACAACGGATAAGAGATGTTTTGTGATCCCATACGGAAACTGCATTTTTAGCGAACTCTTCAAGATGTCTGAAGAGGAGTTTGGACGGCCAAGTGATGGGTCTATAACATTGCCATGTGATTCGGTGCTCATGAATTACATTGTCTCCCTTGTGAAACGAGGATTGGATAAGGATATGGAGAGAGCAGTGCTCAATTCCATTACAACCTATCGCTGCACATCATCAGATACTTGTTTGAATCAAGTACATATGCAAATCAACAGTCACTTGTTCGTGGATTATAAGTAAATTGTCTCCGAATTGTGTAAACAATTATGCTATACAAAAACTTTTCTTTCTAGGTGTAAATTATTCAAATGTATCATAGAGTATTAACAAAAGTTTTTTCCTTGGAAAATGATTCTCAGCAAGAGATGTTACATTATCAGTTATTGCCTGGATCTGTTCAGCCCTATCAATGCCAGGAAGTTAACTTCCCTCTGCTTTATTATGCACTGAAAATATAAAGTTTTGTTCTAAAATGAAACCCAGATCTCCAGCAGCACTCCATGATTTTTATCTAGCATCAATCGTTACATTCTTAGAACTTAATATGATCTAATATCTGATAATGATAAGTCAAGCAAATTGACAAGCAATGGAACTAGATTAGTCGAATTCATGACTGAGGAGGCTCCATTTGTTGGAACATTTTCAAAACTTACTGGAGAATCACTGGAATTTTATAAACCATGGAAATGTCTAATTTCCAACTTCGAAGAACACCATATCCTGCCAGTATCAGGTAGAAAGGAGGTGGATATGTTCCTGCATTCGTGCAAATATTTATGTGTTGCATTTGTCTTATTTTGTTAAATGTCAACAACTTACTTGTGCATGGCCAAATTGGATGATATTAACTTAATTGAACAGTATTGATCAGCTGGAGAGCTGGTTGAGGGGAAATATTGCATAAACTATGCTGACAGAGTGTTTAAAAAAGGCTGATTAAAGAAGTATCTGAGATTCCTCTCGTATAAATGACCTGATATATATGAACTAACGCCTACTACTGCATAGCAAATAGCTATAAACATTAAACCCCCGGGTTGTCTTCTCAACAAGAAAATAAAAAGTGCAAATAGGTACACGCTTTCCTGCTAAAATTACATAATACAAGTCAAGCATGCGGATCTTGCCTCCCTTCTGCAGAAAAAATTCAACAATAAGGTGATAACCCGCAGACAAGTTGAAAGCAACTATTTATTAAAATAAGGGAAGAACAGATTTGAGAAAATGCCTATTTCCTCTATACAGATAAGGGTGATGAGTTGTTTTGATTGTGGAGAGCAGACAAAACATGAACATTTTCACAATAATCAAGTAGATCTAAATCAAGTCCACGTTACTTGTAATTGATATTTAAACAGGATGAGATTCCTCTTGCCTCCCCTCAACCTTGTGATATATATATTAAGCAGATGATAATGGGAAGGCAACAAATAGCTAGACTGAGTTGAAACACAATTGAAAGGCCTTCTTTCTTCTCTAAACCAAAGAAAATGGCCACCTCACCTTTAAATGTTAAACCTTCTTCCCATGCTCGCTCTAACAGCTTGCCTTCGAGGCAACATCCCATCACTTCACAAATTGATGAAAGTCTGAACAGGTTGAGGGTGTCTCAATCAGCCTCTACATCATCATCGATAGGACATCAATTCAACTGTCTTCAAGATTTGTATGACTCTGTTGATATGTTGCTTCAATTGCCCCTTGCTCAGCAAGCTCTAGCCCAAGAGCAGCAAAGGAAATGGGTTGAACAACTTTTGGATGGATCTCTCGTGCTCCTGGATGTATGCGGAACCGCTAAAGACGCCTTGTTGCAAACAATGGAATGCACACAAGAACTTCAGTCGATTTTGCGCCGAAGGCGAGGTGTCGAAGGGTTTGCTAATGAGGTCAGGAAATACATAACCTCTAGGAAGGTTGTGAGAAAGGCAATCTGCAAGGCTTTAAAGAACTTGAAGCATATGGAGAACAAACTTAGCAGCTCTTCCTTCAGCAATGATGATGAGACCGTAGCCGTGATTAGCACCTTAAAACAAGTAGAAGCAGCAACCATCAGCGCCTTAGAATCCTTGTTGTCCTTTATTTCAGGGGCAGAGGCTGAATCGAAATCGAGCCGATGGTCCCTAGTTTCAAAGTTAATGCACCAGAAAAAAGTAATGTGCGAGGAAGAACAAAAAACAAATGAAATTGAAAATGCTGAAGCTACATTGCGTTCCTTGATTAAATCGGGAAACATGAAGCAAGTTGAGAATGCGCAAATTGAGCTCCAAAACTCAGAGATGTGCATCCAAGATCTTGATGAAGGTCTCGAAAGTTTCTTCAGGAGGTTGATCAAAGCTAGAGTCACTGTCCTAAACATCCTCAACTGTTGAAATCTTATGATTTCTAATTGTACATAAAAGTACAAGTTACATGTATACAATTTTTAGAACAAAAAAAAAATTGCAGTCTTATTTCCACACATTCTCTCTTTTTCTTAGCTTTCAAGAATGGTTAACGATGCAACTTAAGCCAATTGTTTTAACTGCAAACATTCACTTTATTACTAACACTACATGTTTACATGTATCTCAACTCACAAGCTGAATTATAGAGCTTCCATTATTACATTTGTTCAACAAGAATTCAAAGGATTTTTTCAATGAAAACCTGAGCTGTCCAGATCCCTGTTGTCCCGTTGAAGCTATTGGAACACTTTGTTAAGTTTTAAATATTTGATTACTTCGATTATCACATGGTAGGTACAAATCTCACATGCTATTTCATAGTCTGTCAATCACAATATTTTCTTCGGTTCTGTTAGGGGAGAAGGATACGAGAGGGGATTCATGCACTAATTACTCGACAGAACTTTAATGGCTTTCTCATGGATGCATGCACTAATCAGACAACATGCTGACATTTAAATTTCACACGTGTTTAATGAAAATCCTGATGGCTGTCTCTCAGTAATGCTTACAGCTTAATAATCCTGCAAAATATATAGAAGTTGAGCTTGCAGATCTTGCCTGCCTCCTGCATGACAAGAAATTCAGGACATTATTAAAGAACTCAAACTCATCTACGTTAATTGCATACACACGTTCTTGTGCAAGCTAATGAAAATGATTAAACAATTGAGGCTATACATTATAAAACTAGCCACTGTCTGCGGAAGCAATTTTAAAACCACTCGTGCATAATCCATTATATAGTATAGTGTTATCTGGAGAATCAAGATATGTTAGGAGTTCACTAATTAAAAGAATCATGTTATGAGTTGTAGGACTGGTTAGGAGGGAGACATTGCTTCAACCATGCTGAGATAGTTGCTGTGATAGGTGTCAAGTCCATGTTACCACACGACTGCAACATGAAAGGGTGAGATTCTTCATGTCTCCTCCTTCATAGAATATATATGGTACATGATGGGGAGAAGGTATTGAATTGAGATAACAACTTCCAAGTTTTCTTTGCAGAAGAAATAATGGCCACCGTTCCTTCAAACATCCAAACCGGTTACCACACTCGTTCTAATAGCTTTCCCTCTAGATCACACCCTCTAACTTCAGAGGTTGATGAGCATTTGAGTAGATTGGCATCGTCTGAGTCGGCGTCTACATCATCCTCGTTAAACCACAAACTCGGTAGAGTTCAAGATTTACATGATTGCATTGAGAAGATGCTTCAACTGCCCTTCACTCAACAAATATTATCCCAAGAGCAGCAAAGGGAATGTGTTGATGAGCTGTTGAATGGATCTCTCGGGCTTTTAGATGTATGCGCCACGACCAAGGATGCCTTATTGCAAGTAAAGGAATGCACGCTAGAACTTCAATCTGTCTTGCGCCGCAAGAGAGGTGCAACAAAAGGCTTTGCTAATGAGGTTAGAAAATACTTGACCTCTAGGAAGGCAGCTAAAAAGTCAGTCTTGAAGGCCATAAAGAATTTGAAGCATAAGGAAAATAAGCAAAGCACTGTTGCTAACGAGACTGGTTCCATCGTTAGCCTATTAAGGGAGGTGCAAGCAGTCACACTAAATGTGGTACAATCCTTGTTGGCCTTTACTTTTGGGCCTGAGAAAGAATCACAGATGATCCGCTGGTCGATGGTCGCAAAGCTATTGCATCCTAAAAGAGTCAGCAGTGAAGGGGAAGAGCAGATGAACGAAATTGAAATCGTTAATGCTTCATTGCAATCTCTTGCAACAAGCAAATCTGACATGATGCAAATTGAGAAAGTTCAGAATGAACTAAAATTATCAGAGTCTTGCATTCAAGACTTCGAAGAAGGGCTTGAGGGTCTGTTTAGGCGTCTGATCAAAGTCAGGGTCAATATTCTCAACACACTCAACCATTAAGCTGGTCTCAAATATCATCTTGTACATTAAGTGCAACACAAATGTAATATTCTTTTATCAAATTAAAATACACTTCAGAAAATTTTGCTTCTATTGCATGTTTTCTACTTTTGGTCCTACTTTTCTAGTTCCTTTTTTTTGTATAGAATCTCAAACATTAACCATCTCTTTTCAAATGCATTAGAATAAACCTTGTGTAAGCAAAAATGATTTCCACCAAGGAGCTTATCTTTTTATTGGTCTATACTGAACTAATTAGATTATACCCTTTTTTTCTTAGATATTCACAGCAGAAGGAAAGCTACAAATAAATTACTTTTCATTCTCTCCATCTATAAAGATCACAAATATGGCTTGGAATTCCCATTTTAAACTTCTTTCTCTACCTCACCTATTTCCTTGTCAGAAAGCTAGTATGATTAGCACAAAGAAGCTCATCAGAATGGAAAGGAAAGGAAGGAAGATAGCTGCCATAGGAAAGAAAAGAACTACTTGTCTACTTCACCAAGAAGTATTAGCCGGAAGATGGCTGATGCACGTCATTCTAGCAAATCATTTGTCATTGATAAAGGCCATTTTGTTGTCTACACAATGGATAAGAAGCGTTTTGTGTTTCCCTTGGCATATCTCAACAACAGTATTTTCCAGGAACTCTTCAAGATGTCTGAGGAGGAGTTCGGGCAGTCAAGCGATGGGCCTATAACATTACCATGCGATTCTGTCCTAATGAGTTATATACCTGTTGGTACAACAAGGATTAGCTAAAGATTTGGAGAGAGCAGTGCTCAGATCAATCACTGGCCACGGCTGCTGAACGTACAGTACTACATTTTCCCATGAAGGACATGCTGAAAAAACAGTCACTTGTTTGTGGGTTCTGACCATATTAATCCTGTAAAGCATTATGCAATCTGCAACTCCAAAAGGAAAAAACTTGAACTTGTAAATGATTATTAAACTGTTGTATTATATTCTCAATAGATGTTTCATTGTACAACACTAATAAAAATAGAGCTGCTGCATATCATTCTAATAAGCCATCAGTAATTGATAAAGGCTACTTTGTTATCTACACAATGGATAAGAGACGTTTTGTGATCCCGTTGGCGTTTCTCGGCAACTGCATTTTCAGTGAACTCTTCAAGATGTCTGAAGAGGAGTTTGGACGGCCAAGTGATGGGTCTATAACATTGCCATGCGATTCAGTACAAATGAATTACATTGTCTCCCTAGTGAAACGTGGATTGGATGAGGATATGGAGAGAGCAGTGCTCAATTCCATTGCAACATATCGCTGCACATCATCATATACTTATTTGAGTCAAGTACATGCAAATCAACAGACACTTGTTTGTGGATTATAAGTAAATTGGCTCTGAATCGTGTAAACATTATGCTATACAAAAACTTTTCTTTCTAGGTGTAAATTATTCAAATGTATCATAGTGTATTAACAAAAGTTTTTTCCTCTGAAAATGATTCCTGGCAAGAGATGTTACATTATCAGTTATTGCCTGGATCTGTTCAGCCCTATCAATGCCAGGAAGTTAACTTCCTTCTGCTTTATGATGCACTGAAAATACATAGTTTTGTTCTAAAATGAAACCCGGATCTCTAGCAGCATTCCATGATTTTTATTTAGTATCAATTGTTACATCCTTAGAACTTAATATGATCTAATATCTGATAATGATATGTCAAGCAAATTGACAAGCAATGGAACTAGATTAGTCGAATTCATGACTGAGGAGGCTCCATTTGTTGGAACATTTTCAAAACTTACTGGAGAATCACTGGAATTTTATAAACCATGGAAATGTCTAATTTCCAACTTCGAAGAACACCATATCCTGCCAGTATCAGGTAGAAAGGAGGTGGATATGTTCCTGCATTCGTGCAAATATTTATGTGTTGCATTTGTCTTATTTTGTTAAATGTCAACAACTTACTTGTGCATGGCCAAATTGGATGATATTAACTTAATTGAACAGTATTGATCAGCTGGAGAGCTGGTTGAGGGGAAATATTGCATAAACTATGCTGACAGAGTGTTTAAAAAAGGCTGATTAAAGAAGTATCTGAGATTCCTCTCGTATAAATGACCTGATATATATGAACTAACGCCTACTACTGCATAGCAAATAGCTATAAACATTAAACCCCCGGGTTGTCTTCTCAACAAGAAAATAAAAAGTGCAAATAGGTACACGCTTTCCTGCTAAAATTACATAATACAAGTCAAGCATGCGGATCTTGCCTCCCTTCTGCAGAAAAAATTCAACAATAAGGTGATAACCTGCAGACAAGTTGAAAGCAACTATTTATTAAAATAAGGGAAGAACAGATTTGAGAAAATGCCTATTTCCTCTATACAGATAAGGGTGATGAGTTGTTTTGATTGTGGAGAGCAGACAAAACATGAACATTTTCACAATAATCAAGTAGATCTAAATCAAGTCCACGTTACTTGTAATTGATATTTAAACAGGATGAGATTCCTCTTGCCTCCCCTCAACCTTGTGATATATATATTAAGCAGATGATAATGGGAAGGCAACAAATAGCTAGACTGAGTTGAAACACAATTGAAAGGCCTTCTTTCTTCTCTAAACCAAAGAAAATGGCCACCTCACCTTTAAATGTTAAACCTTCTTCCCATGCTCGCTCTAACAGCTTGCCTTCGAGGCAACATCCCATCACTTCACAAATTGATGAAAGTCTGAACAGGTTGAGGGTGTCTCAATCAGCCTCTACATCGTCATCGATAGGACATCAATTCAACTGTCTTCAAGATTTGTATGACTCTGTTGATATGTTGCTTCAATTGCCCCTTGCTCAGCAAGCTCTAGCCCAAGAGCAGCAAAGGAAATGGGTTGAACAACTTTTGGATGGATCTCTCGTGCTCCTGGATGTATGCGGAACCGCTAAAGACGCCTTGTTGCAAACAATGGAATGCACACAAGAACTTCAGTCGATTTTGCGCCGAAGGCGAGGTGTCGAAGGGTTTGCTAATGAGGTCAGGAAATACATAACCTCTAGGAAGGTTGTGAGAAAGGCAATCTGCAAGGCTTTAAAGAACTTGAAGCATATGGAGAACAAACTTAGCAGCTCTTCCTTCAGCAATGATGATGAGACCGTAGCCGTGATTAGCACCTTAAAACAAGTAGAAGCAGCAACCATCAGCGCCTTAGAATCCTTGTTGTCCTTTATTTCAGGGGCAGAGGCTGAATCAAAATCGAGCCGATGGTCCCTAGTTTCGAAGTTAATGCACCAGAAAAAAGTAACGTGCGAGGAAGAACAAAAAACAAATGAAATTGAGAATGCTGAAGCTACATTGCGTTCCTTGATTAAATCGGGAAACATGAAGCAAGTTGAGAATGTGCAAAATGAGCTCCAAAACTCAGAGATGTGCATCCAAGATCTTGATGAAGGTCTCGAAAGCTTCTTCAGGAGGTTGATCAAAGCTAGAGTCACTGTTCTCAACATCCTCAACTGCTGAAATCTTATGCATTCTAATTGTACATAAAAGTATAATTTACATGTACACAATTTTTGAACAAAAAAAATTATACAGTCTTATTTCAACAGATAGTCTCTTTTTTCTTAGCTTTCAATAATGGTTATCGATGCCTCTTAAGCCAAAAAAGAAAAACATACTTTTAAATTTCACATTATTACCAACACTACAGGTTTACAGTTGGTTTTACCAAATGCTACACATCTTAACTTACCAGCTGAATTATAGAGCTAGTAATATTATATTTGTTAAACAAGGATTCAAGATTTATGAGATTTTTTCAATGAATACCTGAGCTGTGGAGATCCTATTGTCCCGTTGAAGATATTGGAACACTGTTAAGTTTTAACAATTTGATTACTTCGACTATCACATGGTAGGTACAAATTTCACACGCTTTAAGCAAATAAAAGATGCTTATTTCATAGTCTATTTCACGAAAATCCTGCACTGATCATTAAACTCCAGCCATTTTATATAATTTGGCAAAATATGTAGAAGTTGAGCTCGCGGATCTTGCCTGCCTCCTGCATGACAAGAAATTCAGGACATAATTAAAAAACTTAATATACTCAACCATGTTAATTGCATACACATGTTCAGTCAGGTACATGCTGAAGAAAATTATTAAAGAATAATTACATAAATTAGTTTCAGATGCAGACCACTTGTCTTAATATAATTGGGGCTATAAATTATAAAACCAGCCCCTGTCTGTGGAAGCAATTTTAAAACCATTCGTGCATAGTCCATTGTATAATATGGTATTATCTCAGGAATAAAGATACATTATGAATTCACTAATTAAAACAATCATGTTATGAGTTGTAGAGCATGTTAGGAGGGAGACATTACTTGAACCATTCTGAGATAGGTGCGAAGTCCGTGTTACCACACGACTGCAACTTGAAAGGGTTAGAATATATATATTGGGTACATGAAGGGGAGAAGGCAGATTTTCAGATTGAATTGAGATAACTAATTCCGAGTTTTCTTTCAAGAAGAGATAATGGCTACCGTTCCTTTAAATATCCAAACCAGTTACCACATTCGTTCTGATAGTGTTCCCTCTAGATTGGTATCGTCTGAGTTGGCATCTACATCATCGTCATTAAACCATGAACTCGGTAGACTTCAAGATTTACATGATTGCATTGAAAAACTGCTTCAATTATCCTTCACAGATTTGTCCCAAGATCAGCAGAGGGAATGGGTTGATGAGCTGTTGAATGGATCTCTTATGCTATTAGATGTATGCACCACGGCCAAGGATGCCTTATTGCAAGTAAAGGAATGCATGCTAGAACTTCAATCTGTCTTGCGCCGAAAGAGAGGTGCTACAAAAAGCTTTGCTAATGAGGTTAAAAAATACTTGACCTCTAAGAAGGCAGCTAGAAAGGCAATCATGAATGCCCTAAAGAATTTGAAGCACAAACAAAATAAAACAAAGCACTGTCGTGAACGAGACTAGTTCCATCGTTAGCCTATTAAGGGAGGTGCAAGCAGTCACTCTAAATGTGGTACAATTCATTTTTGGGCCTATGAAAGAATCACATACGAGCCGGTGGTCGCTGGTTCCAAAGCTATTGTACACAAAACAGGTCGGCGGTGAAGGAGAAGAGCAAATGAAGGAAATGGAAATCGCCGATGCTTCATTGCAATCCCTTGCAACAAGCAATCTGACATGATGCCATTTGATAAAGTTCAGAATGAACTAAAATTATCAGTCTTGCATTCATGGTTTTGAAGAAGGGCTTGAGGGTCTGTTTAGGTATCTGATCAAAGTTAGGATCAATATTCTCAACACACTCAACCATTAAGCTATGTGACTCCATCTTGTACGTTAAATGCAACAGAAATGTAACATTCTTATGACAAATTAAAGTATACTTCAGAAAGTTTTGCTTCTATTTCATGTTTCTCCCTTTCAACAAGCAAATATAGGAATCGACTTGTTTTTTGTTTTCTTTTTGTTTTTTGTTTTCTTTTCTCTAAGATTTTCATCCGCAACACGTATGGAAGCCAGCATGATTACCTCAAAGAAGCTTATCGGAATGACAGGAAAGTGGAAGAAGATAGCAGCCATTGGAAGGAAAAGAATTGCTTCAGCAAGGACTAACATCCCAATAGATCATCAGTAGTTGCTAAAGGCTGCTCTGTTATCTACACAAAGGATAAGAGTCATTTTGTGATCCCGTTGACATTTCTCGGCAACTGCATTTTCAGTGAACTCGAAACTCTTCAAGATGTCTGAAGAGGAGTTCGGACTGCAAGTGACCGACCTATAACAGTGCCATGTGATTTTGTTGTCATGAATTACATTGTTTGTGGATTCCTAGTCAATTGGTTTTGAATCTTGTAAAGAATTCTCACATACAAAAACTTCTCTTTCTAGGTGTAAAGCATGCAAAGAAGAGATCAAGTTGTGTTCTAAACATGATATTTATCAATATAGACAGGGAATGGAGCTAGATAGCAGAATCCATGCAAGCAAGTGTAGAGAATAAGTTGTGAATATGATCAACTGAGAGAAGAAATAATCTACTTGTGATCAAGAAACTACAACACAATCAACGCCAGAGTAAATGAAGGTAAGAATAAGTCGAAGCTTTAATTTATCCCTCTTACAATCAGATCTCTACGTACACATACAAAATTTCAGTATACCAATTTCTTCTAACCAAAAGAATAATGGATTTGTTCGTAGTAAAATAATAAACAAATCAAAGACACAGAAGAGAAATAGACAAGGAGGTAGGCTCAGATGGCCGATGCCACCTACAAAACATGCGAGGCGATAACAAAGCAATCAAAAGTTAAAATACAGCCCATTTTCCCCCAGCATCTCTTAAGTGATAATCAACAAGTTGAAGTGGTACCGGAACAATGAGATTAAGTAGTCAAAGGCTTAGCCTTGCGTACATGGCCCATGCTATTAACAAGATCTTTGCGTGTGCAGACTGGGAACATATTGATGTTCTTTAGTACTTTCAACCGCCAAAGAACATATGGAAAGCTTAATTGGTCCCTTGAAGTGAAACGAACCACCTCATTAAACCATAGGCACATCAACATATTAGTCAAAGGTGTATGCTTCCTGACAATGACAGAGGCTTCATTTAGAGCTGCACAAAAAGGCCAAAGAGAAAATCAAAAGTTTGCACCGAAACTATGTTAACAGGTAAATTCCAGTAATCTCAACCAGTCCAGTCAATGGTTGACATTAAATGCCACCAAGCTCAGATAGGCCAGAATGCAAGACCCAAATTTATCAAACGCTGGTCAGGAGCAGGGATAAATAGGTTAAGGCAATAAAAGCTTTTAAACAGATAACAACAAATGGCTTTTCACTGCATTCCAAGTCTTGCATAACATATTTGCATCCTCAACACCAGGAGTAGATTAATTCAGACAAAGTAAACCAGATACCAGACAAGGAATGATGAAAAATATACTGCTTATGGTGTATCATCATTCCCATTGGCCTTTAATATAGTACAGCTTACTTCTTTAATAACCACAAAAGAGAAGACAGAAGAATACCTTTCTTTCCATTAAATCTCTTGTCCTCGGGAAGTCCATCCTTACGATACTGAGTCATTTGAACTTCAACTTCTTCTGGTGTAGCTTTGTGTTTTAGGACAACAGCCTTTGCCTCATCATAGACACTACTACGAGCTCCATGCTCCGAAATTGCAAGAACTGAATTCCTACGCCAAAGAAGAGCTTCCACTACACCTAGAGGATCCCTCCTGAATTGGGATTTCGAGTCTACCCAAATAGAGTACTTTGCATGTGGAAAGAGTCGATGTGGCAACATCTAATAGCCACAAAAGCATTAAATCATTCTTCATGAAAACTGTTAGAATATATATTGAGAAACAAGTGTATAAGCATCAAAGCAAGCAACGCTAAGAAGGAAGAAAATCTCATTAATCAACATATTACATGATCATACTTTCCATAAGACCATCTAGAAAATTTGACGTCAAAATCAATTTTGAAGTACTGACTTAATGGATAGATCTAATCTTGCCTACAAATGATAAAAGATGAGCAATGCAAATACAAGAAAAGACACTGTTGGAGAATATGAAGGAAGAGTTTAAACAAGTCAAGAAACACAGAATAAGTTGATAGCAATCAGTAGCAACAAGAAAGACAAAATGTTCAGAAATCTAAAAGTGAATATCATCTACTATTTTGCAGGTTCATCTATACAATGTAACCGCCCGCCATACCTTAGGAATTTTACCATTCAACCTCTGGTCTACAAAAGGCAGATTCCGTACAATCACAATACGCCATTTTCCAATCAGTCCATCCTCACCAACCTTATTCCCCTGAGATTCCTGCGCCGCAAGCGTAATTTCATCCCAAAATGCAACATAGCAAACCTGAATAAAAAAATGCAGGATGTTTAAAACATGTAAGCTATAAGTAAGCTTTAGCATCATATATGCTCGCCTTTTTAAGAGATGCCTCTGACATTCCTATAGGCTGATAAAGATCATCTCCACCTCCAAAAGCACAAGTAGAAACCACAATTTTGCAAGTTTGCATATAGCTCTTGTCTCCATCTGATATTTCAAAACCACCATTTTGACTAAAAAAACCGCAATGTAGAACAACAGTTTCACTCACCTAGACAAACAAATTCCGAGCATAAGCATAATCCTCAATATGGGGGAAATGTAACAATAAAAATTCATAATTGCCTCTATTAAGGTTCAAAACCTTAAAGCTTTTCTCTCTCTCATCAAAGGTTTGGTTTCCAGTGAATAAATTAAACCGAGTGTCGTTTCTACGCTGCCAAGAGAAGGTAGAGTTCCCCCCAGCATAAGGCGTTTCATGGTCTGAGATATACACCAATCTTTTAACAAGACTAGTGCTACTAGATTCATCATCGTCTGGAATATCCAGATGCTCAAGTTCCTCAGCTGGTAAGAGCTTCAAGCAAGCTGATAGATTACAAAAACATTTTTGTCATTTATTCATGTATTTCTGAATATTTCCTATTTGACAATAGTTTTGGCCCATAATTATAAAAATTTCCTAGCTTCTATTTCACCAAAGATTGTAAAAAGAGTGATTTATTTGATACACTACTTACGTTCTCTAACACCACCGACAACATGAGTGATTGGATCGAGCCGGTTCAAATTTCTGCCGGATTTGTTCCCTTGAGTCGGTTCCTTCAGTTTAGTGAGTTCTGAGTTACCCATCAAATTGGGCTTTTTCACTTCATTAACTTCCGATTTGACGACCGGTCCGGGTTTTCTACCGACGCTAGTGACCTCGAAAATGATCAGCACCGCGGCCGGAAGGAAAATGAGGAGCATCCAGTATTTGACGAATAAACGGATGAGACGCTGATTCAAGTCGTTCCTGACTCGGTGATGACCGCGTTTCTTGCGTTTTCTCCAGGCTCGGACTCGCTTTCGGCCTAGTTCATCGGATTCCTCGTCTGAGACCAAGATTGAGATGCTGTTGTTGCTGAAACTTGAAGAGGCCATTTGATAGGAATGGGGAATTAGAACATTATAGTATGAATGGAGATTTGGTGTGTATGGTAAGGACTCCAAATTGCAATTTGGGGGGTTTGGGTTTCGACCAACAAAGTGCTGGCGCTGAAGTCTGGTAAACTGGGATGCTGCCACTGGAACACTATTTTCAAGTAGTGCTGAGTCGAGCACTGAGTTCGACTCAACCCATTAAACTCATTAAAAATTTGAGTCGAGTTTGAGCTTGAGTAATTTTTAACGAGATTAAATAATCTGAGCTCGACTCCGCTCGTTAAGAACTTGAGCCGAGTTTGAGCTTGAGTCGAATGTTGATCTAACTTTGACTGAGTCAGACTCGAGCAGCTCGCGATCTCTCTCGTCTCATTTAAAGCTATATTAGAAAAAAATTGATACACAAATTGCATAAACTAAAATTTACACAAACTTGTTAATTTTAGGTTTGTGGTGTTAGTTTAGGGTTTAGAGGTTTAGTTTGTTAGGTTTAAAATTTAGCATTTAGATTTTAGAGGTTTAGGACTTACATTTAGGATTTATGTTTTAGAGTTTTAGGGTTAGGAATTTAGATTTTAAATTTAACAAATTAAAAAATTAGTATATCGAGTAGCTCGACTCGGCTCGTTAAAAATTCAAGCTGAATTCGAGCTCAAATCGAGTACAATCAGATCAAATGTTAATCAAACTTTAACCAAATTAAACTCTAATAACTTTTAATTTGTCTCGTCTTATTTACATCCCTATTAATAACGATTCAATTCCGACCCTTTTTGGAGAAACAAAACGCTTGCAATGTCCTATTTTTTATAATAAAAAAATCGAATCGTTAAAATTGTTTTATTCTTCGAGGGAGGGGTGGCTTAATATAATAAACTTCTAAATTATCTTTATTATTAAGTTTTAGTGTACCTAATTTTTTTACTTCTAAAAATATATGTTTAATATTTTATTCTGTTGGTTTAGGTGCCTGGCCACTAAATTAGTTATCATTATTTATTTTTTACTTTTCCTTTTTACTTTTCTTTATTTTTTAATTTAATTTTTAAAAAACCTTTAAATTTCAAAAATTCACAAACAACCTCATATTCTTAACCCAAAATCTCATAATTATCATATTAATCATCGTGATAGCCTCGTCGAACCGCTGCGATAGATGTCCCGCTCATTTGCAAGGATGTTAGGATTTAGGAAAAAATAAAAATAAAATTACTCATAATAATATTTGGAAGGATTGTTCCATGGATTCAATATTACTTCAGAATTACATTAGTATAGAAAGATGTATTGGGTGCTAAGCCCAAAACGTGGTAGCGGCCTGTGAAAGCCCATAAAAGCCCACCGAGTCATATTAGTCTTCGGTTCTTATTTGAAGGGTCTATATTCATAAATTAACTAATATAAAATTATAAATAATAGGCATAGCATATCTGAACTCGTTGCATTCTCAGCAAAAGGAACCCCACTCAGAAAGGATTCTTTACTCTTTTGCTAAATACCGCTGGAAAATCTCAGGAAAAAGGGGATGGGGAAGAAGATGCTGAATTTGGAAGAACAGTTTAAGATAGTGAACTTGTTGAAATCGTCATCTGAGCAAAAATCAATCGAAGAAACAGTCACTGAATTCTTCAGCAATTCCAAGCTCCGTCATTTCAATGTCTGCTATTCCCTTTCTCTTTTATTGCAGGTAAGGTTTCTCCTCCTTCTTTTTTAATCTTTTCCCGAACATTTCCCCCCTATTTTTTTCTCTCTAGGGTTTTAGGGTTTCAGATTTGAATTTCACTTTTCTCTCATACGCTTTATTACGACTTTAGGGTTCATTTGTGAATTTTGTTCTAGCTGTTGAGAAACTGCTTTTTATTTTAAATTTTAATTTTGTCATTTAAAATGAAAAGGCTGCCGAACTACTGTAAATTTTTTATGTATAGTTGTATCGGTTTTTGGTTGAAATTCTGCAATATAGTGTTAGATTATGGTACTTGTCTACTAGAGAATCTGAACTTGAAAATTGGATTAATGAAGCAGCAGTCATATGGTTATCAGATAGAATGCTTATTGTCCTTGGTAATCTATATAACTAGTTGAGATCTGTGTTAGAATGCTCTTTGCCCCTAGTAATCTGTATAACATGCTTAGATCCACGGCTCTATGTAGTCAAGTTTGTTTTGTTTATTTGAAAAATGAATTTTACTCCGATTAACATTTTCAATGATTGTGATCATTCAATCAATCCTTTTCCATCTTAAGATTTATAGGCTTCAACATTCGTCTAATTTGTTGTGAGCATTGCCTTTAAGGAGTGATTTCAAAGAGAAAGGAAATGGTTTAGGAGGGATTTATGGGTGCCAAATTCTTGCTAGTAACCTTGCATTATTCTAGCTTATAGCCATAGGAGTGATTTTTCTTATCATTATAAACACCTTGGAATCCCCCAGTCTAAGCTAAGTGCAGGCTTTTGGCACCTAGTGGTCACTTTTTGAAAAGGTGAAGGCAAATAGAACTCCACAAGTGCTTTCATCAGTTGTCCTTCATTTATTGTTTTCGGTAAATTGGGTTGTATTTTTTAAGGATAAAGGATGGGGTATTATCATCCAGCGGTACCTCCTGTTGGAGGCACGTGCTGCCTTTTTAGCGTGTGGTTCTTCCACTATGCAAGGCTGTATACTAGATTAGTTTGGTCATATTCGATCAACAATTATAACAACTCTTCATAAAGTGGGGATGTCCTAAAAATATGTTCTGATTGAATACTGACTAAGCTTGAATATATCCCAGGACAAAATGATGCTCTCTTCTACTGAACGGTTGGTTGCTTTTGCTATTCTTCATCGAAGCTATTCCTCTCAGAAGTCTGCTGCAAACCCATTTATTTCCTTTCTTGTAAATGTAAGCCAGTTTTCTTTTTTCCTTGTCATGTTTCATGTTAGCATGCTCAGCAAATGTTTTTCTCTTTATACGTTTTCATGTGCTGAGTTTACCATGTATATCCTTGTATATTGCTTATTTAGTTTAACAAAAGCCATATGTTTCTATGTGTATACATAGGCAAAATTGCTAGTCTGATTTAGAGCAAGTTTTGTCAACGCAAACTTTGGGCCTTTGGATGCAGCTATTCTACCATAGTAGTGCATATTTGATAACCAAAGAGGTTTCCTTCTTTGGTTACGTGGAAGAATAGATTAATTTTCTTCTTAAAGATCCTTAACTTGCATCACCTGTATTGTTCTAATATTTTAAGGCACCTCATTCTCGTATTGTGTTGCTTCCAACCTCATGAGAACTGAAAGAAAGAAAGAAGAATGTACAAAATTACTAGTTTCATCTTGCTATTATCAATGATATTTGTCTGTATTTTCTCCATCTTATCACCCTTTATTTTCACTTAATGCTCATATGACTTCAGAAATCATGTAGTGCCTTTCTGTGTTTTTGTAATAGATTTTTTTTTAGTTTTTTATACCTTTATTTTTTTGTCTTTCTGTGTCTTGCGGATATTACAGGCTGCATGTGATGATGGGGCTGAAAAATACGAGAGGGCATTTATTCTCCAATTACTCAGCTCTAGCAACTCCAACAGTAGTAAAGAGGTTTTATCCCCCCCCCCCCCCTCTTTCCATTTGTAAGAAGCTGGGAAATCAGTTGCATTCTCGTGGACTCATATTTATGTTTTGATAAACAACTAAGAATAGGACATTTGAACTCTTTTAGAAATCTACTTGCAAAAACCTATTTATTTATATATATTTAATTGCATAAAAAAGAATAATGGAATTAATCAAAGGGAAAGTCGCTTTGGACTTCCTGTCCTAGCTTTTTTTTTTCTTCATTTTTACAGTTTGTGGGACATGTATATGCCAAACATGCCAAAACTTTAGTTCTAATAAATTCATGCATTTTCGTATTGTGTTAGTGTGTACAGTCCTTTGGATGGATATTTGTTTGATTTCGTTTGGATTTTACTGTGTGATTGTTGGTCCCTGTGGTTTTCCATTGAGTTGGATGGATGCTTTTTAATGTCTAGCTGATTATAGTTACAAAGTAATTCCCATACTCGAGAGAGATTATATTGCCGTCAAATTTTGTCTTGCAGTTTCTTAAACAGTCTGCTTCAGATTACATAAAGAATTTTGATCCTTCATCCCAAGTAAGTTTGTCTTGTATTACAACCTTTTCTGATGAATAAAATATCAATGTTGAGTTCCTGTTCAGGTTAAGTTTTAATTCTTCTACCATTTGGATGCGGACTTTCTCTATGTAATTGTGGTTTAGATGAAAGAACCATGGTTGATCTATTCTTATTTTCTTGTTGACTAGGGGGTGGGGAAGGGCAACTTCAATTGCATTTTTGGAAAACGATTTTCTATCCTTCTCCTCTTGGCTTCTTTTTTTGCCTTTTTTATTCTTTTTTTAAATAATAATAAAATTAGTTTTTACCTTTAAGATTTTCAGTGTTTCCTCTCACTTGATGGATCCTCTTTTTATCTGTTTTATATTAGAATTTTCCACAAAGAGAGCAGTTACAGAAACAATACTTTGAGAAAGTCCATCCAGAACCATACACTTGCCTATTACAGAACACTGCAGTTAAAAATCTGTTGGCAGATCCCGATGTTCCTTGTGGTTGTGATGCAAATTCAGCAGAGTATGTGTTTTTGGATTTTTTTTGTTGCATTTTGTTAAAAAAATCATGTTCTGTATATGATGATCCATTATTGTTTCATGTATTAATTTTCTCATTAGATTGGATTTACAATCTGGGGCCAAATCTAAACTTGGATCTGGGGACAGAGATGAAGCCTTAAGTGGAGTGATAGCGAATTTGTCTTTAGAGGGGTTAATACCTCATTGGATCAGGCCTGTTCCACCTAGGTTCCCAGTGGATGAGGAGGTAAATTCATTTTTTTTCAGGGGCTGTTATTTAATTGGTTAATGGAGTTCCCCCTTTTACCATCAACAATTTTGCAGCTAGTGTGGCTCAACCCTGATAACAACCATGAGCTTCAATGGGATCATGGGATGTGTGCTGATACTAGCAGAGGAGCAGCAGTGAGAGACTTAATTGCAAAAGCTTTGAAGGGAGCTCTTGCACCTAACCAACAAGAGGTTTCATACCCTTCAACACAATATTTACACATCTAATAATCATTATTCTGATCTGGGATGTGATGCACCTGCTTTTATTTGCATGGAGTGATTAGTTCATTGGTCTGCAGTTGATAAATATCAATTGATTCAAATGTTCATGATACCTATGGTATTACGATAGAAGCAACATTCTAAAAATGCTTAAGTTGTGTTCTGATGAGCTATTATTCAAAGACTTCATTCCCAAAGCTTAACAACCTCAATATCTCTGACCTTATATAGCATTAGGGCAATAAATGTTGGGATTGTTGGTCTGATCAAGATCATTACAAGAACAAGAGCCCAATTAGGACCTAACACTTAGTAAGATGTTCATTGTAGAAATTAACTTTTGATTCAGTTCAGTTAAAGCCTTCATCTTGGAAATGTGGTCCCATTAAGACAGTTTAGTGGCAGAATAGATTGCATCTTTTGGTGGGTAATTGGCACATAATTATGTGGCTAGAATGAGCCGTGAGCCGATTCCACTTGCATGTCATAACTCTTGTAATACAAAAAGTTAAAAATTAAACAGAGGCAAAACTAATTGCTATTTACAACCTTGTGACACTCTATTTGCCTCTTGGTCCTTTTCTAAATGTCTGATTTTAGTTGCTCAAATGGTGATGTTAAGCTTGATACAAATTGGATTGGCATGGTTGTCATTGGTGGCAGTGGAAGCAAATGAAAAGTTAAGAGAAGTGAGAAAGAGTATGACTGAACATTAATTGCCAAACTTTTTTGACTACTTTTCAAATTAAATCATAGTTAATTATGAGTAATTTGGTCTAACCTTGTACTATCATAAGTAATTAACATCTTTTCCACAATTGCAGCACCTTTTGTTCTTCAGAGCTTATGACTTCATGTAGGGCTGAGCAAAAAAATCTGATTCAGATTGGTTAACAAAAACTGAATAAAGGTTAACTGATTCTTAAAAAAAAAAACAAGTCGAGTGAAACCATTGTCAAGCCTACTTGATTGCACATGCATCAACGTGTTCTATTTACCGGTCTGCTTTGTTTAAACCAGATTGATAACATAATCTTTAGTTGAATCAGTATAAATATTTTATGCGACATTGAATATATAGGCCAAGATAATAGATCCTAATCTGATTTAACCTTTATTTACAACAACATAATGAACCATCCTGTTACTGAAACTGAGTTGATAACAATCTGTTTGACCACTACAGTTCGAGCTTAATAGTTGATCTGCCTCTTTGAGAGATGTGTCTTTAAGTAAATGCTGATAATTCAGTACATCAATTCATCATGTATATCTCCCATGTTTGAATTAAAAACATTCTCTCTTTTTCCTTTGTTATTGTGAAGAATTTTACTTCTCTTGCTAGAAAGAATCCATTTGTTGGTAAATTACTTAAATGTGCAATTAACCCCATCTGTGTAAATCTGTTAAAGACTCCATTTCTAACTGTTGAAGATGGTGATTGATAATGATTTACATTCATTGCTAGAGGTATGTATGTTGTGATTCACAGAACTGTTCCAGCAATAGATGGTTTATATTAGTGTTGGTGATTGGTCTTGTTTGGGTTCTAGAGTTGGTTTATTGAATCGTTTTGAGCAATAAAGTTGGTATTCTATATATTAATTTTAAATAGTAAACAAAGACAATTAAGTTATTGTTTTTGGATGTAGATGTGTGTCAAAATATGGTTACTAGGTAGAGTGGCAGCTTGTTTAATGCAGTTCGTCATATTTATGGAGAAATGCTGTTGTATAAATGCATCTTGCCCTGAAGCCTAGTTGCATTTTTATTTGGAGAACTTATGATTTGTAGTTGGAAACAGACTTGAGATATTCTTTTTTTTTTCTGTTCAGCAAGTCCTGGTGGAGCTGGCTAATGACCCCAAGCTTGTCTACCACTGTGGATTGACTCCAAGGAAGTTACCTGTATGTTATTTAATAATTTTACAGTTTGGCTTGTAACTATAGTGTAATGCTGTTTTAACATTCAGTCTGCTTAATTTCAGGAATTGGTGGAAAACAATCCGCTTATTGCCGTTGAGGTTTTGACGAAGTTAATTAATTCTCCTGAAATCGCCGAGTATGTATTTGGTGAACATGTCAAGTTTGTGTTCAATATACTGCAATCGACATTCTCTTTCTAACATGTGAAATTTCTTTTTCTGCAAATGAGCATCCAGGTATTTTACAGTTCTTGTTAACATGGACATGAGTCTACATTCCATGGAAGTTGTGAACAGGCTCACAACTGCAGTTGAACTTCCAAAGGAATTTGTACGTATGTACATAACTAATTGCATATCTTCCTGCGAGAACATAAAGGTACTTTCCGTATATATATTATTTTCTTGAGGTGTTTGTTGTCGTTATTGTTCTTTTCTCGAACTGGCATTTGGATATGTGTGGCATGCATTTTCGAGCTAGGATCTGTGTCCTGCACTTGTGTTGGGTTGTGGTCTTGTGGAATTGATTAGATTGGTGACTTTGAAATAGACACATATGTATTAGTTCTTAATGAAACAATATGCTTTTTCGAGCTGAAGAAAAAGTGGCTTTTGTGATCTGTTTCAAAATTCGGCATGCAATTTATTGCCCAAAATCTGTATCGGTCTGATTTGTTTGCATTTGAGTCTACCAATGCTGTTTCTAAAGGTGTTATAAGTATAACTTGCATGTTGCATTTTCATTCATCGGTCTTCTTTTGAACAAGGTTTTAGTGCATCACTTGTCACTATGTTTCCCAATTTCAGGATAAGTACATGCAGAACAGACTTGTGCGACTTGTATGTGTTTTCTTACAGAGTTTAATCAGAAACAGAATAATTGATGGTAAGAATAGAGTTCCACCTGAACCTATGATTTTATCTTTAATAACAGCCTTTTTCGAATACAAAGAGATATTAATGTATGTTTATTTGGACTGAATTGCAGTTAAAGATCTGTTTATCGAAGTTCAAGCCTTCTGCATCGAGTTTTCAAGGATCCGAGAAGCGGCAGGTTTGTTTAGGCTTTTGAAAACTTTAGAATAGAAGCCATGGTTTTGAACTCTCTATGACAATAACCAAAATCCTAAGCGTTGTAGATAATAACTTTTGTGGTGTTTTAAGAGGGAATAATGTAATTCAACTTCTTGTGATGTTGATTGTGAGGGATGCTTAAATCGTACCCTCTTTAAACTACCTTTTGCATTATTTTTTATTTTATTATTATTGTTAGGAGCGCAAGAAAAATATTTTAAAAAGAAAGGTGTTTGCTCATCTTATATCAATTCTGTTATTTCTTCAAATTAACAAAAAAGGGTTTGATCCAATATGCTTGTGAATACGTAGGGACTTCAAACAAAAAAGGGTTTGCTTCATATTTTTAGCTTTTAAACATATTTTGGTGACTATTAATTTAGTTATCTTAATTTTGTAAGCACGTGCGATGTCATCATGATCTAGCACTGTTATTCTCAGGGTTTAGGTCCAATCTAAGGTTATTGCAAGCCGAAGGAAGTATGAATAAGAAACATACATTTTTTCATTTCTTTTTTAGGAAAGAGAAGAAAAAAACAACAATCAAAAAGCGAAGTCATCATCCTAAAACGTAAAGCCTTCTTTTACACCAAAAACAAACAAATGAACCAAATTGTTTACATTTGAGGGAAGGCTGAATGTTTAAGATGTTGTGCTTCAAATGTGAGATGATACGGAAATTTGCAAGCCCTCTTCCTGAACTACTTTGCTTGCATCAAAATTTGGGTTTCTTTTCCAGCAAGGAAGTCGCACGTCAACTTGGTTACATCACTTCCGGTATCTGATGTGGGGGTACAGTCCCAGAACATGCTCCGGCAGGAAGTCATGCCGTGTCAAAATTCCGACAATCGGAGGCCTCTGCATTTTAGCACAATATACAATTGAATGGTTAATGCATGTACTGGTCTCTAATCTATTCCATGAAACAGACAGCATACACGCAAATATCACAAATATTGAGCAAGAGAGACTTACCCCCTGACTCTTTGGTATGACACACATGTGCCGAAGACCAACTTCACGGAAGAGAACTGCCGCTTTCGCGAGTGACATGGTCTCAACAACTGAGTACGGTGATGTATTCACGATAGGATGGAGGTCAACATGCATATCCATTTCTTCCTCTTTAATGTCAAGATCCTCTAGTTTGAGCCCCTTTCCCTTGGTAAAGTCTAGTTCAGCAATTTTGTGTAAACTCTCGTTTCGTGCTAGTACCCTATCCCTTGAAAATATCTTTCCCTTCAGCAAAACCAGCAAGTGAGATCTTAGAACAAGCCCACACAACTCAGGAGCATCCGAAAAAGGTGGATCATCGACCACTGGGAATCCATTGTGCCCTGTGCTTCTCAAAGCATACACTATGTTTCCTACCTTTTCGACTCCAGAAAAGGTGATCAAAGGACCTGTAATGACATCCCGAGCAACTAAATTTTTCATGTAATGTTCGGGATGAGCCTCCATGTACGGCAACCCTTTTAGTTTTACTATTTGGTCATAGACGCCCTTGTTAAATATGTCACCCATGGTTTTTGAGATAAGGAGAACCAGCATGACTAGTGGAAGCACCAATAAATCATTAGTGAGCTCAAGCAGTATAACACATAGGGAAACTGTCATTCTCATGGTGCCACCAAGAAAAGAAGCAGCACCAAGGAGGGAAAAGAGACCAACATCAAGTTTAGATACTGGTTCAAATAGCCTACCAACGAGACGGCCATAGCAACTTCCGGCCAATATGACAGGGATGAAGAGCCCGGAGGGGATAGCTATGCCGTAAGTGATTATGCCAAGGAAGTAAACAGCACCAAAGAAGATGAAAAGAGAAGAAATGTGGAATTCTTTCACGGTATTGGTACTCAATAGGTTGCGAATAGCATCGTCGTTTGTGTTTAGAAACAGTGAGGCCAGGTCATTGTAATGACCAGGTGGGCATTGGAAGCTCTTGTAGTTGCCAGATACATCAGTGTTGGGGCAACTTGTGGATGCATCTTGAGGACAGGGGACGCATGTAGCTAACCATGGCAAGCCGTAAGAACAGATCGATGTTAACAGGGAGATCATAATAACAAGTACAATCTTGACAGCAGCTCCTTTTCTGCAGAAACAGGGGAACCACTAAGCTGTAGGTTAAAACTGCTATTTGCATCATAGTGTTCATCAAATCAGTACTAATTCACAAGATATTGATGCAGTCGGGTTACTAACGATAATGAAATCTACCAACTACGTATACATGAAAATGCCAAGATCCATGATTGAATGTGTTACATACTCATTGATGATGCTGTAGGTGCGAAGAACCTTATCCACGAGATAGTTATATAGGCTTCCAAGGAGGCCTCCAATAACCCCTAGAAGTATCACAGCCAGTATATCTGGAGCACTATATACAACTTTGGCTGCACTGATATCATACATAATCAGTCCTCCTTCCCCGAACAATCCACAATTTCCAGTAGAGCAGAATTCCATGAAACCTCTCAAAACTATAGCAACTACTGCCGTTGTGAAAAATGTCCTCCAAAGAAGAGCACTCCTCCACCTGTTGACAAGCAACGGAAAAAATACATATCTCTAAAGAATATTTCAAGCACCATTTTGATCATTCATCATTATAGTTCCACACTTTCCAGTTTGCACCTGCACATAATGTCACATACCGGACTACCAAACAATCTGCAAAATGATCACACTATCATGCTTTTCACCTCATTAGTAGAATGAGGTGTTTCAAGACTTTAACTTTGAACAAATAAAACAGAAAAAGGTTACGGCTTCAATCGCTTGAAGAAGAATTTTTCTAGTAAATTTGATGGATTATCTGACAAGCCGTGCATAAAAAGGATGTGGGGAGGGTACCATGAAGCTGCCTCTTCAAGAGCAAAGAGGACACCACCAACCGGAGCACGAAAAGCAGCAGCCACGCCGGCAGCAGCTCCACAAGTTATCAAGTCTCTCCTGTCTCGATCATTTTTGAAATATCTAAGCCATCTCCAAGTCAAACCGTATTTACGGGAACCTCCTTGCCCAATTAAAGAAGCTATGCAAGAACCTGTGTGAACCATAGGCCCTTCTTTGCCAACAACAAATCCAGCAGCTACACCAAAAATTGAACCAAAAATCTGCCAGATATAAAATAAGAAAATTAAACATATGCTCGCAACCAGAACAACAGTTCCAATCATCAGACAATAAATATAAGCAGTAGCCGGTATGCCCTGGCTTTCCCAGAGTATATTTTTGTATGGAAAGAGATGCAAATAGGGTAAACCAGTTTCAGGAGCACAAATAGATAACAGGCAAAAGAACCTTTTTCAACATTGGTTAACACTAAGAAGGCCATTCACCTTTACAAAAAGAGTACTTGGAGCCAGAATTGAATAAGCATCCACACCATTGAGGTATGCTTTCACTTCAGGAATACCAGAGCCTGCCGCTGCTGGAGCAATAAAAGCACAAAGCGCCGCAGCAGATGCTGCCAGACCTAAATTGCAGCCAGCATATGCTATAAAAGCCTTGTAATATCTGCACTGAATCATTACCGTGTGCTAGTTACATCACATGGAACTGTCATGTAAATCCACTTAAAAGTACAAGATACACAAAATAAGGGTTCTACGCCTAGAGTGTGACAAATTTCGTTAAGGCAACAAGCCTAGGCTCATGCTTTAAAACGTTGCAGGCAATAGAAAAGCTGGCTTACTCGTGCTTCAGCATGAGATCTGTAGTGAGCAGCAGCTTGAACCCAGCAATATTCTCAACTGCAATATTGTTAAAGATACCAACTAGGCCAGTGCTTAGGCCTATAATGAGTGCAAATGCCCACTTTAGCAGAACATACTGAAATACTTGAGTCTTCTTCCTCAACCGCCAATCCTCATTGACTAAGTCATTCTCTGGAATCCTGTTATACACATCAGATATATGAGACATTGCCTTAGTTGCTAAGACAACGAGTCTGGGGCATTTCTTCATCAAATTATAAGAAATTAATGAAGGAAATGCAGGGGCAGCTTACTCGTAATCGAGGCTCTCGACGGGGCAAACGTTGGCGCCGACGATAGCAATCTGGGATGTGGTGTTCGCTCTCTTAATCAAAAGAGGCTTACTGTAAGTACGCTCCCCAACTTCGCTTTCAATGTCATCAGTCTCGACATCCGCAATACTTGTATTACTATACATGATAACTTATTGTTTTCTTATCTATCTGCACTCCAATCAAATCACAACAATGGTGAAACTAAGTTAATTTTTTGAATAAAAGAATAAACCGAACACAAATGAGAAAAGCAGAATCAGCAAAGCAAGTCAACTTCTTTCTCAAATCCAACAGAACTTACAATAATAAAAAGAAGAGAAAATAGCAGATTTCTTCAGCGAATTCTTAGTTGAATTGAATCGTTGGTTGTGCCTGTTGTTTGCAGAGAGATGATCTGCCAAAATTAAAAGGAAAACAAAAATAAGAACACGAGTTACCTTGCCTGACGAAAGAAGATTGAAAAACTTGTCGTCGGCAAAAATCTCACGTACAATGTCAAGAATTTAAATCACTAAATGGCATTGCATGCACTACTTATATGCTAGTGGCGGTTTGGTATATATGAATTCTGGTAACAAATTTTATATGTTATATTAAAATATTTTCGAGAAATATTATATTATTAAGGATTTAAATTCGAATCATGAAGATAATATTATCAAAAATGGTGGTCATGAATCATTAAAAAAATCAAATTCAAAATATGAAGATAATATTATTGGAAGTGATGATTAAGGATCATCAAATAATAACACTAAAACATACTTAAAATATTAAAAAAAAAAGATGATAGGCGTGGAAAATGTTTTAATTTTGTAGAGAAAAATAAAAGATATTATATAAAAGTTGACGGGAGATAAAATTACTTACGTTATGCTCTAAATTTTTAGTTAGTTGTCTCCTCAAAGGACAAGGAATTATGCTGAAATGATTGCAGGATTATGGCTCTTGGACAGTGTGAAGAAGTGGAAGAGGCAGAATTACAAAATGGTACTAAAACATAAAAATATTCTTATTTCGTTTGCTTCGGTACTATTATTAGGGGTGTTTAAAACTACCCGACTCAGTTGATCCGGCCCGATATCCGGTGATCCGAAATAAAAAAAAATAGGTATTTTACTAAAAAAACTATTCGGTCCGGGATTATTTTAGGTAGTTGGGTCGGGTTTTAGCCAAAATTTTTTAGTAATTGGATACCCGATCCGATACTTTTAATATATAAGTTTTTATTTTTTTACTTATATTTTTATTTTAGGTTCTTAATATTTTTAATTAAAACTAAATTTAAATCTCTAAATTATTTCTATGTTTGTATTATGTACTTTTAAGTTTTAAAATTTTCAAGTATATTTTTATTAATACAAGATTCAAAAGAAAAAAATGAGATTAATATTTTTAATGTCTTATTGGTGATAAATTTATGTGTGTGTGTATATATATATCCAAATATTCAAACTTAAAATTAACTTCAAATCACTAATTTCTGTGTTTGGATTATATATTATGAACTTTTTAAATTTTGTGTTTACTAATGTTTTTTTAAATAAATTTAAAAATAAAATAATGTGAACTCTGATACCCATTACTCGGTTTTTTGGATACGTGGGTTTCATGGTACCCGAATAGCAGTTATTCAGCTAAAACGGGCCAAGACACAGACCGACATATGTGATACCCAGATGAACTCAAAAACTGGGTACCCGATAATAAACACCCCTAACCATTATTAGGCACTTTCTAAGAAAAATTAGATATTTAATTAGACTTAATAATAACAAATTTTATTACCACATCCAAATGTTGAATGTATCAGCGAGATATGTTATACTTTTAAAATAATGACGTATGTTAAAACTTTTAAAAACAACATATAGTTGAGAAAGACAATAATAAATCTTAAATATAAATTAAAAAGATAAATATCATTTTCGAACATTTTCTCTCTTTTTCCTTATAAAAAAATTAAAGAGTTGTTACAAATAATAAACTAATTATGTATATTTCTTTTTTGCCCGTTTTACTTTGTAAAATTTATTTTTGAATCATTGATTTATGGAATACAAAAGATTGAACTTGACAAATAATTAGCAAAATCTGGAAAAGTTCTTCAATCGAGATTATTCGTTTCTCAATTAAAAAGAAGTTACTTTTAGATGATTAATTAAATTGAATATGGAAAGATTTTCAAAAATAAATTAAATATATAGAAATAAAATCATATCTTACCAAATCTAGCTTGTTCTGATCAAATTCTATCGGGAACAACTTTTACAAAAGCACCCAAAATAGAGATGATATTTTTTGGTCGACAACGGCAAAAGATTGCCTTAACCGTCAGCGACAGCCTCCGTCAAGCTTTATTTTTCGCGGCGAAAGTTGTTGCGGAGGCGTGGGGGGCGCTTCCAAGGATATTAATAACGGGCGGTAGACCAATATATTAATAATTTGTTATCCACCACCCTTATCTGCAATTTTCCCAAATGATAAAAAAAGGTGGGATCCCGAACGGCGAGTCCACTCGCCGAGTCGCGTTTTATTCTAAATGCAAAATCCGACCTTTTTGCAAACTCATGGGACTTGATTTACATTATTTTATAGTAAAAAAAGAAGGAATGAATGATGAAAATTAAAAACTAAAATTAGTTAAGAAGTTAATTAAGGAAAAACAAAAAATAAAACGGGTTGCCTTTAATAATTTACTTTTATTAATCCAAAAGTTGTGGCGTACACACTTTTGTTAAATTAGGTTGAGTTTTGACTTTGTGCTCTTTATCCATTTTCGTATTGTTTGTCTTAAAACTATATAATTAATTATTTGTCTCTTAAAATTTTAGATTTTTTAAAATGATTTTAAGAAATAATATTGAGTCTAGTCATTGTCATTGTTTTGAACAATTTGATTAGTATAAAATGAAAATAAAGATTATTGTTCGATACATTATTAATGTAAAAAAATACAGAAACATGTCTATTTAAATTTTAAAATCTAAATTCTTAGTTTTAAACCTTAAATCTTAATTTTAAACCCTAAAATCTAAACCATGTAATTTAAACTCTAAACTTTAAAATAATTTTACTTATAGAATAATTTTATCCACCTCGGATAAAATAACAAGGCTTAAGGGTTTAATAAGCCTTTCAACTTTTTCAAAAAAATCAATTAAGCCTCTAAATTTTTTTTGCACCCAAATAAGTTCTTAAACTCAAGAAAAAAAATAATTTAACCCTTTGACTAGCATTGACTGTTAACTTTAATAGTTTATTTAAAAAAATATTTTTGCAACGTGTTGCAACGGGATAATGTCACTTGTCATTTCTAAGAATTTTGAAAATTTTATTTTTAAAATATAAAATTCGTAAAAATCTAAAAAATAAAAAATTCTAAAAAATTATATTAAAATATAAAAAATATTTTTAATTCCAAATTTTATTTAATAATGATAAATAATTTTTCAAAAGATTAAAATATTTTAATAAATTAAAAACATTAAATATTATTATACAATTATAAAAAATAAATTGGAAAAATATTAAACAATAAAAGTTATTTTTGTTTTTAAAATAATTTTTATTGTTTATATATATTTTTAAATATCTTTTATTATTTTATATTTTAAAAAACAAAATAAATTTTTTTAATATTTTTTCAATTTACTTTTTATACTTTTATAATAATATTTAAAATTTAAAATATTTTAATCTTTTGAAAAATAAATTTTAATTTTTTTATATTTTAAAAATATTTTTTAGAACTTTCCAATTTTTTTATATTTTTCTGATTTTCATGTAGTTTTTAGAATTAAAATTTAAAAATTCCTAGAAATGATAAGTGGCATCATCCTATTGCGATGTGTGGCAAAAAGATTTAAAAAACCGTTACAGTTAAAGGTCAATGTTAGTACAATAGTTAAATTAATTTTTTTCTTGAGTTTGAGGGCTTAATTAGGTGCAATTTTTTTAAGAATTTAATTGATTTTTTACAAAATTTAAGAGCTTATTGAACCCTTAAGCCAAATAATAATATAAAAGTAATTGGTTGTTTTTCATATGATTGTATAATATAATTAGGGAAAACTACCTCATTGACCACCAAATAAATTGGGATACCTATTTGGACCACCGATCTATAGAAATCGTCAATCAGACCATCAAACTTATAAAATCAACATATTTTGACCATCGTCGTTAAAAACCTAACGGAGCGACGGAACTGACATGTGGCAATTGATGGGAAATTTAAAAATTACACATTTAGTCCATGTTATTTACACAATTTTCAATTTAGTCATAATTTTAAATCAATAAAATAATAAATTATTTAATTAAGTGGTGACACGTGTCAACACCTTATTGGAGGATTTTAATTATTTATATTTAATTTTATTAATTTATTTCCCCTTCCAATTAGGTGGTGACACGTGTCACCACCAATTTAGAGGAGAAAAATAATTTTTTCCTCACCTATGCTAAGCAGGATTGGAACCTGAGACTCTAAAGGGAAAAGCAAATGGCTTTGCCATTGCACCAAGCACAACTTTGTGTTATAACTCTCCAGATATAATATATATCTCTTATTAGTTTCTACATTTATAAGCCAAAAGCTCAAACCCTAAACACTAATTTCACATATATAAATCCTAAACCCTAAACTCTAACCCTAAATATTTCGAATTAATTTCACACTAAATATTTCAAATTAAACCTCAAACCCTAAATATTTCAGATTAATTTCACGCTAAATATTTCAAATTAAGCCTTAAACCCTAAACCTTAAATATTTCAGATTAATTTCATGCTAAATATTTCAAATTAAGCCTTAAACCCTAAACCCTAAATATTTCAAATTAAACATTGAACCATAACCTTAAACCCTAAAATTTCAAATTAATTGTACACTAAATATTTAGGGTTTAATTTGAAATATTTAGCATGAAATTAATTTGAAATATTTAGGGTTTATGGTTTAAATTAAAATAGTTACCATGTAATTAATTTGAAATTTTAGGGTTTAAGGTTAGGGTTTGGGGTTTAATTTGAAATATTTAGCGTGAAATTAATTTAAAATTTTTAGGGTTTAAGGTTAGGGTTTGAGGTTTAATTTGAAATATTTAGCGTGAAATTAATTTGAAATGTTTAGGGTTTAAGGCTTAATTTGAAATATTTAGAGTGAAAATAACTTGAAATTTTTAGAGTTTGGGGTTTAGAGTTTAATTTAAAATATTTAGCATGTAATTATTTTGAAATTTTTAGGGTTTGAGGTTTAATTTGAAATATTTAGCATATGAAATTAATTTGAAATATTTAGGGTTAGAGTTTAGGGTTTATGATTTATATATGTGAAATTAGTGTTTAGGGTTTGAACTTTTGGCTTATAAATGTAGAAACTAATAAGAGAAATATATTCTATCTGGAGAATTATAGCACAAAGTTGTGCTTGGTGTAGTGGCAAAGCCATTGGCTTTACCTTTGAGAGTCCCAAGTTTGAATCCTGCTTAGTGCAGGTTAGGAAAATTTTATTTTTCTACTCTAAATTGGTGGTGACACGTGTCACTACCTGATTGGAGGGGGAAATAATTAATAAAATTAAATAATTAAAGTCCTCCAATAATGTGTTGACATGTGTCACTACTTAATTAAATATTTTATTATTTTATTAATTTAAAATTAGAACTAAATTGAAAGAATGTGTAAATAACAGGGACCAAATGTGTAATTTTTAAATTTTCCCATCAATTGCCACATAGCAATTCCGTCACTCCACCGTTAGGTTTTTAACGGCAGTGACCAAAGTAGGTTGATTTTATAAGTTCGGTGGTCTGATTGATGATTTCTATAATTCGATGGTCCAAATAGATATCCCCAATTTATTTGGTGGTTAGTGGGTTAGTTTTCCATATAATTATTAATTGAAAACAATGAAAATGAAATCATAAAATAAACCTACTCTTGAAAATGAAAGGTCAAATGTAGATTGAAACCGACGTTTTATTATATTATTATTTTTGGTGGCTGTATAATAAATTAATAACTCACGTGCTTTTATTTTAGTTTGGAATTTACTCGTAACTCACAAGCGTTGAGTGACATTTATATATTTAGAGTCAGATCTTTACAATTCAGATTGAAGGTATTTATTTAAAAATTTTAAAAAGTTTAAATGTCTAATTAAACCTTTAAAGATTTAAGATTTAATGATAAATTCTAAAAGTTTTAGGAAGAGAATTAATTAAAAATATTATTTTTAAAATGTAATAACATTTTTAATATTTTTAAAGAACCAAATTAAAAATTTATATTTTTCAAAAGATTAAAAGTTAGTTTACCGAATTTTAGGGGACTAAAACCCTAACCGAATTTATGAGAGTCCGCCTCTACATATCTTTTCCTAGTAAAATAATAATTGAGAAGAAATTTTGATTTTGTGACATGATTGAGTTCTCGATAAGTTTAACAGTTGTTAAGCGATTCGTGATTTAAATCTTCATCCTTCGAATATAAGAGAAATATTTTTAAAAATAGATGCACACGTTCAACTACAAAAATTCTCAATTCATCACTACGCTTTTAAATTGGATGTTGTTTAACGTCAAACATCAAAATGTTTCGATTTCTTCTATTTTTATTCTTCTTTTTTAGTTTAGTTTCTCTTGAAATATTCTAAATCAACAAAACTTAAATTTAAAGTTTGATTTATCTTAGATCGATCTGCAATCTTTTGTTGTTTGATTGTTTTAAAATCGAATTATATTATTTTATCCTTCCTTTTAATCTCTTTGCCGTTTGAATTTGAAAACAAATATTTTGACTCTGGTGAATCAAAAAAGTATGGTCATATAAGTCTTAAAGAAAATTTTATGATATTTTTATATATTTTTAAAACAAATAAACGACGTTGAAGAATTATAAAATATACATATGACATCATTGCATTGTAATTTGATAACCTCGTATACAATATAAATATAACATAAAAATAATATTTAAAATATAACACAATTTGAATCGACACGAAAATTTAAGATTAGAATATGAATATACAAACATCTTAAAATATTTCTAATATCAATTACCGACCTACAAAAATTTACATATAATAAACTTCTAATACTTTAAAGATGATTTCTTTCAAACTATAAAAATAATTAGTATGAAATATATACACAATACACATTTATTACCATGTGATGGTGCATTTCATACATGTATTTCGAGAAGATAGTAATGAGTATAATTGTCTAATTTCACACCAAGTAACTAATGGGTAAGGTAGTCATAGTGTACAACCGCGATAAATAAAGGTGTTGACATTAATACCACATCAACAAAAAAAACCGGGACATAAGATAAGAACAACAATGTTGTTCATTCTATCAAATATATCATTCTAAATCTAAACTTTAAATATCACATGTCATCCGTTAAATTTTACTCGTAATAAATAAAGTATTTTTTCTTTATTCCCCCTTCATAACGAGCTTAAGCAATTTTATCATGGTAACAATAACAAAAGATATGGTCAATGGTGTATGTAGTTCAGTTTGTTTCGATAAACTATTTTCATAGTTTATTACTTTTTGATTCAGTTAAAGCTTGATTTTTCATTTTTTTCATATTAATTTTGAGTTTTAAAATTTTGTACTTTATTTCGATAAAACTGACTTTTTATGGATTTTATACATAATTTGATAAAGGTTTAACATTTTTCCTAAAAATTAAATTTTTTAAGTAAATAAAAATAATTAATAATTCATATATAATATTTTTAAGTTATTTCAAGTATGAAAATTTTGTTTTTGTATTGTAAAATGATTATAAATAAAAACAATAATTTGATTCGGTTTAAATAATCATGAATTTTACTTTATCATAAAACGTCTAAAGATTATGATTCAAATCGGTTTTTATTTTTTTTCCAATTTTTATTGTTCAGCCCCAACTCGTGGTCGGTTGCGGGAAACGATGAGGCGTTGGCATGAAATAGAAATGTATATATTCTAAATTTCTAACCGGTAATCGGCTTGCCAATTGTTTTTTCTTTATCATTTCTATATGCCCACTAGCTAATTGATCGCATTTATTTATGAGTAGGAGTAGGGGGATTGAATATTGAAAAAGTGAAAATATTGAATTGAACAAAATAAAATATATTATAGATAATTATTTTATGCACAAACGCTTGTGGAAACTTTATTTACACAAGCGTAATGATGGAACTTGAAGTAAAATTTTGAGGAGGGCAAGTTAAATTTTTAAAAAATTTAAAGGATTAAACAATTTTTTTAAAATAAAGGTTAAACTAAAAATTTTAATAATTTTGAGTGATTTAATAAAAAATAAAAAATTTAATTAAAAATATTCAAAATTTTACGCGTATGGTTCAAAGCTTGATTGTTAAATCTAATTCTTCTGTAGCGATTAGTTGGGTGTTGCACAACGAACGTCGGCTGGCGATTTTGGAACATTTTTGTTGAGATTGATTTGGCGTGTGCAGATTTATGTTGTGCTTGTTTTTTCCATGTGTTTGAAGAAGCTAATGGCCTTGCGGACGCTTTGGATAAAGAATGGGTTGATCGTCCTTGTTTGTTCTGTGTTGGATTTGAGTGAGGAGGAACTGTGGGCGTTGGTTTAGAGTCTTGGGTACTAGTTGCTTAGGTTCTTGGCTTTTACGTTAGTTGTTTGGTTTGTGGCAGTGTTGTCTGCGCATTGTGAGGGCTGGGAGTTTGTTGCTCAGGGGCTTGTGATGTGCTTGGTAATTGTTGGTTGATTGTTTGTGTGTGTTTTTGTTTCCCTTACATCTTGCATGATCATAGTGTACTATTTTTCTCCATTTAAGTTTAAAGAAATTTTTAACGAGGTTTATGATCATGTCGTAGTTTGTATGATTCTCTTTAATAAAATCATACTTACTTGCCGATCAATATTCAAAACTTTGAAGCTTAATATAAATTTTTAAAAATTTTGAGGGGATCAGATTAAAATTTTCAAAAAAAATAGAAGCAAAATTTGAGTTTCCCAAAATTTGGAGGCGTGGCCCCCACTGGCCCCTTAAAGCATCCGCCATTGCACAAGCGACTCAGTTTTAGGGTTTATAGATTTTGTTTAAGGTTTAGAGTTTAGTGGTTTAATTGTAATAGTTTTGAACTTAGGGGTTGTTGATAAAATTTCGGGGTTAATGTTAAAATTTAGTATTTATAGGTTAAAACATAAATCCCTAACTATATTACCTAAAACTTGACCCTAACCCTAAATTGTAAATTCTAGCCCTAAACACTAAATTTTAAACCCATACAATAAAACACATAAACTATAAACCTTAAACCTAAAATTAAGGCATTTGTGGAAACAAAAAATTTCACCGTCTGTGCATGAGATAATAACCCATGTACTATTAAGTTTTAAACTCATAATTCAGGGGCAATGCTTAATTTGTCTAATAATTATATTTATAGAGTCTTAAATTATTTTAAGACTAAAAACTCTGAGGGCAGTAGCTCATTCTTCTTTAATTCAACTTATACTTAATTTAATATTTAATAAGTCATTGTATTCTTTTAAATTAAATATTTTTTTACCAGCGCTAAAATATTATTATATCAAAATTTATTAAGTATTTAAAATTTTTAACATGTCTAGGCCCCTTTTGGACTTCAAGAGAGCTGCGTCCCTATTTATGTGTTAGTTAAATTGGATCAGATCTTAGTTTATTCCAAGTTTTAGAGTTAAATTATTAAATTGTTTTATTATTAATACATTGATAATTATTGAGTCTAATCGATATGAAAAACTCGTGTCCAAATTTGTATCTTCAGTAAGATAATTATTGATATTGTTTTAACTCCGTCCCACTAAACTGTCACATGTTGGTCAAAATTTGTCAACTTTGACTATAATTTATTTAATATTTTTAATTAATTAAAAATTATAAAATATATATTTAAAAACCACTTGATTCAAAGTTTTTAAAATATATAATTTTTATATTTTTACCAATAATAAAATTTAAATTATAAGAAGTCAAACTTAAAAAAATTTAACTCAAATGTGATAGTTTAGTGGGACAAAGAGAGTAGTTTAAAATATTTGTATGTTTATTTTCAAAGGCGGGTCTTTATAGGAGTCTATGAGGACCAAAGCCCCCAAAATTTGATAAATCGATATTTAAAACTTCAAAAATTTCAATTTATTCTCTTTAAAAAAATTTAAAATTATTATTATATTTCAAAATTTTAATTAAATGTCCTCTTCAATTTTTAAAAGTTCTCATTAGTGTCATTTTCTTGAAAATTTCGGTTAAACCCTTTAATATTTATGAAAAAATTATATTAAACTCTTCAAAAAAAATTAAAAAAATTTAATATAACCCTAGGAAATTTTAATTTTTAACTATATATGCATGTGTACGTTTGTTTATATATAATTATATGTGTGTGCTTTGAAATGGTAGTATGTAATTATATTTTCTTTTTGAACGTCGTATGTAACCATGAGGCCAAACATAAAAGGGTTAAACCAGAAATTTATCCATTCAATAACTTGAGGCCAAACATAAAAGGGTTAAACATCAGCCTAAAATAAAAACGAACAACACTGACTAAATCAGAAAAAGAGACAGCAAAGTAAAATAAATTCCTGAAACCCTAGATCAAATTTTTAGAAGGCAGGCGACGACCAAACAGTAGTAAATTAGTGGTGTATCTAGGATTTTAAAAATAAAGTTCAAAATTTTAATAATTTTTTGTCTTTATAAATGAGTATGCAAAATAAATTTTTCTTTACAAATTAAATTATATTTTCAATTTTTTTCTAAAAATGGAAGCATCGCTCCCTCTCAAGACAGTAATAAATTTTTCTTTACTAAGAAAAGAAAAGGTAGTAATCAAAAAATAAAAAATCAGCAAGCTCTCGCTCTCTCTCAAGTACTCCCTCCTACTGTTTTTTGGTTTCAGCTAGTCTAAGAGCTGGAAGCTTGGCCGACTGGCGTGGTGCCTCTTGATCGTGGAGGTGGTTTAGAGCCCCTGCGCAAATTTTTGTTACTTTGTGTTATTACTGTATCGACTGTATTCCCTCTGTCTTAAGTTAGATCCAGTACTTTCATCTACCAACCTATCCCTCTTCACCTCAATTACTCTTCCTCTCTTTCTGAGCGTCTGACTCACATTTACTCTCATTCTCTATGTCGTTTAACCGCCAAGTCCTTAGTTCAGGGGTAGTTGACAGCAGCTTTTCGTCCAACAACTCTAACCAACAATTTGTAAACCATGATTACATCGAAGAGTTGGAGCTGAATGAAGACAATGAAGTCAACTTCACGCTAAAAAACCTATCGTTGTTAGGAAAGCTCTTATCTCCATCGCCAGTCAAGCTGTTGGCAATGACTGCTATTCTCAGGAAGGCCTGGAGCTGTGAAGGTATGGAATGCCATGACTTAGGAAGGAACTTCTTCCTTTTCATCTTCAAGTCAACAGAAGACAGACATCAGATCCTTGGAGGAAAGCCATGGTCGGTGCAAGATGCCCTCATGGTCCTGAAGAAGTGGCAACCGAACAAGGCTATAGAGAAAATCGATTTCTCACTGGAGGACTTCTGGGTGCAGATCCACAATCTCCCCATCGGCCTTATAACGAAAGATGACGTTAAAAGAGTCGGGAATCTCTTCCCTGTGTACTTCGGATCATCACTGGATGAAGAAGCTCTGTTGTCTGGCAAGGAATGGTGAAAATAAGAGTAGCCTTGAGGGTGGAGAATCCACTGAAAACAGGCTTCGTTCTGAATCGAAAGAAAGACTTGCCACTTGAGATAGCGTTCAAGTACGAAAGTTTACCAAAAAAAAATTTCGGTTGTGGGCGGTTAGGACATGTTAAACGGGACTGTAAGCACGAGATCGTGATTGTTAAGCTCGCCGGCAGGTACGGGTCGTGGTTACGTGCAAATTCCGGAAGCAAACAGAAAACACCACCCTTCAAAGCCACAGGAACCTTCGCCGTAGCCAAGAAGAAGGTAAACGACAAAGTCGAATCAGGACAAAACACTGTGGCTGGACAATCGAAACTAGGGATATCATGTGCAAATCTAAGACAGCTGGCTGTCTCGTTTAAGGAAGCAGGTCCCGTCTTGTCTCAATGCAGCAAAGTCAACCTCTCCTTTCCTAATCTGGAATTTGGAAAACAGTATGGGAGTACTATACTTGTAGGGCTTAACATCAAGCCAGCAACTGCACCAAAAGATCTCAAATCTCCTTGCTCGAATATAGCTTCCTCAACTGATGACCCTTCTCTAGCAAATGATGATTCCACAGCAACTAATCTCAATCGGTCTTGGTGTAATATCATTGCTGCAGGCCTCGACAAAATGGATGTTTCGACCCATCAAAAACATAAGAGAGATGAAGATGTTCTCGTTTTATTTGTCCAAGCAAGCGCAGAGAACTCTGGGACCATGCTTCAAATGCAATCGTGCAGATTGGTCCCTCGAATTGGTGCTTATCAGAAAAGAGCCCTGCGGCCACGGAGGAAGTGCTAACGGCTGCATTATTCCTGGGTCCGTTACTCACGTCTTTAACAATCATCCAGGATATTGAACGTAAAAGGGGAGGCAAAATTTCTGGATCGAAGAGGCTTACCTTAATTCGTAAGGCAGCAAGGAGAAAGTTTGCTATAGAATGCACAAGAACGATGGTTGATGAAGCGGGACTTATCGAGTTGGGCATTGATCCGTTTGGAAAAACGATTACTCGTGTTCCCTCCATGTGTATTGACGATAACTTTACCCTCAATGAGGAAATAATGGTAAGTGATAGAGAAGAAGTGTTTGTGGAAAATCAGTTAAAATTGACAACCAATCCATTCGTAGAGTCAACTTTTGAATCGGATAACTCCAATGGGAGTTATCCGGAATCACCATGAGGCTACTGAGCAATGCATTCTATGAAAGGAAGGCTCATAGGCTCTCTTTGCGTTACTGTCCTTCCCCTAGGATCACAAAGTTGACTGGTGCAATGGTTGATCCTTGGATTTGGCAGGTTTTGGTCGTGGAAATTTCTTTTTGTGGTTGCGGTATAGGTGGTTGTTTGGGTCAGGGAGACTACTCAGTGTTTGATCTGCTTTCTCACAACGGGAACACAACTTTTGTTGCCTTGATAAAGACCAACGCATCGACGTTGAAAGTCTGCCTCTGGATAGAGCTCTCAGGCATGAAGCTTGACTTTCTCCCTGAGACTTGTAGATGGTGTTCACGTTTTAATGGTCTCGGTAATCGACCTTGTAATTTCAGGTTTAAAGACATGAACCTTGGCTTAGGCAAGGAGGATGTTGGAGAGCCTTCACTTGGTTCAAGGTGGCTCCCGTTGTTGTTTCAGACGTCCTCAGGTGTCTTCTTTTTTATGTTTTTGCTGGTTGCCTTTTTGGTGGCTGGTCGGATTGGCTCTCGAGTCTTTGTTGTAGGTTGGTTGTGCATGGTTTTTGCGTGGGTGCATGGCGCCTGTGTATGGACCCACGTGCTTAGGACCCTTTTTTCTCTTTGTTGTTATATGCTTTTCTTTATGTTGAATGGAAAGTTAAGCTTTGAACAAAAAAATGGAAGCCTCCCATGGGAGCTATATGCATTTGCCCTTGTAGTAAAAGATGATATCTAATAACATTTTGGTCATTGAACCATTAATCTCATTTGTATGATGATGTGACATGTTAGTAAAAAAAGTTTATTTTTAACTTTACCCATAAACTTTAGATAAATATCAATTTGACTCTAAATTTTAGCTAAATCTCTTTCCCGCCGGTCATTGTTCACTCGATGTCGTGCCGGTTGTCGCTCATTCCATCATTAGTCACTATCAACAATGACCTGATGGGTTGTTATGCAATTCGAACTTAAAAATCGATCTATAATTCTTAATATTTGAAATTATTTGAGTCTCGTTTTACAAATCAAATTTTATTGGACTTTTTTCAATTAGGCAAACTTTATGAAATTAAGTATTAAATGAAGTCAAATCATATTTTATCATCGAGTCAAAAATTTAGTTTTTTCGAGTTTTGTTAGGTATAAGCGTCCTAAGGGCTTGGTTGTCTATTTAAATACTTAACCTTCAAAGAAACTAGTCCTTTCCTTCCATTATTTAGAAAGAAACGACGCCGTTTAGCCGCTGGATTTAAGCCTAAAATACAAACCCTAAACATTACAAATACAATTACGGATTTCATTCTTTTTGCCCCTCCTTAAAACTCAGCCTCCTTATCCTCTGGTTTTAAGGCCGCCGCTGCGAAATCCGCCGCCGGTGATCTCCTTTCTCTTTCACAGGACTAGTTTTCCTTTTTTATTCTACCCCTTCACTTTGTGGAGAACACAAAAGAAAAAAAAACAATCGAGGAAGAAGGAAGAAACTAAAAACAATGGCACAGCTAGCAGTGCAGAAGAACACGCTGTACGTGGGAGGGCTAGCGGAGGAAGTGAATGAAGCAATCCTCCATGCGGCTTTCATCCCTTTTGGAGACATAAAGGACGTCAAGACCCCATTAGATCAGGCCACTCAGAAGCACCGCTCCTTTGGCTTCGTTACCTTCTTGGAGAAAGAGGATGCCGCTGCTGCCATGGACAACATGGACGGGGCTGAGCTCTATGGTCGCGTTCTTACGGTCAATTACGCCCTCCCTGAGCGAATCAAGGGTGGTGAGCAGGGCTGGGCCGCTCAACCTAGTATGTTCTTTGTTCCCTTAGCTTTTCATTTGTTTTTCTCGATTTACTTGTCTTTTTATGTGATTGAAAAGTTATTTCTATGTGGTGGTTGGGTTCAGCTTCAAGCTTTGCCTTTGGATTGAAACGGTTAGGATTATGTTTTGGAAACTTAGGGTTTAACTGAATGATTTATTGTGTTGATTTGCAATGTGAATGCCTTTTGTACCTTGAATATGCAGCCATTCGAATTTGAATTTGTGGGGTGCATTACTCAATAAAAGGGATGTTGGGTTTATTTGATTAGTCTGGGTCTTAAAAGATGAGAAATTTGTTTTAAATGAGAAGTTCCTCTCGATTGGTTTCATACCTTCAGGCTTCAGGTGCCTTAACACTCTAATATGTTTCCTTGACATACTTATTAGTATATGGTTAGGAAACGAGATTCTCTGTCCTCACTATGTTGTCCGACTCTTCGTTTTTCAGTACTTTGTTTGAAACCTGTTTCGGGCAAATGTTCGTTTACAGGTATAGGGGAACGGTCTTTCAAATCTATGGAAAAAATAAGAACTAAAATTGAGCATATTTGTGGAATTTGACACTCACCCCCAAGTCTGGATGTCATAGGTCCTAGATTTTACATGATTGTTTTGGATATGATGCAACATGGTCAATCCTTTTTTGGCTTTATTGAAATGTTTGTTTGCTGTTCTATTGCCAATTAATTGTAGTTGTTTTCTTGGTCATTTGCTTTTGAGATTAACCCCCTCCATTTTGTACAAAATGCAGTTTGGGCTGATGCTGACACATGGTTTGAGCGGCAACAACAAGAAGAAGAAATGCAGCGCATCCAGGCAGAGAACCAGGCCGCTATGCGTGCTGCGGAGGAGTTGCATAGGAAGAAACTAGCAGAGGAACAACAAGGAGAGAAAGAGGATGAAACAGAGATGAAGGATGATCCAATGGCAAGGGCTGAAGCTTGAGTTTTGAATCAGAGTAACTAGTTTCTTTGCTCAATACTAAAAAACAGAGATTGTCTTTTATGTTAACCAACCTTGTGCAATTTGCAAGTCTAAGGCCGCCTGAGACATGCCTTGGTCGGCCCCTTGTACGGGGTATCGTCTCGACTCCTGAATCGAGTAACTAATTGCGTCCTTGTAATATGTCAAGGCTATGGATTTTAAAAGAACTGTTGGGGGTTTGCTAAACGTGGTTGTACTTGCAACAAGTAGAGTTTCAGGCTTTTTTCTCATTCTAATGCTTATCAGAGGATTAAAAACCTTTTTACTTACTACTTCACAAGAGAGATTGAGAATCAAAGTTTCACATTTTCATCCCAAAACTGTCTTTTGAGATAATTGTTGTTTGGTAAATCTCTGCACCAGTAGGTTTTGAGTGAACAACTAGTCCCTCTACGGGTGATGTGCTTTAAAATATTGTTCACTTTATTTTTTTTAAAAAGGTACATTTAAATAAAAATATAAGTTTAATTTATTTAAATAACATGTGAATTGAATTTGACGAGTCACTCAGTTCATGAGCAAGTGTAATGTAAAAAGATCGAGTAACAAAACAATAAATTTAAAGGACAGATTATACTTAATGTAAAATTTTCATGAAAATATTACTTTATCTAAAATCTTATATAATCGGAGTAACAGAAACACACACTAACAACAATATTTAATATCTTATATTAATTTAAAGGGTTTTTAAATATTTTTTTAACCAAGCAGCTCTCTCTCTCTCAAATATTTATCTTGGGTTAGGATCAACTTACACCGTGTAAAATTCTTTAAGTTTTACACCTTTTTTGGATCGTTGGATGGGGGAAATGGATGGTTGAGATTAACTCCGTGTTTTTAATTCCCAAGTGATAATCTTCACATATTTTACTGTTAATCTTATCCATCCGTTTCACTCATCCAACGATCCAAAAAAGGTGTAAAACTTAGAGAGTTTTACACCGTGTAATTTGATCCTATCCCATTTATCTTTACAATTTTATTTTTCTTACTCTGATCGGTGGTCGACAACTAATTTTAGTATTGATTTTTGACTATTGGATATTTTTTTATATTTTAATAAAAAAATTTACCTTTATGGCACACGTTTCTTTTATCTTTGTAACACGTTTTTCTTTAATTTTTTTTGATTCGTTTCATCTGTCCTTGTGACATGATTTTTAGCATACCTTAGCAGTTGGTTGATGTTCTAATAGAGATCTTCACGCCGCTAATTTTTTATTATGGTTCTGTCGATGGTCTTAAAAAGATAGATCCCTATTCGATTGATGGTTGTCGATGCAATCAGACATGAATAACAGAACAATCTAACTGATAGCTTGGTTTGCTCATCACTCTTTTTTCACCCCGTAAAACGACTCATTTGAATAAAAACAAAAAAATTTCTGAATTTTAGCATGCTAATCTCGATAGAAGTGTCTGTTTTTTCTTGCATTTTTAGTGAACTTGTCCTTTTTTTTCTTTTTAATGTATTGTATTAATTTTCATGGTGATTAATAAAATTCATGTCATTATTAAAAAAAAATATTTATACACTTTATAAACTAAATTATTTTAAACATTCAATTGAATTGATATCAAGTTGTGACCCTAATTCAATGAAAAAATTGAAAAAAAATAAATCAATAAATAATTATATAGTGGTAGAAGTTCTATATACAAAATTATATGATTTATAATTATTTTATTCAAATTTAAAGATTTCTCAAAATACAAAATGAAAAAAAAAACATCCTTACAAGAATATCTATTATAGTTTACAGTAAGAGTATGACCGTAAATATGATATTACCATGAAATTAAATAAAAATTAAAGTTTATAGCGAGTGCATTTAATAAAATAAAATTACAATGTAATTTTGGATTAATAATTTGAAGTTTTGAACCACCCAAACAACAAATGTAGTAGGCATAATACCAAAAAAAAAAATTGCATCTACTGACTTCCTCGGATGTGGTAGTCGTTTCTCAGGTTTTCTCTCCGAAATAGAACTTTAATTCTTCGTCACCCGTCACCACCATAGTAGGGTTTAAGGTTAGGGTTTTAACATTAGACTGAATAATCATTTTGTCTCTATTCTTTTTCCGAACCAATTTAGCATCTAACATTTTATTTTAGATCAAAAATAGCCCGTACACGAATAAAAATCGTTAGTCAACTGACGATAAATAACTTAAAATGACACGACAAACTTACATGCCAAAGCACGCCGCTATAGAAGTGTCATAAAGAAATATACTAACTTTACATAATGACACATCAATCAAGAAATATTTATTCTTTCAATGTGTCATTTCAATGTGTCAGTCGAGTTATTTCAAATTGTTTATCGTCAGTTAACTAACAGATTTCATTCGTAAAAAAATCATTTTACCCTAAAATAAAACTTTGAGGTTAAATTAGTTCGGTCAACAATAGAGGCATTTTTTGGCTTTATGCCTTAAAAAGTATACAAGTACATCTAAAATTAATTAGCATTCTTAGTCATCACTTCACATTCTTACCTTTTTAAGCATACCTTACCTTGTTATCCAAGCAAATACTTCATCTCACTCTAATCTTACAAGTCGCAACTACACTGACCAACCTAACTATTGATAACTAAACTCAAAAAATAAATCAGGCAGGGTCAACAAGATGGTTGTGTCATGAAAACACTTGAAACTTGGTAACAGTTGATATTTAATCCAACAATATACAGTACAAAAACAACAGCAAAACAAAGACCAACAAAACAGCAAATGGAATGCTCACAACAAAATCCCTTACAGTTCTATCTGGAAATACTTGTCGAATCAATCAATCAGTCAGGTAGAATTTGCTCACCATCTGCATCAGCTTCAGTCTCAACCTTGGATTTCGGAGCTTGTCCAGCTCCAGGAGCCTGCTTCTTCTTAATCCCGCTTACTATGTCATCAATCCTTAGAAGCATGCAAGCCGCTTCTATGGCAGTCTTAAAAGTTTGTGCCTTCACATTGTATGCATCCCATATCTGACCAAAAAACCAAGCAACATTTTTAATATTACTCACTACATTCAAATATGATCATTCAGAAAAGAAAATGGAACACAAGGGAGGTTGATTAAATCAACGGCCAAGAGGATGACATGCATATGTCACTACAATCTAAAAGAATGATTATTTCTCATTCTCCATCCTCTCTCTCTCTCTCTAAAAAAATCTTCTCTAAACTCTATTTTGCCTCAAGTCATCCCACCTCCTTTTGCCTTTGTTCTCTCAAACTAACCCGTAAACAATGCACAAACTTATACCCTCATTCCGATATCATCACTGTACCCACTCTTCTTCAGCCTAAATCCCTTACATATCTGATTCCTGTCACTTGTCTAAAAGTCTTGGCAAGAAGAGAGGGAGGGTTTTTCAGACAAGGAATTTTCAGGACATACAGATCAAAGTTCAGAGCCATAGAGCAAAATAAGTGATTTCTTAAGAATTCCTTTCTTTAATAAACCACCATTTTGTCCTCAAATAAGTTGTAGACGTGTTACATAATTGTTTGACAAATCATAGTTTGGGATGAAAATTGCAACAATGAAAACTTCAGTTAGAAAAGTGATATTATGGAAAAAGTAAAGGCCAATAGTGCAGTGAATTAAGGAGAAAATAACACCTTGCGCTCTTTCATGTCAGCAATAGCACCAGTGTTCCCATCTATGCCAGTCCATGCATTTTCACCATTTGCATGCTATAAATCACAGGTTGAGAAAACAGAAAGGATAAGGACAAGGGCAACTTCAAATGCGTAAACTGTACTCTAGAAACATCCATACCTTTCCTTGCAAAGCAGTCATGGTTCGAATAACATTAACCCCACAATTCTGAGCCAAAGTACGTGGTATAGCTTCAAAAGCAATTGCAGCAGCTTCATATGGCCACTGTTACATATCCAGTGAATATAAATCATTTCAAAATTCTGACAGGGTTGTAAGTATATATTCAAATATCAAGACAAATTGGAAAATTCAAATCATGTAACTCAAAAGTTTGGCATTAATGCTCACCTTTTCTATGCCTTCAACAGATGAACTCTTCTGCTTCAAAGTGGCAGAAACTGTTAACTCTGTTGCACCACCACCAGGAACAAGTTTTGGGTTCTTGATAATGTTTCTTGCCACAGACATGGCATCCTGTAATTGAAACATGCCTCAGAACTTTGACCAGAATAAAGAAAAAAAAGCTTCAGAACTTGATTCCATTTAACAAACAGAAGTTGTACACCAAATCAGTTACCTGCAAATTTCTTTCCACCTCATTCAACAGATCCTTACTAGCACCTCTTAGAAGAACTGTACAGGCTTTTGGATCTTTGCAATCAACAATGAATGCAAAGAACTCATCCCCAATTTTTTTAACCTCAAACAGACCTGCTCCAGTGCCAACATCAGATTCCTGCAATTCATCAGGACGATTCACAATAACAGCTCCACATGCCTTTGCGATTCTATTGTTGTCTGTCTTTCTCAGCCTCCTAATTGCACTTACACCGGCCTTACTAAAATAATGACATGCCAAATCACTGAGCCCTTTTTCTGTGATCACCAGGTCTGGTTTGAATTTCAGAATCTGCATGCAAAGGTTCTCAATGTATTCTTCTTCCATTTTCAACAGGACTTCCCAATCTTCTTCCCTAACCAACTCTGCATTTGTTTGGTTCTCTCCTTTCTTATACTCGAGGGGACAATCAAGAAGAATAATACGTGGATTGACAATCTTTCTTTTCATTTTCCCAGGTGCAACTACATCTTTATTGAACATCACTCCCTTGAGGACCTTAGAATCTTCCAATTGTCCACCAGGTACTTTCTCTACTTTAATGTACTTTTTAATATCAACTTCTCGCAGCCCTTGGCCAAGGTCAACACCAACAATTGTAGTTGCATCAATTGCCAAATCCTGGAAGTTAAACAATTAAGTAGAGAACAAAGTATGATACAAAGTTTTAAACTTCATTTTTAACACTTCTATTTTTAATAAATCAAATGGTTATGAAAAGGGAGAAAGTGCTGTGCGCAAGATATAAATGATCGCTAAAGAGATAACTTCTGATCTACGTTGCAGCAAAACTGAAAAAATATAAACTAAGAAACCGAGTGAGTTGAGGAACATCAATTTTCATTTATCTAGATGTGATATGTAATAAAGCCATTGCACAAGCTAGCAAAAGAGATTGCTGGGTCATGTGAAGAAAACCCCAATCCACAATTGAACAAAGAAGGGTACGAATGTCCACAATTGAACAAAGAAGGGTCTGAATATTTTAGCAATAGACACCCTAACACATGGACACAGCCATTTTAGAAACTCATACCTGAATTGATGTAACTATTCTGATTTCAGAATGTTCAATGATTCATTTGGTAACAAACATATACATTTCATTTGTTTGTTGTTCATGCTGAACAACTCAATGTTAACTTTTTTGGAACTAAATATGAAGAATCATTCTTTTCTTATACATATTTTAAAAAACTGATCAATAATAAAATACCAGGATGGTCAGACGACCATTGTAACTGTAGGTCATATGCTAACATAATGGTCTATGCACATTATCATAGTAATCAAAATAAGAAAAAAAAAAGCCCCATAAGAAAGAAGTCGCTCACAGCAATAAGATCTCCAAATTGGCTAGTGAACTTTGTCCCTATACAGCTCTTCACAAGTCCCAACATTGTCGAACCTGCAATTCAGACCCACATGTTAGGATGTGAAGCATGTCAAAGAAATTAAACATGCAAATACTACCTACAGAAATGCAGAAACAGCTAGAAAATTTTTAATGAAAAAAATGTCCAAGAGAAACATACGGTCTTTCACATCAATAGACATTGCAATCTTGTCAAGCACAGCAATAGCATCCTCCAATGCCTTATTGTATGCTGCAAATGAAATGGCTCTTCATCAAATGCTAAGTTATGATTCAAGCGCAGAAGCAAAGAATCTAGCAGAGCTTATAAGTTATATTACCTCGACAAATGACCGTCGGATGATAATTTTTTTCGATAAAGGCTTCTGCAACATGAAGCATCTCACCAGCTACACCCAAAAATACACCAAATATAATCACAAAAGGCAATGGAATTTTTTTCTTTACACGTGATGTCAGGTATATCATCAAAAATGAGAGCATGAACAGGAAGTAATAAATATCATTTGAGAAATGTCAGAATCCAACTGTTAAGCTAATCTTATTAAAAATCCAATGGGAAATAGCTCTAAAAAACATGTAGATAAGAATAACATTGCAATACAAACTAACACAAAAAATAGTCAATATAGCACACAAACCAAACTGAGCTGTGTAAAGAAATACCAAGAACAATGACAGATGTTGTTCCATCTCCAACTTCTTCATCTTGTGTACGGCTTAATTCAATCATAGACTGTCATGACCAACCAAATCAGATAAGCAATAAAGAAAATAAGACAGATAACGGGGAAAAGAAGCATTATAAAATAGAGAAGCAGGGTTGAGTATCATGCCTTTGCAGCAGGATGTGCAAGATCCAACTCACGTAGGATTGAATTTCCATCATTAGTAACAACAATACCTGGTAGAAACCAAACCAAACTCATGCAGTGAATTTTATAGATTCTTTTAAATGGTTTAAAAAATGTTAGCGGGAAATCTAAAAACAGCAGCAATGGAAATGGAATTAGGTTAAAATTGTGCCAAACATAACAGCGGAAAATGCAAATAAAAGGGGTACAAAAGGGCTACCTCCAGAAGCATCAAGGAGCATTTTCAACATGGATCGAGGACCCAAGGTTGTTCGAATAATGTCTGCAACGGCCTGAAAAGTTTGTTTTTGTTCAGTGAACATTGACAGGCAACAACAACAGCAACAAAAGGGAAATCATATCGATAACTCCAAAATTTCAAAGTTTGGACTCTTAGCTAGACATATGGCACATATTCAGAACTTAGAAACATTGGGTTTAAACATATTTTGCTTAGTTAAACAGCTCATTCTGCAATTTGATTTCAGGTGGAAGCAAGGTAAGTAAAAACAGCATACTAATAAAAGATTAAAAAAGAAGAAGAAGAATGAAGGAAATGACCTTAGAGGCTTGGATATTAGCATGGTGAACCTTGGTCCCAGATTCCCGCTTCAGTGAATCCTCTGCAAATACCAATGATTATTAGGAACATTTTGAATCTTAACAAATGAGATTGAAATGCGATAAAAGAAAAAAAAGGAACATACTCAGAACGAGAACTGGGGCGTGCATGATTTATGATTTGGTAGTGCGCTGAAACTCAAAACCAAGCAAAGTGAACCAAAACCTCTCTTCTTTCTTCTTCTCTTTCAAGTGTTTTCCTGCTCTTTTACTTTCTAGTTTCTACTGGAAACCCTATTAAGTATGGGCATCGCACGTTTCAGAGTGTTGCTGTTGCTGTTGCTGCTGGGCTTGCTTTCTGTCCAGAGGCCCAAATTTCGCTTTTCACTTTTGCTTTGCTTATGAAAATCTTTTTTGATCAGAATCATTGTTGTGGAAAATCAGAACATAGGTCAAGTTTGTTATATATTTTCAATTTAATCATAACTAAATAAAATATAAAAGAATAAAAATGAATTTTACCTAATTCAACTAACCTTTTTAAATTTTTATATGCATTTTAGTCCTATGTAACGGCCTATATTTAGTTAAACTGGTTGAACAATTGATTTTTAATTCAATAAGTCAATTTGACTCGATTCTAATAGTAATTATATTTATTTTTAAAATAAAGTTAAGAAATCCAAAATAAGCCAGAAAAATGCAAAACATGTACATGAATCTTTAATATAGTGCGTTAACTATTTATAATCCTTTCAATTTCTTAAATCAAAGGGTATTGTGTGCTTAAGCACACTTATTCTTCAGATTCTTTAATATTTTTCAAAATTAATATATTTGAAAATAAAAACAAAATTTTTGAATTTATAGATATATATAAGTATTTTAAATTTACCAGTAAATAGGTCATAAATAAAGTTATAAATTTTAAGAGAAAACGTCGTAAATGTTGTTTGTTTACACAAGGTTGAAATACTTCTGAGTTATAAAATTAGATAGAAAAGTCTCATCGTATCCAACTTAATGAACTATGTATATTAAGTTACAAATCGGGCTTAGATCATAAAATATCGTCATACATGTACTATAAGATAATTTATCCTAGCAATAGGGGTGGTATTCGGAGACTATTGGAAAAAAAACACCTTCACCTTTCTCTCAAGCTAATTTTTTACTTTCTCTTTGGACCCTCTCTATCCACGGTGGATTCTTTGAGGGTTTTGGTCCTTGTGTTCAAACTCTGAGGTAAGGTGAGATCAGTTTTGAGTTTTTTCATTTCCTTTCTTTTATGACAAGTGTAAAGTCGTTTATGACAAGTGTAAAGTCGTTGGCTAACGCCTATGGTTAGTTCAAGATTATCTCTTCGTTCTTAAAGAATGGCATTACGAAGTTGCTTTCGAGAAGATAGATTTCTCCTTAGAAGAGTTTTGAGTTCAGATCTGCAACCTTCCATTAGCTCTTATTACCCAGGATAATGCTGAACGGATTGGAAAAATATTCCCTCGATATTTCGGCTCTAATCTTGAAGACAACAAAATCGTCAAATGGGATGGCCAGCTCAACATCAAGGTGGCTATGCGGGTGGAAGACCCTCTCAAAACCGATTTCCTCCTGAATCGGAAACATTACCAACCCCTAGAGGTCTCCTTCAAATATAATCGACTGTCTGAATTTAGTTACAGTTGCGGCAGGCTAGGACATGTGGAGAAAGAGTGTTGGTTTACGCAAAAAAAAATCAGAAGAGTAGGCAATTATGGCACCTGAATGCGAGCATTCTCGGCGTGAAAGAAATCTGAGTCAAAAGCGGCCAGACAGATTAAGTCTTCATCGTCAGCTCCCAGTTTGAGGATTGAGGAAACCAAAAAATAGGCACATTCTCCAATATCCCTACAAAGGATTGCGTCTGCCGAGAGTAGGAGTGGGAAAATACTCGACTCGGTTGACCCGAGCCGGCGACCCGAACTTAAAAATATCAGTAATTTTTTAAAAAAATTAACCGACCCGAGAATTTTCTCAGGACAAGGTCCGGGATTTTTAAGTTACTGGGTACCCAACCCGACCCGGTAATATTTAATATAGATTTTTTATATTTTCAATTATATTTTTATTTTAAGTTTCTTAATATTTTTACTCTAAAATTAAATTTAAATCCCTAAATTCTTTTTATGTTTGTATTATATATGTTTAAGTTTTAAGTTTAAAATTTTTTAAAAATATTTTTGTGTTTAATATGTGATTTTTTTAAGTTTTAGAATTAAAAATAGGCAGGTACCCGGTACCCGGGTGTTTTGAGTACCCAAATGGGATGGGCCGAGACACGGGCCAAAGATTGAGGTACCCAGAAACTCGGGTACCCGATAATTTCCACCCCTAGCCGAGGGTACGAGTAGGGTGTTCATTTCTGAATATCGGATCCGAAAAAACCAAATTTTTAGATTTTCGGATCGAATAAATAGTGATCTGTATGCAATCCGAAAAAATCAGATATCCAACTTTTCAAATATCGAATTTTTAAATCATATATCTGATAAATTATTACACAGACAAGTGAAGACTCTGAGCAATTCAACGAACAAAAACCAAATCACATATTGCCTACTGCCTAGTCTATTTTTTTTTACTTCATAAATCTATATACATCTAATCTAAGTACAATCTAATAAGTGAAAAATCCATTGAGTTAAGAAAAATGGAATACTAAAATATTTGTCTCTAATGTATGAGTTAGAGGCTCAACCTGCACTGCAATTAGGGGTGTTTATATTCAGGTACCCGGATTTTCGGGTACTCGGAATTTTCGGGTATCTAAAAGTCAGCCCGTGACCCGGCCCATAAGAACCGGGTACCTGCAAATCGAGTACTCGCAAAATTCGAGTACCCGTAAAATCGGGTACCGGGTACCCGGTTTACTTTTTTATATTTTTAAAATTTTAATTTTTTAAAAAAATACATAGGAAACACATAACATTTCATGATATATATTTCAAACACAAAAATTATTGATTTGAGGTTAGTTTTAAAAGAAAAATATTTGGATATATATATATGTATATATATTATCGACAAAAAGAATGTATTAAAAATATTAATTTCGATCATAATTTTTCTTTCGACTTATATATTGGCAAACTAATAAATATTTTTGAGAATTTGTAAACTTAAAAGTATATAATACAAATACAAAAAGAAGTTAGGAATTTAAAATTAATTTTAAGAAAAAATAATAAGAAACATAAAATAAAAATAGAATTTAAATATAAAATATATAAATATTAAAATTAATGGGTCGGGTACCCGGTTATAAAAAAAATTCAACCCTGACCCGGCCCAACTACCCAAAAAAAATTACGGGTCGGGTACCCGACCCGAAAAATTCGGATACTTTAATATAAATACTCGGTAAATTTTAATCGGTGAGTCGGGTAGTTCGGGCCAGATATTTTTGAATACCCATAACTGCAATATCTTTAAATATGACTAAATAAAGGAAAAATAGTAATAAGCAACGAAAGATATAAAGCTCATCCAACTTGATAGATATAACACCAGTACTATTGTAAACTATAATCTAAAAAAATCATCAAATATTAAAAGTGAAAACACTTATAAAAATCACCATTGAGAAGAGTAAAACATGGTTTATAACATTAAAATTGTCTTTACTCCTTAATGTTTAACTTTTAAATACATCAATTAAATTGAAACTAGACATTAATTCTCATCTTAAAATGTTTTACTAAAATATAGTGCATAACAAACATATTAAAAAAAGTCACAAAAACACAATAGAATAAATACTAAGATTACTTAGCATTCCAAAGTTTTAATGTTCAAACTTTAAAAATCATCTAAAGTATTAATTGTTTCATCAATTATAATTTTTCAGTTAAACCAAAGTTAGTTCTTCCATGCCTATAAAACAACACATGAAATAAAACAAAATAAGGTTAAAGTATACATTTATGTTTAAATATTAAATAAGCAACAAAAGAAGTGATAAAAACTGCACTAATCTTCCTCCAATTCTTCCAAGGCAAGTAAATTCTCTTCTACTATAAGAGGTGATCGAAAAGTACGTAACTAATCTTGAATGCAAAAAGTGCTTCCACCATTTTTAGAGTCAATAAAGTACGAAAAGAATCAAGAACGCGACCCTCATATTAAAAGTCGACTCAAAAGCTATTGTAGAAATTAGTATAGCAAGCACATCTTTCGTCATCTTATGAAGAATAAGATATCTTTTTGCTTGATCTTTTTATCATTGTATAATTTCAAAAGATAAAATATGAGGTTCACAAACATCTTTTAAATAATTTTTCAACTCACTTTTGTTGACATTAGTTAATGAACAACTCGTATCCCTTTCATATTTTGAAGTCATGAGTTGTTAAAGGTCAATCTTACCCCCACTCTGAGTTTCACTTTGAGTGAAAGTGGAGGAAAAGATAAAAGTGGACGAAGAAGTAGCTTTTATCTTTGAACGAGGTATTGAAGAAGCACATAAGTCATATAAAGGTTGCAAAACAACCTTAATCTTAAGGCATAAGAGAGTGGCTTTTGTTTCATCATATGAATCTCGCACAATCCAATCAACATAATTCAATTTGTGCCTAGGGTCAAGGATCACGACCACAAGCACTAAAACATTGATATTATCAACGTTTCCATAATATTTGTCGTACTTTGACATTATTTGGGCTGCCATTTTCCTAAAACCATCATCTTCAAAACCTATGTTGTTGGAAATCATCAATCTAGTCTCGTAAATTTCATGTGCATAAGCATTGAAAGTCACATAAAGAGAACCAGATAACCTCAAAGTTGCATCATAAAAAACACTCAAGAAAGGTAAAAAAAACTACCCACTCTCTTCCAATCATCTTCTTTGGGACCACTGTTAAACTTTCTAAGTTCCTTGAAACAAGAAAAATCTTTAATGTATAAACTAGCAAATGCATTTTTTAACTTAATAGCAGACTCAAGCATTAAAAATGTCGAATTTCATCTTGTCTCAACATCTAAAGTAACAAGGCTTTTACTATGCTCTTTCTCTCTTCGATGCAAGCCTTAAACTTTTGAAGACTTGTGGGAGATGACCTAACATACCTCACAAGAGCTCGAACTTTCATAATTGAAGCATCAAGTTCTTTCAAACCTTCTCTTACAATTAAATTCAAAATATGAGATGCACATCTCATATGCAGATATTGACGCTCCATCAAACTAGACTCTTAAATATTAAGTCTTCTTCTCAAGTAATAAATTGCTAAATCATTTGAGCTAACATTTTCTACTATCACTGTCATAATATTTTTCAAACCTCATTCATTCAAGCATTTTCAACGACTCTACCAATAAATTGTCTGAAAAGACCAGTAATTGGATAGAAATTAATTATTCTCTTATGCAAATTTCAATCATCATCAATAAAATGAGCGGTTAAACACATATAACGTAAGTTTTGACCAAATGTTCAAGTGTCTGTGGTTAGACAAATCCTAGACTGCAAGTTCCTAAAAGAATTTGTCACCTCATTTCTTTGCTCCATGAATAGAGCATAACAATCTCTAGTAGCAGTACTACGAGGAAGAAGCTTAAAGAGCGGGTTTAAGGCCTTGAAAAATTCTTGAAAACTTTCACGTTCGATAAATATAAAAGGTAATTCATCCACAATAAACATTCTAGCAAGTTATTTTCTACAGAAATCTTGGTCAAATTTTCACAACTTTGGAACATTAACTATTTTAACAATTTCATCCTCATTTACTAGTGTTTCAGTTTTAAAATCAATCAACTTTTGCCTCTTATCCAAATTTAAAGGATATTTTTTACACCTTTTAATGTGATTTGCTAAGGTAGTGGTGCCATTTTTAATTTTACAACCTATAAGAGTTTTGCAATACTTACAGGAAGCAAAAATAAAATCTTCGATATCTGAATTATGAGTCCACCACTTAAGACTTTTTCTTCCTCTTTTTTGGAGTAGCATTTGTTGGTGATTTTTTTTCCTTTTTTTCCTTTTTTAGTGTTTGACTTTCTTCCTCATCATGAAAATCATCTTCAGACTCATCACAAAACGATGAAACATTCTGCAAGAAAGCAACTCTAATATTAATTTCATCATGCAAATAATATATTAACTAGAATTATAACATATAATTTAAATTAAAGTAAACCCAGAAGACACCCACAAACATAATTATCGTTAAAATGTATATTGTATATATATGTCTCTTCATTTTAACTTAATCTTATTGCTTCCTCTTCATCTGTTGTTTTAGTAAACTTGCTGATTTACAAAACATAGTCATTACTCATCAGTAAATATATTTTCTGTCTCTCTTATTGTTTCTATTGGATATAAACAAATTAAGGTAAGAAAAAACATAGGTTTCTAGACACTATTCGGGTGGCTTTCATGCATATTTTGCAAGTACTTATAATTCGTATGTTGGACGCTTTCATGACAACTGAGAATTGTAAATTTCTCCCAAAAGACACCTGTTGTAACACCCGTGTTTTGGGCCTAGGAGTTAGCCGGGTTATAGTTCGAGTCAAATAAAACTTAATTAAAACAATTCAATTTCAAATAATGGCCTAATTGAGTTTTGGGAAAAGGGAAGGGACTAAGGTTGTAATTTTACCCAAAAGTTTTGAAAAGCAAGACAACTTTAATAAAAAGTTGTCTTCCTCCCCCTTTCCTCCCCCCCTTTCACGTTAGAAATTCCCCCACCATTTCTAAACCATTTCAAACCTTGTTACTATTCCATTGATCTTACTACTTGATTTCAACACCAATTTAAGAGGTAATTACGTTTTCTTAATCTCCTCTTCAATCTCTATCTATCCTTTGTCTTAGATTTCAAAAATATGGGGTTTTGAAAATTAGGGTTTATATTAAAGTTTGTGTTTTTAAGGGGATTTCGAATTGGTTTTGATAAATTGAGTTGGGGTTTTAGTTAATCATGTTATAATGAGTAACATATATCAAATTGGTTGAATTTGGGTGAAAATTCGTAGCATGTTCTTGAGGTAGATTTTAAGGTAGTAAAATTTGGGTTTTTGGTGGGTTTTATGTTGAAATTGAAGGGCTGATGGTCTACCTATGTTAGGAGGGTGATTTGGGATGTTTTGGAAGTCATTTGGATGTTTGGAAATTGAATTTTCAGCAAGCCTTTAGGGGAGCGCGAAAATTGGGATTTTAGGAGATTATGTGATTTGAGAAATTGTGGAATTTGGGTTGTGTTAGCAAAGTATGTTGATGGTTGAGCTTAGCATTGAATTGGGAAGTAATGTGTATGTTTTGTTTGGCTAGAAGCAAGTGGAAGCGTGGAAGAGGCTTTGGGACCGAATCCAGGTGCATAGGAGGATTGTTCGATTTGCTAAGAAAGGGCGGTGAGTGGTTTCAACTTGTTTTAAGTTTGGTTCGAGTATGTGTAGTGGGAGTGTGTGTGAAGTGTGCTTGGTAGGCCACTCATAGTTAATTCAAGTTGTTGATTTAACCATTGATATCCATGAATGCATTTATGTTTGTTTGACTATGCTATTATGATTGTGGTTGATGGATGTGAGTTATCTTGATATGCATCTATGAGATTGAGCATGAATGTGGTTGATGATATATATATGATGTGGTTATGATAATTGGCACTAAAATAATTACCGGTTGTAAATGATCGATCATTAGGATAGTGTGCACACAAATTGAGTCAAAACGTACGTGGCCTTGATGGCGTTAAGTCATCAAGGAGGAGTACGGTGATGTAACATTCCACCGGAAGCTTTTATTACATTTCTACGAGATGATGAGTGGAATCCCATCCGTAAGGCATGTGGCGATGAGTGGAATCCCGCACATGCAAGGTCCGGTGATGAGTGTAATCCCACCGAGGTAAAGTGTTGTCGAGGTTTAAATCCGCACAATCGGGGTAATTAAAGTGGCCAATTAACTTGTTCATACATTGTGATGTGTTATGATGATATATGTTGGTGATATTTGGTATTGCTATATAATGTTGATTTTGATAATTGAGCTTGGTAGGGTCGAGAAACCATATGTGCCACTTGAAAGACTAGCTAGGTCTACTTGATTCTATGCCTATGTTTGATGTATGTAAGACTAGGATTAACATGCTTGAACCCTGCATTGTTGATGTTTTCGTTTTAGAGCACCCTCACTAAGCTTATAGCTTACGCTCTCTATGTTCAACAATGCAGATCATTAGAGTGGCGTTAGCTCGAGGCGAGGCAAGAAGGGCTTTCCAAGTTGTTGCTCAAGTATGGTTAATTTTGTAGTAGTTAAGCAATGTGGCAATAGGGTGTGTTTGTATGAGCCTTGTATGACTCTTTCAAATGATGTTGTTTTGTATTGATGTTTTGGATTGTAAAGCATGTAATACTTTGATGATTGATGGTGTGTGATGGCATGCTTTAGATGCTTATGTTGCCTTGTGTATGAGTGCAAACCTCTTGTGTTGAATTGTGCCATTTGGGCTCTTGAGCTTCCATGTTTGACCTTAAATGCTGAATTTACTCTTTTGTTGGAATATCATGTTCGAATGCCTTGATTCATGTTAATTGCTACGTATGGCTCATGTATGATTGCTTAAATGATTGTATGTGCGAGTCTTGTGAGTGTTAATTCATGCCCTTGGTCCTTTTTAAGCTTCTACATATGTCTATGCATGATCTTAGTGTTTTTCATAGTTAGGAAGTCCTTAGGTTGGGCAGTAAGTGATCCCCTGCACTAAGGTTTCGAAACCATGGGTAAGGTTTCGAAACCTTTGCAGAAATCTGGGCTTCCAGACCTTACTGCCAACCAAAGTTTCGAGATCTTTGGGTAAGGTTTCGAAACTATGGTCAAAGGTTTCGAAACCTTCCCAAGGGTTTCGAAACTTTTGGTGAAAATTGGGTTCCAGGGGTCACTGCCAGCCAAAGTTTCGAAACCTTTGGTGAAGGTTTCGAAACCTTTGCTTTAAACTGCACTGTTTTGACTTGTTGGCCTTTTTAAAGAGAAAAACACATAGGAATTAAGATGCCTTTAGTCAAGATTAAAAATTTGGGTGTTTGAATGTGGTTTGGGGTTAGAATATGACAAAATTAAAATGAAAAAAAATTTAGGGTTGCTAACCGATGAGGAACCCTTTGGGTTTCGCTTCGGTTTTCCCCGTGTAGCCCACTCGGACCGGTCATCCGGCCAGACCGGGACGAGGGGGTTACATTTGTTGGTATCAGAGCCTGAGGTTACCGAGACCTCGGGCAGGTAAGTGAGGTAAGATTAATGTGTTAAATGCTTGTGTTGTTCAATGCATGATTTGACATGAATCCTTGATGCTTGATTGATCGTATGATGTTTTGAATGCTTGAACTGTCGTGTCTGGTATAGAGTGAGTGCCCATTGCTACTATTACTTAATTTAAAAAGATTTTTGGAAAGAGGAATACTTGAGCACTATTGGACCCTTGCTTTGACTAACGTAATCCTTATCTGTTTCTTGTTGTAGTTTACCTTGCTAGTTGAACCATGAGACCACGTGGGAGGCCTAGGATGGTTCGACCGGAACCACGGGCAGAGGCTCCGAAGGTTGAGCCGGTAGTTGGGGTTGGAGCTCAAGTGGGAGAGCATGTGGTTGGAGTTGGAGCTCCTCCACCACCTCCACCACCACCACCTCCTCCACCGGGAGTGGGAGGTGAGGCCGGGGCCGAAGGTGAGGAACCACAAGGAGGTCAAGGTGGCCAAGGACCGGCCGTAATTGACTTAACTCCGTTGGTTCAGGCGATAGCCGGGGCATTCCAGGCTGCAGTAGCTGGAGGTCAGGCAGCTCATCATCAGGGTGAGGGCACCGGATTACCATTAGAGAGACTTCGGGGCCTTGGGGCCGAAGAGTTTAGAGGTTGTTGAGTTGTGTGGAGCTCGATTCGATCAACCAATTTAGCTCACCAAGTGGTGGAGAGGTGGATATTTGGGTGGAAGGGTTGTGGAAGCTAGAAAGATTAAAGACACAATGATTTATAGTGGTTCGGCCTTCTAACAAGCATCTACATCCACTACCTTAGCTTCCCACTAAGGATTTCACAATCAATCCACTAATTGATTCGTCCCCTTTTCTAGGATTAGGAGGAAACCCTTACAACCGATCAAGCTTCTACCCAAAGCCTTGATCAAAACCCTCTTTTACAAAGAGATAAATAAAGCAAACTTAAACCCTCTAATAGGTGTTTGTTTGCACAATGAAGCACTCACCCAAAACCTAAAACACTTGAGCAAATTTGACAATTTTGGCTCACTAGTGTTTGTCTATACAAGAAATGACAAATTAAGCACTAAGACAATTTCTTGATCATTTGTTGATTGACAATTGAAGCATTAGTCTTCTCTTGATTCTTGGAGGTCCCTTTTATACTCCCAATTGAGTTTATAGCCGTTTAGGACCGTTGGGGTTGAAATAGAGTCGTTGGAGCCTTTAATTCCCTCCATAAATGCAGTCTGCAGCTCCCCGTTTCGAAACGCTCGAAGCTGTTTCGAAACACCCTCGATATAGAAAGAGCCGTTGCAGTCTGTCAGGGTACCCGTTTCGGAACACCCCCTTGCCGTTTCGGAACGCGTATCGGAACGCTATAATCCCGTATCGAAACGACCTGCATTTAAAAGTTAGTTGGGAAAGAGCCGTTGGGGTTTATGACCGTTGTGGTCAGTGCCACGTGGGCGTATCAAAACGGCCTAGCCTGTTTCGAAACGCTGGCCCCGTTTCGATACGTGTATCGAAACGTTTTGGCCACTGGAGGCACCTGTTTCGAAACGCCCTAAGGTGTTTCGAAACACTTGGTCAGTTTTGTTAAAATTGGCCTTTGAAAACATGAAAAACCTTTATGAAAAATTCCTTAAATATTATTTCAAGTTGTTTGGACTTTGGAAATGTTTTAAATACTTTTTAAATCAGTCCAAAACATTTTTCAATTATTATATCAAAACATTAGTTCTACAATCTCCCCCTTTTTGATATAATAAAACCACTTGAAAAATTGTTTGGAATTCTCCCCCTTTAACTTATAAAATGTGAATAAGAGAATAAAAATTTAATTCACATAAGGCTCCCCCTTATTCATTTCAATTTTTCAAACTTCTCCCCCTTTTTGTTATATCAAAAAGATTTAAAACATTAAGTTAAAAAATAACAATAGAGGTAAAAAAATTGACAAAAGTAAGAATTTGGTTTTAAAATGGCTCCCCCTTACTCAAGGCATCATTGAAATGTTAGTCCAACATATATGATCATCTAGTTGAATTAAATAAAAATAAGACTAATAAAATCAAAACAACTAGAAATTTTACCAACACTTGAATTCAAGGGAGGATGTGAAGCCTTCCTTCTCCAAGTGTTCTTCCTTGTGTGTATGGAGCTCCCCCTCAATGTTTGACTTGTTGAACATCTCCATCACACCTACAATAGACAATCAAGTAATTTTTGGTATCCAAATTGCTTTGGATCCATAAACGTTAGTTGCACAAAATTTAGTCCCCTTAGGAATCCATTTTTCAATTTCATCCTTTTTAGTTGAAGTGGTTAGTCCTTTTGGGACCCAAACACTTCTAAAACATTTTCCATTCATAAATCTAGGGGCACTAGATTGTCTAACATAAAAATTTGATTTTCCAAAATTGTTTTTCTTTTCAAGCTCTTTGGAAATCAAATCTTTTTCTACTTGAACATTTTGAAGCAATTTTTGTAAATCAAGACATTTTAGTTCAAACTCTTCAAGTTTTGCTTCAAGTTCAAGTTTGGTTTTAGAAAGCAAATCATTTTGAATTTTTAACTTTGAAATCAATTTATTGTTTTTCAAAATGTGGCTTTTAAAATCTAAAACCAATTCATCATAGGCATCTTGTAATTCATCAAAAGTGTAAGAACAAGAAGTAGATGAATTAGAAGTTACCCTTGAATCTTCTTCGATGGCCATAAGGCAAAGGTTGACTTGTTCATCGTCGGTGGAGTCCTCATCACTCCAAGTAGCCACATGTGCCTTCTTCTTATGGCTTGAAGTGCTTGCCCTCTCCTTTCTTTTAGGTTCTCGTTCAAGCTCTCTCAAGGCTTTCTTCATGAAAGGGGCACACTTCTTGAAGAGATGAACTATCTCTTCATCTTCATCCTCCTCTTCACTTGTGTAGACATGATGGCAAGTGGAGGATTTGAGAGCCATGGCACTTGCATTGATGCCAAGCCCTTTGATTTTCTTCTCTCCCATAGCTCTAATTTCTTCCCTCTTCTTCTCATCCTCTTTGTTCTTCTTCATGATTTGATGAGTAAGGAGTGACCCCATGAGTTCATCAAGCTTCAAAGTCTTCAAATTTTTGGCTTCGATGATGGCGGTCCTCTTTGAGTCCCAAGACTCGGGAAGTGAGTAGATGAGCTTTCGAACAAGCTTCTCCTCCGGGATGGCTTCTCCAAAACCTTTAAGACCATTGGTGATGGTGGAGAACCTATCAAACATCTTCTCGATGTTCTCTTCCGGATCCATTTTGAAGTTCTCATACTCCAAGGTTAGGAGCCCAATCTTGGTCTCCTTAACTTCATTTGTCCCCTCGTATGTGACTTCAAGCTTGTCCCATACCTCCTTGGCACTCTCACAAGAAGACATCTTCTCATAGATGGATGGACCAAATGCACAAAATAGAATGTGCAATGCTTTGCAATTTAGCTCCATCTTCTTGCGATCGTCGGCACTCCACTCCGCTTTACTTCTTTGAGGCACGAACGGACCATCTTCAACTACATCCCATAGCTTGTAATCTTTTGATTTGATGAAGAACTTCATCTTTGTCTTCCAATGGGCATAGTGGTCTCCGTCGAAGAAAGGCGGTTTGTCGATGGATTGCGCCATTTGAGCCGGTTGATGAAATAGTGATCGAGCTTGCCGGATCTTCTCAATAGGATGTTAATCCTCACCGATTGAGCCAAGCTCTGATACCAATTGTTGAGTTGTGTGGAGCTCGATTCGATCAACCAATTTAGCTCACCAAGTGGTGGAGAGGTGGATATTTGGGTGGAAGGGTTGTGGAAGCTAGAAAGATTAAAGACACAATGATTTATAGTGGTTCGGCCTTCTAACAAGCACCTACATCCACTACCTTAGCTTCCCACTAAGGATTTCACAATCAATCGACTAATTGATTCGTCCCCTTTTCTAGGATTAGGATGAAACCCTTACAACCGATCAAGCTTCTACCCAAAGCCTTGATCAAAACCCTCTTTTACAAAGAGATAAATAAAGCAAACTTAAACCCTCTAATAGGTGTTTGTTTGCACAATGAAGCACTCACCCAAAACCTAAAACACTTGAGCAAATTTGACAATTTTGGCTCACTAGTGTTTGTCTATACAAGAAATGACAAATTAAGCACTAAGACAATTTCTTGATCATTTGTTGATTGACAATTGAAGCATTAGTCTTCTCTTGATGCTTGGAGGTCCCTTTTATACTCCCAATTGAGTTTATAGCCGTTTAGGACCGTTGGGGTTGAAATAGAGTCGTTGGAGCCTTTAATTCCCTCCATAAATGCAGTCTGCAGCTCCCCGTTTCGAAACGCTCGAAGCCGTTTCGAAACACCCTCAATATAGAAAGAGCCGTTGCAGTCTGTCAGGGTACCCGTTTCGGAACACCCCCTTGACGTTTCGGAACGCGTATCGGAACGCTATAATCCCGTATCGAAACGACCTGCATTTAAAAGTTAGTTGGGAAAGAGCCGTTGGGGTTTATGACCGTTGTGGTCAGTGCCACGTGGGCGTATCGAAACGACCTAGCCTGTTTCGAAACGCTGGCCCCGTTTCGATACGTGTATCGAAACGTTTTGGCCACTGGAGGCACCTGTTTCGAAACGTCCTAAGGTGTTTCGAAACACTTGGTCAGTTTTGTTAAAATTGGCCTTTGAAAACATGAAAAACCTTTATGAAAAATTCCTTAAATATTATTTCAAGTTGTTTGGACTTTGGAAATGTTTTAAATACTTTTTAAATCAGTCCAAAACATTTTTCAATTATTATATCAAAACATTAGTTCTACAGAGGTGCTACTCCGGAGAGGTCAGAGATGTGGTTTGAGAAGACCGTTCGTATTCTTGCTCAGATGGGATGTACTGGTGAGCGCAAGTTGGGATGTGTTGAGTCTCTGCTTCAGGGTGATGCCTACACCTGGTGGGTCACCGTTACTTCGGGGATAGATGAGACCGAGATCACTTGGGAGTTCTTTGAGACATCTTTCCGGAAGAAGTATTTGGGTCCGCGATACCTCGATGAGAGGAAGAGGGAGTTTATGGCATTGCTTCAGGGGAGTATGTCCGTGACTGATTATGAGATTCGGTTTGTCAGATTGAGTCAGTATGCACCTGAGCTTGTACCTACTGAGGTGGAGCGTTGTAACCGCTTCCGATATGGGCTCAGTGAGGAGATCAAGACTTATACTCTAGCTTCAGACTACACTGATTTTGATGTCTTGGTCTCGAGGGCCAAGGACTTGGAGCACAGTTTGAGTTTGACCAGGCGGTCAGGTGGATCTAGTTCGGGTAAGAGGTCTAGCAACTTTGATAGAGGTGATGCCAAGAGGCATCAGGACAACAGACATCAGTATGATCATAGGCGTGGTGGCGGTAACCACGGTAGGGGCCATCAGGGTCAGAGAGCTGGTGGGAAACTGCCCACATGTGCTACTTGCGGGAGGAACCACACCGGTAAGTGTTGGGGAAATTATCATTCCTGTTGGAGTTGTGGTGCTAGAGACCACATTAGGCGTGACTGTTCACATCAGGTGGGACAGGCACCAGCTCAGGCTCCTGCTAGAGCCAATGACTTTCAGAGAGGCCGCGGGCGCGGTAGAGGAAACTTCCAGCCGAGGAACGATGGTCAGAGGAACATAGCTCATGTTGTTGCAGTCCAGCCGGAGGGCGGAGGACAGGCTAGGGTTTACGCTCAGCGCGGGGAGCAGCATGACACCGATGTGATCGCAGGTAACTTCTCGATACAGTCTTTGGGTTTGCTTTCTCTGATTGACTCTGGGTCTACACATTCCTACATATTGAGTGAGCATGCACAGTCTTTGAATTTGCCTTGTGAGTTGTTAGAGGTAGGAGTTAGTGTTACTAGTTCCTTTGGGGACACGGTAGTAGTTAGGAAGATGTACCGAAGGTGTCCGTTGATGGTTCAGGGGCATGTGTTTCCAGTGGATATGATGGAGCTTCCTTTCTATGGTTTTGATGTGATTCTGGGTATGGACTGGCTCACGGAGCATAGAGCTAGGATAGATTTTGAAACTAAACGGATTTCTTTGAAGCTCACAGATGATTATGAGATTGTAGTGGTGGGTGAGAACGTGAAGTTCTTGTCCAATGTGGTTTCAGTGTTAGAGGCTAAGAGGTTAGTTGAGTTGGGGTGTGAAGCATACTTAGCGTATGTGATGAACCCTAACATGAGTGAGGTTAGACCTCAGGACATCCGGACAATATGTGATTTTCCTAGTGTGTTTCCGGAAGAATTGCCAGAGTTACCACCGGACAGAGAGGTAGAGTTCAACATTGAGACTTATTCTGATTCAGCTCCTGTTTCGATTGCTCCGTATCGTATGGCACCGAAAGAATTGAAAGAGTTGAAGACTCAGTTGCAAGAGTTGACAGATAGAGGTTTTATTAGGCCTAGTTCTTCACCTTGGGGTGCACCAGTATTGTTTGTGAAGAAGAAAGATGGAAGTATGAGAATGTGCATAGATTATAGACAGTTAAATCAATTGACAGTGAAGAACAAATATCCATTGCCTAGAATTGATGACTTGTTTGATCAGTTGAGAGGAGCATCGGTCTTTTCGAAGATTGATTTGAGATCAGATTACTACCAGCTAAAGGTTAGAGAGGTTGATGTACCGAAGACGACCTTTAGGACTAGGTACGGTCATTATGAGTTCTTAGTCATGCCTTTTGGGTTGACTAATGCACCGGCAGCTTTCATGGACATGATGAATAGGATTTTTCATCAGTATCTAGATCAGTTTGTAGTTGTGTTTATTGATGACATCTTGGTGTACTCGCGAACTGAAGAAGACCATGACCGACACTTGAGACTTGTTTTGAAGACTTTGCTAGATCATCAGTTGTATGCGAAGCTCAGCAAGTGTGAATTCTGGATCCGAGAAGTAGTCTTCTTAGGACATGTAGTGTCAGCCGATGGGATTAGAGTTGATCCGAAGAAGATTGAAGCCATTGTTGAGTGGAAACAACCGAAGTCTGTGACAGAGGTACGTAGCTTCCTAGGCTTAGCCGGATACTATAGGAGGTTTGTAGAGGGTTTCTCTAAGCTAGCCGCTCCATTGACACAGTTACTTCAGAAGAGTGTTCAGTTTGGGTGGACAGATGCAAGACAGAGAGCCTTTGAGAAATTGAAAGAAGCTTTGACCCAAGCACCGATCTTGATTCAGCCTGAGTCCGGGAAGGACTATGTAGTCTACAGTGACGCTTCTTATGTAGGGCTAGGATGTGTTCTTATGCAAGACCAGAGAGTAGTGGCTTATGCCTCAAGACAGTTGAAGACTCATGAGCGCAACTATCCGACCCATGACATAGAATTAGCTGCAGTTGTGTTTGCTCTGAAGATTTGGAGGCACTATTTGTATGGTGACAAATGCACAGTATACATCGACCACAAGAGTTCGAAGTACATTATGACTCAGCGGGATTTGAATCTCAGACAGCGTAGGTGGTTAGAGTTGCTAAAAGACTACGATCTTACTATTGAATACCATCCGGGTAAGGCCAATGTAGTGGCTGATGCATTGAGTAGGAAGATGGTCGTGGACTTGAGAGCTATGTTTGCTAGATTGAGTTTGTCCGGAGATGGTGGCTTGATAGCCGAGCTTCAGGTTCGACCTACTCTAGGTCAGTTGATTCGAGAGAAACAACTCTTAGATAGATCTTTGGCACCTCACGTGCAAGATATAGCCGAGGGTAGATCTTCAGACTACAGTTTCAGCACTGATGGGGTTTTGTGTTTCAAAGATAGAATAGTTGTGCCAGAAGACAGTGATTTGAGACGTACGATCTTGACTGAAGCCCACAGTAGTCCGTTTGCTATGCATCCTGGAAGTACGAAGATGTACCACGATTTGAAGAATGAGTACTTTTGGGTTGGCTTGAAGAGAGATGTAGCCGACTTTGTGAGTAAGTGCTTAGTGTGTCAGAGAGTGAAGGCGGAACATCAGGTTCCCTCAGGTTTGTTACAGTCGTTGAGAATTCCGGAATGGAAGTGGGAGAACATCACCATGGATTTTGTTTCGGGTTTGCCTTTGACTCCTACGAAGAAGAACTCAGTTTGGGTAATAGTAGATCGTTTTACGAAGTGTGCTCACTTCTTGGCAGTCAACACTACTTACACTTTAGATAGATTGGCTGAATTGTACATTGGTGAAATTGTGAGGCTACATGGTGTGCCGAAGTCCATTGTGTCAGATAGAGATCCGCGGTTTACTTCTAGATTTTGGGAGTGTCTGCATACAGCTTTGGGTACCCGTTTGAACTTCAGCACTTCTTATCATCCTCAGTCAGATGGTCAGTCAGAGAGGGTTATTCAGATCTTAGAGGATATGTTGCGTTGTTGCATCATTGACTTTCAGGGTACTTGGGAGAAGCATTTGCCTCTAGTAGAGTTTGCGTACAATAACAGTTTTCAGTCGAGCATTCAGATGGCTCCGTATGAGGCCTTGTATGGCCGGAAGTGTAGAACTCCAGTGTGTTGGGCCGAGGTAGGACAGAAACTGTTACCTATGCCGGATTTGCTCAAGGGGACAACCGACAAGGTAAAATTGATTTGTAACTGTTTGAAGGCTGCTTCGGATAGGCAGAAGTTGTTGATGTTTTCGTTTTAGAGCACCCTCACTAAGCTTATAGCTTACGCTCTCTATGTTCAACAATGCAGATCATTAGAGTGGCGTTAGCTCGAGGCAAGGCAAGAAGGGCTTTCCAAGTTGTTGCTCAAGTATGGTTAATTTTGTAGTAGTTAAGCAATGTGGCAATAGGGTGTGTTTGTATGAGCCTTGTATGACTCTTTCAAATGATGTTGTTTTGGATTGATGTTTTGGATTGTAAAGCATGTAATACTTTGATGATTGATGGTGTGTGATGGCATGCTTTAGATGCTTAGGTTTCCTTGTGTATGAGTGCAAACCTCTTGTGTTGAATTGTGCCATTTGGGCTCTTGAGCTTCCATGTTTGACCTTAAATGCTGAATTTACTCTTTTGTTGGAATATCATGTTCGAATGCCTTGATTCATGTTAATTGCTACGTATGGCTCATGTATGATTGCTTAAATGATTGTATGTGCGAGTCTTGTGAGTGTTAATTCATGCCCTTGGTCCTTTTTAAGCTTCTACATATGTCTATGCATGATCTTAGTGTTTTTCATAGTTAGGAAGTCCTTAGGTTGGGCAGTAAGTGATCTCCTGCACTAAGGTTTCGAAACCATGGGTAAGGTTTCGAAACCTTTGCAGAAATCTGGGCTTCCAGACCTTACTGCCAACCAAAGTTTCGAGACCTTTGGTGAAAATTGGGTTCCAGGGGTCACTGCCAGCCAAAGTTTCGAAACCTTTGGTGAAGGTTTCGAAACCTTTGCTTTAAACTGCACTGTTTTGACTTGTTGGCCTTTTTAAAGAGAAAAACACATAGGAATTAAGATGCCTTTAGTCAAGATTAAAAATTTGGGTGTTTGAATGTGGTTTGGGGTTCGAATGTGACAAGATTAAAATGAAAAAAAAATTAGGGTTACTAACCGAGGAGGAACCCTTTGGGTTTCGCTTCGGTTTTCCCCGTGTGGCCCACTCGGACCGGTCATCCGGCCAGACCGGGACGAGGGGTTACACCTGTATAAACTTAAAATGGATTACTTTTGAAAAAAAACAAATTTTGACAGCAAAAAAATGTCAATCGAGGCAATGAAGGTCCAAAGAAATAAGATTTGAGAGAGGAATTAACTTTAAAACAAATTTGAAAGTGAAACCCATGTTCAATTCAAAGGTTTCTTTAATCGAAGGAAACAAATGTACAAAAATATAACAATCTCGTAAAACTCAACTTACCCCAGACCCATAGTGAGGTTTTTGGCTTGTCATTTTGAGAGTTCAAACTTTAGAAAGGGCGTGATGTGATGTCGTCAATTGCTTCGAAAGAGCCAATCGAAATAGTAAATGTCCGAATAAATGAGATTTGAGAGAGGTTAGGGTTTGTAACTTAGGAAGTTTTTCAGACTGAAACGTGAATGGAGAAGAAGATCTAAGGGTCGACTTTGGCTCTGGACTGAGTAATGATCGTTTTTGGCCGATTAATTTTTCGGATTTTCAGATAATCCGAAATACAGAATTTTGCGATTCATATTCTATCCGATTATCTGATTTTTTCGGATATCAAATCCAAATTATCTTAAAATTAAAAAAAATGGACCGAGTATTTGATTTTTCAGACCGGGTCATCAAATAAACGGATCAGGTTGTTCGGATCGGATATTTTTGAACAACCCTTGATACGAGGTTGCCTATGAAGGGTTTCATAGGAAATCAAACATATCTAATCGTGTAGAAAAACGCAGCAAAAAAGAATCCTATGAAAATTTTTAAGTTCTCATGCGATCATATTAACGAATGATAGGCATAATTATAAAGGTTACATCGATAAAAGATTATGTAATCACGTTGTATTGAGGCGCTGCCTTTCTGAAAGACGACCGCCCTCTACAAGTATCCACACGCGAATGGACAACGAATGGCTATCAGAAAGATTATGTGGTTTTTAGGTGTTTTCAAAAATCATATGTCACTAACCCTAAGCATACATACATATACATACCACTTGGTTATAGTTAGATTGAGTTCACCATTATAATTTAAATAAAATTCTTTCAAATAAATTATAATTTAAATAAATTCCTTATCTTATAAGGAGTTCAAATTCAATCTAAATTTAAATGATGTGAATTATTTAATAATATTATTATTTATTTAAGATAAATAAATAATATACTTTAAAATAAATTCCTTATCAAATAAGGAATTTAAAATCAATAAAATCTAGATAATAAGATTATTTAATAAGATTATTTATTTAATAATATTTTCGAAAAATATTAAAATAAATAAATATTTTATATGAATTTAACTTCTTTAAATTTGAATAAATAATCTCTAACAATATAATTTAAAATAATTGTATTATCTTAAATTTATTATTGAAAGTAATAACCACAATCATTCTTATCCATTCTTGGTGTGCGGCCCTATAGGTTCAATTAACGTTGGCAGTAGATAAAATCATTTTATTCTACAAGTCATAAGTAGTCTCTAGCAAGACATTATGACTACCCAAGTTAAATGAAAAGCTCATAATCCGAGACAACCTTTAATTTAGTTTATGTCATAATCCTTTTATTGCACGATATCTTGATAGAATATAAGGCATGGAAAATGTTAACACTATATCGTTCTATCTTTAGTTTCTCGATGCCCAATTGAACTGACTAAACAAATGACATTGATCTCTATCAATTTATTTGAGCACAATCATGCATTTCTCAGTCTCAATAATGAAGGGGCTCAGAGATATCTCTCTTATGTTAAGAGGGATAAATTTCATCTTAATTACTCACATCTCACTACATGATTCTTTATTATGTTCAAGAATAACCGTTATAATCGTCCAGTTAAAAATGATGTTTGATTATGTCAAATCATAACAATAATCATGTTGAAAACTGTAGTAATTTCATGTCTAATGATTAAATGTCACAGCTATTTTAAGATTAATGTAACACCCAAAAATCGATCTAGTCAGAATTGGATTTCGATGACCAGAGTATTGATATTAAATATCAAAATATTGAATCCTGGCTATAGATTATATTGTTAGAAATCGTCCAGTTCTTAAAATCATGTTTTTAAACTAGGTGTTTCGATACAGTCAGACTCGTACCGAAACTGTCTAGGTAAGGTGTTTTGAAATAATTGTAGATGTTCCAATACGGTTCGAACGATTTTAACTAACTTTTGGACTTTTGTTGACCGTTTTGATACGTCTCCTCTCGTTTCGAAACGGGTCCCATGTTTTGAGTATTATTAAAAGAAAAATTAAAAAGAAGAGATAAGGTAAAGATTCACCTTCTTAAGGTCGTCCTTTTCACGTGAATATGGTCAAAAGAGATGACTTATAATCATTTATTTGTTTATTTTGGAAAAGATAAAGGAAGGATGATAATAATATTTTAAGCTTTCCTTTGGTGGAAGGAAAGTTTCTTATTGGCTAAAGGTGTGGTAGGTAATGATTATTGTGATAAATCCCTTAAAATGAATTGAAGAAAAGAGATTTTCTCATCTTTGTTTAGCTTCACCGAGAATCATTTCATTCTTTAGTTTTAAAAGAACAAGCACACACCTCTATTGTTATCTTCTACACCAAGCTCAAGCATACACCTTGTAATATCTCAAAAATTACGCCCAAATTATAAACCCTAGATTCAAAAAATTCCTAATTTAGAAACTTAATTTTGAAATCCCTAATTGAAAACCCTAACAATTGAATTTTTTTAATTCAGAACCCTAACTTTTTTTCTATGATAGACTAAATAAGAACTTTTATCAAACTTGGAAATTTATATGAAATTTCTTAAAAGTTTAATGACTAGATCCATAAATAACCATTTTATCAAATTGAATTTCAATTCCTTCAAAAGTTTACCGTCTTTTTTATTTTGTTTAATTTATTTTTTATTCTTTTTAATTCAAATTAAATTATAATTCCTTTTTGCCACTAGTCTTCTTTTAATTATTTTATTTACTTTTATTCTTTTCTATCCTATATCACTTTTATTATTTTTACTTAAATTAGGTTTACTCTCTCTCTATATATACACACACATAGTTCAAATAAGATCACCCCAAGAACCCTACTTTTTTATATAGTTTCACGCTGCAAAAATCCCTTATTGATTTGTTAAATTCTTATGTAATAATCTCCATCGCTCTATACCCATTCTTGTTCGTTAATCCCTTCAACCCCAAGTTTAGTCTGGTACCGATATAGTTGGATCCAATACTTCTAATCATGGAAAATCACATCATTTTGTAGGTTGTGTATAGCTTGGCTAAGGTGTGTTTTCTTCCGATGCTATAATTAAATTATATGTTATTTCTCTATGGGTTGGTGTTACCCTTTATGTTATTATTTATATGTATTATGATTTTTATGGTTGACATCACATGCATACGTTTTCAGAATATGTTCTTACTATGATTTATGAATCGTGATTTATGGACCACGATTTATGAACTATGATTTATGGACTTATGGACTATGATTTATGAAGTATGTTTACGGAATATCGGATTTTGGAACCGTGTTTATGAAATTTAATTTTTAAACATCATAAATGTATGAGCATGGGTTGAGACTTTTATGGAGGAAGTTCAGTGGTTTCATCCTTCGAGTTGAATTCCACTTTAGATCAGTGGTTCCACCCTTCGGGCTGAGTTCCACTTCGGATGGTGACAATGTAGTGAGTGGTTCTAGGGAACCTTACTCTTCTTATGGCGGTTGTAGTTGGGTGCATTGCACTGTGCTTGTGTAGACTATTTATGTTTTAGGATTATTTTTAGCATTTATTTACTGTTATTTTAATTTAGAGATTTTATATAAATATTAGAATATTTATTATGATATTATATTTTTATTTATTATTAAATTTATGTTATTTTATTTTAATTAAAGTATAATTTTCAAAATTGGATTTCTTGAGGGAAAAGTTTTCAAACGTAACTTTCTAAATTCGGTCTATTCTTCTAGGCCGGGTTTAAGGGGTTACACACCTCTCCATTTGTGAACTCTAAACTTAGGCTTTCCTTGATTTAAGAACACCAAGTTAAAGCTATCGATCGGGTAAGTGAAAGCCCTAAGTTAATCATTGATTCTCTTGATTATTAGATAATCAATTTCAAGCTTAAAGATAAGCTTGGTCTATAGCTAATGGCTATTCAAGTATCGATATTGTTATATTGATCCTAATGACTCCTTATTGCTTTTCCTAGCTCAAGAAGTGGAAAAGATTAATCCATCGCCTCCATCGAAAGCTAGGGATAAGGGGATCGTCATCCGAGAGCCTTAGGAGCTTCGAATTGTCAAGGTGAATGTAGTCGGAGTCTCGAGAGTGGCTAGGTGTCATCTTGAATCATTGTTTATTGATTTACTAATCATTGATTTTAAGGGCTTTACATGAAGCGTTATTGTAAGACATGTTGGTAAGTCTTAGTAAGTATTGCATCGAATTATTGTCGAGGTATTGTTAGTGTTGTCATGGAAATTATTAAAGCATTGACATGCGAGAATCATTGACATGAATTATTGTTATTGCTTATTGACATGGAAATAATGATTGTTGAGTTATTGATATGATACTATTGCCATTGAATTATTGTTATTGATGTAGAAATATTGTTAATGAATCATGGATATTGAACTATGGATTATTGGACCTTGGATTCGAAGTATTGGATACAATTGGCATGCCATAGAATTCATGAGCTCATTGGTACGGGTGGACTACGGTCCGAGGGCTACGACCTATATTGATTTGGCGAGGTGGAGGGATGTATTGTGTATTGGTCTCATTGGCGATGTCGGCGGGAATGGACATTTATTGATTCGGAGAGGAGGTGGAATTCGTGTATCCATATACCATGAATCGATCCAAGGGAACTATTGATTAATGATATCGATTTGCTATGAAATCATGATATTACTATTGATGACTTGATACTATGATTTGTTATGAATAAAGAGCATGTTATGTTTATTTCTTAAATAGTATCATGATTATATTTGGAGCATGTTACATGACACATTATGTTCATTCATTGTTTATGACTACCTCACTAGGCAAAGTATGCCTAATGCATTTCATTGCATCCATTTCAGGTTAGACAAGTTTTAGGGTCGAGATCGAAGAAGTTGAAGCGTTGCACAAGTCACAATCAAGCTCTAAGTAATGTATATTGACCCTTTTGATGTGCCTATGTTGTAGTTAAGTGTTATAAGTATTGTATGTCTAAAACGAGTCTTCTATGTGGTAAGAAATGGCTCTAAATGCATGTTTTGGCATTAAAAGGTAAAAACCGGGTAAATGGATTCATATAGCTCTAAAATTTGACATGCTAGTAGAATTTATGGTTATAATGTAGTGTTTAAAGTTCCACAACATTTGAACATTGTTTGATATGCTAAAACGAATAAAAACCAGCAAGAATCTGTCATTACAAGTCAGGTCGTATCGAAACGGGTGATGGTGATTCGATACGGGTAAGCATAATTGAGCCAAAGGGTCAGGGCGTATCGAAAGAGTTTAGGGTCGTTCCGAAACATTTTGTCTCTGGAAACCTTCGTTTTGATACGAGTTCATAGCGTATCGAAACGGGTCAAAGTCAAAGTTAAAGTAAGTCAACCCGTACCGATACAAGGCTTGCTCGTATCGATACGGTCAAAAGGGAAAAGTTAACAAGGTTGACCATCATCCACCCATATTGAAACGACTCTAAGCGTTTCGATACAGGGTTAGTTAAAGTGGTTAAAGCCTAATCTGAAAGTCTGCACTGTTTACATTTTGGTCACTGAGTTTTGCATGAGTAAATTGAATGGGTAAATGATCTTCTTTATGCATGAAAATTTTCAGGATAATCATTGTTGTATGTAATTTCATTTTGGCATTGTCTAATTCATTGAAGGACCTTTAATTTGTAAGATTTACAGAATAGTCCCTAAAACTTGTAAAAGTTATAAAATGGTCCTAAATTGTTAAATGTGGCCTTTTTATGAATGAAATGGACTAAGAGGTATATTGGTAATGTTTATTTGTGTAATATTGATTAAGTGTTGTTATTAAGATGAAATTTTATAGCACCGTTCACCGCATTGTTCACCGATAACACGCTCCGACCCGATTCTCGACTAGGCCAGAAAGGGGGTGTTACAATTAATATGTAACTTTAATCCATGTATTAATATTAATATGAGTCAATCCTAATATTTGTTCTCAACAAATGCATATATGAATTTGATTTGAATCTCATTCACATATTCATCTAATGAATATCTATCAAACTTCATACTAATATTTATTATTGTTCTCACAACAATAACTTATTAGGGGTATTTTGAATAATAATATTTAAGGAAACGAAAGCATGCAAATTTATAAATTTAATAATGGACACTATAGCTAGAACTAGCTCTGACATAAAAGGCAAAGTTGTGTTCCCTAAGGTTGCGTCTAAAACTGTAAATATTCCCCAGCAAAGTCAAATGGAACAAATCTCGAATTTGCCGCTCATGGTGGATTTGCATTATAAGGGATTAGGGGACAAGCAAGGTTTCACAACATTATGAGAAAACAACACTTCAATTGATCTGACGACTGGCTCGGGCGTTCCCAAAGATATTTGGGAAAGCTTGATCGCAGATGATTTTTCTTCCATAGAAGACTTTGTTAATAGGAAGCGAAAGAGTTGCGAGGAACCCCAAGAACCTTTCTTCATTTCAAAGCGCTGAGAATTGATGAGTCTGGTCATAAAAGGAGTCTACCAGTCTACACTCGGGGAATTGGTGTGCTAAACCCTTCAAGGCTATTACCAATGAAGACATTATGAAGCTAGTTATGTTTTCAGATTCGTTCATCAAGAATTCCACGATTATTAACACGATTGAACGTTCAAAGAGAGGGCGTTCCTTTGGGATCAAAATACTAACCCTTATTAAACAAGCCGCTCGTAGAAAACATGTTAAGAATGTTGAGCGGGTGTCATAGAAAGAAGTGGGAATCATCAAACAAGGAGTTGTTCCCTTTGGTAACGATATCACTAAGAAATAGACGCTTATCATCAACGACAACCTAAATCTTTGTGAAGAAGTAATTGCTAGTGATGACAAATGCCCATGTGTAAAGGAGTTTGTTGGTGACAATTATGAGCTCCCCCAACATTGGCAGATAACCCTTCATAGGCACTACAAAAAAAATTTAAATTACTGAGGGAAAATTTCTAACGGATTTAAAATCCGTCACAATTTACCGACATAAATAAATTTTTCCGTCACAAAATTGTGGAAGATTGTAATTTTCGATCGAATAATACTTTCCGTCAGAAATTTTATTCGTTTTTATTAAAATAATATTAATTTCATTTATAACGGAACATTTATTCTGTCGGAAATTTTATTCACTCTGATTTAAATTGTGATGGAATACTTATTCGGTCGGAAAAAAATAAAAAAATAATTACTTCATTTAATCTATATCTACCCATATTTATTATCCCAACTCCCTTTCAATTCCTTACCCACAATCCCCACGCCAACATCTCAATTCCTTAACTTTTCTCACCCAAAATCTACGTTTCTTCACTTTCCCAGCAAACATTCTCATGGTCCCAACACTTTGCTGCAACATCATATTTCTTCACTTTCAATTCTTCACTTTGCTGCAACATTCTTCTCGCATGCATGGACCACAAAGTTTAATTAGAGACTGGTGTAAGTACCTTTTTAATATTTTTTATTATATATTTTTATAAAATATTTTTCTTATATTTTTTTGTGTATGCATGTTTTTAATATTTTCTTATATTTCTTTGGATTTTGATTTTGAGTTACGAATGCAATGTTGTAGAAACAACAAGGTGGAAGTTTGTGTCAGTAAGTAGATCAAAAGCACTCCATTGGAAGAATAAGGCTTATCGGTTTATGTAAGTATTTTATATGTTTATAAAAAATTTGATTGTTTATAAAAAAATTAGGGCAGATTGTTTATGTAGAGATTATTGGCTAATTACTAAATATGTTTATTTTATATGTTTAGGGGCAGTAGGGATTGCGGTAGCCATCTTAAATTATTTTATATGTTTATTAAAGTAAAGTTAATATGTTTAAATATGTTTAATGTTTAAATATATGATATACTCGACTACAAGTTTAATGTTTAAATATATGATTTATATATGTTTATTATAGTAAAGTTAATATGTTTTGTATATTATAATATTAATTATTTTAACTAGCCCTGTCTTAGATTACCTAAGTAGTGCAAATTGCTTCTAATTAATTAAAATTTTATTTTTAATGTTTTTATTATATTTTTTGTAGTTAACTCTGCTACTTTCGTGATTACCTAAGGGTTATATGCCATCCCCATGATTCCCGTTAACTCTACTACTTTCGTGATTATGAAGGAGCGAAAGATAGCTTTTGAGTTCTCTCCTTTCCCTAGGATCATGACTGAGATTCCATCCTTGTGTGATCTTGAGTTTTGCTAGATTCATGTTTGATTTGAAGGTTCGGTTTGGTCTCGCTTCTCTCTCGGTGTTACCGATTAAGCCTATTTTGATCATGCTCAAATTGGAGTCGCTCATTCATCATCTATGGTGATAAGACATGTGCCCTTAATGGGGAAGGGAGCCTGTCTCCGAAAGGAGCTCTCTCATGGACGTAGAACGAGCTTTTGTATCCAACTACGGTTATGGTATGCCTCTTTCTTTTATCTTATGTTACAGTTTCTACTGTTTTTTCCTTTATGTTGGGCTTTTCTAAAAACAGGCTAAATACAAACCAAGGAAAAAACACCATTAGATGGAGCCGGTTTAATATAGGCTGTTGGATTGAAAAAAAAAACAGGACATAAGGTTACCCGGTGAACCGGTAACCCTTTTAACGATGGTATAAGTTTAGTAAAAAACGACGAGCGGGAAAAGAAAAACAAAATTTTAGGGCATTGAAACCAAGAGGACGAAGCTGGTTTTTGCATCAACCAAAGAAGAAAATCTGAAGGAAATTTGTCGAGGAGGTTGGGTTTGAGCACGGTTTGTAGGTAAGTTCTTGCTTCTTGCTTCGTTTTTTTCGGGTTTTTTTCTATTTCAACGAAACCACATTGCAAATGGTGAAGGTTTTTGTATAAATCGTGCGAATGTGGATTTCTTTGTACTTTATAATCAATATTGTGTACCAATTTGAATGGAAGGAATTTTCGGTGTTTTTGGTTAGTGTTCTATTAAGGGTTTTTGGGAAAAAAAGATAACAGTAGTTAGAAGAAGTGTTTAACATTAGTTAAAAAAGATAACCAAAAAAGAAGTGTTGAATTCTTTCACTGTGTTCTTGAATAACAAAATAAATAAGGTTAAATAATTAAGTGATGGTTCAGTTAGGTTAGTTAGTGATAAATGTTAGAAATTGTAGTAAAAGGAGAAAGAAATATTGTCGATGAGATTGGATTTGTAAGAATCATTTAGTTGAAATGCATGTATTGTTATGAATGTTGGCTGAGATGGTTCTTGTATTTGGTTTAAAAACTGGTTTGCATATTCTCTACAGCTATAATGTTGAAATGTGTTGGAAGGTATGATTGTTTCTTAAGATCAAATAGTTGATTTGAAGTAGTATGTAAAAAACTGGTTTCAATCTTTGATTATTTTAGGTACACGTTGCAGACAATGAAACATAAGAAGAAGTCTCATAAAGGGGATGCAGAGGCACCTAAGATATGTACAACATATTTCCAATTCTAGTAAGTTGAAGTTGAATGTATATAGAACTGTAAAATTTATTAAATATGAGTTGCATAAGCTAACAGAGAAATTATGTTTTACAGTAAAGCAGAATGTAAACGTTTGGAGGGGGAGAAGACAATGAACAACAATGTAAGTGTGTTGTGTAATGGTTTGTTAGTTGTACATTATATTTGTATTGGACTAATTGTGAGAGTGATACAGGAAAGAAAAGCATTGGGTTTGAGGTGGAGGCAGATGAGTGAAGATGAAAAGGAGCCTTATCAAAAAATGTTCGAGGAGCAGAAGCAGGCTCTAGCAGAATGGAAAGCCTCCAATGTGAAGGATATTGTAGTACTTGTGGAAGAGAAAGAGAAAAAGGTAAGTGAATTTTTGAAATTATTTATGGAGAAAGAGATGAAATTGTTCTAACATTAGGTATATTTGTGTAAGAGTGAAGTAAATAATGTATTTATGAAATGTTGAAGGAGAAGTCTTCAAGATGTAGCCTCATTAAGCTGTCAGAGGTGTTTGAAGAGATGAGGAAGATGAATATTGAGGGTGTGGTACATGAGTTAGGGTTTGGTCCTTTACTGGAAATAAAACCGAGAGCAATTCATCGCGACCTATGTCGCACTTTAGTAGAGAATTTTGATGTCCATAGGTCGATCATAGAATTTGATGGACATAAAATTCCAGTGTTGGTGGAAGATGTGGAGGCTGTTTTGGGTTTGAAGAATGAAGGAGTCGAAGTTGAAATTGGAACGAGAAATGTTAATGCAAAAGAAATGGCATCGAAGTACGGAATAAAGAGGGATGCCAAGGTGAATGAACTTGAGGAGGACATACTTAGCGGTAAATTTGAGGGAGACGAGTTGAAAGCTCGCGTTCTTCTTTTCATTGTTGGTGTTTTTATAAGTCCAAATGCGAACAATATGCCTTCCTTGGAACATTTACGGTTGTTGTGCCCAGAGGGGTTGAAGGGAAATCTCAATTGGTGCAAATATGCATACAACAAGTTACTTGATGGAGTAGAGAACTGGAAAGTTCGTGGTGGTTTGGCATACATGACCGGATGCATCGCGATATTAGAGGTAATATATGTTTAAAAGTATGTTTTGTTTGAACGTAGCATTTGTTTTATGGGATTGAGTTTATTGAGGTAGATTATAATGTTTTGATGAATAATAAATGTAGGTGAGGTTATTTGATTTTTGGAGTGGAGTCGCGAGCAGAATAGTTGCTGCCTCTCAAGGTCACGGTCGCATACATGCATGGGGCAACAAGAAGGCAATAAAGAAGATTGTAAATAGCCTGAAGGAAGAAAGCCATCCAAAAAGACCCAAGGTAAGTGGGTTAAACCAACCTGGTATTATATAGGATGTTGTGGTTATATGAAATGATTTACTGATGATGTTTGCAGGTACTTGGGTATGATGATGAGAAAGTGGAAGGGGGAGAAGGGGATCGAAAGAATGGAACAAATGATGTTGTTATGGATATGTTGCAGACTGTACTGGTAGAGTTAGGTGGAATAAAAGATAGTCTGCAAGCCCGTCTGGAGAAGGAAAAAGAAATCGAAGAGAGTATAAGGGAATTGAAGGAGGAATGCAAGAGTTTAAATGCGAACATGATAGAATTGCAGAAGTCGTTGAGGAAATCTGATGGAGAAATTGTTGTTCATGTTAAAGAAGGAGAAGAAGTGTTTGACAAAGGGCAAGTCAAAGTTTCTGATCCGAACAAAGGAGTTCATATTGAGGAGGACCCAATGATGGAGGACAATGTCGAGTGGTTGAATGAAGAATCCGTTGATGTACCAAAAACAATGAAAAAGGTATAATAAGTTCATTTGATCAATCTTTCATGAAATTAAGGATTGAGAGTATTGTTGTTGATATTGTTTGTGTTAACTTGTAGGGCAAGACAACAGCAATAGCTACTGCAAAGGTTAGTGGCAAAGGAATAAGAGTAGGAATTCGAACTCGGAACATGAATAAAGTCAGCCATTGAATGAAGAATGATGTGTGACAATGTTTGGTTTAAGTAGGATTTGTGTCCACAATAAATGATGTGTGTGTATGAGTACATTTATTATAGACAAATATGGATGAAATTCTAATGTTATTCAAACTAATTGTTTAGTGGTTGAATAACTAATGAGGTTTTCTAATAAAACTTATATATTTGAACGTGAAGTACTTATTTGTCTTATTAAGTAGATTAAGTATTGAACAACAAATGTGTAAGCATTGCAGATACTGACATACGTCCAAGTACCGGAAGGAGTAGGCAAGTCAACAAAAAACACTTGTGACTATATATGGAATACGCCATTGCCTGAATCGTAAGCAATCTGAATTTGAAAGTAATCCTCAATGATGTTGTTCTGTTCAATATAATATGTAAGTTTTTTTGTATGGGTGCAGTAAATCAATTGCAGATTTTGGGCACTCATATTTGTCTGTAAGCGATGCAGATACAATACGACCTGGATCGTGGGTGGGTTCAATGGTTAGTAGGTTTGACTATACCTTTTAAGCATTTTGTATATATTAGAAGAAATTTAGTATGATAGTTGCTATATGTTTGTGGTTTAGGTTATAGATGCTGTTGGTTTTACCATTGTTGATGAAGATATAAGGAAGAAATCTAAAAGAAGGAGATGGTACATCACGTGTACATTGAGTGTAAGTTAAATATTAAAGAATCTTATGTCTATTATGAACAAGTGGATATGGTTTTGTAAGGATACATGGTTAATAATAAATGATCTATTGTAGTCTCAGCTTCTGCAAGGAGTAAATGTTGGTACAATCGCTCAGTATTGGAGTAAGGTTGGCAATCCATATGGCTTGTTGACGGACTGTAAAGTGGTACGAAGAAGCATTAATAAATTAAACATCTCATGCACTTTCATGTCATCTGTATATTACAATGGAAATCGTTGCTTGTTTCAGCTCTTTATCCCCGTGAATGAGAGCAACACTCATTGGTTTATGTGTGTCGTCGATATTGATGCTGGTGTAGTGAAGCTACTGGACAGCTTCCCAAATACCCGAGGCAATGGTGCAAGACTGTGTATGGCAGAAAACCTGGTAATAATCGAGAACTATGAACTTTTATTCTTCCATTGTTTAAGATGTTACAGAGTATGTAAAAATAGAAAAAAATGTTTCTGCATGTAGACCAATAGTCTAAAAGAATGTTTAAAAGATAAGAAGTTTGTCCAAGTGTTTGGCTCACCATCAAGGTCGTTGACCGATATGCGCGTGATGGTGGAAAAAGTCAAACATTAGGATAATGGGTACAGAGTTGTTATATTCTAGTACTTTGTGTTAATTTTGTTTAACAAATTGGGAAGGATTAGTCGTGGTATTATGTTAACATGGATTTGTTTTCTAACAGAGATGATTGTGGTATGTTTTGCATCAGATGGATGCAGCTTTGGAATGAGAAGCATATAGGGGAAGTGGTAAGGGTTTAGGTTAATCTTCATTCAACTTTCCTTACTTTGGTCATGTATACTATAATGGTCTTTAATAAAAGCTTAATTTGTTTGTACTTGTCTTAATAGACCGTTGGAAAATGGGATCAGATGATTCTTTTGTACGAACTTATGAGTCATGATAAGAATAAATTGCGGAGGAATATCAATGTTGCTGTAGGTCAATGGTACATGAAGGCAAACGAACCAAAGGTTCCAAAACATGGCACTTTTAAGCGGCCGAAATGGTAAGGCTTTAGGACTGAATGCTTTGTTTATTACGTATTTGAATGCATTAGGACGTGTTGTTCATTATTGTAATCTAATGCAATTTTGTTTGGTGAAGAACATGTTAGGGGATGGGGCAGTGGTGAGTGGATGGCAATGGATTTTGACTTTTTGTTTGTGGCGTTGCATTGCGTAAAGGAACCCACTTTTTTATGGGTCGTAACCATGTTTGGATGTATATGAACTGAAAACATTTTGTATATGACATGTGCTGCAAGCATAAATAGGTTAGGTAAGAGTGAAATGTACACATTTTGAATGTATATTATGCAATTTCAGGGCCACAATGTGGTAAAACGCTTGTACAGAAATTTTGCAATATATGATAAATTTCAGTGGATAAAAGTAGCATATGCACATGATTTCGTAAGTCTGCAGAGGATATCTTTAGCTAGGTTTTACTTACAGTGATTTGAATCACATTTGCATTATGGTTGAGACATGTCTACGTCAAGTTCCGTAGTACCCGTTGGAAGTTGAAGCTTCAGTCCCGGGCATGTGTTCTTATTGTGTCCCTCCATTTTGCAAAATGAACATTGATTCCTCCATTTTGTGGACGCATTAGTGTTTATTTTCTGCTTTCGTTTTGCGTCCTTCGTTTGCAGGTCTCGAACGGTGTTTTGGCTTACCCTATGTGATGAGGAGTCATTGAATGTTACGGACTGGTCAAATTGAGCAGTTAGTCGTAGTAACTCATCTTTTGTGGTTTTGAAACTTTCATCTGTTTGAGACGCAAGGTAGCACAACCGCGATGAAAGTGAGCGTAGCGATGCAAATCGAGACATTTGTCTTATTTCAGGACAGACTTTGATGTGAAGATAAGATGGAGCAGATACCTTAGCATTTTTTGTCCACCGCGGTAGTATTAAGCAATTTGGGATGGCGGAGAAGTCTTCCAACTTAAGAACGTGCAGTTGATGGCGACATGGAAGGTCGATCGTCTCAAATTTCCGACAACTACATATAATGTTATTTGTTGTGACATCAAGTACAACTTCATAGATGGCATCCGGATCCTTATACTGTGTCAAACGATACGTTCGTGCACCTTCAGTCGTAAGTATCGGATGGAGAGCACGAAACAGTGTCTCATATTTGAGTTCCTTCTAAACTTTTTCAAACGATGCCCGAGTGAAGATGTCAGCTGCACTCCCTTCAAGGTCATGCAATTTGGTCATTGGGAAAGGCTTCGAGGAAGAATTTTTGTATTCTTCGTTCAACTCATTTATGCGTATGTCATTTATTCCCTTGTCAATGGCACGGACAACTTCAAGATATGTCTTCTTAAGTTCGAGGATAATGTTGAGGGCGAAATTCATAGATTCGCAGCGTTGTGTTGAGCGAAGATTTGCGAAGAAATGTCCTGTGAGATATGCTTGTGCCCACATACCAACTGTGTGATCCTTCTCCACAACCCAGGGATGCTGCTCCAGGTTAAAATCTTTCATAACTGAGCTCCACTGGCGATCGAATTCCTCAATTGTCCACCAAGAGGACATGCACCGTGTAAAGACGGATGTAAATTTGGGATCACCTACGTTTGCCTGGGCATTTCGAGAAAGATGCCAGGAACATATGTGATGATGTGCACATGGGAACACTGTCTTGATAGCCCTGTGCATGGCCCTGTCACCATCCGTGACGACTGAGACAGGAGCTTTGTTAGACATTGCCTCCAAGAACTCAGTAAGGACCCACTCAAATGTGTCTACAGTCTCGTCTGCTAAAATTGCCACACCGAAGATAATGGTTAGATGGTGGTGATTAACACCAACAATAGGCATTATAGGCTGGCCATACATGTTACCCTTGTACGTTGTGTCAAATGCAATGACATCACCGAAGCATACATAGTCGGACCTGGATGTTGAGTCCGACCAAAAAATATTATGCAACCCCCCTAATGGATCAGTGTTGAACTGCATGTACAATCCTGTATCTTGATCTTTCTTGAAGTCAAAGTATGCAAGAAGAGAATTGACATCACCGTCACGATATTCATCCGCCCTTGCTTTTTAAAAGGAGTTGTACAAGTCTTTCCGAATGAAACCAACATTGTGGAAACCTCCCGACTGTTGCGTGAAATAATTCATTACCTCCGACGTTCGCAGGCCAACACTTTTCAAAGCCTGTGCCTCAATTACATCATCCGTTTTTGGATTAAATGCAGCTGAAACCGTGGATGGCAATTAAATTAACCAAGTTTTCTCTTCTAATCTCCTCTGTATTATATGTGTGCTCCTCTTTTGTATCTCTGTAATTACAACATACAATGTTATATATTCAGAAATCTTATTGGCAAAAAATTTTGTACTTATTACATGATACATTTACAGTTTTGTACCAAAAACAACATCATGTACAAAGACAACACATTTATGTACAACTCTTATTGTAAAAAAGGTCTACACAGTGTATGTGAAGATATGTGTATAGAGCACCGAAACCCCTTACGTCTGGGTTCGATGCCCCAACGAAAACATAGCACCGAAACCCCTTATCTGTAGATTCGATACCACCTACACATCATGTACAGCGAATACGCATTTTTGTACAATTCTTACAAGTACTATGTGTATACATTACCGAAACCCCATAATTTGGTTTCGAAACCAGTAAAAGGAATCTGCCTTTTCAGTGTTATGTCTTTTCACTGTCATCACATGTACCGTTGCGTGTTACCCAAAAATAATACTAGTTTTGATACCCCCAGAACGAGCCAGGCTTTTTCAGTTGCTGTCATCACCTGCTTCAATAAACAGACATCTCGTGAGGCATTTTTAACCCTAAACAATTACATGAAAGGGCTAATATTTTATGTATAATCGCAGAACTTTATAGCTGGCTTGTACGAACAAGGTAGTAACTTTTTCTGCACTTCAAACAGGCACCGAAACCCCTTTGAGGTGGTTTCGATACCCCTCAAAATGATGTACTTTGCATTTGGTTAACAATTTATGTATGTACACATTTCCTAACAATTAAATGACCCAACTTGAATATTCGTGAAAGTGTTTAATAAAGTCATGTATATACCGATTTCTTTTGGAATCTTGTACCAATCTGTGTACATTTTGCTACTAATAGCTGTATATAGTTCCGAAACCCCTTCAGATGGTTTCGATCCTAATAAAAGGAATCTTGCTTTTTCATTGTTCTGTCTTTTCACTATAATCACATGAACCGTTTCATCTTCCTCATCGTGTTTACAGCTGGTTTGGAAACCAAACATAACGATTCAGCCTTTTCAGATTTCTGTCTTCTAATTAATGAAGGGGTTCATGTTCATGTTCATGTACCTAGTTCAATGAACAGACACACAGCGTGCCTTCTCAAGAAGTAGGTACCCCTCCATAGAACCAAATACTTTTTCGAAACCAAGCAAAACGATTCAGCCTTTTCACTTTTTCACTTTCCCTCCCAACTGAATTTCCCTATAAATTTACAACTCTTCTCTATACTCTTTACACCATCAACAATTCCTTATACTCATCTGAACCCTTCTTTCTTTATATTCTCTTCCTAACCAAATACTTTAAACTTCTTTCCTTTAAAATGAGTTCAAACAGATCTTCCAAAAACATTCCTCACCATTTCTCCAAGAGGAAACTAGAATTTGAGTCTGACTCAAATTCTGATGATGATTTATATTTCGATTCTGACGACGAGGAACAACCGAGCAATGAAACTCTCCGACGAAGCAAATGGTTCAGGAGCTTTTTCCAGGCCATTGCTACAATGCTGAGCATCACTGACCCTTCTACAAAATGGTTTTGTCCAACCTGCCAAGGAGGTCCTGGTGCCTCTCAGAAGTTCACTGGCATTCACTTCCTACTGTCACATGCCAGAACGAAAGGTGGACTAAAGCACAGGCTCCATCGCCAATTTGCTAAGCTATTGGATGAGGAATTGCATACATGGGGCACTTCTTCTATTCCTCAGGGTCAAGCTTTTGGCCAATGGACTGCTTTGAGAGATGATCCGACTGCTGCTAATACTGCCTGCCCCCTGCCTGCAAACAACGAGGTTCATGATCACCAAATACTCTGGCCGCCCATGGTCATGATAATAAACACAAGGGTGGAAAAGGATGATGCTGGGAAGGTAGTTATTTAACAAATTTGAATTATGTTTTCAATATTATTACAATTGCTTCACTTCTAATCTCTTGCATTTTATGCTTCAGTGGACTGGTATGGGAAACCAAGAGCTGCGGAACTATTTCAGTTCCTATGATACTATTGCCAAGCCTCGCCATTCATACGGACCCGACGACCATCGTGGGATGAGCCTTTTGATTTTTCAGAGCACGACAAGAGGTTATCTCGACGCTCAGGATCTGCATAACAAGTTTGCTGCCCAAGGTTTCGATAGAAAAGCTTAGGAACAATGTCAAGGCATCTTCTATGGTCCAGGCACAGCGCGCCAACTTTATGGTTACATGCCTACCAAAGAAGACATATACTACTTCAACCGCCACCACTCTCAAGGTTGTCTCTATCATCAGTTTCTTCTTTTCTACAAGATTCACTTCTTCTCATACTAATGCATACATGTTTTGTTCATTAGGCAACAATAGGGTCAGATATGAGATCCGATCTTATGCAGAGATGGTTGGTCAGCACCAACCAGAGGCTGGTTCCAGTGCCATGGGTGGCAGCGGGCATGCAGGTCGTTTCTCGGGGCATGAATGAGGACTAAGGAGGGGATGATTTATTATGTTTCTTTTTTTTAATGTCTAATGTATTTGAACGTTGTTTGGATTGGAATGCATTTTATTTCTTTCATAAAATTTCTTCATCTTTCATACCAAACCAAGTGTTAATTTTCACTCATAAGGTTAAAGACCTTCAAATATTTTCGCGCTTAACCAGCACCGAAACCCTATATACGAGGTTTCGATGCTACACAAAAGACTAACTTTTGACCATTCTGCAAAACCAGAACCGAACCCACCTTTACCTGGTTTCGATGCCATTGTCATAAATTCTACGAAAGTATGTTTTTGGGTATGAATATCTGTATGTACTCATTTCCTTACAAATAAATTGGACATTTCGACGACCCTGGGAAATTTTGTGTAATAAAAAAAGTATACGTACAAAGTTCTACCCAGTTTGTAATAAATAAGGTATATAACATTTTCTCAAACCAATTTCTACTATTTTGTGTACATTGGGTACTATTACGTGTATATTCACAACTCCTTACATAACTTGTAAGAAAATATGCTTTACGGGTAAGAAATTGTGTATGTACACATTTCCTACAAGTAATGACCCATTTGTTCCATCTTACACATTTGTAATATATAAGGTATATACCGTTTCATCTTACACATTTGTTCCAATTCCTGTACAATTCGTCCTATTAAGAGTATATACACAAAACTTAACAAAACTTGTAAAATATTATGTTTTTCGGGTAAGAATTTCTGTATGTACACATTTCCCTACAAGTACAAGTCCATTTTCAACCTTCGTCAAACCGTGTACAAGAAAATGTATATATCTTTTCCTCTTACAAATTTGTACCAATTTCTGTATATTTGGTAGTAATAAATGTATATACACAGTTCCATACCACTATTGTACCAAAATATGCTTTTCGGGTAAGAAATTCTGTATGTACACATTTCCTTACAAGTCAAAGTCATTTTCCAACCTTCGTGAAACCGTGTAAAATAAAAGGTATATACCTTTTCCTCTTACAAATTTGTAACAATTTTTGTATATTTGCTAGTAATATATGTATATACACAGTTCCATACAAATATTGTACCAAAGTATGCTTTTAGGTCATAATTTGTGTATGTACACATTTCTTTACACGTACATAATCCATTCTAAAAATTCGTGCATGTGTTATAAAAGAGTATATACATTCTTCTATTACAAAAGTGTATTAATTTGTGTACAACATCATGTAACAATTTGTGTACCGGTAAACAGTGCATCATGTAATAAAACTGTATATACATTCTTTTATTACAATATTGTACCAATTTGTGTACCGCTTCATGTAACAATTTGTGTACCGCTTTTTACCCGATAAACAGGTCAGCCGTTCTTTAGCCTGTATTTAAAGGTTGTTCCCTAGAATCCCCTTTATGTTTTGGGTCCTATGTTGGCCTGGTTTAGGTCCCCTTTTTGTTTGTCTCGCGGAGTCGAGATTACCTGCTTGTAAAACCGCTTGCTAAGACTTTTGGTGACCTTGTTTGTTCGCTTCCTTTTAAGTTTGTTTTCTTCCCCTCTGCACTGTCCTTGCATGGCGATGCATGAGCTTGTTTTAGTTTTACGCTGTAACCTTTGTGCTTCACGGAATGGTTTGAAATGCTCTTTAATATTAAAAAATAAGGGTGTTAATCGGGTGAGGAATATAACCAAAAATTGTGAAAATCTTAATAAAAGGGATAGAAATAACTGATCTGTACTCATGGCCAATGTCGGATCTATATGTTGTGTGGGGTGGGCTCGTGCCCACCCTGAACTTTTCAAAGTTCACACTTAGCTTCAATTTTTTTTAATTTTTATGAATTAGTCCTAAAGTTTTTTTAATATTTATGACTTGTGTCCACCCTGAAATTTTGAGATTTTATGTGTGCCCACCCTGAAATATATTTATGGATCTGCCACTACCCATGGAGATGATAACATGGGAATTTAATCCTCGAAGCTCAAATGGGGATAAAAATAGAGAATGTTATATTCACACATGGAGATAAATCCCCATGAGAATCTCCGATAAATATCCCTAGGGATCCCTGATATTTTACAAAAGATTTTATATCTTCTATTTGTATATATACTCGTTACATATATTATTTTAATCACATCAAATATTAAAAAAATTAAGTCCAAATTGAACCTGATTTGTCTCGTTTAAAATTACTTAATTTTAATTTTAAAATAAATTAATTAATGAATTTTATAATAATATATTTTTTTCAAAATTAGATTTAATAAATATATAATTTAAATATATTATATTATATTTGGACTGAATATGACAAGTCATTCGGTTCATAAGCAAAGCTAATATAAAATGTTTGAGTTAACAAAACAATAAAAAAGAAATGATAAAAATAAAATTGTTCAAAAATGTAAAGTTTTCCGTGGGAACATTGCATTAACTAAAACAATATCATTCTAGAATCACATTATCCGAAACAAACACACTCACAGAAATATTTTGATAATTTTTCATGTCAAAATCATGACACCAATTCAGTGAAAATATTTGAAAAGATTAAGTTAATAGATAATCATCAGAGTGATAAAATTTATGCATACAAAAATTACTATTTATGCATTCGATTTTTAAATAAAGGTTTATAAAAATACAAAATAAAATAAAAAACACCCTTACAATAAATATTTATTTATTATAATTAAATTATGTTTATTGTTATAAAAAAAGTTATGTTTATTATGTAAAAAATGGAATAAGAATATCATTACATTTGTAAAAATATATAAATAATTTTAATTATACAGAATATAACTATAGAATTAAATATAATAATAATAATAATAATAATAATATAAGTTTTAATTTTATTGTGGATGCACTAAATGAAATAAATTTGGATAAAGAATTAAAACTACCCAAACAACAAATGAAAACATAATAAAAATTATACAAGAACATCTTAATTTTTTTTAAATACACTCTCAACCATTTGACACAACTACTAGTGCTCGACCCGTGACTTCTAAGAACAACAATCGTTCTCTTAACCGTCGAAGCAAGTTAGATTCTTAAATTAATTTCATAGTGAGTGCATTCTTAATCATCTTTTTTCATTCTTACCTCGTAATCGTACCATACCATCTCATTCTAATCTTATAAGTCACAACTACACTACAATGACCAAACCTAACTCACAAAAGAATAAATCAGGCAGCTGGTTAACTCTTTAAGTAAACAAGATGGTTGTGTTATGAAAACACTTAAAACTTGGTAGCAGTTGATATTTAATCCACCAATATACAGTACACAAACAACACCAAAACACAAAGATTAGAACAAAGCAGCAAATGGAATGCTCACAACAAAATCCCCTACACCCCAAAATCCTCACTTTCTATCTGGAAATACTCGTTGAAGCAATCAGTCGGGTAAAATTTGCTCACCATCTGCATCCGCTTCAGTCTCAACCTTGGGTTTCTGAGCTTGTCCAGCTCCAGGAGCCTGCTTCTTCTTAATCCCGCTTACTATGTCATCGATCCTTAGAAGCATGCAAGCCGCTTCTATGGCAGTCTTAAAAGTTTGTGCCTTCACATTGTATGCATCCCATATCTGACCAAAAAACCAAGCAACATTTTTAATATTACTCACTACATTCGAATGTGATCATTCAGAAAAGAAAATGGAACACAAGGGATGATTAAATCAAAGGCCAATAGGATGACATGCAGGTGTCACTACAATCCAAAAGAATGATTATTTTTCATTCTCCATCCTCTCTCTCTCTCTCCCTCTCAAGAAAAACCTTGTCTAGACTCTAAACTCTATTTTGCCTCAAGTCGCTTAACCTTCATTTGCCTTTGTTTTCTCAAAGTAATCCATAAACAATGCACAACTTATATTTTGATATCATCACTTTACCCACTCATCTTCAGCAATCCCATACATATCTGAATCTGTCACTTGTATAAAGGGTCTTGGCAGGGGGGTAGGATTTTTCAGACGAGGAATTTTCAGGACATACAGATCAAAGTTTAGAATCATAGACCAAAATAAGTGATTTCGTCAGAATTCATTTCTTTAAGAAACCACCATTTTGTCCTCAAATAAGTTGTAGATGTCTTGCACGGTTTTCAGTTAACTTCTTGAAAGATAGGACATAATTGTTTGACAAATCATAGTTTGGGATGAAAATTGCAACAATGAAAATTTCAGTTAGAAAAGTGAGTTAAAGGTCAATAGGGCAGTCACAATTAAGGTAAGAATCATACCTTGCGCTCTTTCATGTCAGCAATAACACCAGTGTTCCCATCTATGCCAGTCCATGCATTTTCACCATTTGCATGCTAAAATCACAGGTTGAGAAAACAAAAACAGAAAGGGTAAGGGCATCTTCAAAAGCGTAAACTGTACTCTAGAAACATTCATACCTTTCCTTGCAGAGCAGTCATGGTTCGAATCACATTAACCCCACAATTCTGTGCCAAAGTACGTGGTATAGCTTCAAAAGCAATTGCAGCAGCTTCATATGGCCACTGTTACATATCCAGTGAACATAAAACATTCAAAAATTCCAACAGGGTGGTAAGTATATATTCAAATATCAAGACAAGTTGGCATATTCAAATCATGTAACTCAAAAGTTTGGCATTAATGCTCACCTTTTCTATGCCTTCAACAGAAGAACTCTTCTGCTTCAAAGTGGCAGAAACTGTCAACTCTGTTGCACCACCACCAGGAACAAGTTTTGGATTTTTGATAATGTTTCTTGCCACAGACATGGCATCCTGTAATTGAAACATGCCTCAGAACTTTGACTAGAATAAAGAAAAAAAAAAAGCTTCCGAACTTGATTCCATTTAACAAACAGAACTTGTACACCAAATCAGTTACCTGCAAATTTCTTTCCACCTCATTCAACAGATCCTTACTAGCACCTCTTAGAAGAACTGTACAGGCTTTTGGATCTTTGCAATCAACAATGAATGCAAAGAACTCATCCCCAATTTTTTTAACCTCAAACAGCCCTGCTCCAGTGCCAACATCAGATTCCTGCAATTCATCAGGACGATTCACAATAACAGCTCCACATGCCTTTGCGATTCTATTGTTGTCTGTCTTTCTCAGCCTCCTAATTGCACTTACACCGGCCTTACTAAAATAATGACATGCCAAATCACTGAGCCCTTTTTCTGTAATCACCAGGTCTGGTTTGAATTTCAGAATCTGCATGCAAAGGTTCTCAATGTACTCTTCTTCCATTTTCAACAGGACTTCCCAATCTTCTTCCCTAACCAACTCTGCATTTGTTTGGTTCTCTCCTTTCTTATACTCGAGGGGACAATCAAGAAGAATAATACGTGGATTGACAATCTTTCTTTTCATTTTCCCAGGTGCAACTACATCTTTATTGAACATCACTCCCTTGAGGACCTTAGAATCTTCCAATTGTCCACCAGGTACTTTCTCTACTTTAATGTACTTTTTAATATCAACTTCTCGCAGCCCTTGGCCAAGGTCAACACCGACAATTGTAGTTGCATCAATTGCCAAATCCTGGAAGTTAAACAATTATGTAGATAAAAAAAAGTATGCTACAAAAGCTTTAATCTTCTGAACTATGTTGCAGTAAAACTGAAGAAAATAGAAAGTTATCAATTTTCATTTATCCAGATGTGACATGTAAAAAAACCATTGCACAAGCTAGCCTGTGCCCCTCCTGTTTCAGTAGGGATATTGTTTCAGACAGTTTCAATCACTAAATGTGTGGTATCAGAATTAAGAGCAACCTAATAAACGCATATCAATAAAAACAAAATAAAAAGGAGGAAAATGAAAGAAAGGCGACAGAACCATCATATTTTTAACTCAAACAAAAATGGCACAAAGATTGTTATTTATATTACTTATTATTATTAATTACATCTAAAAACAGCTTAATGGACATTATCTATGTTACACTTGTGAAACATGACAACAAATATGGGTGCAGAATACATGTGGCACTAGTTATACAAGCTTGGTCTTTCAAATGAGCTAAATCAAACACCAAAATGAAGCGGCCAGAGAGATTGATACAAAAAAGGTTTGAATATACTACTTCTACACTCATTTTGGTCAAATCCACGAGTCTGAATATTTAAGCAATAGACACCCAGACACATGGACAGCCATTTTAGAAAATCATACCTGAATTGATGTAACTATTCTGCTTTCGGAATGTTCAATGATTCCTTTGGTAATAAACATGTATATTTCATTTGTTTGTTGTTCATGCTGAACAAAATATCACTGTTTTCTAATACATATTTAAAAAAAACTGATAAATAACAAAGTACCGGGCTGGTCAGATGACCATTCTAACATAATGGTCTACGCGACCATATCGTAGTAAGGGGGGGGGGGGGGGAAGCCCCATAAGAAAGAAGACACTCACAGCAATAAGATCTCCAAATTGGCTAGTGAACTTTGTCCCTATACAGCTCTTCACAAGTCCCAACATTGTTGAACCTGCTATTCAGATCCACTTGTTACGATGTGAAGCAAGACAAAGATTTGCTATGAAAAAAATGTGCGAGAGAAACATACGGTCTTTCACATCAATAGTCATTGCAATCTTGTCAAGCACAGCAATAGCATCCTCCAATGCCTTATTGTATGCTGCAAATGAAATGGCTCTTCATTAAATGCTAAGTTATAATTCAAACGCAGAAGGTAAGAATCTAGAAGCACTTATAAATTATATTACCTCGACAAATTACCGTTGGGTGATAATTTTTTTCGATAAAGGCTTCTGCAACATGAAGCATCTCACCAGCTACACCCAAAAATACACCAAATATAATCACAAAAGGCAATGGCATCTTAACATGTGATGTCAGTTATATCAACAAAAATAAACAATAAAACAGGGAAGAGAGCACGGACAGGAAGTAATAAATATCATTGGAGAAATGTCAGATTCCAACTGTTAAGCTAATCTCATTAAAAATCCATTGGAAATTAGCTCTCAAAAAGATGTAGATAAGAATAGCATTGCAATACAGACTAACGTATGCAAAAAATAGTCAACAAAGCACACAAACCAATCTGAGCTGTATAAAGAAATACCAAGAACAATGACAGATGTAGTTCCGTCTCCAACTTCTTCATCTTGTGTACGGCTTAATTCAATCATAGACTGCCATGACCAACCAAATCAGATAAGCAAGAATGAAAATAAGGCAGATAAGGGGGGAAAGAAGCATTATGAAATAGGGAAGCAGGGTGGAGTATCATGCCTTTGCAGCAGGATGTGCAAGATCTAACTCGCGTAGAATTGAATTTCCATCATTAGTAACAACAATACCTGGTAGAAACCAAACCAAACTCATGCAGTGAATTTTATCGATTCTTTTAAAGGGTTTAAAAAATGTTAGCGGGAAATCTAAAAACAGCAGCAATGGAATTAGGTTAAAATTGTGCCAAACATAACAGCGGAAAATGCAAATAAAAGGGGTACAAAAGGGCTACCTCCAGAAGCATCAAGGAGCATTTTCAACATGGATCGAGGACCCAAGGTTGTTCGAATAATGTCAGCAACGGCCTGAAAAGTTTGTTTTTGCTCAGTGAACATTAACAGGCAACAACAAGAAAAAGGAAATCATATTGATAACTCGATAATTTTGAAGTTTGGACTCTTAGATAGACATATATAGCACATATTCGGAACTTAGAAAAATTGGGTTTGCACATTTTTTGCTTAGTTTAAACAGCTTATTCTGCAATTTTATTTCAGATTGAAGCAGAGTAAGTAAAAAACAGCACAATAATAAAAGATCCAAAAAAAAGAAAGAAGGAAATGACCTTAGAGGCTTGGATATTAGCATGGTGAACCTTGGTCCCAGACTCCCGCTTCAGTGAATCCTCTGCAAAAACCAATGATTATTAGGAACATTTTGAATCTTAACATATGGGATTGAAATGCGAAAAAAGAAAAGAAAGGAACATACTTAGAACGAGAACTGGGGCGTGCATGATTTATGATTTGGTAATGCGCTGAAACTCAAAACCAAGCGAAGTGAACCAAAACCTCTCTTCTTTCTTCTTCTTCTGTCTTCTTTCTCTTTCAAGTGTTTTCTGCTCTCTTTTTACTTTCTAGTTTCTACTGGAAGGAAACCCTATTAAGTAATAAGTATGGGCATCGCACGTTTCAGTGTGTTGCTGCTGCTGCTGCTGCTGGGCTTCCTTTCTTCGCTGTCTGTCGAGAAGCCCAAATTTCGCTTTTCACTTTTATGTTTATCATTGTTGTGAAAACCAGAACAATAGGTCAAGTTTGTTATATATTTTCAATTTAATCATAATTAAATAAAACATAAAAGAATAAAAATGTATTTTACCTAATTCAACTAACCTTTTAAATTTGTACGTACTAATTTTTCGATTAATAAGGGGAGTAAAGCCCGAGCCTTATTAAAAAACTTCCTTAAACCTAGATAGAGGGAAAAGATTGCTTGACAACACTTTACACAAATAACGGAAAAAAAACTCAACCTAGCACAATCAATTGATCAGACAGACCTAATTGATACAAGGATGAAATAGCACAAGACGATTCAATAAATTCATGATAACCAAAAAAAAGGCTCCACGCGAGTTGAGCGAGAGCATCCGCCACCCTATTACCCTCCCGTCCAATAACAACCAATTGCACTTCTCAATTCCTATCAATCAAGTCCCAAATATAGTGGATAATCGAGGGCCTTCCTTGCTTAAACGGCCGATCTTGGAGGACTTGCACTTCATTCGTAATGGTCCATTCTATATTTGGTTAAATTGGTTGAACTATTAATTTTTAATTCAACCAATCGATTTGACTCAAACTAGTAACAACTATGTTTATTAGTAAAATAAAGTTAAGAAATCCAATATAAGCCTTTCACAATATTCAACACGAAAATGCAAAACATATACATACATGGATAGAGCCAAGATCCCAACTTGAGAGGAGCAAAGTATAATTTACTTAAAAAATAAGGGATAAAATATAATTTAATTAAAAAATGAGAGGGCAATTAGTAATTACCCCATTAAAATTTTAAATTTATTATAATATTTAAAGGACAAATAAAAGATGGGGTGGGGTGGAGGGGCTAGAGCCCCTTCCACACATATAGTAAATTCGTCTCTGTATACATAAATCTTTAACATAATGTGTAAACTATAAATAATCCTTTCAATTTCTTAAATCAAACTGTATTGTGTGCTTAAGCAAACGTATTGTTTTAAATTATTTAAAATTAATATATTTGAAAACAAAAACAAAACTTTTGAATTTAGGCCAAAAAATTGTTTTCGGCCTTTGCTGCTGGGCTTCCTTTCTTCGCTTTCTGTCGATAGCCCCAAATTTTGTTTTTCATTTTGCTTAATATGTTCAGAGTAAAATTCACAAATTGTCACTAAACTTTTTAAATTATTTAATTTAGATTAAGATAATCACCTAGCATTCAAACATTCAAACAATGTTTGTCTGGGGTCGTATAGAAGATCGTGGTGGTATAAATTTAGTTCGTTGGGATCCCAACTTGTGTCGACCCATGGCGAGTGGTGGTCATGGGGTGAAGCATCGGAGGGTGTGTGGTCTTTGATTGCCAACGCATCAAAACTTTCCTATGCTCATATGTTGTGGGAAGATTTTAACTAATGTGGCAAAGCTGAGTTGATTTGGAAACATTTAATTAAACTTGAACTTTAGTGGAGTTCCATTAGTTGTCTATAGTGGATTGGATAATTTGGATTAGAGTTAATTTGTCTACCCTGGTTATTTTGCTAAGCATGATGTTGATTGGGATTTGCTTTTTGGAGCAATTTTGTGGAACCTTTGGCTCGGTAGAAACAGATTTATTCTTGATCCGGAGCATGTTGAGCAAGATTCTATGTTGCTTAGGACCCGTCGTCTTACGTTTGATGCATGCGCAGCACGTATAATGATTGTCCAATTACTCGACAGAATTGTCAATGGCAGCCTCCGCCGTTGGGCTAGTGCAAGGTTAACACGGATGGCGCAAAAAGTGTCCAGGATGAACTTATGGCATGTGGGTGTGTGGTTCGCGATAGTAATGGGCGCTTGTTAATCGGTTTTACTAAAAGTATTGGTGATGTTTGGTGCTTGAAGCTGAATTATGGAGTGTTGGATAAACTCGCATACATTTGCAGACATGAAATTTTTTATCACCTCAATAAGTTCAAGCACTCGTACTATTTAAGTCATTTTAAATTATTTGAAATTTAATATATCTAAAACAATAAATTTTTTGAATTTATAAATATCTCTAAATATTTTAGATTTACCAATAAAAAATAAAGTTATAAATTAAAAATAAAAATATTTGATTAGAAGAGTAGATAGAAGAGCGTCGTACTTATTTTATTTATTAAGCTCTAATATCTCTTTTCAGAGACGAGCTAATTTATACAAGTAGACTGTTGAACTGACAGAGAATGTTTTACAACTTTAATTCTACACGGTCTAAATTAATAAATTATGTAAAAGGAAAATTGATTTTCAAAAGCAAAATGATAAAATAGAAATAAATTAAGGAAAATACTTTGATGCACAAGCTGTGTAAACTTTAGTTTACACAAGCCCTTTAATTTTAGGGTTTAGGGTTTAGGGTTTTATGTTAGGGTTTAGGGGTTTAGTATGTAGGGTATATAATTTAAGGTTTATGGTTAGAATTTAGAGTTTAGAGTTTAGGGCTTAGGGTTTAGGGTTTAGGTTGCTAGGGTTTGTGATTTAGATTTTAAATTTTATAAAAGGATTGTGTAAAAAAAATTTACACAGCTTGTGCATCAAAATAAAACCCATAAATTAAAAGGTGGGTAAGAGTTTTTAGTATAGACGCCAATCTATAAACAAAGACTCGGTGTTTTATTTATGGATTAATATCCTATACACTGGCGGTGGAAAATTTTTATTTCCACAAGCGCCTCAATTATAGGGTTTAGGGTTAGTGTTTAGGGTTTAGAGTTTATGGGTTTTAGTGTAAAGGTTTAGAATTTAGGGTTCATGTTTAGAATTTAGGAATTAAGGTTAGAATTTAGGGTTTAGGGTTAGGGTTTAGTTTTAGGGTAATATGGGTGGGGATTTAGGTTTTAACCTATAAACCCTAAATTTTAACCCTAAACTCAAAATTCTATCAACAATCTCTAAATTCAAAACTACTACACTTATACCCCTAAATTTTAAACCCTAAACCCCATATATATATATAAATAAAGGGTAATTGTTCTATACACAAGCGCTTGTGAAAATTTTTTTACACAAGCGCCTTAGTTTTAGGGGTTAGAGACTTCGTTTAGGGTTTAAAATTTAGGGGTATAAGTGTAGTAGTTTTGAATTTAGGAATTGTTGATAGAATTTTGGGTTTAGGGTTAAAATTTAGGGTTTATAGGTTAAAACCTAAATCCCCACCCATATTACCCTAAAACTAAACCCTAACCCTAAACCCTAAATTCTAACCCTAATTCTTAAATTCTAAACATGAACCCTAAATTCTAAACCTTTACAGTAAAACCCCTAAACTCTAAACCCTAAACACTAACCCTAAACCCTATAATTGAGGCGCTTGTGGAAATAAAAACTTTCCACCGCCAGTGTATAGGATATTAGTCCTATATATATATATATATATATAAAAGACATGGTGAACTCAATAAGTGTCTCAGTGGAAAAGTGGCTGACATTCATTTCAGGAGACACGTGTTCAAATTGTTTTGTCTATAAGGTGTACGCGCATTGTCAAAGTGTTAAAAATATGTATGAACAGATACTATCCTTTTAAAAAATGGTGTTTTTAATTAAAATATAAGGAATTTTTTTATACATATGTGTAAATTAAAATTTACACATTTATTAAATTTAGGGTTTAGTGGTTAGGAGTTTAAAATGGTTATATTTTTATACACATGCCTATAAAATATAAAACATAAATCTCTAGCTCTAGCTCTAACCCCTAAAACTTAAACCTTGAATCTTAAACTCTAAATTTTAACCATAAATCTGAAATTCTGCACTCTACACACTAAACCCCTAAACTCTACTAAACCCTAATGTTGAAAGATTGAAATCAAAGTATTTTTCATATATAAATGCTACTAAAAAATAATATACTACTGTATAAATTACATAAACGAGGTATGTATAATTGTAAATGATCAATATGCCATGGCTGATTAATTTTCTAAGTCTAAAAGTGCAAAATGAACACCATTGGATGAGGAGGAAAAGGATGATATTAACAAACAAGGAGCGCTTTTGAAGAAATGAAAGAGGTTGTGTCATGTAATACTAATATCTCTACTAAAAGATGAACTGACCTAACACTCTGTAGCCTGTACAGGAAATGAAGCCATTCCAGCACCACCACCACCACCACCCTCTTTGCCAGTCTCCCGCCTTCATATAATAAACACAGCATCCAACAGAAGCTGGAGTAAAGATCGAAAGATCCGCCAACATATCTGGAATGCTATTCCGAGTGCGGCAGGATCTGAACACCCCTTTTTTGCTAGTAACTGCAGAAACTAAATTATTTATAGGAAAATGCCTCGTTACTCGTGTTATCGGTATTCACTTCGGTACTCTCGTCACCCTCCAAATTAGCTGAGACTGTCAACTCTGTCTATAACATCCAATGATTTCTCTTTGTACAAGCCAAAACCTACAATGAGAACCCCGGAATGAAGCCTTTTCGTCGAGGCCTTTTCCTTGCTTTCTCTTGGAGGAGAGTGCGTACTCTTGCTCAGGCGATCATGCTTTCTCAGTTTCCTCCTCTCATGGTCGAAATCCAGACTTCTGCTAATCCCCCGGATTCCCACTTTCTTAGTTAAATCCTGCAACAACTTCTCTTCTTCTGGTGTTTGAGCAGCGGTAGGCTCAGGTTTGGACTGCTCGTTCTTCTGTGTAGGTGTAACTTGGGTTTCGATAGACATCTTCAAGCCAAGAGCGGCATTTGACTTTGATTTGTTGACCAAATAGTGGAGCCATAACAGTTGTTCAAGAATATAGGTTTCTGTTCTCTCTTTATCCGCATGGTGGAGTGTCTCAATCCGAATCACTTCAGTTGGCCCTGCTGAAGGCTTCCTGTTGAGCTCAGAACTTTGTTAAAAGAAAGAGAAAAAGTCAATATTTCCTTTCAATATGGCATATTTTGCTGATTTCTAACACCCAAAAAATAAAACCAAGAGAATAAGGGGAAACCTATAGTTACTCACCCTGTGTTTGCCCATTCCCCAACCCAACCAAAACCATGATGGGCTCTGTGCAAATGCAATGAAAGAACAAAGATGGTTAGAACTGTTAAAAAATTAAAATGGTCGAAAAAATTGGAAAAATAACTAAAGAAAACATAGATGGAAGCTTCTTATTTGTGAAATGGCTGATCATTTTCGGATCTTGAGAAAAGAAAACAGGATGACCATCTTACTTGGCTGTGTTAGTGGCTAGTGGAACAAGCCAATGCAACGTCTTCTCCATTTCATCTTTGACTTCATTAACAGAAAGCTGGAGAATTCCACATGAAACCAATTATATTGTAACATCCATTATTTTTATTTTCCGAATTTTGAATTATTATTCTGTTTTTAGAAACAATCAGCATCTTCACTTCGAAAAAGAAATTGGCAAACCATAGAATACCTCTTCTTTGACATGAGAAGATTGTAATTTTGGGCGTAGAGCTGATTTTATGGAGGGTGGCAAATTCTGGTATAACGAGTCCCTAGTATTTGCAGGAATAGAACTTGACCGGGCTACCTGATGAACATAAGGATAACAGAAGGAAACTTTGAAAACATAAATCTATACAAGCAAAATCAAGAAGACTAGAAATTTGATTATTCTAAGACAAACTACATAGAACCTGTGCATCATATATAATAGGTAAAAGAAAATCTGATTAAACTATTAATATAATCCCATTGATACCCAAGTCAAGCAGCTCATTAGACAGACTTTGAATGAACCACTCAAGCGACTCGAGAAAAAAAACAAGCACAAAGCTCTTAACATATTTTATTAAATTTTATGTATTGTTTTATTTACTAAAACTTAGATTAGGAACTGAACTATTTTATAAGTCACTTAGGACAAGACATCTTTCCCATACACACTTTTTATCCTTGTGCAATAGCAGGGAAGCATGCTTGCATGCATGCACATTTACACATGTATATGTAGCTATGTAAACATACATATGCATGTTTGTATCTCTCTAACAGCTTAGATAATCTTTCGACTATGCATGTTTTCCTTTTAATTGTGGTTTGTCTAATTAAGTCAAAGATAAATTACAATGCATGACATGTCATAGGTAGCATACACATTGGGTGTAGTTCAATTTATGCTATCAATAAGCTTAAAATATTATTCTCCATACTCACTTATTTTCAACAAATTTTAAAATATAAAAATAAAAGAAATATGGAAGAATCAATGCCAAACAGGAATATATGTAAGAGTAAAATCAGAGAAGACAAACTCACTAGAGTATCAATTTGCATAATTATATTTGCATAGTGCAAAGCAAGGCCTGCAGGTCCCAATCTTTGACGACTGCTCACAGATACTTCCGCTGATACTTCATACTCTATAAAGTTCCAATGAAGGGGAAAAATCATTGGAACATCAATATTAATATTTAATCCATGAACAGTATTGTTCAAGACACAAAATAGGCACTTGCTTAAGTTAAATAAAGCACTAATATTTAGACAGTAATTAAAATATACAGGAACAAGGAAATCATATGCATCATGTCTCATAAGCTAGAAGTATGTAACTTTGTTTATAAAAAAATGAACATTAAACAGTTTTCTTTACTCCATTACATGGCCTGATCTGTTCTCAAGACCAAGAATTATCATAACTATTATGTGGATGTTTCCTGTGATATAGTAAGTATCATTATTCAGAACAATTAAAAATCAAAAACAGTATACATCATTACACGAACGATTAAAAGTTGAACAGATCATTACATGGCCCAACTGTTCTAACATTTATTTACTATTGGGTTTCCTTTGACCTATTACCAATAGCTTTTAAATTGAATGCTGAACAGTAACCTGTGTCATAAAAAATTCCAAGTTTTCCGTCTACTTCCTTCTTTACAAAATGTTGTACAAGTATATTACTCAACTTTTTGTCCTTGTAATTAGTAAGATTTTTAGTTGGGCATGCTCTTTCGGAACCTATTGGCTCGAAAGAAAGACGTCCTAATATGCACAAAAGATGAGCACCTGACTAAGGTGCTTTGCTTGATTCACACTGAAACTTATAGCCTTCACAACACTGAACTATTTGGTATCAATTATGCTCCCGCATGAGTTGCATATTTGATACTTTAAAATAGAAATATGAATTGAATGAGTACACACCATTACTACCAAAGGCATAGTGGATCTCCAAGATCAAGTAATGGACGATATCTACAAGTTTCTCCATGACCTGCAACAAAAAATTATAGGTTGAACAAGTAGCAACATCAAATTTTGCTCCACAGTTAACATTTCAGAAAACTAGCTTATTAGCCAATAGTGTTCTCTACTTTTCTAGTAGGAAAAAGTATTAGTTAAAGAGAGAAGGATATATGGGAAAAGTATCATCATAAGAAGATAAAGGTTAAATGAAAAATGTAATCTGCAATACCTCTTCCAAACTTCTGGACCAAAGTGACTTTTTCTTTAAATTTCTTACGTGCTTTCTTTGGCCTTTTAGATCAGCCCTCAGGATAGCGAGGCTTTCACCTGCATATTAAAGAAAATGATACAAGCTGGATATTTAATAATTTGAAGAGAAACAGCTCCATCCTATTCAAGCTTCTCCCAAATTCTACAGACTTCTATTTATGCATTTATTTTGGATGGAAAGGGTGAAGGTAGGGGAAAATAAACATAAAAGGAGATATAAGCATGCAAAAGAGTTAAGTGAAACATAGAATATTAAGACATTACAATTTATTAGGAAAAATCAAAATAACCTAAGAATAAAAGTAATTCATATTTTCATTTTAAAAAGAGGATCAATTAAAAGAAAAATGTGTCATTCTCCATCCATCTCTAATGCAAGCCTTGAATCTGGAATTGATATGCTAGTCTAGAGAAATGAAACATGTGGATTAATTATTCTTGCTACAAAAATTTCCAAATACAAAGATCAATATATTCCTACAAACAAGTTAGAGGTCAACTGTTCCATTCATCTGAGAAATTCCAACAACAAAGGAAGCTACATTTTACGGGAATAAGAAAAAAAGAGCAAAAAAAAAAAAAGCTTGACCCACCTTCTACTTGTGCCACATGAGTAGGAACTCCTTTATTTTTGACCAGTCCCATCAAAAGACTAAAACATCATTCTCTTAGCTTGTTCTCAATTAATGAATGACTATCTTTTTAATTGCCTTTCATTGTCATTGTTATGCTAGATCTCACATCAAAGAAGTCCCAACAACAAAGTAATCTATCTTTGAGGGGAATAAAGAGAGTAAAATAACCAAGGTTGATCCCCCTTCTACTTATAGTGACATGTAGCCTTTTGTCAACCATGTCCAAAGTTGTGCCACGTCAATAAGGGAACTCCTTTATTTTTGACAAGTCCTGTCTAAAGACTAAAGTACCATTCTCCTAGCTTGTTCCTCAATTTATGAATGACAGTATCTTTTAATTGCCTTTTCTTCTATGACCACAAACTCATATTTTATGGACGATTACATAAGGCATACCATCTTTCATCGTCATTTTACAAAAGCTCCAACAAGGAAGTTCTTATGATCAATATTATGCCTTTAACGCTTCTTATATCATTCATATTTTATAATCCTATGATAACTTGACTATGAGGTCTTGCAAATAATTGAGCCTAAATACAAAACACAATACTTCCTGATCGGCAATAGCTTAGGTTACAACTAAAGCAACATATCAAATCAAGAGTGACTTAAAGAAATGATATACAAGCATCCAAAGGAGATGTAGAAGTCACCTTTCTGAGTGCCAGCAGAATTATCTTCCTCTTGACGCTTACGCAAGTAATCTAGCTCAAATTTGTCCAGAATCTGCAATTCCTGGTATAGTTCCTGCAGTGCAAAAAGCAGTTCTGTTTATCCTCCTTATAGTTTCTAATCTACTACAATACTAGTCCAAAATAATAAGACATTGCACGAAGAACAATGAAAAAAAAGTGCCTATGATATGTTGCCTCCTAGTACACCAAGGTTTACAGTTAAACATGTAATGCAGATCACAATTAAGGAAATGAAAAAATAAATACAACGGGGGACCGAAAATAAGGACATTATTTAATGTCGAGCTAATTAGTATATTATAAGGTTAGAATGATCATCATCTCTTTTTTCTTTTGGATAAATATATATTTTATACTTGAACTTGGCTTCAAGGTTCAATTTGGTATCTAAGCTTAGGTTACCAAATTGCACCAAAAAGTCAAGTTCAAGCACCCAATTAGACCAAAATAAGCCTTAGAGTACCAAATTGAACCTTGAAGCCAAGTTCAGGTACCTAAATGTATATTAACCCTATTTTTTCAAACTGCTTGTGAACTAAGAAATGGAGCATTTTATTTGTTTGAGCTTTTCAGCAGTTAAAAAAAAGTCTTGTATTTTTGGCAAATTCCAAATTTGCTGTAATCATAATCATTTGAATATGTTTCAATGCTCGTGACATAATAGATTTTAGGTAAAAATTTTGCGGTTGTTTTAAAGTCACCTTTTGAAGTTCCCATAGACACTCAAGTTCTCACAAGAATATGATAGTTTGAAGTCTTTGAATATAATAGAAAACTAAGAGAACTCAATAGAAATAGAAATTTACACGTTATGTATTAATACTCAGTGACATGTGCAGCATAAAACTTACAGCTGTATATTGAACTGAAATCATCAACTGCTCAATCACTAATTCTGCTTCATCCTTCAATTGTTTCTGAGGTGAAAGTTCTCTGCTGATTCTGGAAAATGAAAAAAAATGCATCGCTCAAAACAAAGCACATTAGCACATTGAAAACAATATTCACTAACTACTATATAACATGCATACTTCTCAAAATAACGTTCCAAGCTATGCCATTGACGATCCTTTGAACGGTTTCCAAAACGAATTACTTCTCCCGAAAAAATTTTCAATTCTTCCCTGCGAACATCGAGTTAAACAAGTTCTTAACAACAAAATTAAGCACGAGTTATTAGGTTCTTAAGAAGACCATTCTTAAACAAACTAAATACTAAAAGGATAGACATGAAAAGGCAACACGAATAGTTGAAAGTATTACTATTATCATGGGTATGCAATACTGTTATACCTTTTGTCAGCTGCAACAATCCTTAAGAGTTCATCCATATCTTTAGATATTAAATTTTGAACACCATTGCTGACCAGCACCACCTCTTTTAAATGCCTTATATTTCTTCTAGAAAGGGATTGCATAAGATTTGAACCCTTAACAATAGTGTTTGCGACCTCAAAGGCTAATATTGAAAGTTCATTGCCTTTAGTTGCCACTCCAGAAGCAAATCCTGCATTAGGATTTAAACTCGTCATGCTACTCCCAAGAGTATCCAATACTTCCACTGCTTTTCCTAGTCCAACTGATCCAGCTTTGCCTAAACGCGAACTGACCTCTGAAACCTGCAATGTTAAGGGCAGGATCATTTTCAAGATTGCTAATGAAACCGTCACTAATGGCGACAATATTTAGGAAAAATATGAATTGACTAGAGTTCAGAAGAATCAAAATTTGTTTGTGCTTAATGCATCAACAAATAGTCTCCTGTACAAATATTCATTTCAATTGAACTTTTATACGCCATTCAACCATGTTCTGTCGGAAATGGAAACCTCGCCTAAGGAATCAACGGCCAAAGTACGGTTGCAGCCGGAGCTTAAGCTAGTTCAAAAATAAAAGCAAAAGGAGGAACTTATAAAAAGGGGGAGAGTTTGAAGATTACCTTAGCAACAGCAGCCTGGGTGGACCTAACTGATCTAGATTTCTGGGCTGTAAAACGGGGAATCCCATCGTAGAAATCATCAGCAGATTCTTGGATTCTCTTCTCCGTGATTTCCCTCACTTGGGGTGGATTCATGAAGCCATTTTGAGGAATATCCTTGCTCTGGTAATGGTTGAGATTACCGCCACCGCCATAGCCATTTTCAACCCCATCATCTCTGACGCCGCTCCTCGAACAAATCCCGCCCATTATTCAGCTTCTCCTGGTTATTATTATTCCACGCCAACATTAAAAATACACAGAGAGAGAAAGAGAGATGAAGTTGAAGGTGTTATCTTACCAGCACATACCCAACCAAAGAAGAAAATGGAGAAATTGTGAGAAAGTAGGATTTTCAAAGGAAGAAGTGAAAGTCCACCCAATCGCCATCGCGCGCCGAGTAAGTAATGTATTTTATACTTTAAAATAATAGAAATATAACAAACAAGATTGTAATGTTTCGCTTTCTCCACTGTCTGTCCATTGTCGCCAGGCAAGCAGGTGGCGGGTTGGACTTTGCGAAACAGAGCAGAACGCTGTTTGGGAGAATTGGTCAAAATGTCAAACTCTCTCCCTTTTTTATTTGGGTTTATTATACGTTTAGCCCCGGAATTTGTATCCTCCTCCCATTTTGACCCTTAATTTTTTTTGTCAATCATTAACTTTCCAACTTGTATTTCATCATACCTATCGATTTAAAAAAAAAAAGATGTACAAATTAAAATTAAAACAACTTGGTTATATTTAAATGGAAAATGGAAAGTGTAATTAAAACAAACTAAAATAATAAGTCTAAATAAATAAATATTTATATATTTTAAAAATAAAAATAAGGGTAGTGAGTCCATAACAAAGCATAGCTTCGCCAATGAGGTTAGTCCAAGTGGTAAACATTTTGATATCGCTTAAATAAGTCTCAAGTTTTAGGCCTTTTGTATGTAAAAAATCCCCATTGAGAGACTCACCTACCAAATTATGTGCGCGATGCATGTCCGTCTGAATTAGCCTTGAAAACTGAGAGAACAACAAAAAAACATAGCTTCAGAAGCATGCAACAAAGATAGATCAAAAGACGTTCTAAAAAGTTGTTAAAGAATTCTCTTTTAACTATAAACGGATTGTATCAATAAAACACATTATGAGATCAATGACTTGGGATAAATTATAACTAATCGAGACAATATATGAGTAAAAAAGAGATGGAAGATGATTGGTTACTTTAAATAAACTCAAAGTACTATGTTATAATCACATAACTTGCCGTTATTTAAAAAAAAATCTAAAGTTCGATGTGAGAAAAAATGTTTTAAGGGTCACTGTGAAAGGAGAGTGCAAGTTAAGGGGTTAGATGTATAATAAAGCCTTTTCCTTTTCAAACTTTTTCTACGCAGTCTCGGGGTGACCGTTTGTTACAAGTGACGACTATTTCTTTAATTTGTAGTGGGCCTACGCCCGACTGCTTTTAGTTCTCTTTCTTAACGGAGGCTCCAACTCGCGTAGAATTTGTCTAAGGTTGGGCTGTTTGGTCAAATCGGTTTGATTCGATTTGAATTAAATTTAGATAAAAGTCAAATTTTGGATTAGTTAAATTTAATTAAAATTATTATTTACTAAATAAAAATATTATTTTTTTAATATTAATGATAATTTTAAATTTCTAATTCTAAACATTATTAATTTTTATGTAAAGAATTAAACTCAACTCCTAAAAACTTTTTTATAAATATTTAAGTAAGTATTCAAAAATAAGTAAGTATTCAAAAATAAAAGTACTAGGTTGAAAAAAGGTGTTATAAATATATGCTAGAAATTTCTAATGTATAGCAATAATTCTAATAAATTATAAGTTGGTATTGTATGAAAAATAAATAAACGATATACATAAAAACTTCACCTAATATGTTACTAAAAAATAAAATTAAAGTCTTGTATATATGTGTGGAAAAAATACGTTATTTGTTACGAAATCTAATAACAATAATAATATTATTAATAGAATGAGTGTAATTACCTGTTTAATTACAGAATTTAGTAAAAACGAAGGTCTTTAGTTACAGCCAAATCCAATAATTATATGGATGTCTAAACCCGCACTTACAAAGTATGCGAGGGTTTATTTTAGTTGAAAAAATATTTCATGTACGCACGGTGTTGGTAATTTATTTTTCACAAGTATGTTTAATTTAGGGATTAAATATTGGGTAATTGTTCTATACACAAGCGCTTGTGGAAATTTTTTTACACAAGCGCCTTAGTTTTAGGGGTTAGGGACTTCGTTTAGGGTTTAAAATTTAGGGGTATAAGTGTAGTAGTTTTGAATTTAGGGATTGTTGATAGAATTTTGGGTTTAGGGTTAAAATTTAGGGTTTATAGGTTAAAACCTAAATCCCCACCCATATTACCCTAAAACTAAACCCTAACCCTAAACCCTAAATTCTAACCATAATTCCTAAATTCTAAACATGAACCCTAAATTCTAAACCTTTACACTAAAATCCCTAAACTCTAAACCTTAAACACTAACCCTAAACCCTATAATTGAGGCGCTTGTGGAAATAAAAACTTTCCACCGCCAGTGTATAGGATATTAATCCTTAAATATTTAATATGTTTAGAAATTTAAGTTTTATGATTTATAATTTAAGTTTTAGAATTTATGAAATATGACTTAGAATTTAAAAAATTTATATTAAAAATTTAAATTTAAGTTTTTAAAGTAAAACTAGGTATGTTTATTAAGTTTTTTTTTCACTGTCGGTCCTTGAAATAATAATTTTGATTTTACATATGCGATATTTTGTTACACTCATGTTTGTGATTGAAATGATATATTTTATATAAATATATATATATATATATAAATTTACTTAACAAACAAATCAAAAAAAATTTACTTAACAAATAATCTTAGGTGGAGTGACGAGTGGTTGTATTTTTTATAATATGAATGATTGTATTTAAATTTATTACTCTTCAGGAAGGTTAAACTATCATGTAGAATATCTCTTATTTAATTATGATTTAATAGTTTTCGACTGAGTTAGTACTTGATTGACGGATGACCCAACACAATCAAACTTTTAAATATAATAGATATGTATATAAAATTAAAATTCAACAAACTCAAATATTTTCAATATTTAAGGAACGATTTTGTGTCACACTTTAGAGCGATATTAAGTCAATAATTTTGTCTGTAAAGTGTGCGTGCCTTATGAAAGTATTAAAAAAATGTATGAACAAATATTACCTTATAATTAGGTTAGGACTATTATTGTTTTTAAATTACTCTCCCTTCCCTATAAGTTTTCTTTTTTCTAATTATTAATTAGAAATTCAGGTCCACATAATTTCTCAATTATTATGTTATGAGATGTTTTCTTTAACATTACGGAGATAAAGTAAATGTCACGATAAATAAATTATTTATCTAAATTCTCATACAAATAATGTCAATGACTAGTTCAAAAGATGATTTAGGCCCCATTTAGCAACACGTTTGAGGAGAAAAATTTACTGTCATACGAAATGCACCGTTGAACACCTTCCGGTTGTTTTTTTTCACTGTAATTTTGGTCCTAAAGTCTGTTTTGGAAAAGTTGAAATTTTCAGCTTCTCCAACGACAACTTCTTCACCGCAAATGGAGTTGTGCCGGTAGGGGTGAACAGACCTTTTATTACAAACCAATTATCATGAGCATTTATCAGGGGCGGATCTTAGGGCCGGAGTTTGAGGAGGTATATTTAAAATTTTTAAAGATTTTTGATGAGTTTAATTTATTATTTTTTAAAATATAGGGTCGAATTAAAATTTTCAAAAATATAATACTATAGGAGAATTATTTTAGAATTTTAAGGAATGTACTTAATAAAAAAATATTTAAAATTTTAAATATAATAAGAACATTTTAAATTTTTGAAAGGATTAAATTAAAAAAAATTAAAATATTAAAAATTAAATAATACAATTTCAAAAGTTTAGAGTGCAAAGGCTTCCATTAGCACCGTTATCATCCGCCTCTGACATTTACTATCTCCGAAGGGAGCAACCAAATCTTATACATCAATTTGAAAATGTCAACAAATAAAAGAAATATGAAGCATGGTAGATTAATTTGTTCCAAAGATAATTTTTTGTCACATAAATAGTTAATGATTAAGATGATCGCATAGTGGAGACATGCAATCGTGTCAACATGTTTAGATTTAAAAAGTAAAACGTAATTTTGGACCCTAAACGTGATTTTAAGAAAATAAGGTAAAAGTAGCTTTTTTGTTTCGTCGTGATTTTTACACAATCGTGATTTTTAAGAAAAAAAAAACTCTCAAACATAAACCACATTATTTTAAAAGTAATTATACACAAAATCAATTCTATAAAATCACGATGATTCAAAAATCAATTTTACCACCGCAAAACCAAACAAACAAATGATATTGAGTTATGAAAAGTTGTCAACAATATTTTTACCAATAATATTAAAACTTAATATTGATATTGATAAGTTATGTCACTAAAATAAAATGTGAAATCAAAAGAAAAAAATTGTCAACAATATTTTTGCAAATAATATTAAGGCTTAATACCCATTTTTTGTCACTGTATCAAATGAAATTTTTTACTTTTGTCCTTTTACTATTTTCAGTTAACGTGATCATATAATTTCATTTTATCCATCACTTTAACCATATTAACTTTAAAGATGTGACTCAATAAGATATTTCCACATGCCAAAAACAATTATAAATTATAACAATAGAAAAAAGTATTGAAAAATTATAAATGAACAATTTTTCTTAAATGTTCGAAAAATAAAAATTTTATTAATAAAAATTTCAAATAATATTTAAATGTAATTATACACCTAATTAATTTTAAAAATAGTTAAAACCATAAAGTTGTAAAAAAAAAATCCATGAAAATATAAAAATTGAGTTTTTTCCCTTCATATTTTTTAATTTTTAAATATTTTTTATATTTTTATGTTTTTATTGTTTAAGAAAGTAAAATAGTTATATTTTTTAAAATGTACATTTCAAAAATAAATTATGAACTTTTTAAGATTTTATTTTTTAGTGATTTTTAAAATTTTATAATTTTTAATCCTTTTATCGACTTTGAGAGGATGATAGATAAATTATTAATCCATAAACGTCATATATTAGTTATCCAAAAGTAACATATGTTAGAGATATAAAATAAAAATATCTTTTGATAAAGAATCTAACAATAATACACGAAGATAATACTACATGCACGGTAGGGTAATTTTAGCTTAAAAGCTATGTACTACAATGTATCACTAATTATGTGTACCGTAATGTATCATTAATTTTTTAATTAATTTTAAAATTATAAAAACCAAAACTGTTATTATCCATTTTAAATAAAACCTTAAAAAATAATCACACTTATTTAATAATTTAAATTTTATTAAAAAAATTATTAAATAGTTATAATTTTTATCTAACATAGAACCAATATTCATCAACTCTAACTAAACTTAAAGTAGATGTAATAATTTTTTTAGTTAGGGTCGATGAAGATTAGTTCTATGTTAGATAAAAATTATACTTATTTAATAATTTTTAAATAAAGTTTAAATTAAAGTAGATATCGTAATTATTATAATAATAAAAATTTTATTATTTTTTGAATTAAAAAATCTTAAAAATAATATAAAAATTCTTTTTTAAGATTTTATTTTTAAAAGAGATGACGACACTTTTGGTCCCCTATGATTTTAAAACTAATTAAAAGTGTTAATGGTACATCGTGGTACATGTGATTAGTGGTACATTGCGGTACATGACATTTACTATAAAATTATCCATGCATGGTATAGCAGAAAAATTGGATGATTCTACGATAAATGTTATATACTGCTATGTACTATTAATTATGTGTACCGCTACGTAGTATTAATTATTTTAATTACTTTTGAAATCACATGAACGGAAAGTGTCATAATCCTTTTTTAGAATAAAATTTTAAAAAATATTTTTTATATTATTTTCAGATTTTTTGGGTAAAGTATAAAAATAGTAACTAAACTTAGTAAATTATTCAATTTGGTAACCAAACTTTCAGTTGAATCAATGTTTACCATTAAATTTTTACTTTTGCTTCAATGTTATCACTGACCCATTAACAGACGTTAGCAACAATTAAAATATTATGTGTAATAACACATTTAGCTCTTTCACATTTGTACATTTAAATAATTTAGTCCTATTTGAGAAAAAAATTATCCTTATTATTTCAATTTGACATTATTTTTTTTATTAAAAATAATATAACTTTAAGTTCAAAACCTTAAAATCAAAACACTTAACCCTTAAACTTATTTTTTTAATAAATATTTAGAATAGCAGGCTTTCCTTCACTCTCATCCCCGAATCTCTAGAGGTTTTAACTGGGGGCTTCTCTTCGAAAGGAGAAAATACACCAAATGCGGATTAACCAACCAAACCCTAACTACAACAACAGTAAAAAACCAACCAAAAACATGTACAGAAAAATGAAGTAAATCCAAGTTTGTTATTTTTGAAGCAATTGCAACTTGCAAAGGCTGCTGAGGATCAATACCAAGTTTAGCCGAAACAACATTTTTGGACTGGCTCATGGTTTTAAATCTCCTTTCAGCCGAAAATGCGACTTCATATTGCCAACAATCACTGGATACACAATTAATTCCAATCAAAGAACTATCGTCATCATAAAAAAGGATTATTAGTTGCAAGACACGATGAATTTCTCACCCATTTTTTTGTTAAAATGAAATTATTATATTTAAAGGTTTAGGGTTTAAGATGCAAATGGTTTATGGTTTTGAGTTTAGAATTTAGGGTTTAATGTGTATGATTAAATTATTTTTAATAAAAAATAAGGAGAAATTGAAATAATGCAGGTTAAATTTATTATTTTTTAAAATTAAGACTAAATTGTTTTAATGTATAAATGTGGAGAACTAAATGTGTTACTACACAAAATATTTTAACTGCTAAATTGAATAATTTATCTAAATTTAATTACCATTTGTGTACTTTACCCCCCAAAAATCTTGAAAATTAATATAAAAATTATTTTTTTAGATTTTATTCTAAAAAGGATTACAACGTTTTCGGCCCCTCACAATTCTAAAAGTAATTAAATAATTGATGATAAATAACGACACACATGATTAATAGTACATAGCATTACTAGGATGGAGGAGAATAGACAAATATTTTTGTATAGTTTTATTTTATGAATGAGCTTTAAAAAGAATAGTAAGATAAATTCCAACAAATCCGATCCAATAATAATTTAACAAACAATTAAAAATGTGTTGTGAATAAAATAAAGAAGAACAAGAAGAACAAAGAGATGAGAGGAAGAGGGAGATTTGTATTATTCTCAAAATATAGAATTGTATACAATGCCTTTAATAAATCATCTATTTATAGGCACAAGAAGTACATAATACATTAAACTCTAATTCATAAAGATAATATTTCTAATAATAAATAAATCAAACTCCTTTGATAAAGTTCTAATCATGATAGACATCCACATAGATAAATATTCATAACACTCCCCCTTGGATGTCTATGAAGATAATGTGTCTCGTTAAAACCTTACTAAGATAAAAACCTACTGGGAAAAAAAAATTTAGTGAAGGAAAAAGAGTACACACATCTTTGATACACATAACATGTTGCCTCATTAAAAACCTTACCAGGAAAACCCATTGGGACAAAACCTCGGTTAAGGAAAAAAGAGTGCATCGCGTATTTACTCCCCCTCATGCAAACATCACAGAAGATCTTTGAATCTTCATAATTTAATCTTGAATATCATTTTTCTAAAGATCGTGAGGGATGAAACTTTGGAGTAATATGTTCCATGATGTATCCACTTTCAAACTCAGATATACATCTTGCGTTATCTTCACACAAGATAGCTTTTATCATATCTTGTAAAAGTAAATCCACATATCTTTTGGATATGTTGGGTCAATAGTCTTAGCCAAACACATTTTTTGGCTTGCCTCGTGCATAACAATTATTTCTACGACATTTGAGGAGGCATCAACGAATGTTTGAAGATCTAAATGTAATGATCTTTGTATATTCATAGATATTTCTTGACCAACTAATATATAGTGCTTCAAGACCAAGAAAAGATATAATTATCTTTATTCACATCCAACAATCTTACAACTATTGGGATACTCAATAGATATGCTCTATTCATATTGAATCTTCTTTAAGATTCTTTCAGCTTATGTCTATTCATAGACAAAAGAAATATATAAAAATGCTCGATCTTCAGGTCGAGATAAACTTGATGTCAAGATTCAAGTACTTGTATTGAAAGTACTTCACGAGTTTCCAATTTGAAGCTCTTTAGGAGTTCTAAAACTATCATAATGGATCTTGATCCAAACTCCTTTATAAAATACATAAGAAAATCTGATCATTCTTATAGTATTTTCTCAATTACTATTCACTAAGGCGATTATACCAAATGCGCCAAAAATATATATGAGACATGTCTAAATAAATTTCCTCAGAAATTTCCAAATGCTTATAGCATTTTAGATCCTTCAAGAATAAATATGGATCCACAAATAATTAGACGCATGTAAAATTTTCAAAACTGCCAAAGTAATTGCATCCACCATGAAGTAATTAAAACTTTTTCATAAATCATAGTTTAAGTCGTATTTACGACTACTTATTTGTGCCTCACTCGCATTATACCTTTAGGTGTTTGGACTGCTTGTCCAAATACTTCTACTTTAGAAGTTCAAAGCGTCTTTTAACATTGGCCAATTCAATATCTATACTTCCGGATAGATTTTATACAAGATCCTCGATTTCTTTCTTTACTTCTATAGAAGTATTTTATGTAAAATTGTTTGTAAAATCGTTGTCGACAACTTTCCAATTTCTGGTTCCATTCTCGCAATGACATAACTCATCGAGATCTCTTCAAAATTTCAATCTTTATTTCAGGTACCTGAAACTCTTATAGAGTTTTATTATTTGTTATGTCTTGGGTCTCTTCATGAGCACCCGCCTCCAATATATGACCATCTCATATTACTTTCTATTTACGAGAATTTTGATCATTGGAACCATTTCAACTATCATGCTTCAGGCATGATTTACATTCTCTCGCTTTAACATGTAATTTAAACTTAGAGCATTTCAGCTGGTATATGAGACTTAATTACTCTCATTGGGTCAATAAATATGTCTGGCAGTTGACATATAATAACATGAATTATCTTATGAACTTCTAGTTCATATACGAGGATCTAGATAATGATAATTCATTTTCCTCTATCCAGCTGATTATTATCTCCCCCTGATGTTGAGAAAAATCATGTCATAAATGATTCTCCAATTAATGTTTAAGAATTTAAACATAAAAGGAGACTCGTACTCAATATATATTCTCAACCCTTTTATTTACCCATTTTGTGCGTTGTGGTGGAGCAATTTATATCGCACATTCAAAAATAAAAAAATGGGAAATATGACTTCTGACCAAAAGTCAAATCATAATGGGGAGTTTATTATAACTCGTTGGCTTGATGCGTATAAGTGTTGCTATATGGAAACACCATATAAATAATAACTCTTTTGCTCTCATAGTTTAGCTATTAAATAAGAGGCATCCAATTGAAATTTTGCTAAACTATATTTTTCATAATCAATAGGCTTTGTAACAACTGATATAGCCTAAAACATAAACCCACTAGCTTTGAATAGTCTAACTGCATAATCTGAATCTTTTTAAAATCAATCTCACAAACTTCTGGTTGTAAGTCGATAAAACAATGTAGATGCATATACTAAAATCATATAAAACTTTCCACATTTGTGGATATATGGGCCCATATTTCGTTCAGATATGCAAGACATACAGTCTTAACTTCAGTACAAGAACTTTAAGTTCTAATTCTTTTGGTAAGTGGGATCATCTATATTTTTTTAGAACAAACAACACAAGAACTTCATGTTCTTTTAGTAAGTGGAATTTAATCAATTCCTTTAAGCAACACAAGAAACTTCACGTTCTTTAATAAGTGGAATTTAATTCATTCCTTTGAGAATAAGCACCACAAGAACTACAGGTTCATTTAATACATGTGCATGTAAATCTCAATAATTTCTGCACCATTATTGATCAGGATGGTCTAACCGATCATGCCAACTATATATATGTGTATATATCTCTGAATTTGTAAACTTCTTGTTTACCATAACATGTAATTCAATCTTACTCGTACATGTGTAGTACGACCATCAAAATTGTTCCTTTAAATAGGAATATATTTAGCTCTTTCGGAGCTTTCAATTGAAATTATCTTTTGGTAGCAATATATAGCTCTTCTAGAGCTTTCAACTGACTTTTTGGCTACCAAAACTTATATTCATATTGGCTTATTTCAAATGCCAATTGATAACATATGTTATCTATAATTCCCAAAAGGATAGTTTGCGAACTCATATTGTTCTCTTTATGACTTTGACGAGTATAACGCACTGTGAATATGGAATAAAGTTCCATTTGGCCATCTCTCCTATATAATCTTATGATTATGACCCAAAAACAAACCGCGAGTGAATAGCGAACATATTTGCTCAACCAGAGCCTTTTGTGATATTAGTACTTCCGGATATAGTACTCACATTATTCCCTTGCATTTTAATCGAGAAATGCATAATTGTGCACCTTTCAAAATGTGCTTTGTTTCATTTACTTCAGGTAATGAAAATATGTACTTTGTATCATTCACTTCGAGGAATGAAGAATATAAAATATAGCACATCATATCAAGTCGATTATCTATCAGAGATAAACTTTCAAGTGCACTTCCGAAGTATTGATATTTTAGTACTTTGAGAAATACTACTCATATTTCCCCTTGCATTAAATGGGAAAAATATTTCTTATGCTTAAGTACAATATGAGTACTTGCATTATCTGCTAGGCATAAATAGCCACAATTCTAGGCATAAATAGCCACAATTCATTGTATATTTTATTCCGGAAGTAATCATATTCTTCAAACAATAAATTAACATAAAACGTAAATAAATAATATGTGAAATAAATAAACATAAAGCAAACTAACATAAATAAATAATAAATAAAACGAATTAATATAAAAAAATAAAAATAAAATAAAAAACCAATTATTCCTGTTAAAGGTTATAAGGGAAATAAAATAAATGGTAAATTATTCCCTTCAAGGGTTATGAGAAAATTAACAATATCTAATTGAGTTGGACCAATAACGCCATAATTATTTTCGTCATAAACAAATTTTGTTTATATTTTATTTCATTTATCATTCATGATTATGGATAAAGTCCATAATACTTTGGCGTTTGACAAGTACGAAACCAATGGTTTATAACATCACATTGGTAAAAGGATTTCACTTCCTTAGAATGATCTTTATCACTCTTGTCATCCTTATAACTTCGCTACCAGCGGGTAGAAGTATTCTTAAAACGACTATATTTTTCATGTGTATATTCATAGTCTCGACCACGACCACAACTTTTAATGTGATTTTTTTATTCCTTCCATAATATAATCTCACATTCACTTCAGGGAATGGAGTAGAGCCAGTGGGCCTTTAAAACCTTTTTCACATATCCTTATCACAGAGAACAAAGATTTAATCCTCGTACGCGGCATTGTTAAACCTGTCCACAAGGTCCTTTAAAAACCTCCTTTGAGACCAGTAGCCTCGCAGAACGGGATGTCCAACCAATTATACTTGGATTATATCGAAATTATGTCTCTAATTGAATAATGATTTACCATGTTTGCATTCACTTCAGGGAATGAAGCAAATCCAATAATTGCATGGAATAAACATCATGCTTGCATTCACTTCATGGAATGCCCCATCATTGATAATTGCATGGAATAAACATCATGCTTGCATTCACTTCAGGGAATGCCCCATCATTGATAATTGCATGGAATAAACATCATGCTTTACATTCAATTCAAGGAATGCCTCCCATAAAACTTTTTGAATCAAAACTTGAAATTGGGAGAAGTCTATGATCGAGTTTTTCGACGAAGAAGAAATATTTCTTTCGAGCAAATATAGACTTTATAACAGTCTCTTGCAGATTCAAAATCACCATAATATATCGCACTTTAAAATTACAGTTTAAAGGAAAATAAAATAAAATAGAGTTTACCGATAATATTTTTCCTCTCGATGACGATGAAGACATAATGAATGACCGAGACAGCTTCTCATAATCCCTTTATACCACGTCTCTTTCCAAGCCATTTAAATAATATAAAACTCAAAACACGAAAAATGTCAATTCTCATCAATGAAATAACATAAAATAACGACTATTTAAAGTCAGATTAAAATGTATAAAATAAGTCATGAGCTAAATTGAACTAAACATAAGCATGAGTGATATGATTGAATTTTAAATAAAAAAACGCTATTTAGGACCAAACTACTTACCAAACGCCATTTGATTATGCGTAGACTGAGGGTGGGAAAATAATTTCAATTTTAATGTTAGCGCACAAATATAGATTATGGGTTTTCTTCCATATTTTAATGTTAGCGCATATAAACATGGTAAATATAGATTTAATAACATAAATTCTTATGGAGAAAATATACCTTCAAAATTACTTTCCCATGATTACCGATTTCAACACTCCTGCTTAAAAATATATTTTTCGAAGATATGTTTTTTTTTAATCTTGAAAGCTCCATGTAAACGCGAAAGGCGTCTATAAATTAGTATGCTATAAAAATAAAATAATTAATTAAGAGGAAATATGTTTCATGAGGAAATACGAATATTAGAATAAAATAATAACCAAATAATGAATCGAAATATACTAACCTTAATTTTAGAATAATTAACTAATCAATATAACAATATATAAATAAGCAAAACATACCGATTTTTTTTTCAAACTAACTTGAATAAATAGTAGATGCAGTCACCAATACCAAGTTGAAATATTTTTAGAGAATCACCAACAAGAACCATGATAGTTGAGCAAAATCGTGCTGATAACGTGTTGTGAATAAAATAAAGAAGAACAAGAAGAACAAAGAGATGAGAGGAAGAGGGAGATTTGTATTATTTTCAAAATATAGAATTGTATACAATGCCTTTAATGAATCATCTATTTATAGGCACAAGAAGTACATAATACATTAAACTCTAATTCATAAAGATAATATTCCTAATAATAAATAAATCAAACTCCTTTGATAAAGTTCTAATCATGATAGACATCCACATAGATAAATATTCATAACAAAATGTAGTTAGTACACAATAATTGAAATTGGGGATGTCAATGGATCAGATTGTATAAAATTCAAGTACGAATCCGTTACAATCGGACTCGGATATTTTTTTTTCGGATTTGGATTCAAATTTTTTCAAACGGATTCGGATTTGTTTCAATTGCATTTAGATCAGAGTTTTTGGATTCGGATTAAATTGTCATCCCTAGTCTTGACCCAAGTTTGAGGGGTAGATTTGTGAATTTTAGCGTTTTTAGGGTATATTGTGTTTTGGCCCTCTAATAATTTTATTTTAGTGCAAATTAGTCCTTAATTTTGTATATTTAATTTCTTACGCATTTAATTTATGCTATTTAATTCTACACTTGTTCATTTTTATCCCTTATTTGTTTACTACATTTAATTTTTTGTGTTTATTGATTATGCTTTTAATTTGCTTTCTATTTTAATTCATAATTTTAGCATAATATATCATATAACTTTATCTATCGATTGCACATTACTTACTATTTCATTCACTAACTTCCTTAATTTTTAGTAATTCATTGATATTTACATTTATTTGTTTCTCCATTGTATTTATTTTATTGTTTGTTTATCTATGACTTGATATTGCATTTATTTTTTCATATTTATTTATACATACATATGGTAAAATAGATATATTATACTATATTAAAGTTAATTAATATATATATAAATTATAATAAATATTATTATTATTATTATTTAACTTATATTCTTAAGACATTTATATTTTTATTATCACTTTTAATATATATATATATATATATATATATATATATAAGTTAATTTTATTTTTACCATTATTCTAAATTACCTAATACTTATGTTCTCGTTTAAAAAATATATGCAATTATGTTTCTTTTAATGTATTTAGTTTAACTTTTTACTTTATTTATGTTGTCTTCTTGTTTTAATGTAAATATTATACATGATATTTTGTTTTAAGGAATTAAAAGTCTAAAATGTTTTGATTCGGACTCGGATATGGATCAGATGCGTCAGATTCGGATCGGACATAGATTTGGATCGGATTTTGGCATGATCCATATCGAACTCATCTCCTATTAAGACTTGGACATTTTCCTCGAATTCGGATTCGATTTTTTTTCAATCAAATATTGATTGGATAAATTCCTTCGGATTGAATCAGGTTCGAATAAGATTCGGATCAAATTGTCATCTTAATTGAAATGCGTCGATGCTTATTTTGTTTGCAATTCAAGATAAAGTACCCACTAAGAATCGACTTCTGAAGTGGTGCGTTTTGACTGATGAAAAATATTGCCTTTGTTTTAGTGAATTAGAAATAGATCACTTTTTCTTCGGCCATATATATTTTAAAGAAGAGTTTTAGTATTGTGGGCAATGTCAAAGATTAATGGTAAGTCTTTGTGTGTGTGTGTCTAATTTATTAAAGAACATAGAATGTATGCATTTGATGGATTCGGAAGGAATGGAATAGTAGGTTTTTCAAAGGGACAAAAATGGTGAAACCGACATCTTATTCAAAATTAAAGATATTGTCCGCACACCAACGGGTTGGTTCAAGTGGTAAACAGCTTGGTATCGCTTAAGTAAGGTCTCGGGTTCGAGGCATTGTGTTGTAGAAGATTTTTATTGTAAGACTTACCCTCTAAAATTAAGTGTACGAATCGAATCGATTTAAATTAATAAGGGCGAATCCCTAGAAATTGAAAGAAAAAAAAATGTTCACACAAAATTCATTGGAACTCAGATAAAACAAGATAGAATTAATGTTATTATCTACAATAATTGAACTATAATGTAATCATTTGTTTTGTTTGTAAAGTTGATGAAACTATGGTTGTGTTTTTTAGCAATCGTTTCTTCTTCTCCTTTGAGAAAAAAAAAATCTTGTAAAGATTTTTATTGTCATAAGTGCTAATATTGTATAATATTCTCATAAGTTCTTATAGTATGATTATAACGGGGCATGTGTTGATTATGAATTTTGTGTTAGAATAGGCTTAAATATGTATTTGGTGTTTCAACTTGATACTTTCTTTTAAGTTGGTAATTAAAAGAGTTTGTCTAAGTTTGACACCTAAATTAAGCACCTCTTCTCAAATTGACATTTAAAGAATTTTGGCTCCCGAGTTGGTATCCGAACTTTAATTTCATTCATTGTTTTAGTACTTTTATTAAAAGTTTTAATTCCAAAACTTATATATTCTATCAATTTGATCATAATTCAAAGTAATTCAATAAATTTAACCATTCATATTTAAAAATTACATCAATTTACTCATTTTTATGATACTATCAAACTAAATGAGTTTATCGGATCAAAACAAAAATTAAATAATTACATTCTACGGTAAAATAATAACATATTATTGTTAAACTTTCGCTATATCAAAAAAGTCATATAACATTTCTAATAAAAACAAATAATTTAGAGAAAACACAACATTCAACAAGAAAAAGAAAACTAAGTCGTCATAATATAACATATTCCACACCAATCCTAAAGATCCCAAACCAACGGCAACCTCTACAAACAGGAACAAGCATATCCGGAGGCTTAGAGAAAACACGAGATTCAAGCGAACTATCTTTCAACATCTTCGTTAAGTAATCAGCAAATGTTATTAACTTCTCGAAACACATGAACAAATTCTAATTAATAATTATAATTATAATAGAAAAAAATTCAAATGGATGAAAAATACAATATAAAAAAGTTTATCAGCTTAATGTCCCGTTTTGGTGGAAATCGTCTACTTCCTAATCATGCTTCCATTTATGCCTTCACAATAAAATTAAAAATTTAAGGTTTAAAATTTAGGGGTAAAGCTTAAGGTTAAGGTATAGGGAATTTAGGGTAGGGTGTATTTTTATGGCGTAAGGTGTAGGGTTTAGGATTTGGAATTTAGGATTAGAGTTTCTAATTTAATTTTTAAATATTTCTTTAACATGTGACATAAATGGAGGCATGATTAGGGGAGAGAAGATTTTTACTCTCCCGTTTGGCCCTTGAAATATACACAAAATACTGAACTGTCCCCAAAAGTATTTTTTAGTACAATTTGTCCCCTATACTAAAAATCATTACCCGTTTGGCCCTTCTACCTAATGTCGTTTTATTAACAAAAAAAAAATAAACTGACTTAAATTAAAAGGGTAAATTGTACGTTAAGTATGTCAGATTTTACTTTTTTTCATTTTAGTCTTAACTGTTCATCTTCTTCGTCGAGTTTATTATGTATGCTGCTGTCCTGGCTCCTTCTTCAAGCTTTAACATTATTAAGGATATAAAATAACTGAATTAGCTTATATTAATGCTTATTTTCAATGTTCTCATCGACTTATACAAGGTTCTTTTCAAGCTCAGGATTCAACTCCATTAATTTGAATTCAAGTTTTAATTAATCATAAAAAATGTCCATAGTTTGAATTCATGGTAGAAATGTGGGAGAGTAGACGAGCAAATCGACTTAATAAAACGGAACTTGAGATTAATATACCAGGGAGAAATCTTCAATGGAAAACCCACCAAGACCGGACGCTCCCATGGGCCATGGCAAGAAGTTTCAAGTCTCAGTTCAACAAGAAATTTTAAGATTACAGATTACTGGTAAGGTTTCCATTTCCCCCATTTTTCGAATGTCTTTTTCTTTCTCAATGAAAACTTCAATGGTGGGATATCATATCACAGGGGAATTTGAGGTGGGCTTACATGCAAAAATCGAACTACCCGAAAATATTTTAGGGGCCAAACGGACCATTAAGCCAAGTTTCTCTATTGTTCTCTTTTTATTTTAATTTTTTTTTTGAATCTGAATTATATTCAACAGCGAAATAAATACAAAAGAATCACACATTTTACAAGATAAATACAATGCAGAACAAAATAATAAAATTCTAAAGGTGTGAAAAACGTTAAAATACCAGACTTAACACTGTCAGAAGAAATCTTCTGATAAAAATCCAGAAAAACTATAACTTTGCCTTGAGTGCTCTTTGAATATAGCAAAATTCTTCTGCTACTTGTTCTTGGCATGTCGGCACAACCATAAAAGGGAATCATAACATGTATAGAACGACCTCCTTCGTTGAAAAGCTCTCGTTGATACTCGTCACTCGAACGCGTAACTGTCAAAAGACAGATTACTGTCATGAAGAAAGACAAAAACTGCTAAAAAGCAGACGAAAGAACTGCCATCAAGCAGACAAAAGAACTGCCATAAAAGCAAATTTGAATAGGAATCCGACAAAGAAGAAGAAAAACAAGAAACAAACTTGAAAAACGAAATATTCATCGAAAAAGATGAATTTTATTTATGTACAGAATCAACAAAACGGCCAAAGGCCGCCGCCGATAAAACAAAACGATGAAAAAGAAAAGACTTAGAGAAGTTTTGTAATCGCCTAAAAAAAAAAAATATTCATCGAAAAAGATGAATTTTATTTCTTACATATTTTTTGTTCATTTATTTTGCGGGTTAGCCATGTGGGCTTTTTCTAATTATTTTATAGGTGCAGTGGGCGAAATGGGTGGGTCCAAGGCGGCTAAAAGATGGCTTGTCGAGCTGTTCCTATTGGGGGTGTAAGTGTAAAGGAAATTAGGAATAGTGTTATTTTTAGTGGTAGGGGATTGGGATACGGGCGAAGTCATTATTGAATATTAGGACGAATTAAATTATTAAATTTTAAAAATATAAAAATTTATAAAAATATTTGAATTTAAAATTTATGAAAAAAAAGTTTAATTTATTTAATATTTAAATTTATAAAAACCTGAATCGTTATTAAACCAAATATTTTAAGGACATAAATCTATCTTTTTTTAGTTATATCCGTACTTGATTAAATATTTAATAAAATTTTATATTTTTACCCATCATCAAATTCTTATTAAATTAAAATTTATCAAATATTTAAAATTTATCACAAACCCCTAAACTTATTTAGGCCCCAAGAGCCTTTTGTCCTGCTCGGGGATGTTGTTGTCATGAATAACAAAATCTCAATAGAAAAAATGAAATAAGTATAATATAATATAATTATACGTATTTTTAATATCTATATAATATGCATTATTAATATATTAAGAAATATATAAGTACAAAGATTACTATTTCATATATTGGCTATTGAATTATTCAACTCTACAAGCGGGATTAAAATGTGGTTATGTGTCTTTAATTAATATTTAAAAGAAAAATATTTTACGCACTAACCGATGAAAATAAAAACTTTTCACAAGTGTTTCATTTTAGAATTTATAAATTTAAGGTTTAGGTATTTAAAATTTATGTGATGTGGTTAGAATTTAGGATTTATGTTTTACTTTAATGTATTAGAGATTTAGATTTTATTTTATAAACCTAAATTCTAAATTTCTAAACATCAAATCATAAACTAAAATTTTAAACCTTAAAACTAAAACAATTGTAAAAAAAATCACCGCAAATGCATAATATAATTACCCTATTTAAAAATTCTATCAAAAATAAATGAATTCTTAGTGTACTTTTAGAATTAAGGAAAAAATATGTATCTAATAATTATCATAAATATATCATTTCAAAAAAAATTATCATAAATATATAAGGATTTATATTCAATACACTGGCGGTGGAAGCTAAAAGTTTCCACAAGCACCTTAATTTTAGAGGCTCGGTTTAGGATTTCAGATTTAGGGTTTAGATGTAATTGTTTAGAATTTAGGGGTGATGGTTAGAATTTAGGGGCTAGGGTTTATGATTTAAATGTTAGGGTTTAGAGTAATATGTTGAGGATTTAGGTTTTGATTTACAAACCATAAATTCTAACACTAAACCTTAAATTTTATTCACAATCACTAAACTAAACTACTAAACCTAAACCCCTAAATCCTACACCCTAAACTAAGTCTCTAAACCTTAAAATTAAGGCGCTTATGAAAACTAAAACTTTCCACCGCCAGTGTATCACATAATTATTCAATATATAATACATTAAGGATTTATATTCAATACACTGACAGCGGAAACTAAAAAGTTTCCACAAGTGCCTTAGTTTTAGGGTTTATAGGCTTATTTTAGGGTGTAGGATTTAAGAGTTTAGGTGTATGGATTTAGAATTTATGGACGATGGTTAGAATTTAGGGTTTAGACGTTAAGGTTTAATTTTTAAGATAATATGATAAGGATTTAGGTTTTAACCTACAAACCCTAAATTATAACCCAAAACCTTAAAATTTAACAATTATCCCTAAAAGTTAAACCTATACACCTAAACCATACACCATAAACTAAATCATTAAACTCTAAAATTAAAGCACTTGTGAAAACTTTAATTCGCACCACGAGTGTATGAAATAATTACCCATACATTAAACATGATTATAGGCTTATAGCACACACAAAAAATATAAATGTAATAAAAGTACACCAATGATCAAATATGCTTTCCAACAAATGTCTATACCTTTCTCCTTTATTTATTATCATCTTTTCTTTTTCTAAAATAAAGAGCAAAGAAAGGGACAATACTCTCTACCCCAAGTTTTATATTTCTAATTTATAGGAAGAGAAATGGTTTTATTAGTCAAAATTTAAAATTTCACCTGAAGGATTAACGAGACAAAGCATGCTCTTTAAAATATGTAAAAAAAGAAGAAACATATAATACATTTTAAACACGAATAACAAGTTTCTTTAAAGCCTTATTTTTATTTTAAAGTAATTAAAATATTAAATTTTAATTGGTTTTTTAGAAAATTAACGTTCCATAACTTTAAGATGGAAAATGTAATAATTAAAAATAATATAAACCAATGCTTCGACTGAAGCACACATGAAATGACAAAATGAGTACTTATTTTTACTATTAAATTCTCTCAGTTTTTTTTTTTAATTTGGTTTAATTCTTTAATTTTTTTTTAAATTTAAGTTGCCCTAAATTTATACTCTAAATTCTGCTACTGATACTCGATCACATATCCTGTTATATGTTACACCAACAATAATATTAATTGGACTAATCTCAATTAATATTTTAGAAGAAATTAAATTAGAAAATGGAAGAAAAGAAATAATAATTAAACATGAATTCTAATCCAAGGACAATTAGAAGCAGAGAAGAGGCATTAAATAGTGGGATTCTCATTCTCAACCCACCTTCCAAATTGAAATCCAATACCCAACCAAAACATGAAATGAAATCAATGCGTATAACTATTATACTATTCTATTCTATTCTGTGTCATTCAACCAATATATTCTATTCCACGTCAACGGGTTGGTCTAAATAGTAAGTAATTTGATATCGTTTAAATAAAGTCTCGAACTTGAGACGTTGTGTATGTAAAAAATTCTGTTGAGAGACTCATCTGCCAAAGTCAAGTGTGCGACATGAGTCGGTCTGAATTAGTTAGCGTAAAGCCCTGAAAATCGGAAGAGGAACAAAAAAAAAATATATTCTATTCAACATTATATATACATATAGAGATAGTCAGCTCTTGTCACTTGTCAGAATTTCTTTTGCTTTTCTTTTGCTTTGTTTTTTTTTTAAATTGTTTAATCAAATAAGTGCTGCTTTATGGGGACCGACACTGCACTAAAAACATTACCTCCATTTTCACATGATCTTGGTTCATCATTGTTACTACCCATCATCATCATCAAGTCTTGAATATCTATTGGTTTATCTGCTCGGCTTCTTCTTCTTGTCATCTTCTACACTTTCTTTTGTTTGATTTCCCCATGGTTTCCTGCAACATCCATGGCTGCCAAATCAGGTATGTTCTTAACATATATATATATCTTCTTTATTAAAGATGGCTTAGATAATTCCTGACAACTGATATTGTGGTTAGCATATATGAGGCTCGTGGTTCTGATTATCTGTGATGTGTTTTGCTCCTACTGTTAGATTGGACGTATTTTGGCATTTCAACGAACACTTGGTGTACTGTTTTAGCTCAAACACATGTTTCTAATCTTAATTAGTAATTTACTCTGAATTCAAGAGTTCCACGGGAAGTCGATCCTAAAGTTGGTAAAAAATATGATTAGAAAATGAATTAAAATTTTGATATTAAATATATTATTTAGTTATTTTCGAAAGAAATTAATAGATTAATTACTTAGTAAAATTACGTGGATCTCATAATGGTATGTTGCTTTATAAAATGATTAAAGATATAAATGATTTTAATAACGTAACAAAAGAAAATCAGTTTTTTTACCTATTTAATCTTAATTTTATGATCCATTATAACTAAATTGATTTTCTACTGGTTGATTGAATGTTTGATTTTATAAATTTTCATTTGAGCGGATTTATGTAATCGACCCGATTACACTAGAATACAAATGATAAAAATAGTAGTTTAGCAATATCGTTGGAATAAAACTTTTATTATAAAGCTAAATATGTATTTTAATGTCTGAATTTGGTTTTAAAATTCGATGTAATAATTTTTTATATTTTGATGTGATTACATGATAATATATGTTCTTTATTTTTAGTTCTATGAAAACGTATACACACCGACAGATCAAAAATAATTTTGAGGGTGAACACACGTAAAATTTCAAAATCTCAAGGTAGACACAATTCATAAAAAATTAAGGACTAATATATATATATAATTTAAAAAATTGAAGTCAAATGTGTGAAGTTTAAAAAATTTAAATTGGACACATACCTATCATAAAATACACATAGATCCGTCACTGTGTACAGAAAAATTTAAATATTGAATTTCAATCATAACTCTTAAAAATCTCAAAAGAGTTATACTTTAGGATTACTTGTATTACAAATCCAAATTTAGGTATCAAATTAGACTAAAAATATTAAAACACTAAATTTAAAAAAATCAAATTTAGATACTAAAAATTATATTTATCCTCAAAAATGTGGTTTTGAAAACTCTTTAAGCATTTAACATTAAGAGATATGTAGGAAAAAAATACTCCACAAGCATGTTTAATTTCATTCTAAAAATTTATAATCTAAATATCTAATCTCAAATCATAATCACTAAACTTTAACTATAAACCTTAAATTCTAAACTTACGATCTAAATCTATAATCCCTAAATTAATCTTAACTTTAGTAGAAGCCAAAATGACGGTAGTTCTTGAGTGATGAAACTTAATTTTAGGTTAAAAAATGAACTATTTCAAATGGTAGTAAAAGATGACACATAAAATGTTATCGAAACTACATAAATTATTACACATATTAATAACATATATAAAATGTTATGGAATAACATACATTGACAATAGTACAATGTTGTAACAATTTATGTATATTCGATAATATATCTTTCGTAACATTTTAATTTTTTGACACTAGTTTGTGTGCCCTATTTGTAACAAAAAGTAGCCTATTTTGTTTGTAACATGGTGTAAAGTAAATAATTTCCCTTTTTCTGCACTTTTGAAAGGTGTTGACAGGTTGATGGGTCCATTTTCCTGGGAGAATAAAGGAATAAGCTGTAGTTTTGAAGCTTTTCCCAGATGCCATCCTTTAAAGCTTATTACAATCTGGCTCCTACTGCTTTTCATTGGAACCACTTATTCATCCAAACAACCTGATTTTGAGGGTATGGTAACCATAACTTATACTCCTTTTTCTTCTGCTGCTTTTCTGATCTTATTTATGAAGACAATCCATACAGGTTTCCCTTAATGACTGCTGTCAAAAGTAGCATTATATATGTGTGAAACAAGAGAAAATTCTTGAAGAGAATTGCATGTAAAATTTCAGTTAATTGTGTGAAATGAATGTTAAAGGAGGTATTTATAAGTGTCAACAGGTATTGGAAATACCATTGTCTTCGGTGAAGAACTATAATTTCTACAACGAAAGAGCTTGTTTCAATCGATTCGTTTCTGAATTCCCTATTCGGATCCCTTTGCAATATTTTTATTTGGATTCATGTTTAATGCTTTGGTTTTATGCTTCTCCTAATGTTCAGGAAATGCTTTGATTGAGTTTCTCAAGGCTCTCAATGATTCGAGTGGTCGAATAACTGATTGGAACAATAATCTTGTCAGTCCCTGCTTTAGCTGGTCTCATGTCAACTGTAGGAATGGGAATGTCATATCCTTGTAAGTTCACCAATTTGAATGAAAATTGAATTCTGGTAGATTTGTAATGAAAAGGCTTGCTTATTTATCAATGTGAATCCAATTACTTTTGGTAGAGGTAAGATCCTTGGACAGACACTAATTTACATGACTATCTAAGCAAACTCCACATCTTCTGTTTTTGAATGTATTAATTGGCAGGAGTCTTGCTTCAAATGGATTTTCGGGAACTCTTTCGCCTTCGATTAAGAAACTGAAGTTTCTGGTTAACTTGTAAGTCATAATGATGCTGTATGATGGTGCTGAATTCATCACCATTCATTGAATTTCTTTATCTGTGATTTGGTACCCTGTAGAGTAAAAGGAACAACAAAAGCTTTGATCATATATGCACTTCAATTTCCGTATGTCGCGAGTACATTAAATGAACTTGTTATGATATGCTTGTTTATCATGCCTTGGTAAAATGTTATGATCTCCTTGGTGGTGAGTGAGAGTCTTAAAAGCATTTGTCTACTTTTGCAGGGATTTACAGAACAATAATCTAACTGGTTTGTTGCCTGATTTCCTTGGTGATATGGTGCACCTAGAAGTTCTGAATCTTGCAAACAATAAATTCAGTGGTTCTATTCCTGAAAATTGGGGTCAATTAACCAATTTAAAGAATCTGTAAGACTGCTTTTCCCCCTTTCTCATAAGCAAATGGATAATACTAGCTCTATTGTGTCACTTTTCCTAATGCTCTTTCCTAGATTGGACATCTTTCTGTGAGCAGGATTTGATAATATAATGTTACTTGAACTCTTCATTTTTCCTTGAAGTACTAGTACGGGACACCTGTATTCTACACATATTCGAATATGAGTATGGCATATAATCTTCCTCATACACGAGAAAAAAAAAGAAAAAAAATCGAGCATACGTGTGTTGGATGCATACTTATATTGGACAGTCGCCCCTAAATCCGATTAAGATATAAGTTCTGTTATTTAGTGGTAACCATTTGTGTATGTGCTTCTATTCCATCATAAAATTATTGTTTGATAAATTGTATCAAACTTGTACATAAGTCTTGTACTGGTGGTCTTTATTTCCCTACTTTACTCTCCTTCATACTCACAAATCTTTTTACTTGGCAGGGATATTTCATCCAACAATTTAACTGGAAGAATTCCAAGGAATTTATTCATGGTTCCAAGAATCAAGTAAACTACATACAAAATCCCATCTCCTTTAAATCCTAGTAACTCTTCTAGCTATTAGGAAATTTTTTCTAGTAAGCAATTAACAGAACAAGTATATTTTGAAATTTATTGGTCTGCGCTTTGCGTATATGAATGCGAAGTTTCAGTCTGTCTTAAGATTAGACAACTTCTACTTGTTACTCCCTATTGACAGTGTTATTTTGCCAGCTTCAATGGAACACATCTTGCTTGTGGCTCTAGCTTGGAACAGCCTTGTGTTTCTCCCATTACATTCCCTGGTTTGGTCTCTATACCAGCTCTTTTCCTACATCCATTTCACATGTGTTATACATGGGCTTAAATATGTTCTGTTTTTGGCAGTTCCAACCAATAGGTCCAAAATTAGAATTGTTGTAACCTCTGCAAGTTGTGCTGCTCTGATACTTCTATCACTCGGGGCTCTCTTCGTGTCTCGGTATTACCAAGTACAAAAGCTTAAGCGCGATGTTTTCGTTGATGTTGCCGGTAATTTCTCTTCTTTATTTGTGTTTTTAACATAACATTTTAGGACATGCGAAGCCTAGATGTCTGTAAGAAGTTAACACTTAAAATTTCTGAACTTCAGGTGAAGATGACCTCAAAATTTCCTTTGGACAGATAAGGCGATTCTCATGGCGTGAAATCCAACTTGCCACCGATAATTTCAATGAGGGAAACATAATTGGACAAGGAGGGTTCGGAAAAGTTTATAAAGGTGTACTCTCTGACAACACCAAGGTCGCCGTGAAACGTCTCGCGGATTATTATAGTCCTGGCGGTGAAGCCGCATTCCAGAGGGAAGTCCAGCTCATAAGTGTTGCTGTTCACAAGAACCTCCTACGGCTGATCGGTTTCTGCACAACATCATCCGAAAGAATTCTTGTTTATCCTTTCATGCAGAATTTAAGTGTGGCGTATCAACTGAGAGGTACTTGTCTAGTCCTTTATGATTTGCATCAACTATCAACTTAATGTGAAATGTCTAGTCGAACTTGTGGCAGTCATATGCCATTTTACAGTAGTTTACATCTGAAATATTTCTATAGATCTAAAACCTGGAGATAAGGGCTTGGACTGGCCAATGAGGAAACGTATAGCTTTTGGAGCAGCCCATGGTTTGGAGTACCTACACGAGCATTGCAATCCTAAGATAATACACCGTGATTTAAAAGCTGCAAACATCCTTTTAGACGACAATTTCGAAGCTGTTCTCGGCGATTTCGGACTCGCAAAGCTTGTTGATACTAAGTTGACTCATGTTACCACTCAAGTACGAGGTACCATGGGCCACATTGCCCCAGAGTACTTGTCCACCGGAAAATCTTCTGAAAAGACCGACGTCTTCGGATACGGTATAATGCTTCTGGAACTTGTTACCGGTCAGCGTGCAATCGATTTTGCTCGTTTAGAAGAGGAAGAAGATGTACTTCTACTTGATCATGTAAGGTTTTTATATACAAGGAGCATGCATAATTGAACTTGTAGCCTGTAGGTAGCTTCTTTGAGGATGTTTTAGGCTGATGGAAATTTGATATAATCAGATAAAAAAGCTGCTGAGGGAAAACAGGGTTGATGACATTGTTGATGGTAACTTGAAGATGTATGAACCAAAAGAAGTCGAGAGGATCGTACGAGTTGCACTGCTTTGCACCCAGAGCTCGCCCGAGGACCGGCCGACAATGGCAGAAGTGGTGAAAATGCTGGACGGAGTGGGGCTGGCCGTGAGATGGGCCGAATGGGAGGAGCTGGAAGAAGTAAGGAACCAAGAGTTCATGCTTTTCTCTCACCAGTTCACTTGGGGTGAAGATTCAACCGTAGACCAAGAAGCCATACAATTGTCCAGAGCCAGGTAATCCACCACACATAATCAGTTTTCAGCTAAGCTTTGAAGGGAAACCAGATTTTGTACATTTAATGACAGAAACCATAGAATTATCTATACTTTATGCTTATTATCTAATTACAATGCTACATACATCTACTGCTTGTAAAGATGTATGGTTTGGTATGGTACGTAAACTGTAAGTAATTTTCAATCAAAATCCGGTCAAGGATTCTGATCTCTGCTTCTGGTACAAACAGGCTTCTTGTACAACCTTTAAACCGGTTGGTTGTTTAATTAAGTTCGTAGTTACGAAAAATACACTATAAATAAAGAAATTGACTAAGTTGATGTCACAAAATTTTTTTTTAATAATGTTATCATGGGGTAGTTTTACACTTATATTGTGAAACTAGTTTTTTTTAATAGTCTTAAGGTGATTACAATTATAAGTTAGTATTTATTTACACATATTTTTAATTCTATGATGATGCACACATATTTTGTAAGCAAAGCGATTTGAACCCAAATCTCTTAGAATAAACGTCATCAAATATTGTGAAATTAGTTAAGCAAACAAACTAGTTGATAAAATTATTACTATATTAATCTCAATTACAATTTGACATTATATTTTTTGTGTTAAACCATTACTATATTGGTCATTGCTAGCCACATCACCATACAATTAAGTATTTAACGGCGAAATGACTTACATAAATCAAAAATTAAAATGTAGTCATAAAATTGGACCGATTAAAAGTTAAAAACACATAATTTACGGAGTAAAAATCTCCTGCCCCCTAACCATGCCTCCTTTTATGCCTCCTGCCTAAAATTTTTTAAAAATTAAATCTTGCCCTATAACCTTAATTTTCATATCATAAACCTCAAACCCTAAACCCTAAAAAATACACCCTACCCTAATTCCCTACACCCCAAACTCTAAGCCCTAAACCCGCTATTTTAAAGTGAGGCACAAATGGGAGCATACTTTGGGTGCAGATGATTTCTATCCTAGTTTACGTATCTTTTTAAAGGAAAAAAAAGGAAGCGACGGCGGGAATGAAAGGGATAAGGGAGTTGCAAAGCGGGGAAGCATTAATAGTGGAATCGACAGCGGTTAAGTCTTTTTTTTTCTTGTCAGCCGTTTGAGTTTAGTTCAGTTTGCTATGTTTTTCTTACAATATACATAAAAACGTAGGATTGAACATGTTTAAATGTTGAATCGTTTAAGAATAACTAAAAGCCAAGTGCTTATATTGCTTAAGCAGAATTCATTAACACATACAAAGGGAAAAGGGGAGGAGGAAAATCAAAATATACAGTCTATGTCCAAACAAAGAATATCAGCTAGGAACACCTCAGTTTCTCACAACAAATCTTTGGCAGAGTTAATAGGGTGATATAAGCCTGTACTGTTACTATCTAGAGGTGAAACCACGATTCACCGATTTACTACCCTAAACTTAAACACAAGGACATGCATGCACTTGGCTTGATGAATATCCTTTTCGGCAACACTTTATGGTTGCCTGGCTTTCCTTTTCTTAGGATTTGGGTGATTCAAGGGCAGTTCGGGTTTCGACCCGGACCGCCATAGTAAAAGTAGTTGCCCCAATTCCCGCCTTTTCCGGTTTGTACATCGTAGCAGTTGGATTGCTCAGTGAAAGTGGCAAGGCCTTTAGGAACCCTGAGATTGTTGGATCCATCAACAATTTCAATATTCTTAAAGTAACTAGCTTTGCCGAAACCTTCATTGGGGAAATGGCCACTCCCCATTTGTGTGGATGTATGCTGTCCATCCGATTCCGAGTTCACAACCTCTCCTCCCCACTCAATCATGGATGCACTGTCTGATAGGTAGGAAAATAGGAAGGCTGGCCAGTAACCTAGCACGTACTTGTTACCGAATTGCAGCCACCAGTTCCCCTCCGTCGGATCCTACCACATTTTCAGCATTTCGATATAAAAACACATGTACACAACATCATATGTACACTCATGTATATCTATATGTGACGCTTTTCGATGGACTGATTTACGAGTAGCTTCATAAATCTTACCTTCCACACAAGTAAGCTTATGTCATATTGGGAAATATGATAACCCGAAATAGGGTAGATGCTTGCACCCATTGCTATTTCATTGTTGATCTGAATGAAGCCGGAGCACAGTAGATTATAGCAACCAGTGGCTTGATATGCATCACTCTGTTTTTCAGTTATAAAGAAAACAACAGTTAAGTAGAACAGCATCAAAGGAGTAGAGAATAGGAAGATGGAGTTCAGTCTTACAGTCCAGTAAGTGAAGAGTCTAGTGTGGTTATCTCCGTACAAATCCGGGCTAACCTATTATTAAACCATACAGAAAGACCGAGTTAAACGCCGAGTCGAAGAAAATAATGTGAAGTTGTTGTTATGTAAGAAGGTAGCACCTGCCAGCCTGCTTCAATGCTGTTAAGATCTTCACCAAATGCACCTCCAAGTACCCAGATTTGGGACAGGCTGAATTCATTAGGCTGCTGAATTTTGGGTTCCCAAACGTTAATGGTTGCCTTAGCTCCATAGTACTTGTCTCCATCCACATAAGCTATGGCATGCTACATCATGGCTCCAACCACCCATGAAAAAGGGACATGTGTACCAACATATATATCACGTAAGCTATTGCATGCTACATCAAGGCTCCATCCATCCATGAAACAAGGAACATGTATACCAACATGTATCAATGTCATGTTCATGAGGATTCTAATTATATGCTCTAATCAATTACTTAGGTATTTATCATGACTGTAGACCTCTGTATTTCGACATAACATCGTTTTACGATCGTTTAAATCCGGAATCTTTCGGGAGAAAGTATACTACCTGGTGACCACTCTGACTGATGAGGTCAGGATCTGCAGACCTTGGTTGAGGGATGCTTTTGTGCTTCTTTTTACCAAAGGCTTTGACACTGCTTGCTCTTAACAAATCATCTTCTTTAGTTCTTCTCACCGGAATAGTCCCTTCCGGACACCTACCATTCAAGTGCCACAGCTGGGTAATTTTCCTCGGTTTCGCCTTCAAAGAAACCTTGCTGTCCGCAAAAGCACGTTCGGGGTGAAATTTCGGAGCCATCTGGATTTTAACATAAAAAGGGTGCACAGATAACCTTTAGAATACCATAAATGGAACCAGAAATGGACCGAGGGGTGCTAGGTACAGTCGCACCCCTGAAAATTTCAAATTGTCCTATAATTTTATTAATTTGCACCCGTGACATAAAATCCTTAGTCCGCCCTGGATGGACTAAACTCATCAAATAAGCGTGGTTATATAAGAGCAATAAAATCAATCAACCTGGATTTTATGGTCTTTGAATAATGGATGATCAAAAGCCGGTTGGTGAGCAAATTTGATGCAGTCAATTATATCCCCATCTGGACTCTGTTCAATGCAGTTAACTACTTTTAGTAATTAATACAAGAAGTTGAGCTCAATTATACTGAAAGTGAGCTCAGAGTTGTTCATAAAACTAGAATTCTGATTTCTGACCTTGATAGATTTAACAGCAGGCTTATTCAAGAGGTTCAACTGGGTTTGAACCTCAAGATTTTGGGTAGACAAGCTGCTTCTGCCAGCAGTAGCCGGTGCTGCCATCTCTGCGAAGAAGAAAACCAACAACACGACAAAGAACCTCATCGTCTTACTTCTGCTCTGCATCTCCATAGCCAGAAACACCCAAAGATCAAAGATAATAAAAAAGGAAAAAAAATATGGGTTGAAAACAGTTGCCCCAAAGGTTAAGGCAAGAAGAAGAAGAAGACGAAATAGAGGAGTTGAGAAGAATTTGACATTGATATCCTGCTAAACGCTCCACCAACCTTTCACTATTATTATAACGCTCAAGAATCTTGAAAAGACAAAAACAAAAACAGAAAGGCCCCTTTGTTATTTTTTTCCCCAGAAGAAGCCAAGCTTACTGCCGACGCCTCTCTAACTTTTCCACAAACTACTGCTGGTGTTTGCTAAAACAGAAAAAATGTGGTGAAATGGAGGAGATGGAGATGAAGATGAAGATGAAGATGGTATTATTTAAAAAGAAAGGAGGAGATACAGTCACAGATGATCCATTGAAGTTTATCTTTTTTGTTGGTTTCCACTACCACTAGAAGTGAGGTTTGGTCTGATTCGAAAAACCAGACAATGTTTTGGTAGCAGGGGGGACACCATTTTTTGTCCACTAATTCACGTGAATCTACATATTCCCTCCCCTCTTTTCTCAAATCGATAACCTACTCATCTCCCAAATAACCATGGTAATAATCACAAAACATATCCAACTTTTATACCCTTATTATGATTATTATCACGCGTAAAGTTAAAAAATGCCCCTAACATTTAATTAGATAGTTATTTTAATTTTTTTTTTCGAACTAATTAACCTTTAACGTTTTATTTTTGGTCAAAATAGTTTATTTACGGATGAAAATTGTTAAGCAACTGATGATAAACAACTTGAAATGACGTGATAAACCTATATGGCAGTGCACACCGCCATAGTAGTGTCATATAGAAAAATATATTGACTTTCTTCTGACGCGTCATTATGTCGAGTCGTTTTCAATTGTTTATCATCAGTTGACTAGTAGTTTTCATGCGCAGAGGGGCTATTTTGACTCAAAATAAAACGTTGTGAGTTAAATTAATTTAAAAAAATAGAACAAAAAGGACTCCTCGTTCAAACATTAGGGCCAATTTTTGGCATTATACATTTTTATTATTATAAAAGTAGAAATCATTTGATATGCAGTCCGAATAAAATTTAGATAAAGCAATTTCTTTTATTTTAATTATAAAACTAAATTTTTATGAAACAAAAATTATAAAACTCTGTATTTAAACTCTAATTTCTAAACCAAATAACTTTTGACAATAAAACAAATAACATTAAAATAGACTATGTCGTATAATATAATCTAAATTGTACACGAATTTTGTGTCATATAATGTTCCACATATATATTATGAAAAATTATTTGATACGCAAACTTTATACAGCCACAGATTCGGTGCCAATATCAGATAATTTTCCATATAATATTGCTCATTGAATTCTTCAGAAACATGCTCACAAATGCCATCTTTGTAAGCTTTTATGGAGAACAGGTTATGCACATGGTGTGAGGATTTTAGTTGATGTTACGCAGGTTTTATTTTCTGTTTTAAAGATCGTCTCATTTCAGATTCCAGAAAAAAAAAACCCTACGATTTTCTCTCACATAATATATATATATATATTTGGTATATATATATATATATTTTAATAGAAGTTGCTAGTCTTATTAAAAAAAATTTCAAGATTATAATAAAGTTTACAACTATCATCGTTAATTAAATATATAATTTGGACATTTTCTTATAATATTGACACTAAGTCATTTTAGATCATATAAGGACCGGACATGGAAAAAATTTAAAACCTAACTAAAAGATTCGAACGAAAAATAGACACGAACAAATTCGAATGCATCAACAAACAAACCACAAAAGAGATTAAGTTATTGAAAGACCACCGAAAATCGCAAATCAGAGCAGAGCATCGTGAAAAACTATCCACGGACACAAACCACGTATCCTTCAATCCGATGATCCAAACAGAGAAGATCAACAAAATTATAAATAAACGACTGTTTTGTAAACTAAACTTACCTTGTATCTAGAAATTACAAGATACATGAATCCATACCTTCACACACTCCCAAAAATCCTCTTTCTAGCCTTCAAGCCATTACTCTCTTACTAATCATGGTATGAATCCCAAATTCAACTAACACAACATCAACACTACTTCAATTCATTTACTGACAGTCTTAATGCACCCATACACATACATACATACAAATCAGTGCATTAAAGTTCTTAACTAGGCAAAACAGTCCCAATACACATATACACACGTGTACATAAACACAAAATAATTCAAAATGTATATATCTATACGTTTTTATGCTTAAAAACAGTCCACTAATTTTCTATTATTGCAAAATAGTCCATGACCATAGCATTCAAGTCTAACTACTCCAAACAGTCTCAAATTTTATAAGTCAGTCCCTATTACACATTCTTTAAGGGTTTTCCCTTGTTTTTAACTACTTAAAACAGTTCACAAAATAATCATTATAACATAAAGCAGTCCAACATGCATTTGTATACATATACTTACTCAAAATAGCTACCAAAGTGATTTTATTGGAGCCAAAACAATCCTTCATTGATCAGTCGTGACATCGTTAAATTTAACCCTAAGAAAATATAAAATAAAAGGAACAACCAAATGACCGAGAAAGAAGACGAAAACGTGCTAAAAGGCATAAATAAATATTTTGCAAAAGTAGAAAAAAAACATACCAGAAAGGTAAAATTATTCTTATAAAAAACTTAAAAAAAGAAGAGAATTAGTGGTTGACAACCAACATTAAAGATTGATTATAGTAACGTTAAAAAAATGATTGTTACAGTAGTGAGATTCAAGCCTTATATTTAGTTGAGGATTTAAATTTTTTTTTTCTCTTTTTGAAAGTTAAGGTGATTACAAATAGTAACTGTTCTGAATATACTTTCAATCATCCTGATGCAATTGTTGGTGCTCGAACCCGTGAGCTCTAAAAAGAAAAATTGTTTTTTTAACCACTCAAACAAGTTAGTTTGTACTAGAATTTCTTTTAAAGCATGGTTATATATAGTATAATGTAATGTGTTTGAAAATTATCCGATACAAATACTGAGATGAAAAGATTTATTTTATTGATATTAGAAGATATTTCGAAATTCCTTGTCCAAGTTCATTCGGAGTGGCTTAGCCTTATCCTATTAGCCCAATTTACTATTTAAAAGATTAAGATATTAAAAAGATTTTTATATTGATATTTCTAAATTAAGTTTAAATGAAAACATTTATTTTTTATTTTAAAAAATAAGAACCACCTTATCTGAAAGTGGTCATTGAGCCAGTCTAGTGGAACCATTGAGTTAGGTCTAGTCTACCCATTAGAAAAGCCTTAAATAAAAAAATAAGTGTTTAAATTATATCATTTTTAAACTTTAAGTGCTTAAAATATTTTTTTATAAAAATAAGTGCCTAAAGTTTTAACCGTTATGTTTTCCCAACTCCTTCTTTTTACCTTCAAAAAAATCCTTGCTGAACTTGTTGCGGCCAGCCGCTGTCTTTATCAGCAGTTGGCCTCCCATCTTTCTCTCTTTTTTCCTTTTTTAGGTTTGATCCATCGTCTTTCTTCAGGGGTCGGTAGTCAATTTTTTGTTACAGACCTGTTTCGATGGGATTCTTGTCCCTAGGGACCGTAGTTCTTGAACAAGACTGATTTTGTTTGGAGGAGCGTTGGGCAATGAAAGAAAATATTCATCTTTTCTCTTCTTTTTCCTACTCCTCCCCTTTTTGGTTTCTTCCAGGAAGCTTTTGGTTGCTCGGTTCTCATGCTTGTGAGTGGTCCGAAGCTTTCCCATGGTTAACAGGACTTTTGGTTCCGTCTTTCGTCAAACCCCTGTCAGCGTGGCTTTCTAGTGGTGTGCCTCCTACTACCTCCCTTGAGTTTCTTCTCCTTTCTAGAGTTGAAGTGCTCGATTGCAGCCCCATTACCGACCATTGAGGCTTAATTTTGCCGTTTTCTTCAGCCCGGCTCCTCGAATTAACAGTCAAATCGACTATCGAAAATTTTTTGTAGGGTGAATCCGATTATGAATTCGGAAGTTCGACTCTTACTTTTACCGCCGTTAGCCAACATTGTTTGCTTGCTTGGGTTTTTTTGTTTGGGTTCACATCATCCCCTTTGTTTATTTATTTCGGTTCGGGTCTTTGGTGCCCTTTGTTTGCTCTAAGCCTTTGTCAAGGTGCATGTGTTTGTATGTTTTTCCTCTTTTGAATGAATTTCTTATTTTATCAAAAAAAAAAAGTTTTAACCATTATAATTTTAGGTTCCCGATACTTAACTATCGTTAAAAAAATCCATAAAATATTTTAATTTACAATTTCTTTTTAATTATTTTTTGTTTTTAATAATTTGAATTTTTAAAAAAAAAATGAAATCCTATTTTTTTTTAAATAGTCCCCAAATCCTTAAATCCTAAATCATCACCGTTGTCGTCGTTGATCTCCGTCGTCGACCCCACCGTTTGGGTCGCCGGACCCATCCGTCCATCTCTCCCAACATGCTGTCGTCGAAAATCGGTGAACAGTGTGCCATTCAAACATTGAACGACGAATGTTAAAAAGTCGTTCGATTGACACACCGTTTGCCGATTTCTAGCGATGGCACGTTGGGAGAAATGGTCGGTTGGGTCCGACGACCGAAAAGGTTGGGTCGGCGGCGACATCGGTGATGATTTAGAGATTTGGGATTTTGTTAATTTTAGGGATTTAGGGACTGATTTAAAAAGTTTTTAAAAAATTCAGGATTTTTTATAAATTTTTAAAGTTTTAAAGAGAAAAAAATTAATATTCATGACACGTGTCTAATTCTAATTGGACACTAAGTTTTTTTAAACGGTCATTGGTGGCCGGGCATCTAAAATTATAAATGTTGAAACTTTAGACACATATTAAAAAAAAACTTTAAACACCTAAAATTTAAAAATGGTATAATTTAGACACTTAATTTTTATTTAAGCCATTAGAAAATAATAAGCCAATAGGGTTTTAGGCATTATACACACAGGACAAGCGACTGACAGTAACAAGTACAGCCTCAGTCCACTTCAAATCTTCAATTATAAATCACCCAAGTGGAGCCCTTGTGCATGTACAAGCCGAGCGGCACAAACTTTGTAGTGCACACTATACCTCCTCATCCTAACAATTTTACCATCATTTGTCCAATTTAATTATGAGTATTAAATTCGTACCTAAATTTTTAAATATTTTTATTTTATCCTCAAATTATAACTTTTACTTTCACTTTCACTTTATCACTAAGCTTTTGAGTATTTCAGTTTTATCCTCAAATTATGACTCTCATTCTAAATTGTTCATCAAACTTTCTGAACATTTTAATTTTATCCACAAATTATCAATATATGGTTATCATATCTTATGTTAATAAAACCGTTATAAAAGTTGTTAATTGTCATGAAAAACTGATGTGTATTATGTAATAATATGATGTGGTATAAACGAATATTTGATGATGAAATTAGAATATTCAAAAACTTTGGGGACTATTTTAGAATGGGGCTCATAGTTTGGGGATGAAAATGAAACATTCAAGAGTTTAAAGATCAATTTAGAATGAGGGCCATAGTTTGAGGATGAAAATGAAACATTCAAGAGTTTAAAGATCAATTTAGAATGAGGGCCATAGTTTGAGGATGAAATTGGAATATTTAAAAGTTTAAGGACCAATTTAGAATGAACATCATAGTTTAGGGACATATGGTGCAATTAACTCTTAAAATGTTTTAAGAAAGTGGAAATGTGATAATAAAGATTTTTTTAATTTTAACTTCATTTAACTTGGGTTTAAATTCTTCTAATATTTTTATTTTAATTATTTAATAAATATTTATTCAAATATATTTTGAAAAGTTAGACACCAAACACATTTTCACTCTTTTCATTTTTAAAAATAAATTTTCACTCCTATTAACCATGTATGTTTTTTTATTTTTTGAATAACTAGAATTAAAAAGTATTTTATGAAAATAAAAAATATATATTCTAAAACCAAACAAACCCTTAATTTTATAATTTCAGCGAGAGATAAAATAATATTTAAACTTTAAATAGAATTATCTCTCTCAATTTAATCTTTAATTTTTTTCAATTCAGAGCTTGATAATTTTTTTCTAACTTAATCTCCAAACTTGTATTTTAAACCATTTTAATATTGTAGCATTATGAAATCATGTCATAATATTAATTTTTATAAAACGTTTTTTTTAAATAAGATGATTATGTGATATTTTAAGGTTGTGTCACATCATTTTATACAAAATTCAATTTCACATTTATAAGTAGGTACCAAAGGTTGTCAAGTTCCACATCTAAAAAATTGGAATCGAATCAAGAAAGTTCGCCAAATTCATAAACTAAATAATGTTTTATCCCACATCAATACATCATGTTATGTGCTTGGTAAGAGGTAGCAACTAGTCTACTTATATGCTAAATTTATGATCTTATACAGGGCCGGCCCTGGGCAGGGGCAGAAAGGGCGCCCGCCCAGGTCCCATTGCTCAGAAAAATTAAATATGGTATATTTTTGAATTATATTTAAAGATTTAGTTTGTTTAATATTTGTTATTAGGGTTTATTTTTTTAATATTTATTAATAGGGTTATGTTATGAATATTTATCTATGTGGATGTCTATCATGATTAAAACTTTATCAAAGGAGTTTGATTTATTTATTATTAGGAATATTATCTCTATGAATTAGAGTTTAATGTATTATGTACTTCTTATGCCTATAAATAGATGATTCATTGAAGGCATTGTATACAAGTCTATATTTGAGAATAATACAAATCTCTCTCTTTCTATCATCTCTTTGTTCTTCTTGTTCTTATTCTTGTTCTTCTTTATTTTATTCACAACACGTTATCAGCACGAGACTCTAATCAACTGAGGTCTTCATCGTTATAATTCAAAAGAAGTTACCGAGAAGAATTCGATTATAGAATAAATCAAAGATAAGTTTTTTTTTCTCCTTATTTTTTTTAGTTATCGATTGTCTTTCTCTTTATATTTTAACTTTGTTTTAATTTTTGAAAATTTTAGAAGTATGTTTGATTTTATTCGAACATTGGAAAGAGATAAATTTGTGGCTTCTCACAAACAAAAGACGAATCGACAGAGACGAAGAGGTTGCGTTTGGTGTAAATTACGTGTGTTTTCTCTTGTTCCTAAAAGGGTTAATTAGCGGAAAAAGTCGATAATGTCGCGTTGTTTACCTTACCTGCCTCCTCGGCTTTTAAAGCAAGAAACGATGGAATCGATTAAGGTTTGTTGAGCGAAAGTATTTGTGGGTTTTCATTTTTGGTATTCAACTGCTTATGATTTTCATACTTAATTATTATTATTTGTGTTAGTATATTTGTAAATTCATGAAGTTTGATGATGGTGCATGAAAAGCATGTTCGATTTACTGACTATACTTTGTAATCATGAATAACAAAGTTATGTACGTAGAACTATGGTATTCTTTCATATAAATTCATTAAAATACGTACTCTAGGTTTAAGGTTTTTTTTAGTAACAAAGATCTGTACATTAATGAAACACCTTTGTTGGTTTAGTTTTTTTTTAAGAGAGAATTATGACATAGATCATCTGATTTCTAATATATTCAATTCAGCTCATACATATAGATCTTATTATTATGGTTTCATATATGTTTATTTTGACACAATGATTAAACTTTGTATTAAGATCAATATGTGTTTATAATATTTTATTTGATGATATTGATATTTTAACCATGTATTGAGTTTTACATGTATTTAAATGACTTGGAAAGAGAAACGACATTATGAGAAGATGTTTTGGTCATTTGCTACGTCTCCTTTTTCCTCGAGAGGAAAACTAATATCGGTAAATTCTGATTTTATTTTTATTCTTTAAATTATGATTTTAATGTGCGATAAATCATGGTGAATTTCAATCTATAAAAAGATTGTTATAAAGTCTATATTTGCTCGAAAGCAATTTTTCTTCTTTGTCGAAAAACTCGACCATAGACTTCTCCCAATTTCAAGTTACGAAAATTCTTCTTGATCCAAAAAGTTTTATGGGAGGCATTGCTTGAAGTGAATGCAAAGCATGATGTTTATTCCATGCGATTATCAATGATGGGGCATTCCCTGAAGTGAATGCAAGCATGATGTTTATTCCATGCAATTATCAATGATGGGGCATTCCCTGAAGTGAATGCAAGCATGATGTTTATTCCATGCAATTATCAATGATGGGGCATTCCCTGAAGTGAATGCAAGCATGATGTTTATTTCATGCGATTATTGGATTTGTTTCATTCCCTGAAGTGAATGCAAACATGGTAAATCATTATTCAATTAGAGACATAATTTCGATATAATCCAAGTATAATTGGATGGACATCCCGTTCTGCGAGGCTACTGGTCTCAAAGGAGGTTTTTAAAGGACCTTGTGGACAGGTTTAACAATGCCGCGTACGAGGATTAAATCTTTGTTCTCTGTGATAAGGATATGTGAAAAAGGTTTTAAAGGCCCACTGGCTCTACTCCATTCCCTGAAGTGAATGTGAGATTATATTATGGAAGGAATAAAAAATCACATTAAAAGTTGTGGTTGTGGTCGAGGCTATGAATATACACATGAAAAATATAGTCGTTTTAAGAATACTTCTACCCGCTGGTAGCGAAGTTATAAGGATGACAAGAGTGATAAAGATCATTCTAAGGAAGTGAAATCCTTTTACCAATGTGATGTTATAAACCATTGGTTTCGTACTTGTCAAACGCCAAAGTATTATGGACTTTATCCATAATCATGAATGATAAATGAAATAAAATATAAACAAAATTTGTTTATGGCGAAAATAATTATGGCGTTATTGGTCCAACTCAATTGGATATTGTTAATTTTCTCATAACTCTTGAAGGGAATATTTTACCATTTATTTTATTTCCCTTATAACCTCTAACAGGAATAATTGGTTTTTTATTTTTTATTTTTTGTTAATTCGTTTTATTTATTATTTATTTATGTTAGTTTGCTTTATGTTTATTTATTTCACATATTATTTATTTACGTTTTATGTTAATTTATTATTTGAAAAATATGATTACTTCCGGAATAAAATATACAATGAATTGTGGCTATTTATGCCTAGAATTGTGGCTATTTATGCCTAGCAGATAATGCAAGTACTCATATTGTACTTAAGCATAAGAAATATTTTTCCTATTTAAATGCAAGGTGAAATATGAGTAGTATTTCTCAAAGTACTAAAATATCAATACTTCGGAAGAGCACTTGAAAGTCTATCTCTGATAGATAATCGACTTGATATGATGTGCTATATTTTATATTTTCATTCCTCGAAGTGAATGATACAAAGTACATATTTTCATTACATGAAGAAAATGAAACAAAGCACATTTTGAAAGGTGCACAATTATGCATTTCTCGATTAAAATGCAAGGGAATAATGTGAGTACTATATCTGGAAGTACTAATATCACAAAAGGCTCTGGTTGAACAAATATGTTATTGTCAAATGGAACTTTATTCCATATTCACAGTGCGTTATACTCGTCAAAGTCATAAAAAGAGCAATATGAGTTCGCAAACTATCCCTTTGGGAATTATAGATAACATATGTTATCAATTGGCATTTGAAATAAGCCAATATGAATATAAATTTTGGTAGCCAAAAAGTCAGTTGAAAGCTCTAGAAGAGCTATATATTGCTACCAAAAGATAATTTCAATTGAAAGCTCCGAAAGAGCTAAATATATTCCTATTTAAAGGAACAATTTTGATGGTCGTACTAGACATGTACGAGTAAGATTGAATTACATGTTGTAGTAAACAAGAAGTTTACAAATTCAGAGATATATACACATATATATATAGTTGGCATGATCGGTTAGACCATCCTGATCAATAACGGTGCAGAAATTATTGAGATTTACATGCACATGTATTAAAAGAACTTGTAGTTCTTGTGGTGCTTATTCTCAAAGGAATGAATTAAATTCTACTTATTAAAGAACGTGAAGTTCTTGTGTTGCTTAAAGGAATTGATTAAATTCCACTTACTAAAAGAACATGAAGTTCTTGTGTTGTTTGTTCTCAAAGAATATAGATGATCCCACTTACCAAAAGAATTAGAACTTAAAGTTCTTGTACTGAAGTTAAGACTGTATGTCTTGCATATCTGAACGAAATATGGGCCCATATATCCACAAATGTGGAAAGTTTTATATGATTTTAGTAGATGCATCTACATTGTTTTATCGACTTACAACCAGAAGTTTGTGAGATTGATTTTAAAAAGATTCAGATTATGCAGTTAGACTATTCGTCTTGAAAAGCTAGTTGGTTTATGTTTTAGGCTATATCAGTTGTTACAAAGCCTATTGATTATGAAAAATATAGTTTAGCAAAATTTCAATTGGATGCCTCCTATTTAATAGCTAAACTATGAGAACAAAAGAGTTATTATTTATATGGTATTTCCATATTGCAACACTTATACGCATCAAGCCAACGAGTTATAATAAACTCCCCGTTATGATTGGTTTTTGGTCAGAAACCATACATTTCCCATTTTATGATTTTTGAATGTGCGATATGAATTGCTCCACCACAACGCACAAAATGGGTAAATAAAAAGGGTTGAGAATATATATTGAGTACGAGTCTCCTTTATTGTTTAAATTCTTAAACATTAATTGGAGAATCGTTTATGACATGATTTTTCTCAACATCAGGGGGAGATAATAATCAGCTGGATAGAGGAAAATGAATTATCATTATCTAGATCCTCGTATATGAACTAGAAGTTCATAAGATAATTCATGTTATTACATGTCAACTGCCAGACATATTTACTGACCCAATGAGAGTAATTAAGTCTCATATACTAGCTGAAATGCTCTAAGTTTAAATTACATGTTAGAGCGAGAGAATGTAAATCATGCCTGAAGCATGATAGTTGAAATGGTTCCAATGATCAAAATTCTCGTAAATAGAAAGTGATATGAGATGGTCATATATTGGAGGCGGGTGCTCCAGAAGAGACCCAAGACATAACAAATAATAAAACTCTATAAGAGTTTCAGGTACCTGAAATAAAGATTGAAATCTTGAAGAGATCTCGATGAGTTATGTCATTACGAGAATGGAACCAGAAAATTAGAAAGTTTTTGACAACGATTTTACAAACAATTTTACATAAAATACTTCTGTAGAAGTAAAGAAAGAAATCGAGGATCTTGTATAAAATCTATCCAGAAGTATAGATATTAAATTGGCCAATGTTGAAAGACGCTTTGAACTTCTAAAATAGAAGTATTTGGACCAGCAGTCCAAACACCTAAAGGTGTAATGCAAGTGATGCACAAATAAGTAGTCGTAAATACGACTTGAACTATGATTTATGAAAAGTTTTAATTACTTCATGGTGGATGCAATTACTTTGGCAGTTTTGAAAATTTTACATGCGTCTAATTATTTGTGGATCCATATTTATCCTTGAAGGATCTAAAATGCTATAAGCATTTGGAAATTTCTAAGGAAATTTATTTAGACATGTCTCATGAATATTTTGGCGCATTTGGTATAATCGCTTTAGTGAATACTAATTGAGAAAATACTATAAGAATGATCAGATCTCCTTATGTATTTTATAAAGGAGTTTGGATCAAGATCCATTATGATAATTTTAGAACTCCTAAAGAGCTTCGAATTGGAAACTCGTGAAGTACTTTCAATACAAGTACTTGAATCTTGACATCAAGTTTATCTCGACCTGAAGATCGAGCATTTTTATATATTTCTTTTGTCTATGAATAGACATAAGCTGAAAGAATCTTAAAGAAGATTCAATATGAATAGAGCATATCTATTGAGTATCCCAATAGTTGTAAGATTATTGGATGTGAATAAAGATAATTATATCTTTTCTTGGTCTTGAAGCACTATATATTAGTTGGTCAATAAATATCTATGAATATACAAAGATCATTACATTTAGATCTTCAAACATTCGTTGATGCCTCCTCAAATGTCGTAGAAATAATTGTTATGCACGAGGCAAGCCAAAAATGTGTTTGGCTAAGACTATTAACCCAACATATCCAAAAGATATGTGGATTTACAGATATGATAAAAGCTATCTTGTGTGAAGATAACGCAAGATGTATATCTCAGTTTGAAAGTGGATACATCATGGAACATATTACTCCAAAGTTTCATCCCTCACGATCTTTAGAAAAATGATATTCAAGATTAAATTATGAAGATTCAAAGATCTTCTGTGATGTTTGCATGAGGGGGAGTAAATACGCGTTGCACTCTTTTTCCCTTAACCGATGTTTTGTCCCAATGGGTTTTCCTGGTAAGGTTTTTAATGAGGCAACATGTTATGCGTATCAAAGATGTGTGTACTCTTTTTCCTTCACTAAAGAATTTTTTTCCCACTGGGTTTTTATCTTAGTAAGGTTTTAACGAGGCACATTATCTTCATAGACATCCAAGGGGGAGTGTTATGAATATTTATCTATGTGGATGTCTATCATGATTAGAACTTTATCAAAGGAGTTTGATTTATTTATTATTAGAAATATTATCTCTATGAATTAGAGTTTAATGTATTATGTACTTCTTATGCCTATAAATAGATGATTCATTGAAGGCATTGTATAGAAGTCTATATTTGAGAATAATACAAATCTCTCTCTTTCTCTCATCTCTTTGTTCTTCTTGTTCTTATTCTTGTTCTTCTTTATTTTATTCACAACAGGTTAAGATTTTTCCAACATTTATTATTAAAGATCTACTCTTAATATTTTTTTCTAATACTTGTTATTATGGACCTATTTTTTTTATTTGTTATTAGAGGCTGAGTATTTTTTCAATATTTATTAGTAGGGTTCTACTCTTAATATTCATTTTTTTCTAATACTTATTATTAAGGGCTCATTTTTTAATACTTATTATTAGGGGTTGAGTTTTTTCCAATATTTATTGTTAGGGGTTTACACTTAATATTCAACTTTTTTCTAGTACTTATTACTAGGGCTCTAGTTTTTTCCAATATTTGTTATTACGAACATAGTTTTAAGGTAAATTTTTGATATACATGCTGGTAACACTGATTTTACACAAGCATGCATATTTACATTATAAAACTTAAATCCTAAATTTTATCCCTAACCCTAAAAAACTAAACATAAACCATAAACCCTATACCCTAAATTCTCAACACTAATCTTAAATTCTAAACCCTACAACATTAACCCTTACGCTTTAAACCCTAAACTAAAACCCTAACTCATAAAACTAAAAGACACGTGTAAACTAAAGTTTACACGACATGTGTATCAGTTTTTCTTAATAGTTTTAAATTTTAATTTTTTCAATACTTGTTATTAGGGACCAATTTTTTCAATACTTGTTACGATGGACCAACTCTTAAAATTTAATTTCTTCCATTACTTGCTATTAGGGACAAAGATTTAAATAGCGGCATGCAACCACAACAACGATCGTTATATGACGGTAGTGGCATAATCTAAAATCGCGATATATGGAACCATTATGTCCACAATAGCATGTTACTAAAAGAATTTCATAACCGAGATACTCACAATAAACAAAATAACATCTATTATATCCACAGTTATGATAAACACAATACAACCGAAAATACGACTGTAACTATTATTACAATTTAAATCCTCAATTCAAGGCCTATTTTTTAAGTTCGTCCCGAGCCTTCAAAAACTCAGGACCGGCCCTGATCTTATATTATCAATAATGTAGAATGTTTGAGTGTTTTGTGTCATTATTAGGCCTTACATGCTTGTGTTTACTTATCTCATGTAGCTAAAATGGAGTAGTTACGCATTATTGAGCTCGTATAGTTCAACGTTCGAAATTATATTTTGTGCAGAGATTATTAGATTTTGTGTGTAAATCTGGACATCAACAAACTTAGAGAAGGTCAACCAGCAGTTAATATTGAGCACAATACTTATTCACCTAGTAGACATGTATCTTATAGGACCCTTACCGAAACTCTTAACTTATATTTCAAACTTTTTTTTATATTGTTTAAACTTGAAGTTTTAATTTTGTATAAATTGTTCTGCAATTGTAATTATATTTGTAAATTTACTCGGTTGATGATTATTTGATATTTTAAATAAAAAATTTAAAAATTCAAAATGTGGTTGGTTTTGGTGACCCGGGGGCAAATGCATTTAGTGCAAATTGTCATGATGCTAACAATTTCAAATACATAGACAAGAAAGAGGGGTCCCTTTCCTACCCCCGCCTTGTGTGGTTCTTCATTTCCTAAAAACCAAGGCCCAACTCACGCTTTTTTGTCTACTTCTGCATACACCAACATGTGTGTGTTATTTACTCCAACTTAATGCGATTCAGTTGAGATATACTTAATTTAAACCTTTTCATCCTTCCATATTTCACTCACATTCAGTCTTCCCCACGGAATAAGTTTTCTCTATGATATTTTTTTGGTTTTATTTTTTTAATATAATGTTTAAACTAGTGCTAAAACAAGCGGGAAAAAAAGTAAAAGATTAGTTCCGAACTTAGCGGTAAAAACAAGCGAAGAAAGTAAAGTAGTGTTGTATTTCATGCGTTTGAGTCGTGCTATTTTTTTATAAGAAAAATAAAAATATTATTGTATCCAAATTTCTTACATTTTTTCCTCCCAATTATAAACCCCTTGATCTATTTCAGATTATAAATTAAAAGTTTTGTTTTACTAAATTACACATAACTCCTCAAATTTTTAAGCCCTTCATATTTAATTAATAGGTCAAATATGATTTGACCTAGTTGTGATCATTAATTATAAATATTAAGATATTTTTTTTGCTAAGCAAATTTCTTTATTTAATAAATGGGAAAAGCCCAAGCAAGCATGACACTATATATATGGTTTAAGAAATCCCGACACATCTAATTTATTTAGTTTTTATTCTTTTAAATATTATTAAAGATAAGCGAGCACATTTAGTTAGTTGATCAAGTTGCTCATCTGTGTTCCCTTATTTTTTTTAAGCCATTGATTGTATACCCACTGAGAACAATCCTCTCCCCTCCCCTAAAGTTCCCCTTTCCCCCTCGTCTCATCCATGTCTGTCAATATATATAATAAGCATATTTAAAAAAATATTTAAATAATAGTAATAAATTCCATAATACTCTTTTCACATTCAATGATTTTTTTTTTAAAATACAGCCCTCACAAAGTTGTGGTTTCTCGATTTTCACCCATTTAAAGGGTCATGACTACTTATTATTATTTTTAAAATTATGACAATTGAAATAATTCGCATGTGTGGATATAAGAAAGACGTTTCATACTTTTTTTTCATAAAAATAGTTTAAATTTATTTAATTATTACCTATAAATATATTATATGAACTGCATCGCTGGACGAGTATAGCAGTGATTTGATGGGTCTTAAGACCCACGTCGGTAGTGGTGGGGTGGAGGTGGTTATAGCCTTGTGAGTTATGGAACTAATGATTTTAAATTTTGTACATGCAGCGGGTCGTGGGATAGGGATGAAAATAAAAATTCTTAAAAGATAAATGTATTAAATAATTATTTATATATTTAAAATTATTATCTTGCAAGTGAAACAAAAATTTACACAGATATTATTGAAATGATATAAAATGATCCATTAATTTTTATTATAGATTTTTAAATATATTTATTCGAAATCATTTTAAATTACTTGGCAAATTATGAGTTTTTCACCAACAGTGTTACAACTAATAAATCAATCTATATAAATATCTGGATAGAGGGCATGATATACATCGTTATCCAAAAGAAACGACGTTAACGTAGGTATTTAGAACTGTGTTTCTTGGTGCTGCGAATCCAAAACCAAATCTGATTGGTCTGAACCTAAGCCAAAACTGGACCCAATTATTTCGAATCTTTAACCCTATACCCATTAACTTTTAGGTGAGTCGGCAACTTTAGGGTGCGGTTAAAAACCGACAAGTTTTAAAATTTGTTTAAGACTCACCCAAGAACTTAAAATATTGGACTTTTTTTATAACATTTTCGGTTGAATTTTTAGTGATTTTTTATAAGTTTCGAAACTTAAAAAATAAGTTACGAAACTTTGTCCAATAACATAAAATATTAAGTTTAAAAACTTGTTTATAAATTTCAAAACGTGTCAAGAATCACGAAAAATTTAATCTAAACTGTTATAAAAAAGTCGAATATTTTAAATTTTGAGTGAGTCCTGAATAAGTTTCAAAACTTGTCAATTTTTAACCACATTCTAAAGTTGCAGTGTTTGAAACTCCCCTTAACTATCTATATAGTTGACTTCTCTCTTAAACGAGCTTCGTTGATTATGATTTTTGTGGTAACATTTATCCACATTTTATAAGATCAGTAGTTTATCTTTAAAAAATATTCGAGATGAAAGGGTTAGTTGCTAATTTCAAACAAAAATATCATTTGTGTTCACCTTTTTAATTACTACATTTACTAGGTTGTTATACTGTTTTAGAAATTTAAAGAATCTAACATGCAGTTATAGTAAAAAAGATAACATTTATTTTAATAGATCCAAGTTCGAATATTTACGTGTGCAAAGTGTGTGTATGTTGTCAAAGACTTAAGAAAAAGTATGAACATATACTTCTTTAAATTTCTTTAGATAACTCCAAACCGAACTTATTAGATTTTTTTATAAATGGTAAATTATATTAGATGTCACTTAGTTATAGGTCTAGTAACAAACAACTCACTATTTTCCTAAAAATAACAATCTAATAACTCAATTATAGGTTAAGGAACAAACATGTCACTCAATTAAAATTTTAATAAAAAAGGTCATAATGTCATTAAAATTGAAGTAAGTGGTTGATATAATAACAAATTTAGTCCTTAAATCTTATGCATTCTTTTACTTTGGTTCCAAATTCAAAATAATTCAATAAACTTAACCCTTCATTCTAAAAATAAGAGTAAAATGTACTAAAGGTCCCTTAATTTGATCAATGAATTTCATTCGTTAATGAAATTCATGTGATTCACACAAAAAATGAATTTTATTAATAAATAAGCACTTATTGGCATTAGATATAGATAATGTTTAGTAAACAATTTTTTGAGCTAAAATTAGAGACTTGAACCATTTTTAGTGGTTTGACAAGTCAAATATGCTAATTTAGATGTTTGGTAAATAAAGAATTATAATAGCGGTTTGGGGGTAAAATCTCTCAATTTGAAAAATGCTCCTTTTAGGAACTTTTTGAGTTGTAGGATTAGATAAAAGAGATGTAAGACTGTTTTTTCCTTGACAATTACAAAATTTTCTCTAAATAACATAAATTTGAATAACTAATAAAATTAAAAATATAATTTTTTTGTTTGAACCAAGGTATCCACCGCCGATAGCAGTGACTAATCTCCTCGTCCCGGGTGCTCTCATTAAGAGGTAAATGGCTGGCCATAAAATGTGCTATATTCCCATTGATAGGAATCAAATATATATATATATATATATATATATATATATATATATAAACTTAATAGTTATTAAAACTATATTAAAAATTAGTTTCAAAAATAAGAAACTAATATATACGTCCTTCATATATGCTTAGTAATTATATTTAAAAAATAATTTTCATCATCTAATTAATATCAATATATACAAAATACTGATAATTAATAAATTATTCAAATAAGTATTGAATATAATCATATTCTTATATGTCATTTTATTTGTTTAAATAATCAAATAGCTATCAATTAATTTTATCACATTTTTATATAACCAGCTAATACAATTTACTGATAAATTAGTTATTACTAATTGCCAAATAAGGTGAGAAAAAAAATCATACATGCTTGCATGTCATGAGAGAATATAGTTTGAGGAAGAAAAAGAGGACAGCAAGTGTATATTAGCGTATATCTAAAAAACAACACACGGCAGGCAGGGTCGTGAGTGTCCTTGTTAGGCCAATATATCGCCGGTCCCATTGCAGAAAGGTTCTCCTGTCCTGCTTCGTCTTTAGCTTTTTCACCCAAATTCAATGCATCATGTGATGTCTCCCATCCCATGATGCCTTGTCTCCACTTTCATCACATCATATATCGTCTCATACTCTGTGACGGGTTAAGAATAAAAATCAACGATATAAATAAAATTTAAATAAATTGAAAATGGAAAGATTAAATAAGTACATAAACTTATTATATTTTTTTAGTAAAAATAATTGTGGGAGGAGCATAGCCCCTAACACATTGTAGGTCCATCACCAGGAATGAAACTAGGGGGGGAGAGGGAGGAGGGGGGAAGGATAATCGTCCCCCTACCTCAATATTTCTTTTAATTTTTGTTTTCTTGTTTAATTGTTTTAAAAAATTAATTTATTTTTGAATTTATCCCACTTTCAAACATTTATAATTTATTCTTAACCTCAAATTCTAGCTTCGTCACTGCCTCGCTCCTCTTACCTATTTATTAACTTGATTCAACTGTTCCTAAACATGTCACCTTTGTTTGTACAATTTCTTTTTCATGTTTCAACTTTTAGAAATGTTATCGGAAGAATATACACATATATTATATACACGAGTTATCTAAGAAAAAAAAACATCATTCTTTGTCAAAGGACCACTCAATGGGTTGTATATTTATAATTTCTTTGTTTTAGAGGACTTTTAGTGATAGTAGAATATTCACAGCCAATGGCTACTTGACATACGTCATATTCTTTTCTCGGGCCTCTGCCTTAATTTTTGCCCAAACTTAATCCATAAAATCCCCACTAAAAGCCTTTTAAGGTCTTATTTCAATTTCAAGGGCCCTTGCAAATGGATCGTTCATTGCTAAACTTGTCCTTGGTATTTATCTATGTCCGAAAAAACAAATATTTAGATATAATGGTAATTCAATGTTTACTTTTTTTTTCATTTCGGTGTTTGTAAATTTTAATTAAATTTGATTATCGATTTTTAAAGAAATTTAAATTGTAAATTTTAACTAAAACATTCAACTTTTAATAATTTTGGTATGGAATAATGTGGATATTTTATGTTGACATAGAACTATTTGTCTTACAAACTAATTTAAAAATTGTAAAAAATCAAAAGAATAACATGAAATACACATGGATTGATATGCGTAATATCATGTCAATGCTGTTAAAAATTAATATTTAGTAAACATTTTTCGTTTAAAAAATAGCAAATCGACATTTTTTTTGTAAAGTTGAGTGTCATATTTGACTTTTTTTTTTGAAAAATCAATGGTCAAATTTAACACACAAAAAACGAAAAAAAATGACTGAATTGTCAAAAAATAAATATTAAGGATTAAACTTGTCATTATGTTCATTAACTATAGCATTTGAGTTATTTTTTTCAAGCCACAATTGTGTCTAAGTTATTTTATTTATATAAATTTGAGCATATTAATCATTTATATCATATATGATTTTAATCTATCATTATTTTTGTATTATGTTTATAATAAGATATTGACGTATATCATTGCCTTATTGATAAAAAATATGAAACGTTAAAGGTAAAAGTTGAACCTAAAAACCTTGGTAAAGGGAAATCACATTTAGTAAGTCGGTCAAGATATTCATCTTTGTTTCCTGATTTTACTTATGTTATGAGTTCTAAACTCACTAGAAACACTCCCCTTTATTCTTTTAAAGTCTCATTTCCTCTCTTCTATGGCTTTAGTTGAGAGTAGGATTAGAATTAGAATTTGTAAAAATTATCTTGATAAAAGGTCCAGCACACACCCATTGCCCAAAGCTATTTAGTTGTCTCATTTGAAAAAAATACATTAAATTAGGGTTGAAATTAATTACATTTGTTTTATAAAAATATAGTAATTATAACATAAATTATAAAGCAATACAAAAACCTATTTATACATCAATTGAATATATTAATTTTATAAAAATTATTTAAAACTATATTATAAAGTTAAAAGATTAATGGAATAACCAATAAGCATTGAGTGCATTGATAAGGCACATTACGCTCTCAAGAAGAGGACAAAGGCAGTCTCGCACTCCAAATTAATTAGATCGTAAGACGGACATGTATATTATAAAAAATTAAAGAAAGGAGAGTTAAAAAATACCAATAAAAATATATTAATTATAATATATTATTTATAAATATATTTATGTTAAAGGGTTCTAAAAGACCTTAGTATAAAAATAGTTGATCAATTGAAAAAACAAATTGAACCACTATGTTAACAAAAATCATCGATGATCAGTTTAAATGTTAATAGCAGGCGACGTGAATAGTCGGACTTATAATTTTTTTACATAAAATTATGGCACTGTTTGGTAAATAACGGTTTGAGCAAAAATTAGAGGTTTGACTAGTTAAATCCGCTAATATTGATGTTTGGTAAATAACGGATTGAAAGAGCAGATTGAGGTGAAAAAGCTAATTTTGAAAAAGCTCCTAATATGAGCTTTTTGAGATTAGAGGTTTGATATTAGAGTTGTAATGACTCTTTTACCCTTAACAATTACTAAAAATATCTAAATAACTTAAATTAAATAATAACATGTTTTAATATAAATAATAACATATTAAATATTCGACTAATTTGTTGTTACTACTAATTTATATGGTGATATTTTTAAGTTAATTATATTTTTTATTATCACATATTTATATATATGTGCATATATTTTTTTAATAATTGTATAAATAATAAATTAATATATAAATCTTTCAAACATGTTTAGGAAATTTATAGGGTAAACTACATAAATGGTCCCCTGACTATATTCCAATTATCTTTTGCATCCCTCGACTATCAGAAGTTACATATTGGTCCCCTGACTTTAAAAAGGTAACAGATTAGTCCTGTGCCGTTAAAAATCTAACAGCTGATGACGTGTCAGTTAACCAAAGTTGGCACAATTACACATTTAATCCTCAACTTTTACATTTTATTTTAAATTGGTCTTAATTCTAAAAAATTTAAATAATTTATTTAATTTATTTATTTTTTTTCAATTTTTTCTCATTATCTTCTTCCTCTTCCTCCCATAACCCCAGCCATCCTCCATCAGTGTCATCATCTCATGCTTCATTTTGATTAGGAAGCCACGTGGGGTGAGTGTTTAGAAATGCTCAGTGAGAGGCTAAACTTAAATATGAAAAAAAAGTAAAATAAATTCTATCAGTAATTTTACTGTAAAAACTTTTGTTGGGAACTAGTTTGCTCAACTGTTCGGTTTCGCTCTTCGGCTTGCACTTGAAATTATATCAGAAACATTACATTAACAGCAACCATACAATACCTAGAAGACAAAAGGTTGATTGAGGAAATTGTTACTAAGGCCTGGTTCATTTGACATTGGCAGGATATGGAGATGTATTTGAAGCTTCAATACAGGATATAGAGACTCTGACCGTGATTTTAAAGAACTGGATCAATTCAATTTAGACGCCTCCAAGAAAAGGTATATATAATATGAATACCAAAGCAGCTATTGTAAATACACTGTATAATCATTTTTATCTAACCGTAGGCCCTTCACTTCCTTAAACCAGAAGGGTTGCTTGTGTTTGCAGATCCCACTCCTTCAGTGTTATACGCCTTTTAAATGTCTTTCAGTTTCTGCTCCAAGGATGAAATTAAACTAATGGAAGTTAGTTTGGTCAAATATAATTAAGCATATGGGTTGGAAAAAGACAGGTTTTATGAAGGAGAGAATTTTTATGGAGTGGTTTAATATTTTGCAGGGACTGTACTGAGAATGAAAGCAAGGGTGTCATATGTTCTGCAAGAGAAAATACAGTACGGGATAGTTATTCATATCGAACCAGAAGAGACATGAAGGTACTTGATGACAGTTTCAAGAGATGATGACACTGATGGGGGATGGCTGGGTTTATGGGAGGAAGAGGAAGAAGATAATGAGAAAAAATTGAAAAAAAATAAATTAAATAAGTTATTTAAACTTTTTAGAATTAAGACCAATTTAAAATAAAGTGTAAAAGTTGAGGATTAAATGTGTAATTATGCCAATTTTGGTTAACTGCCACGTCATCAGCTGTTAGATTTTTAACGGCACGGGACTAATTTGTTACCTTTTTAAAGTCAGGGGATCAGTATGTAACTTCTGATAGTCGAGGGATGCAAAAGATAATTGGAGTATAGTCAGGGGACCATTTATGTAGTTTACTCAAATTTATATTAAAAATAATTTTTACAAATCTAATTAATATTTATTAGATACAAGATATTCATAACTGATAAATTATTCAAACAAGTATTGAATATAATCATGTCTTTATATGTCATTTTGTTTGTTTAAATAGTCAAACATCTATTAGCTATCAGTTAATTTTACCAAACACTTTTAAACAATCAGCTAATACAATCCGCTAGTCAAATCAGCTAATACAATCAGCTATCAGCTAATGTAATCCGCTATCAGCTATCCGCTAATTGCCAAACAGGATCATATTTGATAACCATTTGAGATAAATTATCATTTAATATTCCACGTAAGAATACAAAAAACACCCACTTTAAAAAAAAAATTCTATGTTAGCATGTCCACATATCTCATGTTATGTGTTCAAAAATTACGAATCAAAATTATCAGGGGCGTAACTACGAAGGGTTGTGGGGCTATCGCCCCACAAAAATATTAAAAATTAGAAAAAATATTATGGTAAAATTTATTTTTGACATCTCAAGAAATATAAAATTTAATGTTGTTATTATTAAGTTTAATTTTTTTAATGAACCACTCAATAAATAATGTTGAGTTTCACCATTGAAGGTTATACATGTTCAAGGGTTAATGGTTATTTTCTTTAACAGAGAGGTCCAATTAATTTTGGAATTCATTAGGAAAATATTTTCCATAAAGACTTGATTGATTTTTCTATATTTTTCTAAGGACTTTTATAATGTTTTAACCATGTATTTATGTTATACATCATTATTGTATTTGGAATTTCTTTTGAGTTTTGACATTTTTTTTAGTTTTGATATTGTAAACTTGGAAAACCTTCTTTGATTATGAGAGTAATCTTTAAAAATAAATAAGAAAAATAGAGAATTAAGAGAGAATAACAGGGTTGAGAGTTAAAAATGTTTAAAAAATCTATATACACAATTGCTTCACTCAAGAAACTTAAAAGTTCATAAACACCACTTATATAAAATTTAAGCCCGTTGAAGTTCATATAATAGTTTTTAGGGTAAAATATACAGACGGTCACTGAACTTTGGTAAAAAAAATAAAATGGTAATCAAACTTTCAAAAATCACAAAATGACAATTAAACTTTATGTTTTATAACAAAATGATAACTAGACGTTAAATGTCGTTAAGTGGCTGTTAAAACTTTGGCATAATTATACATTTAGTCCTTCATATTTATACATTTAATCAATTTAATCCTAATTCGAAACAATTCACTAAATTTAGCCCTCATTATTTACGCATTCTTTCAATTTGGTCCTTAAAGCAAAATTCCAAAGTATGGTAACATGATAAATAATTACAATTAATTTTTTATAGGAACTCGAAAACTCGACTCGACTCAAATCGAAAAAATTTCAAATAAAGTTTGAGTTGTAAAATATGACGCGTCAACTCGAATAACTTAAATTTTTTTGATTCGACTCGATCGAACGCCCATCTCTATCTTAAGATATGACGTGTCAACTCAAATAACTCTATATTCGAATATTTTAAATCATTTTTTCTTTTAAATCGAATATTTTTTAAAATAGAATATTTAATATTTTCATATTTAAATCACATTGATTATTTAATAACAACTTTAAATATCCGATTCAAAAGAAAAAAATGATTTAAAATATTCGAATATTTAATTAAATTTTTATAGGAACTCGAAAACTCGACTCGAAAAAATTTCAAATAAAGTTTGAGTTGTAAAATATGACGCGTGAACTTGAATAACTCGAAATTTTTTTACTCGACTCGATCGATCGCTCACCTCTATCTTAAGATATGACGCGTCAACTCGAATAACTCGAAATATTCGAATATTTTAAATGATTTTTTCTTTTAAATCAAATATTTTTTAAAATAGAATATTTAATATTTTCATATTCAAATCACATCGAATATTTAATAACTAATTTAAATATTCAATTTAATTTAAAAATATTCAATTTAAAAGAAAAAAATTGATTTAAAATATTTGAATATTTAATTAAATTTTTATAGGAAATCGAAAACTCGAATCGAAAAAAATTCAAATAAAGTTTGAGTTGTAAAATATGATGCGTCAAATCGAATATCTCGAAATTTTTTGGCTCGACTCGATCGAACGCTCACCTCTATCTTAAGATATGACGCATCAACTCGAAATATTCGAATATTTTAAATCATTTTTTCTTTTAAATCACATCTAATATTTAATAACTACTTTAAATATTCGATTTAATTTAAAAATATTTGATTTAAAATATTCGAATATTTAATAAATATTTAAAGTAGTTATTAAATATTTGAATATTTAAAAGAAAATTATTTAAAATAGTTATTAAATATTCGAATATTTTCAATCATTTTTTCTTTTAAATCGAATATTTTTAAATTGAATTGAATATTTAAAGTAGTTATTAAATATTTTATGTGATTTAAATATTCTATTTTAAAAAATATTCGATTTAAAAGAAAAAAATGATTTAAAATATTCGAGTTATTCGTGTTGACGCGTTATATCTTAAGATAGAGATGAGCGTTCGATCGAGTCGAGTCAAAAAATTCCGAGTTATTCGAGTTGTCGCGTCATATTTTTCAACTCAAACTTTATTTGAAATTTTTTCGATTCGAGTCGAGTTTTTGAGTTCCTATAAAAATTTAATTGTAATTATTTATCATGTTACCATAAATTTGGAATTTTTCTTTAAGATCAAATTAAAAGAATGCGTAAATAACGAGGACTAAATTTAGTGAATTGTTTCGAATTACGACTAAATTGATTGAATGTATAAATATGAAGGACTAAATGTGTTATTATACCAAAGTTTATAACAACCACTTAATGGCATTTAACGTCTAGTTACCATTTTGTTATAAAACATAAAGTTTAATTGCCATTTTGTGATTTTTGAAAGTTTGGTTACCATTTTATTTTATTTTTTGCCAAAGTTTATAACAGCCACTTAATGGCATTTAACCCTAGTTTTTATTTTATGACACAGACTATCCAAGACTAAGATGTAAATCAAGACCTAATCCATTATCAATCTTAGGCCCACCATCATCTTCTGTGAGCCGCCTCGCAATCGGAAAAACTCCGGTATGGTTGCGGGCATCTCTGGACAACGCGGCTGCCATGGTCTTCCTTCCTACTCCCATATATAAACGCGGTCCTTGCCCGGAAGCAGGCCTACAAAGGTACGTGCCACCATGCAACATATGCAATGGGGCTCTTCCTCCTCCTCTTCCATGTGACATATAAAACGGAGAATGATACTGCGGCGGTGCAGCAGCTGCCGGTAGCATCGACCCGGCAAAGAGGTGCGGCGGACGCATAAAAGCGGATATCATGGAATTCCGGTTAGCAGCTTGCATTTGAGCACGCTTTAGTAGCTGCCTTTCCTTCTTGTGAGCATTTTGGTGACCTCCTAGGGCTTGAGAGTTAGCAAACTCCCTACAACAGTATTGGCACTCGTATTTACGGGCATCGGTTTCGAGTTCCGGCAATCCTGGTGGAGGCTTGGCGGAATCATCGTCGGCGGTGCTTTCGACGATGTTGAAGCCAAAGAGCTCCAAGGTTTTGGGGTTGAAATCAATATCATCCATCACCAAAAAAGAGTAAGAAATAGGTTAGAAATTACAATGCAAATGAAGGAATTGGTCAGCAGGTTTCATATAGGAGAAGTTAACTTGAGAGGAACAGAAGACAGGCAAGAAAAAGGAGAGAGTTGGTTGTGAAAATAATCCTCAAGAAATGGCAAAAGCAATTCAAGAAAACTAATCGATTAAGTTAAAATTCGAATCTCAATATTAATAATTTTTATTTTAATTTATCGATCACATCTCTTTCATAAAATGTATAAATTTATTATCTTTATCACATGGAAAAATCCATGATGCACGTGTACTCAGTATGTTATTTAAGTTTGATTTCTCAATCTGACATACTAATCAAGATTATGCATACTTTAAATGGGTTAGGTTAGAAATGATAGAGATATTAATTAAGAAAATTACTTGAGATTTGATGCTATCATACTTAAATACTATTGTTTTTTTAAATATTATAAAAACAAATATAATCGTATGAAATAGGCTTAAACGATGATTTATCCTTTAAATTATAACATTTTTTTGTTTTAAATATCGTTTTATGTTCAAATAAATACTTGACCTATAATTTTGTTACTACTATTTTTACTTTTTGACCCTAAACTTCAAATCGTACATTTATTTAGGGTAAATATTTGATCAAATCGAGTTAAAAAATTTAAGTTAGTCGAGTTGAAGAATCATATTTTATAACTTAAACTTTATTTAAAATAATTTCAAGTTGAATCGAATTGTTCAAATTTAAATGTAAACATTTATAATGTTATGTTATTAATTTGTTTCAATTTAAACGGTTTTCTAAAACCATATACAATAAACACACACACACATATATATATATATATAATGCAGAATTAAGATATTCGAATTGAACTTGAAAACTGATCAACTAATTACTAAAAATATCGAGTTATTTGAATTTCTATTTTATAGCTCAAACTTTATTTGAAATTTTTCGAGTCAAGCCGAGTGTATGCAATTACAAGTCGAGTATTTTCACATCGAGCCGAATAATTTAATCTTTTTGAGTCGAAACAAATTTTATCCACCTTTAACTTTATTAAAAGAATCACTTTATTAATTATAGGGTAAACTACTGCAGGGGTCACTTATGTTTAGCGTCTGTACATAGTTAGTCACCACTTTTGAAAAGTGCATATTAGTAGTCTTCTACGTTTTCGATGTGTAAATACTTAGTCACTCCGACGTTAACTCCGTTAGTCCCCTAACGGATTGCTGATGTGGCGAAAGTAAAATAAGGATAAATTACTGCAATAGCCATTAAAATTTATCTCATGTAAATTTTTTCTCCTCAATTTAAAAAAGTAAACATTATAGTCACTAATAAAAATGTTTCTTTCTAATTTCACCCTTAAATTTTTAAAAATTCATTTTTCAATCCTAAAACTTTACAATCAATTAACACAATAATATTATAAATGTTTAGATGAAAAATAGGTGCCCAAAGTATACCCTTTGAAACTTAGGTGCCCAAATTGCTCCTATTTAATAACTCAAACTAAAAAATTTAGTCCACTAACTACTAAAAAATTCGAGTTATTGGAATTTCTATTTTATAATTCAAACTTTATTTTGAATTTTTGAGTCGAGTTTATGAAATTATGAGTCGAGTATTTTCACATCAAACCAAAAAATTTAATTTTTTCGAGTCAAGTCGAGTTATTGGAATTTCTATTTTATAATTCAAACTTTATTTTGAATTTTTGAGTCGAGTTTATGAAATTATGAGTCGAGTATTTTCACATCAAACAAAAAAATTTAATTTTTTCGAGTCAAGTCGAGTTATTGGAATTTCTATTTTATAATTCAAACTTTATTTTGAATTTTTGAGTCGAGTTTATGAAATTATGAGTCGACTATTTTCACATCAAACCTAAAATTTTAATTTTTTCGAGTCAAGTCGAGTTATTGGAATTTCTATTTTATAATTCAAACTTTATTTTGAATTTTTGAGTCGAGTTTATGAAATTATGAGTCGAGTATTTTTCACATCAAACCTAAAAATTTAATTTTTTCGAATCAATTCGAGTGTTGCACTTCCCTACATATAATTTTTAATTTTAATCCGTGTTTGTCCCAAGAAAAACTTCGGATTAAAATTAAAAATTATATGTAGGGAAGTGCAACACTCGACTTGATTCGAAAAAATTAAATTTTTAGGTTTGATATGAAAATACTCGACTCATAATTTCATAATCTCGACTCAAAAATTCAAAATAAAGTTTGAATTATAAAATAGAAATTCCAATAACTCGACTTGACTCGAAAAAATTAAATTTTTTGGTTTGATGTGAAAATACTCGACTCATAATTTCATAAACTCGACTCAAAAATTCAAAATAAAGTTTGAATTATAAAATAGAAATTCCAATAACTCGACTTGACTCGAAAAAAGTAAATTTTTTGGTTTGATGTGAAAATACTCGAGTCATAATTTCATAAACTCGACTCAAAAATTCAAAATAAAGTTTGAATTATAAAATAGAAATTCCAATAACTCGACTTGACTCGAAAAAATTAAATTTTTAGGTTTGATGTGAAAATACTCTACTCATAATTTCATAAACTCGACTCAAAAATTCAAAATAAAGTTTGAATTATAAAATAGAAATTCCAACAACTCGACTTGACTCGAAAAAATTAAATTTTTTGGTTTGATGTGAAAATACTCGACTCATAATTTCATAAACTCGACTCAAAAATTCAAAATAAAGTTTGAATTATAAAATAGAAATTCCAATAACTCGAATTTTTTAGTAGTTAGTGGACTAAATTTTTAAGTTTGAATTATTAAATAGGAGCAATTTGGGCACCTAAGTTTCAAAGGGTATACTTTGGGCACCTATTTTTCATCTAAGCATTTATAATATTATTGCGTTAATTGATTGTAAAGTTTTTGGATTGAAAAATGAATTTTTAAAAATTTAAGGGTGAAATTATAAAGAAACATTTTTATTAGTGACTTTAATGTTTACTTTTTTAAATTGAGGAGAAAAAATGTACATGAGATAAATTTTAATGGCTATTGCAGTAATTTATTCTTATTTTACTTTCGCCACATCAGCAATCCGTTAGGGGACTAACGGAGTTAACGTCGGAGTGACCAAGTATTTACAGATCGAAAACGTAGAGGACTACTAATATGCACTTTTCAAAAGTGGTGACTAACTCTGTACAGACGCTAAACGTAAGTGACCCCTGCAGTAGTTTATCCTTAATTATATTGTCACATATTCTACATTACGCAACTTTTATTGAATTTCCTATTTTCCTTTTCTTTTAGTTTTCTCTCATTCTCTTCTTCCCCTTCATTATAATTTAGACAAATATAATTTAAGAATTTATTTTGACAAAAAAACTTAACTTAAAATAAAACCAATAATATAGTTTAATGGGTAGGTTTTTTTGTTTAGCCAGTCAAATATATATTTCTTAGTCCAACTACTAATTTGTCTACCGAGATAAGACGTTAAGTTATTTAAACAAAGTCACAAGCTCGAATCGTATTGTTGCGAATGAAATAAATTAGATTAAAAATATTGTCCATATAATAAACCACTATAGTATTCAATCCAAATTAATAGGCCGATGAATCGGACAAAATTAATTATGATAGAGTTATATTTTGATACACAAGCTGTGTAAAAAAATTACACAACCCTTCTATAAAATTCAAAACCTAAATTTCAAACCCTAGCACCTTAAAACCTAAACCCTAAACCATAAACTCTACATTCTACGCCTTATACACTAAACCCTTAAATCCTAACATAAAACCCTAAGCCCTAAAATTGAAAGGCTTGTTTTAGTTTACACAAGCTTGTGTATCAAAGTATTTTCCATTATATATTATATATATAATTTTTGATACACAAGCTATATAACAAAAATACACAATCCTTCATATTTAAGCTATAAAATCTAAAATATAAATCTCTAGCTCTATCACCCTAAAACTTAAACCTTAAACTCTAAACCTAAATCTCTAAATTCTAACAATAAACTTTAAATTATACACTCTAAAATCTAAATTCTAAACCACGACCTAATTTTCTAAACCCTACGTTAAAAAGCTTCTATATCAAAATATTTTCTGATATATATTAACGTTAATCAAAGGAAGTTGTATATTTTTTTTTTGGTAAATAAGAACTATAACAACCTACAGTTGTGTATTGACTTCTTGAACATCAAGAAGCAATAGTGCTGCAGCCTCCAATGGAGGATCCTCGAACATACGAGTACCAATCGGACCACCACGAGCCAACCTCGCCAATGCATCCGCAACCTTATTCGCGCTGCGCCGGATATGCCGGACCTTGACATCCCACCGATAGGCCAAAAGTCTGTTAAGTAACTGCGTCAATGCTGAACCTTGAAACGCCGATGATTTCCCTTGAAGGATGTGCGAAACCTCCATATTATCCGTCTCCAACTCAACCCGACGGCAACCTTTCGACCATGCCAGTTGTAAACCATCATGTGTTGCCCACAATTCAGCCGATAGAACAGAGCATACGCATATGCTACGCGCACCACCCACTATCCAACTTCCATCAGGACCTCGTACAACTACCCCTGTTGCAGCCGAACCATCCGCAACGTTAACAGCGGCATCCACATTCACTTTAACATATCCTTCAGCCGGTAGCCTCCAAGTCTCATCAGTCGAAACATGGTTCGAAAGTGGAGCCATTCGTAACTCATTTGCATGCAAGATCTCCTCGACAAGAAGTTGACAACGGTCAAGGAAATCCCCTCGCTCCACAAAGGTAGAATCCATGATAAGGCTACACCTGCGCTTCCATAGAGCCCAACAAACTACCACGAACCAGACCTGCCAATTGGGACGAAACGAAGCATTGCCGGCAGGAGCGACATTTTCAAGCAGCCAAGCATACTCTTCCTTCAGCATGAACTGTTGATACCTACTGGCCGGTACCACCCTCGCCCATATCGCGCGAGCTTTGGGGCAGTCCCGCAACACATGAACAACGCTCTCCTCCGCTCGTCCGCAAATGCTACAGTTACTTGAGATTGCCAAATGCTGTCGGGTTCTCTCCACATTAGTAAGCAACCTGCCCCGCAAGGCCAACCAAACAAAAACCTGGATCCGTTGCGGAACTTGCAACTTCCATACTATCCTCCAAACGCTAGCCAAATCAACATTACTGGATATGCTCAGCACCTTATAAGCCGACTTTGTCGAGAAGCGACGAGTCTCCTCTCCTCTCCAACCTGCCGTATCGGCACCTGCACCAGCCAATGGTGGACAGACAGCCGCAATATGCGGTAGGACGCTGCCTGGAAGTGCCTGGGAAAGAAACTCCCAATTCCATTGCCCATTATAATCAACCACATCATACACCTTCATTGGCGCCGGGGGAGATATCGAAGTGCTAAAACTAGCTAACGGCATCGATAGGTTCAACCAATTGTCATACCAAAAATCCGTCGTCCCACCATTATTTATATTCCAACATATATTACCACAAACATCACCCCACACATGAGATAGACCGAGCCAAAGACGCGAGCAATTACTTCTTCGCAAAGCTTGCGGAATCGCAGCACCCCAGCCATACTTGCTCTTAAGAGCCTTCACCCACAACTTGTCTTCATTCGAAACAAGTTGGAAACCAATCTTCATAATCAGGGCCTTATTTTGTTTATGCATATCTCGGAAACCAAGACCACCTCCTTCAATCGGTTGCTTCAAATCATCCCAATTAACAAGAGGCATACCTCGGTTACTCGCACCATTACCCCATACAAATCCCCTTACCAATTTTTCTAGTTCCGTGCAAAACCCTTTAGAAAGCCAAGTGGATTGCATGGCATATGTTGGAATTGCTTGTAGAACCGACTTCGCTAAAGTTATACGCCCTGCAAGAGAAAGGGATCGTGCCGCCCAACCCGTGAGGTGATTCCGAACTTTATCTAACAAGTAAGTATATGTGCTCTTGGTTACTTTCGAATGAAGAAGAGGCACACCAAGGTACCTACCGAGGTCCTTAACCTCCTCAAATCCCAGCCCCGTACCAATCATATCCCGCAATGATTGCGGCGTATTATGTGAGAAGCAGATTTGTGTTTTAGACACACTAACCTTATGCCCAGATTCTCGGCAAAAACCATCCAACACCCCATGTAGCACCACCATTTGATCAAGAGAAGCTTCCAAGAACAGCACAAGGTCATCCGCAAAGAAAAGGTGCGAGATGTCCGGTCCATTACGAGCTAACCATATCGGCTTCCAACTTCCCTCCTCAACACATTGGGAGATCGATTGAGATAACCGATCCATACAAAGGACAAAAATGTATGGGGATAGATGATCTCCTTGTCTTATCCCGCGCGTAGGCTTAAAGCTCTCCGATGCTTCGCCATTCCAAAGAATCTGCATTGATACCGATCTGATACACGTCATAATTCGATCAATGAGAATGCTAGGCATGCCGGTTAACTCAAGTGTTTCCTGGATAAAATCCCACTCTAGCCTATCGTAGGCTTTCTCGAGATCTACCTTCAACGCCATCCACGCTTTCCGGCCTTTCTTGATACTCATGGAGTGAATAACCTCCTGTGCTAGAATAATATTATCTGTTATTTGCCTTCCCGGAACGAAACTCGCCTGGTTCGGCGCAATCCATTTAGGCAAAAACGGCTTAATACGGTCCACAATTACTTTAGATATAACTTTATATGCCACATTACAGAGGCTAATGGGGCGAAATTGGTTAATCCTTGTAGGATTTTCCACCTTCGGGATTAGCACAAGCAACGTCTCATTTAGCCATTCATCTAGGTGACCATCTTCCAGAAAATTACGTACCGTGCGGACCAATGTCGGTCCCACAATGCCCCAGTTGCGCTGGTAGAAGAGCACTGGAAGTCCATTGCAACCCGGCGCTTTTAAAGGCGCCATCCGAAAAACTATCTCTCGAACCTCCTCCGGCAAAATGGGCAGCACCATAGCACACAACTCAGTCGAATTAAATTGGTGGAACCCATTCCGTGCATGGGCAGTAGGGTGGCCTCTCGGTTCCGCAGTAAACAACTCTTGGAAAAACATTGTAGCATGGTGTCGCAGCAAGGCAGGATCATTGCACCATGTACCATCCGAGAGTTCCAACATGCGGACTGAATTTCGCCTTTTCCGAATCATCGCACAAGCATGAAAGTAGGAAGTATTTCGGTCTCCTTCATTTATCCATTTAACACGTGATTTCTGATGCCACAGCTTTTCCTCTTGAATTAGCACTGTTTCTAGTTCGACTTTCAGAGCCTCTTCCAAATTCAAAAGGAAAGGTGATTCCCATTGCTCTAATGCCTTCTCAATACCTCTCAACCGCGCCAATATATGCTTCTTCCGCTTGCCAATGTGCCCAAAAGTGGAGGTGTTCCATGCGCTGCTATTCACCTGAAATCTCATAACGTTGGACTCAAGCGACTCCATCTCAGACCAAGCATCTTCCAACATCCGCGGGAAATCTACATGATCAAGCCACGGTGCCAAAAATCGGTATGGCCTACTTCCCATATTGTCCGAGACCTCTTTAGTATCAAGAATAATAGGACGGTGGTCCGAACCTAATCTCTGCAAATGAGTAACTTCCGAGTTCGCAAAAACATCAAACCATTCCTCATTGCAAAGGTATCGATCAAGCCGTTGCGACAAGTCCCCTCGCTTCCAAGTAAACTTAGGACCAGTAAAACCCATATCAATCAAACCACTATCAAAAAGAAAGGTGGCAAAGTGTGAACATACCCCAGACCGACGCTGAGAGCCACCACATCGATCCGAATTATTTGCAATTGCATTCAAATCACCACCAATTGCCCAAGCCTTACCAACTCCCGGATCCATTGCTCTCAAATGCCACCATAGTTCACGCCGTTTTAGAGCACAAGGGCTCGCATAAACAAAGGTGAAAAAGAAGCTCTTCTTCATTGACGGAACAGTGCAGAAAGCGTGAACAAATTGCGTAGACACAACCACCACATCAATCTCTACTGTTGAATTCCACATAATCCAGATTCCACCAGAAAAACCTTCCGCTTCAACACGATAAGAGAAGTCAAAACCGGAGCGACGAATGAATCTATCCGCCTTATCGCCTCCAATTCGAGGCTCAAAAATCGCAAAAACATCAGGCCGTTTATTGCGCACATGTAATCTGAAGTATCGGTTAAATGCAGGGTCTAAAGCACCCTGAGAATTCCATAAAATAAACTTAACCATTAAAAAAGATAAATAGAGGGACGGGTACCACATTTACTCATGCATAACAACAGTCTCATCCGCCGAAGGACCCCCTTCCATGACCGACACGGGTGCTATTCTATTCGAAATATCCAGTGCTCCTTGGGCATGGTCTAAGTCTGAAGAAAGCGACGTAACCAAGTCCTGAAGAGCCGGTTGTATAGACTGTTTACTAGACTTCTTTTTCAGCTTTGCACGAGCTACTCCGGGTATAGCCACCTTGCTCTTCTCATTGCTCTTCATAGCAGCACTCGTGATAGATGCCGGAAGGACACGTCCATTCCTTTCTCGTAAAACAGGTCGGGTGGACAATCCTATCACATGAACCACTCCATGATTACGATTATCTAATGTTGTGGGGACTGACACCACATTCTCCTTTGACACCGCAGCTACCTCCTTACCTCGCATACTCCGTTCAATCACATTTGGGGCCTCTGCAGCAGCAGCTGACTGCTCCGTAGTCACTGACGCTTCAACCACCTTAGTCCTACGTTCATTTACGCGCACTCCTTGCTTACTAGATCCCACATGTCCGTTACCACTCTGTCCCATACGAACCAACGACACATTATCCTGCTTGTCCCGCATATCACTCTCCTGGCCACTCCTTGGAGTCACCTCCCGGCTATCATCTTCCTCCATACCTAAGGAAGCAAAACGAGAACCTTGCACATTGCCAGTAGCATCATTCGATTTCTTCAAAGGCCCTGTATCCTTCTTAGTGGAAGTCAACTTCCTTCTTCTGTTGGTAACCTGCATCCAAGGGCCGTAAATTTCTTTCTCGGAAGGCGCCGGCTCTTGAGGGGCCTGACTTGCCGTATCAGAAACCAATAATCTGCAACTCTCCTTTGTGTGGCCATACTTGCCACAAGTAAAACATATCGCCGGCAAGCCCTCGTACTCCACCACCTGGCGTTTGCCATCCACTATAATGCCACTCTTAAGTGGTTTCTCAAGGTCCACCATTAAAGCCAAACGAGCAAACTTGCCCCGACAACCTTCCGACGTGTTGTAGTCAATACGAACCACAGTGCCCAGTGAGCTAGCAATATGGCTAAACAAACTCTTAGTATAGTACCTGTAGGGGAGCCCCGGGATGCGTATCCACACCATGATCTTCGATGGGTAATCCTTTGCCGTCGAGAAACTCCGGCTCCAAGGCTGGACAGTAAGGTAAGCCCCGTAGATTACCCATTGTCCTCCAGTTAGAACTCTTTCACAGTCTTCCTCCTTCGCAAACCGAACGAGGTAATACTCATTGTCCAGATCAACAAGCCGCATATCCCCTTTTGGCTTCCATAGCGCCTCAATTCTAGTAAGGAGTGCCTTGTATCCAATTGATTTCCCCAGCAGCCGCACAATCACAGAATTTTCGAGTCTCTTGTCAATCGCCGCATGAACCCTCTCGGAGAAAGTGATCTCCGGTATCGCGCCATCATCCTGCACCCGAACATCCTCAGCAAGAACTTCCACGTCCAGATCTTCGATGACACAATTGCCTTCCTTCTGCATCGCCTGCCCAACTATGATATCACGGAAGGAGGGTTTACTGCCTTCGCTTCCGGCACCATTCAGAACACCACATCCCGCCTCAATCGATCTACGTGGGTCGTGATTATGATCTCCACCGAGGGCCGAAGGAGTCGAAGCATGGCTGGTGTTACCCACAATATCTGCAGCGATATCTCCAGGGTTATTGCCATCCCCAGGGACAACAGTCATCTCAGAGTCCTCATCAGCAGCCTCCTGCTGCATGCCTTCACTATCAGCCGCCGCATCAACTGGATTGGCCAGACCGCCCACACCTGCCGGATCCGGCGGCCGTCCATCGGCGCCTTCCAGGTCCGTTTCCTTAGGGTTTAACGGGGTAGTAGGGTTTCCGCAAATATCGGTCATATTCTTTTATAAATTCTAGATTTTAAACAAATATTAAAGGAAGTTGTATATTGTTGTAACAAGAAAGGGGTACAGTGGCGGCAGTCGGCAGAGGCATGGGGCATGGTGACGCAGAGTGTGGACTGTCTGTAATTACAAATTGTTTGCGTGATTGACGTAGAAATCTAAGGGTTTTTTTTTTATATATAAAAAAATCAAGGCAAGATTTTTACTAATCTTACTAACCACCACAACCACAAATTAGGGAAGTTTCTCTCTCCAGAATTCATAATCACTTTCAAGTCATCACCACCATTAATTATTCTACTTTCAGTTCACCATCTCAATTATGGCTTTTATTTGCTTAGTGCATGAATACATGATTTATCTTTTTAAAATTAATTTAATACATCATTATTATTTAAAGTAATACATTATTACGCTGTGTTTTATAATTGTTATTAATTTTCTCGTGTTTTAGTACATAACACTAAACTAGTTTTAGAACTCATTGAATGGTCCAGTGATAAAAGATGACGTTATTCCTATTCAATGACATAAAAAAACAACGTAATTTACATGTTCATACGTTTTTAAAAGGCTAAAATGTAATTTATAAATAGTATATGTTCTGAATATACTTTCAACTATTTGACAATGTAAACTCAATTATCCTATTGCAGCTGTTAGCACTCGAACCCGTAACCTCTAAAAACAACAAATGTTCTCTTAACTACTAATGCAAGTTAATAGATAATATATTAAATATTAATCTATAAAATATATGCAAACACGTATCTCTTATATAAATATTAGAATTGTACACTTCAATGTTTTTCAATTATGATAGAAAGTTTCTCTTTTTAAAATGATCAAAATTTTTAAATTCCACCAATAAAATTAGAATGCCATTTTAAGATATAATAAAAATTCACAATGGTTAACATGAATTTCCTGTTACTAGAACTTGATCTCATTCATTCAAAGCAATTTGATAGATAGGCAGTGACAAATTAATAAATATTTTTCAGGGTGAGCACAAATTAAAATATTTTTGAGGTTGACACAATTATAAAAAAATAATAAAATGAGAATTAATTCATAAATTTCTTTAAAAAAAAATTAAAGTCAAATATGTGAACTTTAAAAATTCAGTCCACCCAAACTTACGCTTACATCCGCCGTTGTACATAAGGTAAATTTTAGTTTATAGAAGTCTATCTATTTTAGAATATAGAGCTCATGTGTCTATGTTTTAAGGTTTAGATTTAGAATACAATGTTTATGATTTAAGGGCTTATGTTTTAGACAGGGATGGACTCAAGATTTTATGTTAGGAGGGACAAACCTATAACATTTTAGGGGGGGGCAAAAATAAATTTTCAATAGAAAATATATAAAAAATTCTTAAAAATTTCTAAATCATATATGAATTCGAAATTTTTAAGGGAGATGACTGCCCCTCCAACCCCTTTGAGTCCATCTCTGGGTTTAGGGTTTAGATTTAAAATTCAAGGTTTAGGAAATAAAATTATACAATCTATATTTTAAACAATTTATATGTCAAATTTTTTCTTCTGACCTTGCACTGGTTGCAATAAATTGGGTAATTTATATTATTGTAATCTTGTTTTGCTACATTTTGGTGTTGCATGTGCAGGAATAGTACATATCTTTCAATTTGGGTGATGCTGCATGCTATGATGACCGAAAGCATTATACAAAGACTCCATTATACATCAACTTCTCACTCAGCATTTTTTAACTCCATCTCTTGGGAGTAATATTTCACATCATTATTTATCACTTTAAATTTCAAATTTATTTTTCAAATTTATTTTTTTAATTAACTAAATAATCAATCAAACATTTGTTGCTAAAGTTTTTTACTATTTAACAATCCTTGAACCAACGGTTTAATCAATTAACAGATGGTCCGACCGATTCGACCATCGGCCTAGCTTTTACAACATTGCCATATAAATGGATAGAGAGATAGATGGTCTAACCAACATAAGGTTTGGTCCACAAGCCGACTGACGTTACATTTCAGTTTGCACACACCATCCACATACCTCAGGCATCTGTAATTTTGTAGTGATCATCGGTGGTCGTGTAAACGAGGCCCTCCGATACAAGAAAGTCTAAACATTTCCTGTCCAACCCCCCAAAACAAGAGTATGCTTAGTGCTTACAGCATATGGTTACAGTCAAATTAGTGTTTGCATGAATGATCGATCAATCAGTGCAAGAGAGTGAGACAGACCTGATTTTGTCATACGACACATTAAGCTCACGAGCCACGACATCGGAGCTTGCCCCCGTCTCAGATGCCCTGAAAACATGACTGAAACTCAACAATCCTTGTCCAACGCACAAACCATATGTACAAATATCACTTCAAAGACTAAAATCAGAAGAAAAGAATGGAATTACTTTACCCTCGGAATACTTCACTCAAACTGCAAGTAGTCAAATACAACTCAACAAGAAAAGACAAAGAAACTTGTTCGGAAATTCCCATGATTGGTAAGGATACTTGTACTCTCATCTTTGGCACATTTTCTTAACATCCATCATCGAACTTGTCAGCAATAATTCTAGAAGATTACTTATTTTTCAAAACTTGAAAGGACCGAACCAAACCAAGCCACATGTGTCAGGAAAATTAACTAATTATTTCTTAATCAATCTGCTCATTTTATTCTAAGTACAGTTATTAACCTATAAATACATATTTCTTTTCCACCCAAAACTGTATTTTGTGATACATGCATAATGTTTATTACATAATGCTGGACATGTTCTTCTCTTGGACTGATTCAGTACCTTTATCTCGTAGTAGTAATTTGTTTTATTACCAAGATAACTTATACTAGCTCATAAGATAATTGATACAGTTTTCCGGTTTTAATGAACATGCACGTAATAGGAGCCTGTTCAAATCTGCATACACGTTAGAAGTTCAGTTTAATGCAATTCATAATTCAGGAACGAACTAGAATAGGGGAAATTCAACCAAATCAATCAGGCTCACATAACACAACTGATTTTACAGGATATCATAGGAAACTCACAGGCATGCTGGCCGGCGCAAGAATTGTAAGACCCTTGAACTCACACCACGGGTTTGCTCATCAGTGTAATGCTGGCCAGAAAACTGCGAAAACAAAAGAGAAAAAGGTTAAGATCGTGATCAAGTAAACCAAAGAACTTAGCAAGGTATTCTACTATTCGTTTCCTTCACCTGGCTTGTGAGGTTAGTTTGGTTGCCATACCCCTTTATCGGGTTGCCACAATTTGAATTTGCCACCTGAGGCTGAGAGGTCATACTATCAATCGAATTTGTTACCCAAGGCTGAGTGGTCACGCCACCCTGCACACGATGTTGAGATTAAACAAATAGTTCCTAACAATAAAAACATAATATTTACATTCAAATAAGGTGGAATGTCATTGTGTAAACTAGAGCATCAATTCTTACCCTCAATTTGGTGTTGTACAAATGAACATATATACACTCAATGAAGTGGTTTGTAATCTCATTAAAATCAGTAACAGGCCTGAAAGTAACACCAAAGTTTCAAGTTAGAATTCTAACATCCAAAAATTTGACATGAACATAACAATGGAAAAAGCAGAAGTGCTTGTTGAATCCTGAAGAGTACGCTTCACCGCGAAATATCCTTAAAAACTTAGATAGGAAACTTCATTCCTTTGAAATATGGAACCATAAACTTTCTCTCTCTCTTTTGAAATATATGGAACTATAAACTAAATTTCAATATCTGTCATTCCATCCTTTCAAAAACAAGAATATATATCGTTCCATGGTTACCCTGATTTATTTGGTATAACTAGAACTAGAGAAACTAACTGGAATTATTGTGCTATCTTATGCATGGGTTTTAGTACTAAAATAAATCTAATTCATATTTAATTTTCCAAAAATTGCCCTAACATGATTCTAAAAAAACATCTACTATCATGAAATCCATTCATGAAGTCCACAGTAAACACCAAAGTTTAAACCTTGGCAAAGTGATTTTGAACTTTAAAAAGTCTTTAACTATTTAAAACCACACCCAATTGAGAGAAATAGAAGTAACAAAAGCATAGTCAGAGAATAGCAGACTTGGACCAGGAACTGCATTTAGAAAATGGCATAATGCGGTTTGATCAACTGTTAATGCTACTAAATTTTATTTTGTTCCAATTGACACATCCAACCCACTTATCCCTACCCTTAAAAGTTAGTTGATCAACTTTAAAACAACAGTGTATATTATATTCAGTTTGAGGATTTAATCCTTGAACTTTAATTTGACATAATTTGATCCTCCTAGTATTAATGTTATATCTTAGTCCAATAAATGGATTGCAAGGAAATACTTTTTCCTTTTCAACAAACATACCAAAAAATATATTTTTTTCTGCAAAGATCATATTATGTTTATTTATCCGGAAAAAATGGTGATGTAAATGCTGCAAGAAAAGAATTAAACAAGGTTGCTAAAGATGTTTTCTCTCCAACTTTAAAAGAAAAAAGGAAAAAGAAAGGGTGAAAAGATGAAACATGATATAGGAATCCATGTGTGTGTGTGTGTGTGTAAAATTTTGAATTCATACCGAATTGAAAAGGTGTGTAAGGTCCTTCTACTTTGAATGCATTTTAACTGGCCACAGACACGAACATACATTCCAACCCTGAGAAGGAATAAACCACTTGAAGTCTTGATATACAAAAGCCCTTAACGTCCTTCCAAAATCCAAATTAAGATTTAAGGAATTTGGGAAAATACTCCAAAAATGCGCAATTTGCACATATTGATTACCAAGATTTCATTAGTTTGCCCAAAAAGCAACAACAAAAAATGCCAATGGTCCACGCATTGGCATTATAAAACTTACTTTGTTGCATTTTCTGGTGTTCTTGAACAATGAATGTAATTAGACTACAAAAACTTAGAAGCACGATGACTGAAAACTTACGAGATTGCATCCACTTCAGCTGAGTCTACATGTTCATGAATCCTACAAAACATTAAAAAGAATCAAGTTATCAAACAAAAACATATCCTAAAACTAAAATTAAACAGAAAAACTAAAAGAAAGAGAGAAAAGATGAACCATTTGGTGCATTCAACCCATCCTGTGCCATCATCAACTCGAAAAGTACAGTCTGAGACGGCATTGTCTATCTTGGATACCCTCCCCACTAGCACAATCTTAAAACAGAAAACCAAATTTCAAAACCCATTTAGATAATTATTGATTATGTATGCAAAAGAAGTGAACAATGAGATCAAAGCCTACATTGTTGACATCAACTCCAATGGAAATGCCAGATTCTCCACCTCTTGAGAGATCGTTCAACTGCTTCACTGTGAGTGGAATCAAGCACCTTGCATCACTGTTCTGAAAATTTCAAAATAGTAAAACCCTTTTAGCTCAAGAGAACTACAGTGAAACGAAGAACCAAATTTCACGTCAATATTTCAAGCAAAAGTGGGGATCCTAGAATTATTTTGATCACTAGTTATCTACTAACGTTTTTATTTTTTTAATGCATTTTAACTCAAAAGTAATCATTTATATTTTAGCCATAATTCGAGTTACATTACAATCATTTTTTATAAATTAACAATTACTAGTATCATTTAACTTTTTTTATTATTTATCTTCTGGAACAAGTAAATATGAAATAAATAACAAAAAAGAAATTGAAAGAACTATCAACATCAAACCAGAAATATTTAGCCTTTACTTAATTTCGACGTTCTCCGTTCACTGTTAGATTTATTACGCAATAAATAACCAACAGAAAGATGAACACAAAAACAAAAATTCCTTGAACACACACGAGAAAAACAAAAGCTGGAAAAGAGAGAAATACAAAAAAAATGAAAAACAAAAAATAGTAATGCCAAAAATATAGGGTAAAAATGGGTTGTACTTTGGAGGAGGAGGGACGATCGGGAACAGACTGAGTGGGTTGAGAAGGCACGAATCCGCCGCCAGAAAAGGCCGCGTTTCCATCAAATCCGTTCGCCTGCATCATGGCTTCTTCCACACGCTTTGGTGTTCCCGGGCCTCTCTTCACTTTTAAGCTTTATATATTTGAAAATTTTGAATTTCTGTTTTATATTCGAAATTTCAATTTATGAGTTTTAGTTCTTATACTGTCATTAAATTAGGGAATTAAGCCATATACTTTTAATTTAATAACCTTTTGTCCTCCTATTGCAGTATTGCTATTAGTGTGAGGAATTAGTTCGAACTTCTAATCATCAACGATGTTAAAAGTTATGTTGACTATTAAGCTGACATTATTCAAATTATGCTTACTATTTATACAAGTTATAAAATTCGATAAAATATTGATTTCTTCAACCCACCATCAAAATTCATTTTAATACATTAATTAACTTAATAGCCAGAATGCTCACGTTACCTCATCTTTTATGAGTTTAAATCTCAATACTTACTTTAAGAATGTAATTATCTCTATACTTGATAAAAAAATGAAAATGTTATCTTACATATTATTCTTAGTTTTTCTTTTTTTTGTTATTTCCATGTACATTTCATAACGAATAGAAATCTATCTTTTTCGGTGCCTTTATCTATGTCTTAAAAATTTAGGTTTAAGATTTAGGGTTAAAATTTATGGTTAGTGTTTAAGTTTACAGTTTAAGAAATTTGAGGTAAAGTGTATTTTCTAAGACCTAAAATTTAATATTATAATTTAAGGTTAGAGCTTAACATTTGATTTGAAAAGAGTACAAAATTTGTGTTCAGCTGTTACTGTCAGTTAATTTTCACCAATAACTTTCGTTATCTGACATGTATCATCTTTTTAAAATTTTAAAATTATATTTAAAAATAAATAAAAATAATAATAATAATAAAACAAAATATTCTCAAATTTCACAAAATAGCCCAAAATTTAAAATACCTAACACCCAAAATCCAAATTTCAATCTGACTTGATTTCGCCGCCGATTGCCACGCCATTGCCCATCACATCTGTCGTCGGACCATCACGACCATTTACCCCACCACCTCGTCGCCAGAAATCGACCGACGTCATGCAAAATACCAAAAATCGTCGAATGATTCACAACAAATGACAACATAACGGACGATAAACTGTGTGTGGGTCATTCGACGAGGGGAGGGCGCTTCATTCCATCACCGGAACGCAACCAACACCGGTGGGAGTGGCTGGATTTGGAGGGTTTAGTGATTTGAGGACTATTTTGGGATTATTTAAAATTTTTAGGATATTTAAAATTTTTGATTTTTTAAATAAAATTCAAAAAAAATATTTAATATTGCCACGTGTTCAATTTTGATTGGATAACGAAAAAAATTAAGGTCTGTCACGGCCGAACCTTAAATGGGTCATGGAATGAAACGTTAGGCACTTATTTGGCCTAAAATGTAATTTGGGTACCTATATGAAAAAATAGTATAGTTTGGGAACTTATTCGACTGTTAAGCCAAAAAAAGAGTTAATTACCCTATTCATACATGAACTATACCGAATTCTCACTTTCATACATTTACTTTTTTTGTTTTCGCTTTCATACATGAACTTTGTTGCCGTCAACGAATTTATCTTTTTTCATCACAGAAACTGACGTGTCACAGTTGATCCATACATATTTTGACACGGGACAATCTTTCTTTAAAAAAATCCTCATTTCTCTTTTTTTTTTCTTTTTCATGTTTTAAATAGAATCATTTTTCACGTGGCAATCATTTTTTTCATTAAATTGAAAAATTACAGGTTTGCAAACTCAAATTGCAGCGTCGAAATTTTAGGGGAAGAAAATTGTGGGGCTGCAGATAGTTTGAATGAAACATTGCAGCTATTTTAGCTTCATTTAGGGTTTTGATTAACTTTTTTTGTTTTTATTTTAAGGTTTTGTTTCAATTTTTTTGAGTTGCAGTCGAAATATATTCAAACTCAACAAGCTATGTCTTTGTTTTCTTCAAACTCAAAAGGAGGTAATTCGAACTTTAAAATTGAATGTAATTGCGGGCAAAGGGCTGAAATTCGAACAAGAAATTAACCAAATGCCAAAGATTATTTGGTTGCCCAAGATAGTTTGAGGTAAATGAATTCATTTATATTTTTTCGAATGGGTTAAATTTCGAGAGAAAAAATTAACCAACGGCCACTAATATAAATGTGTTAAATTTATTGTAATTATTTGTTGTATGTTTTCAGAAGGATGGATGTAGTTTCTTTTGTTGGCTTGATGACAACAATAAAGATACACATGAAAAGAATATGTTTTTGGAGGCGATTAGTAAAAATAACATGTTGCTGAAGGAGAATCGAGAATTAAAGATTGCCCAAGCATTAATAAAGTGTAAAAAAGATTGTTGTGTTAGAAACATAGATTGTTCAAAATTGTTGGAGGTGGAGGAGAAATTGATAAAGGCAAAGTGTAAAGCTTTTATGTACAAAATTACCTAATTTTTTTACTTTATTTTTTGGCGTAATGTACATTAGTAATGGTTAGGAAAATATAAAGTTAAGAAAAAAATTATATTTTATAATGGTTAGTATGTGTTGAAAAATTTTATTTGGTTTTTAATGGTTTACATTTGGTAAGTGTAAGTGTGTATCCTTTGAAGAATGAACAAATACATTGCAAAACTTTATAATATTTTATTGATATATATATATATATATAATATTTGCATCGGTATAAATTCTTCTTAACTACAATCATCTAATTATGACTAACTTATATCTGTGTAAATTATACAGCGCTACAACTAACTAAATAACTATGGCTAATTTACACCGGTGTAAATTCTACTAAACTACAGTTTACTAATTATGACTAATTTACACCGATGTAAATTCTACTAATTTTTGAAAATTTTCTAATATGTATCATAATGAAACTGTATAATATCAATATAACAGATTAAAAAATAAAATGTATCACCATAAAGTAAAAACAATTAGAAAATTAACGCACGAACCAACTTGACTCAGTGGTTAAGAGAACGGTTGTTGTTTTTAGAGGTCACAGGTTCGAGCACCAGCAGCTGCAGCAGGGTTGTTTCTGTTGGATTTTTCGGTGCTCGATTTCCTACAAATTCACTCTTGAAATTCGTCCCCTTTTCTCGGCTTAGGAGGAAATCATTACAACGATTAAGCTAATCACTCTTAGCTTAATCAAGCGCTCCCTTACAAGAGAAATTCTTAAGCAAACTTGAAATCTCTCTAAAAGGTATTTGTTTGCACTATACTCTCAATTGAAGCATTAGCCTGGTCCCTTCTATACTCTCAATTAAGTTTGTAGCTGTTGAAGATTGTTGGAGTTGTTTTGGAGCCGTTTGAGACTTTATTTCCCACCATAAATGATGTTCTGCAGACGTCCGTTTCAAAACAATCGAACCCGTCGCGGAACACCCTTCTTCAGAACTAGCCGTTGAAGTCTGATGCAGCAGGCTGTATCAAAACGCCTCTGACCGTTTCAAAACCCTTCTAGCTGTATCGAAACGGTTACAACTTGTTTCGGTACGATTGACATTTAAGCTGCAATTTAAATTACCGATAGGAAAATAGCCGTTGGGGATTCTGACCGTTGAGGTCTTTGCCACATAGGCGTATCGAAACGGTGAAGCCCATATCGAAATGCTATGTAAAAATCCTCACCCAAATTAAAGTCCGTTTTGAAACAGACAAAGATGTATCGAAACGTTTTGAAACTGTGAATGGTTGTTTTGAAACACGTAAGGGTGTTTCAAAACACCTGAATGGTTTTGTAAAGTTTGGCTTTAGAAAACACTTCAAAATCTCTTTAAAAAATCCTCAAACATATTTTTAAGTTGTTTGAACTTTAAAGGCACTTTTGAGATCTTTTCAATTTAGTCCAAAACTAATTTTCAATTATTATATCAAAACATTAATTCTTCAGTTTCCCCTTCAACACCCTTTTCTTTGAAAATTCAAATTTCCACCAAATTCGAATCTCTAATAGAAAAAAAAATAGTTAGTGACAAAGAAACTCAAACCTACCAAAAAAAGCCTTAAAATTTAGGGATTTAAAAACTCCAGCGATAATCGCGGCCTTGATTTCACTTAGACATAACAAAACCCATAGAGTTGAAATTCCTATTTTGAATATCTATTTGAAAACGCAGATGAATCTCTATTTGAAAACTCAGATGAAAACAAGAAAGATTATAAAAACACGAACTCGCACGATCGATTGCCTTCAATCTCTGTTGAAATCCCTACTTTATGTCGTTGAAATTCTAAAATTTCTAATTTCAAAACGTTGAAATCTCTAAATCCAGAGAGTTAATTTGTGAAAAGGAAGGGTATAATAGTAAAAGAATGTTTCTATTTAACATGTGGAAAAGCAAAAAAAGAGAAAGGGGAAACTTTTTTATTAAAAAAATGTCACATATCACAATATGAATGGGTCAACCGTGAAATGTCGTCTTCCGTGACGGAAAAGAGTAAATTTGTTGACGGCAACAAAATTTATGTATGAAAGGGAGAACAAGAAAAGTAAATATATGAAAGTAAGAATTAGGTATAGTTTTTATGTATGAATGGGGTAATTAACCCCAAAAAATAATGATTTTTTAAAGCTAAAAACACAAACATTATCATCGGAACTGTAATTATTCCTAATTAATTAAAAATGATTATCAATAAACAGGAAAAAGAATAACACAAGAGCAGATCTAAGGAAAATCAAGTAGTATTTAATAGCCACATACATCCAAGCCAAGCCAAGCCAGCCATCATTAAGCACGCGAAAATGTGCTCATTCTTCTCCGTGACCAAAAGATTGAATTAGGTTCTTCGAACATATCCTAATAGCCGGCTATTATCTGCTCAAAACAAGCAGTGAATTTTTTTGGTCTAACCTCACTTCTTCACCAGGATGTACATGACAACCCTTGGAGTACGATATTCTGGATGCCACTGTGACTGGTCGACGCGCCCAACCACAAAATCCTTCACTGCAGCTTCTAAAAAGCATTCGAGGACAGTATCTGCAGTTTAATTATCAAAAGTAACAAATCAGTAAGAGAAGTGCATGTGTATGCATGTATGAAAGTACGAATGCTTGTGCGACGGAGAAATCCTAACCATTTCGAAGTTCTCCGGACAAAAACACTGTTGTTTGTGGCCCGCATAGTTGTATAAGGGTGTCCAGTAAATCCACAACTGCTCCTTCACTATAGATCACATCCGACCCTAGCACTAGAAAACTGGTACACCTTAATTATCAATGGATACAAGATTAAATTTGATTGAATATTTATGATCTCATGAGAAATTATCAAAATGTTTATCAAAGGTGTTCAGCACTGTGACTCCAACATCAATTCAAATTTTAACGCATTATCTCGTGTTAGGTGACAATAAAATTATCTATTTACCTGTCATGATCCAAAGTTATGGATATCTTGATCTTTAACTATAGGTAATATCAATTGTCACTAGAGCCTTGATACTAATAGAGCAAAAGCTCCAACCCCCTCAAACTTTTTAGCCCATGGACCTTGGCTGAAAGAGCAAGGTGTGAATGAGAATATCCTATGGGACTCTGCCTAAAAGGGCACATCTTGATGACTAAACCACTCCCTTCTATCATTTCAATTCCTTTCATTTATTAGAACAAACATTCAGCACTAGCTTCATCAGCTAGTTAACTGAGACTATGGAAATCTATGAAGAAAAATCCTGCAGGAGATTTCCCAAGAAGGCTACAAAAGTTATGATGCTCCTCCTCAGAAACACATATAAATTATATGTGCATTTGTGCGTAAAACCTTTGAAATATAATCAACAACTCCATCCATACTAAAGAACTACCAAATCGTGATTCAGATCAATGTTGTCAAAGGCACGAGGTACACTCTAGGTGCTAGAGCCTAGATTAGAACCCCTATATTACTGCCTCAGGCACAAGGTGCAACAAAAGCCCCTGCCCTTGCCAGAGTGAAGTTCGTCTCAATATGTATATATGTATTTTTTTTGTGTGTGTGTGTATATAAAAGAAGCTTAAAATATATAGTTATGATGATAAACTCTAAAGAGTGGTCTAGTTTATCTACACAACAATGCAATTTTTCTGTTGGCCAATATGATTTCCTTATGGTCCCTTTTTTATGTTGAAAACTCAAAAAATTGAGAAGTGAAAGTTTGATACTATCCCTTTTCACTAGTAAAGGTACATTTGATAATTGATAAAGAAAGATAAAAGTAAGAGAAATAAAAAAGAAATCCAATCAAACATGCTTTTCTTATGTTTATCATCTTACAATAAAAAAACACGCCTAGAAGCAACGCACTAGGTGTGCGACAAATCAAATGTGCCTCGCTCGAAAAGATCTAAAGTGTTTTTTGTTGTTTAACACTAAGACGCAAGGTGTAGGCGTGCCTAAGCACACGCCTTGACAACACTGATTCAGGTAAATGTCTAGTCAACTGAAAACAAAATAACAACTACTTAAAGTGGAAATTAAACTCAGCTGATTGATAAAAATGAGGCACCAAATCTAAAATCCTGTCTAGTCAAGGCACAAGCCTAGGTGCTAAGATGCAGCTCATATCAAACAAAGCACCTTTCACCCCTTAAGGCAAGGTGATTTTCATAAGCCACATGCCTTTTGAACCTAACAAAGTAGGCTTAAAACACTCCACTACCATTACCACCAGAAAATCCATCCTTTATTACATAATCATGGAAAATCAGCATCCCTATTTTTATTATCAAACTAAACAAGCTTGTAACTAGGAAGGAATAAGGGAATCATAGTACCATAATCAGGTGGAGGTTCAACCAAATCATCGTCAGGGTCATCTCCCCAAGTGAGTTCCTTCACAGAAGCAGAACCCCGCACTCCATGTCGCAAGTTGCTCTCAACATTCTTTTTAAGTAACCTCAGTCTATCAGGCAGATCAGTGAGGATAACTTGAGCACCTAAAAGAGCTCCTATACAACTGAAAATGCAAATAACATACTCCCAAATGAGAATAGAAAATGTCTAAATTAAATTCTTTATAATTACTTCTAAATAGAGACAAGAATCATGAATTCTATGTGTAAGATATGCCAATTCAAGAATAAAATCCTGCTGCAAAACAACATGACAGCTAGAATCAGTTCAAGCCAGAGCTTCATAAGTCGGTCAGTTTTGAATTCCTCTTTTTTGAAGAGCCATGGCAATTTCAGAAAGCATCACTAACAGGCTAAACTATAGGAAATTAAAAAAAAATCAAGTTAAGGCCATGAAAGTTATTAGAAGTACCCAACTAATCCACAGCCAGAACCCAATTCAACGACCTTCTTGCCCTGAAGAACAAGCATCCCCAAGTCCACAGCATGCTCCAGAAACTTCCCTAACACAACTCCGCTATCCCACATGACTGCCCCAGTTACTCCAGGTTTTCCCTGCAGAGAAATATAAGTGTTTGGCAGAATTTACGGTATGAACGCAAAAGTCAGAAAAACGAAGATCGAACTCCTCCGCTTTATGTTTGGGTAGTAAAACTAATGGAATGAATTGAAAAGAGAAGGGGGGAGTACCAAGGAAGAAGGAGACTGGAGAATGGAGAGAGTGTGGCCGCAAGCATCGAGACGGAGTTGCAGAGAAGAGTGTGAAACGAAGGCGTTTTGTTTGGAGAGAGTGGGCTGTTGGATTCCCCAGAGCAGCATCGTCTCCTCCGCAGCTCCCGACTCTGTTTCCCATTCCAACACTCTTACCTCCCCTCCGTAACCTCCCAATTTCTTCGTTTCCATTCTCTCATCTTCCATTTTCCTCTTCTTCTTTTTTTTTAATTTGAAAAAGGTTTTACTTATATCAGATGTTACTAATCTATACGGCTATACATATGCATGAACACGCACACAATTAGGGTTAAAAAAAGCTTATTAAACTACTCGAGTTTCTTATGTGTTTTTTTATTTTTGTTTTTTAAAAAATCCACCCATGAATGATTTTCTAGAAAAGAATGGCATTTTCTTTCCTTTGTATCTTTCACCTTATGTTAATGAAATTTACGTTGAATTAGAAAAATATTCATTATTAATTTATCTATTTTTTCAATTTAGTCGATCTTTTAAATCTTTGTCGCTGTAATTTTATTTATTTATAGTTTATAATTGACCATCACTTTTAATATTAGTTGTAGACTATAGGGTCTATTATTTTTTTATATTTTAATAAAAAATTTCTACTTTTGTAGTACGCGTTTCCTCTATTCTTGTGACACGTTTTCTTTAATTTTTTTGTAATTCGTTTTATCTATTATTGTGGCATAATTTCAGCATACCTTAGTGGTCAATTGGTGCTCGTACAAAGATCTTCACAACGTTAATCTTTATTATGGTTCTATCAATAGTCTTAAAAAGATGATAACACTTAATTGATGGTTGGTTGCTAATATAATCAAACTTGGGCAGCAAGGTAATATGCATGATAACTTGTTTTGTTCATTACTCTTTTTTCACCCGTAAAGCATCTCATTTGAATAGAGACAAGAAAATTTATAAAATTTTTTAAATTTTAGCACCCATTGAAAGAAACTTATAGTAAACTTGTCTTTTTTTTAATAAAATTCAGATGCCATTATCTTTCATTTGGTTCTAAATAATATCTGTTATTTTCTGAAATTTGGGAAAAACCTCCAAACTAAGGCCCTTCCCAACAAAAGGGATGGTGGAGCGAACACTAGTGGCTTACCGGCTTACTGATTGCAGAAGATTCTTCACGATAGACGATAAAAACATTGGTAATTAATAAAACGTGATAATGATGCTGTAAATGATTGAGAATAATGGAAACATATCGTGGTAGTTCCTAGGGTATGCATTCGAATGATTCGGTCGGCTTTATTTTTATATATATAATCAAATAAACCAAACCGATTTTACTATAAAAATCATAATAATGATAATTATAGTAAATGATCCAATTAATGTAGCTTTCTTACAGAATAACAGTTATCTATGAGCCTGAAAGAACCTTTGTTAGAGTGCTCTGCACCGATGCAACTGAATCTATGGCCGACTTGGCAAACCAACTAAGTCCCACCTTAAACCGGTGCTCGTCCGTTGGCAATCTGATCAGGTATGCTATTTTCCTTGCTGAGAGGATGGAAATTTGGTTAAACACTTGAAATAGAAGCAAATGTAGAGAAGGTGTCAATTTATTCAGACAAAACAACTTACCGGCATGACCGATCGGACCCTCTAAGGTTAGACCATCGATGAAACTTGGTGAAATAGCTGCATCATTTCTACCTAGGGTCATCATCTCTCCAAGATTCTGGAATCTGATAATCAAATACAATGGGTTTAGACAACTTATTCTAGTTCAAGAACTTCAATACAACTTAACACAATGTACCGATCTTTGGGCATAAGAAAATTGACGCATGTAGACAAAACACATGCACACACTCAAACAGATGCCGTTGACCAACATCACATCGCTATATCCCGAAAACCTTCAGTTTTCTGATATACAAGACGGGACTTGCGGCAAAAGAAGGCATAAAAGTGGTGATTCCAGGTGGAAAAATCACTAACACAACAGTGTAGTATTATCTGAATGATGAAGAATAACCCAACAAAAAATGAGGGAACAAAGAGGATTGAGGATAAAATCTAAACTTCAATGACTATTAAAACAACTACTGTCCAAGTATGAACAACTCAGATCACTTCACCCTACTTTACATATTCGACTAATTTAACAACAGCATGGATGATGTCTATGCATATGTGAGCTTTTTCATATTGAAAACATTTCAAGGAATCAATTAAACCAACTAATATGTAAAATCTTAATGAAGGGGGAGATCGTACGGATGCTTTATTGAAAAAACACAATAGCAAACAGGATGAACAGGGGGGAAGAAAAATAATATCAAGATACATGGGCTAGAGAAAATTAAAACTCCACCGGTACCTTACCAAGCCATGCAATTTACTTTCATATTAATAAGTTGATGCAGGAGCATAATTTTATAATATTTTATTTTATTATTTCAGTTCTATTTTATAATATTTATTAATTATTAGATTTATGATAGTCGACTAAGGCTGGGAGTATTAAGTACTTTTAGGATTATCAATTATCTTTAGGGTTTAGAGTCTAGGATCATGATTAAACTTTGCTTGCAAGAAAGCTAGCCTATATAAATAAGTTGTAGGCTTTACGGCCAAAACAATCATTCTTATTATTTTCTTTGAATCAATAGTAAAACTAGAGGGTTTTTATAACTTCTTGAGTTCCATCTTTCCCATTCATATTTCAGTCATAACTTCACTGTTTTATTGCTGATTTTCTTATTAGCCACATCATACTAACCTAAATGGCAACAATGGACGATTATTAATGGCAGCCCATAGATTCCAACCAGCAAAGTCCGCTTGCTGAAAAGCAACCTGGGAAAGACAAGTAAGCAAGTCAATCAAACAAAAAAGAAAGCTAAGTAGAAAACATTACAGGTTTGGTAAGTTGCAGTTCCAGTTCCATAGAAAATCTTCAGTTCCATTCAGAAAAATATGAGTAGAAAAGTTGACTTTTGGCAGTGCTTCATCAAGCAGAGAAACATAAAAATATAACCAAATCTTACAAAAAACTAAAGCATGAAGGTTATACCTGAGCTGTGGCTGGCAGAAGCCTTCCAGTTGAGTCCCTTAGGGAAGACGAGTCACCAAGCGCAAATATACGTGGGTGGCCCTTAACACGGAGCGTTTCGTCAGTTTCTGCTTGTCCTCTGGCATTCAGTGGAAGTTCGCGGGGTTTGTCGCAGGGTTCAAGTTCAGGAAGAAGAGCTTTGGACCCAACTGTCCATAACACCAAGTCTGCTTCCAGAATTTGACTTTCCAATCCCTTTTCAGCAGGTTGCAGCTCCAAAACATATTTCTCAGAGTTGCATTCTGCAATGTTCTTGCCTTCTCTTATCACAGTTGCATCACCTGAAGCTTCCATGTCGCTGACTCTCCGTATGCAACGAACAAAATAACCAAGGAGAAGTTGCACTTTCCTAGATGAAAGAACCTAGTTCAATAGAAGAAACATTGTAAAGCCAAAGTTAAGGCTACTACAACAGCTAAAATTTACATACTACAAACATGAGGAAATTTACGCTTCAACTTCTGCTGAAAAATTAACATGCTTTTGTTTTGCATAATTTCAGTACCTTATCTACAAATAAAAGGAAGAAATCAAGTAGTGTTTCAAATTAAACTATCCTAATGCTTTAAGAATATGACTTTTCAGCAAGGAAATTAATAGGTCATCAGAAAAAGGCATGCGCTGATTAATAGGTTCCCAAATATGGCTTGAAAATCCATGCATTATCAGGATCAATGTTGATGCCCAATTTAAGCCCATTACCATTTTGGAAAACTGATCATGCCTTGGTCATGCAACCATCATACATGAACACTATAACTCAATTGTAAAACAATACAAACTCCTTTCCTTTAAAACCAGATAAACCACTCTCCACAATTTATAGTTTAATATGAAAAACCATGGTAACATAAGAAGAAAAAAGGACCAGATTTCCCATGTTTTCAAGAAGTTAGTATCTTACTTTTAAGGCTGCTTCCCTATTTCCAGCTGGGGCAGTTGGACAGATGGTGGTTTCAACATTAATAGCTTGTACTATTCCTCTATCTTGTAGTCTCTCTGAGATGGTAGCAGCTAACTCCACTCCAGAATAACCACAACCAACTACAGCCACACGGATAAGAGAATCTTTACCAAACTTCGTCCGCTCCAATGTTCTTAACTTCTTGTCAACTCTCTGCAGAAAACGCATAAAATGAAAGGATATAAAAGACATAATCCGGCAACAAACTAGAAACTAAATGAAGACTCCGTCAAGATATCAAGGGGGTAGCTGGAGGACTCTTACCTGTGCATCCTCTAGGGTGGAGAATGGTAATGCAAACTCTAAAGCACCAGGTACAACATCAAGTTTAGCTTCAGCTCCCAAAGCAAGAACCAACCTGGCTGCCCAAGATAAGGTAAAAAAACAGTATGAGACGGGCATTCAGAAAGTACGAGCAATCACAATAATAACAAATATGTATGTATGCTACTCAAGAAGACCACTTATGCAAAGCTCATAAATGTTGCCCAAGCGTTGAATAATAGTGCTAGAACCATACAAGACCAATACATTTTCATTTTCACATTGAATATTTATAATATTTAGTTCAGTGGCTTTAAGTCGAGAAATATAGCACAAGAAGAGAGGAGGAAGCAACAAAGTCAATGAGAAGTGGTCTTTAAGAGTACCTAGAAAGTTTTCATCATAAACTACGATTGGTGGTCAGGATAACAAAATTTTACCAGTCGTACTCAACGAGAAGGCCGCTTTCAAGCAGCACGGTGCCACCAGAACTTGATTGTTTATGGCCATTCATTCCCCAATGGTCAGACGGATGTAATAGTTTAACCTTGTCCTGGAGAAACTGAACACCCGTGTTTGCCAGTAACTCGGAAAAGCGAGGAGCAATTTCCCAGGCATCCACTTCTGCATCAGAAAATAGCTAAACAACAATCAAGCTCTTGATTTCATTTGAAAAGAAAGTTCAATTAAATATTCTGTAGAAACAAGAAACCATGTCCTCAAAAGTTAATCCAGAAAAAATACCTCCAGATAGAAGCTCATACAACATTGGCTTAAAAACAAATCGTTCAGACTGGTCAACTAGAAGCACCTGATCCCACATTCAATAAAGTAACCAAATCAGTTGAGAACGGGTGAAAATGAAATGTCACAGTAACATTGTTAAGATACTATCTTCTTTTTACAAGGAAAAGGAGGAATGATATCAAGGGACGTAAAGTCGTATGCTGTACGCATATAATGGAGAAGCAACCAATAGATGCATGTACGCAAGGTACTAAACTTCACGGATTTCTTACAAACTCAACTTATCAAATTAAGGGTACATGCTAAAACACAACATATAACAAAGAAAAAGGTTAAAGAAACTGTATTCTCAAATATCGAGTTACGTTGACCAGCATAATATTCATACTCTGCAGACTATGATGTTTCAAAAAGCACCACAGTAAAGTAAATAATAATCAAAATTCGATCTCAACATACCTGAGGTTTCTTGTCCTCGGGCCATAAAAGAGATTCTAGCCTTAAAGCAGTATATAAACCACCAAATCCACCGCCCAAAATGCACACCCTTGGTTTCTGTAAACAGAGATTCCTTCACAAGCTCACACAAGCATAAAAAAAAAGCTCAAATTTCTAACACCGTTTTTTTCTTAGTGTAAAATTGAATTGGTGCAGACTGTCCCTTTTTCATTGTTTCATGCCCAAAGGTACCGGCTTTAGAGCTTCTATAAAGCATTATGTAATGATGTCATATTCGTGGAAGCCACTACATGTATATAATTTTACAACTATTAAAGGATTTTTGCAAGTTCATCTGTCATAACAATAAAGCTTCATATTAGTTGTAATGATTTTTTTTAAAACGAATAATTGGGAATTTCCAAATTCCAATGGTCCGTTCTCAGTCCAGAGTTTACCAAAGCATATGTTTGTGGGAAGGACTAGGGAAACAAACCTTTTTATTGGGCCATGTGTAAACAGGAGGAGGCGTTTTATTAGCTTCAGATATTTCTGGTAACGGCGGAGCTCCGCCAGCATTTCCAGCCACGGCTGAAGAAAAACTGGATGCTCTGAACCTGGATAAAGCGGAGGGTCCAGCCCTCAACCTAGCCGAGTAACCAGTATATAGTCGATTCCATCTATTACCATTTCCCCGGCTACAAAGTCCTAATGAAAACAAAAAGAAATTATATTTGCAGGAAAAACAGATCGTAAAAAAAGAAAAAACAATAATAGAGAAAGAGGGATAGTACTGTTGAAAGGCAGGAGTGCAGCAACTGAAGTAGAAGAAGAAGCAAGGAACGCCATTGAAGAGTGAATCAAAGGGGCAAGGGAAGTGGTTGCTCTGCTGCTGAGTAGTGAAATAATGGATTTCTGGTAGTTTTGATGACACGCTGCTCCTAAGATCTCTTGTGGACACCTTCCTTTTCCCTTTGGGCTTTGAATGGATTTTATTCGCCTATTTTATTTTATTTGAATCAATTTCTTAAATTTTATTTTGCAAATTAAATTTGATTTGATTTGATTCTTTTCCCAAATTAACTAGATAAATTATTTCGTTTATTCGTTTACTTATTTTTAACAATTAAATGAATTTATTTGAATTTGTTGAGTAATTTTAGTAAAAAAAGAGAGTATTGTTAAAAAAAGTGAGAGTATTATTCTTTTTAAAAAATTTGAGTCCGAGCAGCTTTATATGTCTGATGTACGTATCTTTTTAATGGGTTAAAATTAAAAGAATAAACTAAATTACTCGAATCTAATATAATTTTTAGTTTTTCAATTTAAATGTTTACTTGTAAAATGTTTGACGGTAAACGTGGATCGAAAGGTTCATCTTTCTAATAATTTTTTGTAATATTTAATTTAAATTAGTTTGTTAATAAATTAAATATTAATAATTATACTAAAATAACAAGAAAAAATTTCAAAAATTTCACAAAACATAGAGCTTATTTAGGCTATATATCAAAAAGGTATTAGCTAGGCATTGCCAATATATCAACTCAATCAAACCACGCATACGCCCTCCGATTAATGAGTTAATTAAAACTGTACATAAAAAATTAGTGTTAAATTACATTTTTTTAAAGAAGTGTTAAATTACATTTAATTTTTTGAATTAGTTGATTTATTAAAATAAATTTCGTTGTGCATTATAAATTTAAATTAAATTATTAATCTTAAAATTATCGATAAAATAACACAAATTATTTAACTTTAAATTGTAATCCATTTTGAACAAGCACATTTAACAGGTTGGTGAAGCTGCTTCTTAATGTTCCCTCATTTTTTTAGGTCATGGAACTAGACCCGCTAAGAATACTCATATTCCTTTCCCTAAAGTTCCCCTGCAATTTATGAGTCCGTTTATTTCACTTAAAATTGTTCTCGAAAAATAAACTACAATTTTTTAAAAATTAATTGCATAAATTATTTTCCGGTGTTTCGAATGATATCGTGCAATTCATTTTACACTATTTAGTTACAAAAAAAGCACAACAAAATCAATATTAAAGACTTATTATTAGGTGTTTAGATGATGTTGTACAATTTATTTTCACTGTTTTAATATAAGATACACCTTAATGATTTTATCTCTAAACACTTACAATTAAAAATTACATTTTTCACAATTAATCATTGGCAACAAAAGAAAAGCACAACAAAATGAATATCAAAGACTACCTAATATAACATAACACAAATTGCAATTCCTTAACACTTAAAACCTCAACTACATCTTCAGTACTACAGTCCACATTTAGTTGAAACCTATTTGTTGAACTAACCAATGCACATTTAGTTCAAATCTATTTGTTGAACTAACGAATGCAACTTTTCTTTTAGCTTGTGAACTTACAAAATCAACAACAGAGTCTTCGTTGTTTGAATCCAACACGATCTTCTCTTTATTAATCAAATATTTACGCGTAACAATTTTTTCAACAATTGATCTTACATCATGCTTCTTCTCCGAACTTTAGTCAATATTTGCTCAATTACAATTGATGTACTTTTTTTTTTAATTTTGTTGGCCTTCAATTAATTTTTTTTGGACATAACTATTTACGTGGTCAATATTTGAAACTGATGCTGCAGCAACGAAAAAAATTTAAAAAAAATTGCATGCCAGTGATACAAACTAAAAATTCAAAACTAACATATAAAATATAAGCTGCAAGGTAGTAATACAAACTAAAAACGCATCACACAAAAAATACTAACATAGCACTTCACACACATCCTTACCACAAAACATTACATTCAAGTAAATAGCCAGTAATTTGCATGTGTTTGAAGTGCTCCTTTTCTATAAACAATAAACATTTCATTACTTAACTCATGTAAAAGTTCTCAATACAATTAATTACCTTCTTTTGCAGTAAATAACTTCTTCCAATCACTCTTCCTTTCTTAAATCACAAGTTAATTTTAATTTTTTAATCATCTGTCTAACCACCATTACACCAATAGAAAAAAATTAAGTAGAAAAATAAAATATGATGATCAAACAGCCAAGAATTATAAAAAAATCAACATATAAAAGTAAAAAATTCTCAGCACACAAAAATATGTTAAAATACATTGAGAGCTCTACTTATTTCAAAAAATCAAGAAAATTTTACAGTAAAATATTAAAAAATCTTCACTTTTTTTGAGAAGGAAGTAAAATAGAGAGAGATGCAAAAATTTAGGAATAAGGAAATCTTATTTGAAGAAAAGAAAAAAAGGCAAGAAATATGAATGTAAAAAAAAATCTTATTTAGGTATTGTCATCATCGAAGAGGATGAACAGAAGTTCACCTAAGTTATATCGTCGTCAATCTGAGATCTTGATGTTGGAGAGAAAGAGACGTGATGTAGGTGAGGAAGAGAGGCCAAATATTTTTATAAAGAGACAAATTTTAGAGTTGAAACTAACAATTGTAATTGCGGTATACTGAATTTATATGCTCCGAATGAAGCTAGGGAAAAGAGTATTTTTTTTAATGAAGTCTTTGAGTGTATTTCTGCTATGAATGTTCCGGTAATAATTGGCGAGGATTTAAATGTTGTGCTAAATGCTGAAGAAAGACACGGGGGTTCAGTTTCGTCTGAGTCTGCAGCAGTTTTCGGAGAGTTTATTTACAGGAATAATTTAATTGATTTACCGTTGTCGGGTGGAAAATTCACTTGGTTTCGTGGTGGTAATAATGTTGAAGCCAGTAGGTTGGATAGGTTTTTATTATCTCCGGAGATAATGTTGAGTTTCTCAAATTTGATCCAGTGCTCCCTCCCTAGGAGCCTATCCGATCACCGGCCAGTTTTAATTAAGGAAGCTGCTAAGGGGATGGAAATCGACCCTTTAAATTGATCAATTTGTGGCTATCAGATAAGCAGTTGGTGGATAAGATTTCGGTTACTATTGGGTGTATGGCTGGAAAAGGTGTAGGGAGTACCTTGAGAACAGTTAAATCAATAATCAAAAGCTGGGCTAGGGAAGAAAGTCGAAGATCGAAGGTAGGAACAGTGGGCTTGGAAGCAAAGCTGGAGGATTTAGAAAATAAATTGATCGATGAAGGCTACAATCCTGAGTTAGTTTCTGAAATGCAGTCCCTAAGAATTAATTTGTGGAAGAATTATCACAAGGAGGAGCGAGATTGGTTCCAAAAATCGAGAATTCGCTGGTTCAACGAAGGAGACAAGAATGTTGAGTGTGTAAAAGTTCTATTATCTACACCCTTTTTAACACATATTTCTGCTGTATTCAAGCATCATTGCATTGCATTTAGGTTAGTTTACAGCAAAACATCACAAATGGATTAAAGGCACGGATTCTACTAAAAATGGCTGATTTTGCAGGTAACTGCCATGGTTGAGAAAGAAGGCAGGCGCAGGGTAGATAAGCAGAAGAGCTGAACTGGACAAGCAGACGACGAGGACGAAGCTGCCAAGGAGCTGTCGTGACAGCAAGGTGATAGCAACCTAATGAAGAGGAAAAGTAAAGTGGACCTCGATAGATAGAGAAAAATCTGCTCGTCTGTCATGTGAAAGCCAAATATTTTTCCAAGCCCCGGATCAAAAGATATGTCAAGCCAAAGCTCAAGGAGAGGAATTCCCTAGAAACAAGGATGGCGGCTGCAAAGTAGGATACTTAGAGATTAAGTCTTTATTAGAATCTTACTTTTAATTAAAGTTGTAATCCTTGTTAACTTAGAATACTTGAGCCCAAAGCTTATATAAGGGCATAGATTTTAACCTAGGAGAGATCATCCTCATTCTACCCCATAACCGATAACCTAAACCCCTCTTCCGTTCACCCGTCACCGACATGTTCTAAATTCCCCCTAGGGCCACGGGTTGTTTTGTAAAGTAGTTGCAAGGGTTGTTTTGTTTTAGGATTTTCCAAGTTCAATAAAATAGACTTCAAGTTCTCTTATTTTGGTTATTAATATCTTGCAAGAGCATCGGGAGAGCATTGTGAGGTTATCCATTTACTTAGCATCGGGAGAGTTAAGTATACGAAAGAAATAAGAGCGAGTTCTCTAGTTTATAGTTGAACTATCTTGTGCCTAGGGATAGGGCAAGGTTAAGTGGCTAAGGAAGAATTCATACACATCGGTGTTCATCCTTCGATTCACGCCGGGAGGTATCATCAAGACGTGATCATCGACAGACTTGGACCTAGGGATAGGCCAAGGCAGATCTGGGATTCTTGCCAAACTTGAAGTACGGAGTTGGTGTGTTCGCTGCCGCGACAACTAAAGGACAGCCGCCGCGACAGGTGCTGTCGGCGACGGGAGCGACGACAGAACTGGAGTTCCTAAGCAATCCAATACCTGCACTACTGAGCAATTCAATACCAGCCTATTCTCTCTATCTTGATAACTCAATTCTTTTATTTGCGTTTTTACCTTATTATTCTCGTGACAACTCTCAAATATTTCTTTTACTTTCGTGCAGTAAATCAAGGTGAAGCTATTAGCCCAATCCCTGTGGAGACGATATCCGATACTTCGTATCACTTTACTACTTGCGTCGTGTACACTTGTACTACAATTGCGATAGACTCTTTTACACGCAACAAGTTTTTGGTGCCGTTGCCGGGGATTGGCAACATAACTCTACCTTTCTTTTATTGCACTTTTCGTTTTAATTTTTGTTTTTCTTTTAATTTTTCTTTTTCTATTTTTCGTTAGTACTTTCAACTCTTGCTTTTCACGAGGTTTTCTTGTTTATGCACAGATCTAAAAGAGGTGAAGATCCTGAGTATAAATTAGATCCGAAAATTGAACGTTCCTTTAATCTCAAGAAACAACTTCGCCACCTATTAGACAGGAACGAATACCTTGAAGAACAGCTAGAGAAGATGGCCCGTAATCCGCCCGCTGGTGGAGGTGTTATACCGCCTGTCGGCGACCCGCCTGCGGTAGATGGACGACGGTCATGTCGTGACTACATGCTGAATGATCATGTAGAGCTGGAGACCACGCTGCCGGATATTGATGTTGATAACTTTGAGCTTAAACCTGTCATGTTTAGTATGATCAACAATGCCGAGCAGTTTAGTGGTGCTGTGACAGAAGATGCTAGGGAGCATCTCAAAACGTTCCAGGAGATCTGTGGTTCGTTTAGACTACCAGGAGTTAGTCCGGAGATACTGAGGCTTCGGTTATTTCCCCATTCATTGAGGGACAGAGCTAAAACTTGGTGGAATAAACTTACGCCGGGTTCAATCGTAACTTGGGCAGATTTATCTCGTGAATTTTTATCTCGTTTTAATCCTTCGCATTTATCTGAGCGATTACGTAATGAAATTGCTACTTTTCAACAGGAAGATGACGAGCCAATGCACGAGGCCTGAGACAGATTTACTACCCTTTTGCGGAACTGCCCAATGCATGGATTTCCCGTCTGGAATCAGGTAACTAAGTTTTATAATGCTGCTAACTTACAAACTCGTATTCGAATTGATTCTGCAGCAAATGGACTATTATTGGATAAAGATCCAGACGAGGCATTGCAAGTTTTGAAAAATCTGGCTAAGAATGAGGAACAGTTTCCGACTGCAAGAAGAGGGGGTAAACGGGTACTTGCTGTCAAGGACTATGAGGCCGACAGCACTATGAAATCACAGGTAGCATTCCTCACTAAAGCAATGAAACGGTTATTGAATGAAGATGAATTTCAAGGATTTGCTGTCGAGGAAGTTTGTACCATCTGTGAGGGAAATCATAGTCGGGATGAGTGCCCAATACAAATAGAAGAGGGAAAATATGTTGGAAATTACAAGCCGAATTACAATTCCAACAATTATAATCCCAATTGGCGGAAGGATCCCAAATTTTCCTGGAGTAATCCTAACAATGCCCTGAATCCGCAAGAACATAATCAGAATCAGGGAGGACCTAGATTGCTGACGCGACAGCAACTGCCGCCGCAACTGCCGCCGCACCTGCCACCGCAGCAGCAACAGCAGCCACCACCTGCCACGAACAGTATATTAGAACAGACTCTGGCCACCTTTATGTCTCAGACCGGTACATATATGGAAAATATGAATCAGTTTGTCAAGAAAACAGAAACCTTTATGGATAAAACTGAGATGAGGATGACAAATCATGAAGCTACCTTGAAATCTCTTGAGACACAAATGGGTCAGGTTTCTCAACATATTAAGCCGAGGCAGAATGGAGGATTCCCTAGCAATACTGAAAATGCTAGACCGCCCCCACATGAGCAATGTAAGGCAATTACTACTAGGAGTGGGAAGAAACTACCAGGGCCAGAAAAGGAAGCTGGAACAGAAAAGGAACCTGCCTTGGATACACCTACCGAGGAAGCTGCCCCGACAGGTGATAAACAGACTGCTGCCGATGAGCCTGTCACGACAGCAGAAGCGACAGAGGAGAAAAAAGATGATTACCATCCTCAGATTCGCATGCAGTGGGAAGGGCGCATTGCTGATTATCGTCCTCCGCCACCTTTTCCTCAACGGATATAGCAAGCTAAGCATGAATCTCAACTTAAAAAGATTTATGATATTTTTAAGTAGGTTCATATTAATATTCCGTTGTTAGATGTTGTTAGGGAGATGCCCGGTTATGCTAAATTTCTCAAGGATGTTATGTCGAAAAAATCTAAACTTGGGGAATTTGAAACGGTAAAGATGCAAGAAGGTTGCATGAGTATTCTTCATCGGCAGCCACTCTAGAAAAAGAAGGATCCGGGGAGCTTCATCATACCTTGCGTAATCGGAAATAAATTCGTGGGTAAGGCACTTTGTGATCTTGGTGCCAGTGTTAATCTAATGCCCAAATCTATTTTTCAGAAATTAGGTATTGGGAAGGCGCGGCCCACGACAGTAACTCTGCAGCTGGCCGACCGCTCTTACGTTCACCCAGAGGGAAAAATTGAAGATATTCTGGTAAGAGTGGATAAGCTTATTTTTCCTGCTGACTTTCTTATCTTAGATTGTGAGGCAGACGAAAACGCACCAGTCATCCTTGGGCGACCCTTCTTAGCCACGGGAAGATCATTGATTGATGTGGAGAAAGGAGAACTCACCATGCGCGTGAACGATCAAGAGATTAAGTTGAATGTTCTCCAAGCGATGAAACACGCTGATGTGGACGAGGAATGCAAGGCCATCATTGAGGTGACCTTTGATCAACCCTGCATCAGGTCGGGCTGCCGTGATATAAAATTTGGTCACTGCCGCGACAGCCATCTACAGGCCTGTCACGACAGCAACGACGACAGCACCGACGACAGCGACTCCTCTGAATCTGATACATCTGATACTGAAGGTCAGGAGGAGGTAAACTGGTTAGGTCATCGTCCAGGTAAGTTATTCGAACCTTTGAATTACACTTCGGATAACCATTTAATCCAAAAGCCATCTACTGTTGAATCACCTGCCTTAGAACTTAAGCCCCTGCCAGGGCAGTTAAAATACGCTTATCTTGGTTCAAATGACACACTGCCCGTAATCATCTCTGCTAAGCTGCCACAGGGACAGGAACGGCAGCTCATCGGCATGCTAAGGCAGCACAAGAAGGCGATTGGATGGACGATAGCAGACATTCAAGGCATTAGTCCGGCATTATGCATGCACAAAATCCTCCTAGAGGAAGATCATAAGCCGACTATTGATGCCCAAAGGCGGCTAAACCATGCGATGAAGGAGGTAGTGCGTAAAGAGATAATCAAATGGTTAGATGCTGGTATTATTTACGCCATCTCCGACAGCAAATGGGTGAGCCCGGTGCAATGCGTTCCTAAGAAAGGAGGAATGACCGTGATAACCAACGAGAACAACGAGTTAATCCCAACCAGGATTGTGACCGGTTGGAGGGTTTGTATGGACTATCGGAAGCTTAACAAAGCTACCCGAAAGGACCACTTTCCTTTACCCTTTATTGATCAAATGCTTGATAGATTATCGGGTAAACCTTACTATTGTTTTCTTGATGGTTATTCAGGTTACAACCAAATTGCTATCGCACCGGAAGATCAAGAAAAGACGACTTTTACATGCCCCTACGGAACATACGCGTTTAGGAGGATGCCGTTTGGACTCTGTAATGCACCTGCCACCTTCCAAAGGTGCATGATGGCTATATTCTCCGACATGGTAGAGGACTTCCTTGAGATTTTCATGGATGATTTTTCCGTCTTTGGAGACGATTTTGAGAGCTGCCTCGGCAATCTTCAAAAGGTACTTGAAAGATGTGAAAAAGCTAATCTTGTTCTAAATTGGGAAAAATGCCACTTTATGGTGGACGAAGGGATAGTCCTTGGCCATAAGATTAGCTGCCGTGGGATAGAAGTCGACAGGGCAAAAATTGAAATCATAGAGAAGCTGCCGCCGCCAACAACAGTCAAGGGCATTAGAAGTTTTTTAGGGCATGCTGGTTTTTATCGGAGATTCATTGCAAATTTCTCAAAAATCACCAAGCCTCTATGCCATCTCTTAGAGCAGAACCGACCCTTTGACTTTAATGATGAATGTACTGAAGCATTCAAGGTTCTGAAGGAAAAACTAGTGACAGCCCCTATAATACAGCCACCAGACTGGACACAGCCATTTGAGATTATGTGTGATGCTAGTGACTATGCTGTCGGGGCAGCACTTGGGCAGCGCAGAGATAAGTTGTTTCATGTCATATACTATGCCAGCAAAACATTAAATGACGCCCAAGTGAACTACACCACCACAGAAAAGGAGCTGTTAGCTGTGGTGTTCTCCATCGACAAGTTTCGTTCTTACATACTTGGGACGAAAGTAATAATACACACCGACCATTCCGCCCTAAAGTATTTGTTCGCAAAGAAGGATGCAAAGCCTAGATTGATACGGTGGATCTTGCTATTACAAGAGTTCGACCTTGAGATCAAGGACAAAAAGGGGACAGAAAATCAGGTGGCAGACCACTTGTCGAGGTTGGAGAAGGAACAGAGTCTACCAATAGACGAGACAAACATACTGGAGACCTTCCCAGATGAGCAGCTCTTTGCTGCCGCAATCGCTGTCGCGACAGCCATGGCGGCAGATAAGTCTTCTGAACTCCCCTGGTATGCTGATTTCGTTAATTTTATAGTTAGCGGAATACTTCCTTCTGATCTTAATTATCAAGCCAGGAAGAGGTTCCAAAATGATGTTAAACATTATTATTGGGACGAACCTCTTCTTTTCAAACTATGCGCAGATCAGGTTATAAGGAGGTGTGTACCACAAGAAGAGCAAGAAGACATTCTCCATCACTGCCATGCTTCACAATATGGAGGACACTTAGGAGGCAACAAAACTGCTGCCAAGGTGCTGCAGTCAGGGTTCTACTGGCCGACACTGTATAAAGATGCACAAGACTTTTACAAGAACTGCGACAGGTGCCAGCGGACAGGTAACATCTCGAGGAGAAACGAGATGCCACTGCAGAACATTCTAGAAGTCGAGATCTTCGACGTGTGGGGGATTGATTTTATGGGACCTTTTCCATCTTCATGTGGAAATCTATACATCCTCCTAGCAGTGGATTATGTCTCTAAGTGGGTAGAAGCTATCGCCACTCAAAAGAATGATGCCAAGACGGTCCAAAAGTTTTTACACAAAAACATTTTTTTCTAGATTTGGCATCCCTAGGGCGATTATCAGTGATGAAGGGAGACATTTTGATAATAGGGTAATTGCTGCCGCCTTGAAGAAATATGGTGTCAAGCACAGGATCGCGACAGCATACCACCCACAGACCAATGGACAGGCTGAGATATCCAATAGGGAAGTGAAGAACATTCTTGAAAAGATGGTTAAGCCAACTAGGAAAGATTGGTCTTTACTTTTGAATGATGCATTATGGGCATATAGGACAGCTTTTAAGACTCCATTGGGCATGTCTCCATACCGTTTAATTTATGGGAAAACCTGTCATCTGCCTGTCGAGATCGAGCACAAAGCATATTGGGCAATAAAGGCAATGAATATGGACTTGGACAAGGCAGGCCAGAAAAGGCTATTAGATCTGAATGAAATTGAGGAATTACGGACAATGGCCTACGACAATGCAAGAATTTACAAGGAAAAGACTAAGAAGTGGCATGACAAGAAACTGCTGCCACGACAGTTCTGCCCAGGGCAGCTTGTGTTGTTGTTTAATTCTAGACTTAAACTCTTCCCAGGAAAGTTAAAGTCTAGATGGTCTGGCCCGTTCCAAGTGGTACAAGTTTTTCCCCATGGTACCATCACAATCCGATCATTAAAAGACAGGCACCAATCAAAGTCAATGGACAGCGCCTCAAGCATTATCAGGGGACTGAAGCCCCAGGAATACAGGAAGTGGTTACTTTAGGAAATTTTATTCGAATAATGTTTTGTTTTTCTATTTTTAAAAGACAGGCACCCCTAATTTAACCTAAATTCTATTTTTATTATTTATTATTTATTAGGAAATTAGGTTTATTTTATTCGAATAATGTTTTGTTTTTCTATTTTCTGTTTTTAGGAAATAAAGGAGTCAAGAAGAAAAGGAGAAGTGACCCAAGCCCACCACCCATCCATCAGCCCAACAAAGACCATTTATGGAAGCCTGTCGTTTCGGCTGCCGCCGCAGACAGATATGACAGGCTGTCAACAGACTGACACGGCAGACGCAGAAGCGTGTGGCAGACGCGTAACAGACGCATAAATGCGTGTCAGACGCGTTAGACACGCTAAATCCCATCCGTCGCCCCGTTATTCACGCCTGCCGTTACAGCATTAAACGGGCAGCAACTCGACCGCTATAAAATCCCGTTTTCATTTTCATTTTTCTCACTTCTGCTTATTCTTCCTTGCTTTCTCCTCTAGCTTTTATTTGCTTTCTTTATTTTCACAACCCTTGCCACTAACATGTCATCTAGACAGACCCGCCGTAGTGCTGCCTTAGCTTCTTCTTCAGCAGCAGCAACGCCCTTCGCCACAAAGGAGTTATGGGAGGAACGGGGTTTCGTTTACATCCGAAAAGCACCCAACATGGGACTCCGCCCATTTATCACAAAGGCAATCACAGCTCAACTATTAGAGCACTTCGCTGAACAACCGACAGAACTAAACGACACATTAGTCCGGGAGTTTTATGTTGCCATAGACAGCAGAGCGGCAACATCTGTCACCGTTCGAGGAGTAAAGGTGCCCTTCACTGCTGACAGCATCAACCACATGTTTGGCCTCTACTTTGGCCCCGATGATGATGCCCACCAGAAATTTCTCGACACCCTAGATGCTGCCGCCTATGGTGCTGTTATGGCGGAAGTGACAGAGGAAGGAACAACATGGACAACCAACAAAAAGAACCCCCACTCTGTCAAAAGGGGGCAGCTCCTCCCTGAAGCCAAACTCTGGAACGCTTTTATCAAAAAGCGTATCATGCCTTCTTCCCACCACACGACAGTTAACCAGCAGCGGCTCGCCCTTATTCATTCAATCATGCACAACCAGCCTATCAATGTGGGCCGCTATATGAGGGACAACATCCTGGACTGCACCTTCCGCTCCGACTCCCGCCTCTACCTGCCGTTCACAATAACCTCCTTATGCCGCTGTGCTGCTGTCCCCGAGGAGCCCTCCGACAAACTACTCAAGGGCAGAGGCTGGACAGACAACAACATCAACAGCCTCATGGAGCTGGTAGTGGCTACGCCTATCTCTTCTTTCAACCCAGCCGGCTCCCCAGCAGAATCATCAGAGGAGCCTGCCCCTGAACCTGCTGCCGCCACCACTCCGACAGACCAGTCTGCCCTCATCCTTGCTGCGATACAACGGGTAGAGGAGAGGCAAATGGGATTGATGACGTTCATTCGGGACTTCGCTAACTCGACGGTAAATTTTATTACCAACACTTTATATTTTCCCGATGTTAATTTCCCTACTTTTCCTGCCCATTTTTTCCACATCCCCACCCCTGTCCACACACCTACACCACCTGCCTCCCCACATTCCCACTCTACTGCCTCCACCACATCACCTGCCCCGACGACAGCAGGCAGTCCACCGGCCGACACCTCTGCTAGAGGAACAAAAAGGCCTGCCTCCGATGACAGCCCTCTGATCATGAGGAATTTGGAGAGAGAGTTTACGTCTGTCAAGAGGCAGAAGCACGTGGCAAATAGGAAGCTGATGCCCAAGGCTAGCACCACCAATAGCAGCACTTGGGACAGTGGCAGCAGTTCCGACGTCCAACTCGTGGAGCAACCTGCCCCTGCACCTGCCCCTGAACCTGCCCAGCCTCCTCCACAGCCCAGACGCCGCCGTCAGATCCGTGTCAGCAGCAGCAGCGAGGACAGCGACTGAAAATTTAAGTTTTATTTTCCTCTTATTGCTGCCTGCTTTTATCTTTTGTGATGTACTTTTCTTCATATTTTTTTTTCTGTCATTTTGCATTGAGGGCAATGCAACCCTCGAGCTTGGGGGTGGCAACCCTCCATCATTAATGGAGTCTTAAGTACATCTTTTCATTATTTGTTGTGTCTTCTTTTTAAATAAGTTCTCTTAAAAAAAATCAGAAAAGATTAAACTGTTGGCTTAAAACTGTGAAGTTAACTTACCTGTCATGACAGCTCTGTCGTGGCAGCATCTTTAGGACAGTTTAAAGAGAAGTTTAGAGCCTTTCTATAGTTCTGAAAACTTAAACACCATTGTGACTGTTATATTGCTTAGATTTCTTTTAGCCAAACTAGAATAGGATGCTTAGAACTTGAATAGCCCCTAGAGGTGCCTAACACTGGCTCTAGGAAAGAAGTTTAGCAAAAGAAATTCAAAAACCTAGAGGTGCCCGAAACTGGCTCTAGGAAGCTAACTAGAGGTGCCCAAAACTGGCTCTAGAAAAATTTAGCTTGAAAATAGAAGAAAAAGAAGCATGAAAATGTGTCTTCAAGAAAATAAACTTTGGCATAAAAATTCGAGTTAAAGAGTTGAATATTCTAGTGAAACTAAGAGAGTCTTAGCATATAACTGTTCACAAGCATGCACACACTGCACGAGAACTATAGTGAGATTCCGGACAGATCCTAAACTTTCCGACAGGTTGCTGCCGCCACAGAGAATGAGCGACGGGTAAGGGACAGTTCACTGTTTGAAGGCCAACACAAAAATATTCATTTTTCTTTTAGGTTTAACTGCTTGAGGGCAAGCAAAAACTTGAGTTTGGGGGTGTGTTGAGTGTGTAAAAGTTCTATTATCTACACCCTTTTTAACCCATATTTCTGCTGCATTCAAGCATCATTGCATTGCATTTAGGTTAGTTTACAGCAAAACATCACAAATGGATTAAAGGCACGGATTCTACTAAAAATGGATGATTTTGCAGGTAACTGCCATGGTTGACAAAGAAGGCAGGCGCAGGGCAGATAAGCAGAAGAGCTGAACTGGACAAGCAGACGACGAGGACGAAGCTGCCAAGGAGCTGTCGTGACAGCAAGGTGACAGCAACCTAATGAAGAGGAAAAGTAAAGTGGACCTCGATAGATAGAGAAAAATATGCTCGTCTGTCATGTGAAAGCCAAATATTTTTCCAAGCCCCGGATCAAAAGATATGTCAAGCCAAAGCTCAAAGAGAGGAATTCCCTAGAAACAAGGATGGCGGCTGCAAAGTAGGATACTTAGAGATTAAGTCTTTATTAGAATCTTACTTTTAATTAAAGTTGTAATCCTTGTTAACTTAGAATACTTGAGCCCAAAACTTATATAAGGGCATAGATTTTAACCTAGGAGAGATCATCCTCATTCTACCCCATAACCGATAACCTAAACCCCTCTGCCGTTCACCCGTCACCGACATGTTCTAAATTCCCCCTAGGGCCACGGGTTGTTTTGTAAAGTAGTTGCAAGGGTTGTTTTGTTTTAGGATTTTCCAAGTTCAATAAAATAGACTTCAAGTTCTCTTATTTTGGTTATTAATATCTTGCAAGAGCATCGGGAGAGCATTGTGAGGTTATCCATTTACTTAGCATCGGGAGAGTTAAGTATACAAAAGAAATATGAGCGAGTTCTCTAGTTTATAGTTGAACTATCTTGTGCCTAGGGATAGGGCAAGGTTAAGTGGCTAAGGAAGAATTCATACACATCGGTGTTCATCCTTCGATTCACGCCGGGAGGTATCATCAAGACGTGATCATCGACAGACTTGGACCTAGGGATAGGCCAAGGCAGATCTGGGATTCTTGCCAAACTTGAAGTACGGAGTTGGTGTGTTCGCTGCCGCGACAGCTAACGGACAGCCGCCGCGACAGGTGCTGTCGACGACGGGAGCGACGACAGAACTGGAGTTCCTAAGCAATCCAATACCTGCACTACTGAGCAATTCAATACCAGCCCATTCTCTCTATCTTGATAACTCAATTCTTTTATTTGCGTTTTTACCTTATTATTCTCGTGACAACTCTCAAATATTTCTTTTACTTTCGTGCAGTAAATCAAGGTGAAGCTATTAGCCCAATCCCTGTGGAGACGATATCTGATACTTCGTATCACTTTACTACTTGCGTCGTGTACACTTGCACTACAATTGCGATAGACTCTTTTACACGCAACAAAGAACACCAAGTTTTATCATGTCACAACGTCGATTAGGAAGTGTAAAAACAGAATTGGAATGATTGAAAAAGATGGGATTGAGTTAACTGAAGATTCTGCTATTTCTAAGACATTCGAAGAGTATTTTCAGGAAGCTTACAAGGTGGCAGATACAATCCCCATAAAAAATTTTGAGTGCGACTTCAATCAATTGAGTAGTGAATCGGCTAGTGCTCTTGAAGAACCATTCAACTCAGAGGAAATTTGGGCAGCAATACAGTCGTGTGATGGCAATCGAGCCCCGGGCCCGGATGGCTTTAATTTAGAGTTCTTCAAAAAGTTTTGGCCAGCCTTTAAGGAGCTTATATTGGCTTTTTTCAATGATTTTTTTAAAGGCAAAGTGAAGGACCAATTCTTTAACCATTCCTTTACATCCCTTATCCCGAAAAAACAAAGCCCTCGAGTTGTTGAAGACTTCAGACCCATCTCTCTTGTTAACAATATCTATAAGATTTTGGCGAAAGTTTTGTCAAGAAGGCTGGCTAGATGTATGAACGAAGTGATAAGCGACAACCAGTTTGCTTTTATAGCGGGGAAACAGATCACGGATTGTTCCTTGATCGCGAACGAGGTGATTGATGATCTAAAGAAAAGGAAGAAGCAAGCGATAGTGTTCAAGGCGGACTTCAAGAAGGCGTATGATACAGTGGACTGGTCTTTCCTGGATTTTGTTCTTGGGAAAATGGGGTTTGGACAAAAATGGAGGAGATGGATGTTTCTGTGCATTTCTACGGCCAAAATATCGGTTTTAATAAATGGAAAGCCGACAAATATGTTCCTTATCGGCAAAGGTTTAAGACAGGGGTGCCCTTTATCCCCTTTCTTATTTAATATCTTTGGCGAAGCACTGAGTGTTTTGTTGAGTAAAGCTACTGCCGAGAACATTATTAAAGGAGTCGAAGTGGGCAGAATCGGTATGAAGATTTCGCATCTGCAGTTTGCAGATGACTTGATCATCTTTGCAAAGGCTGAATTGGAGAACGTGAAGAGTATCAAGAGGGTTCTCAGATTATTTGAAATAGCTTCAGGCCTAAGTCTTAATATGAAGAAATCCACTCTGTATGGGGTTAATGTTGATCATCAGTGTGTTCAGTGCTGGGCGGAGGTTTTGCACTGTCGGTCAGGAACATTTCCAACAACGTACTTAGGAATTCCGTTGGGTTCATCCACTAATGCAGTGGCTAAGTGGCAGCCTATTCTGGATAAATTTACGTCCAGATTAGAAGGTTGGAGTGGGAAATTTCTGTCGATTGCTGGAAGGTTATGTTTGATAAAGTCGGTCTTGTGCAGTCTCCCCATCTACTATCTAGGTATGTTTATGATGCCAAAATCTGTAGCGGATAAACTCAACTCATTAATTGCTAAATTTATTTAGGGGCCTAACTCAAATCGACCGATTCACTGGGTGAAGTGGAATAACCTTGTAAAACCAAAAGATTATGGTGGTCTTGGATTTTTCGACCTAAGATTGAAGAATAGGGCCCTCCTTAATAAGTGGATTTGGAGATACAGTATTGAACCTGATAGCCTTTGGAGGAAGATCATTGATGCTAAGTATGACTATGTGCAGTCTAATCTTGTTCCAAAACCTATTTCTAATCGATCTGTTTCATGTGTGTGGAGGAATATCTTGTTGCCTTTACAGAACAGAAACGACTTGTTTACTAGCAATCTTCGTTTCGTTCTCAGAGATGGAAAAGCTATCCAATTATGGGATGACTTTTGGACTGAAATTCCAAGCCTTCGCCAATCCTTCCCGAGAATATCCAGCATTGCAGTGAAGAAAGAGGGGCGAATCGCAGAATTCGGTTCAGTAATTGCTGGTAAGTGGGTATGGAGTATAGAACTGAGAAGAACGTTATTCGCTTGGGAAGTTAAACAATGGACTGATTTTGAAAACACTATTGATCGAGCAGCAAAATATTATGCTGATAGGGATTGCTTGAGATGGAGTGGGTCTACGCTTGGGTTCTATAAACCTAAGGATTATTGTGTTTCAGTAACAAAAACAGGGAATATAGATAATAATCCTGTATGGAAACTTATCTGGCAAAATTTGGTTCCACCGAAAGTTGAAATCTTCATTTGGCGAGCAGTGCAGAACAAAATTCCTACATGTTTTGAACTGGGAAAGCGTGGTATTTCTGGTATTGGTAACTGTCTATGCCCCTTTTGCGTTGCTAATACTGAAACTTCTGATCATCTTTTGTGTCAGTGTATGTTTACTTGGCAGGTATGGCAAAAATGGTGTAATGTTTGGAACATCCACTTGACTATGCCGAGTAGCTTGTTGGATCTTATGGTTTGGTGGAATGAACAACCTATCAACAAGGCTGCTAAACCCATTTGGATGATGGCTTTTTCCGGGTTAGTGTGGTCTATTTGGTTAAATAAGAATGAAGCTATATTTAACAGAAAATATTTCACTGTTGTTAGCTTATTTGATATTGCCATCACTAGAATTGGTATTTGGTGTAAAAGTAAGTGGCATGATCAGTGTTTCTCTGTTCTGGATTTCATTCGAAATCCTAATTTGTGTTACATTGTATCACCTAAGCCAAGTAGAATTTCAGCGGATAGTTGGATTGCTCCGGATTGCGACTCTTTAAAATTTAACGTGGATGCTTCGGTAAAAGGTAGCTACGGTGATGGTGGCATTGGGGGAGTTTTGAGGAATCACTCGGGGATTCAAATGGTAAGATTTGCTAAGTTCATTGGAAGAACAAATCCAGCCGAAGCTGAAATATTAGCCATTTTAGAAGCATGCTGCATTTATGAGCAGCATTTTGTTGGTTGCAACAAAGCTTTGCTGGTGGAATCTGACTGTGAAATGGTATGCAAATGGATCAATCAGGATGTGAATGTTCCCAATTGTTTTGCTGAGTTAACACAGAATTGCAGCAACTATTTTCGGAAGCCAAAGTGGACTCTGGTGTATGTATACAGGGAGGCGAATGCCATTGCTCATCATCTTGCTCGTGAAGGAGCCATGGGAAAAGGTGACTTTATTTGTTTCAACTAATGTAACATTTAAAGCTACTGCAGTTGGTAGAATTGGTTCCCCTTTTGTGTAGTTATTCTGTGAACAATTCACAGTAGTTATCCTGTGAACAATTCACAGATGTGATGTACTTGAACATTAAATCAGGTTCATTTCTATTCAATAATAAAGGGCACTCTTTTCCCCCTATTTAGGATTAGAGGGGGTTTTAACGAGGCCCGTCACTTTTCAAAAAGAAAAGAAAAAAGAAAGAAAGTAAAGTGTATTACGGGATAAAATATGGTAAAACAAATTGTAAGAAAAATTAAAGAAAAAAATAATTAATTGTAATTTAAATTACATTGATTATGGAGAATTACGTGAATCAAACAACATAATTGATGTAAAATGAATTCTCGAGTTTACTTTACGCAAATCAAACATATCCTATATTTTATTTTTATTCGCCCCTATATACATTTATGTCACATATAGTAAAAGTATAATTATTTTAATACATTAGTCAACAATAACCAATGACTTGGTATCAATTATTACTCTATATGGGGACTCAACAAATGATTTTGGTAGAAATACGTATGATGTTCTTTTTAGGAGAGCCGAATTCAATAGCTCTGTGATATTGTCAAATAATTAAGTATATGTATAAATATGTGCATCAACTCCAAAAATTTAAAATTAAAAAATAATATTTTAAAAATCAAATCAAATTTTTGTTCACCCCTACAATCAACCTCGAGCAGTAAAAAATAAATAGTTTCGATCGATTAAAACCAAAAAAAAAAAAAAAAGAAGAAGAGAGAGTTAAACCATAACGATCACAATAATAAGCGGCAAAGTGGCCAACTGAAAAGCGCAAGAAAAGAAAGTGGCTTTGAAGCAAAGCAAACTGCTTTCTCTCTGATCTCATTTCTATCCTATTCCAATTATGAACTTATCAAAAATGTCCTCTCCCTCTGCCACCACGCTACCGATGGAACGTGCAGCCAACGCGCGTCCCCCCTTCCTCCTTTTTCTACTCTCATCAATGAGCACAAACCGCACCATTTCAGAGCCGAAGCAGCTAAAAACCAAATATGGGGTTCTGCTGTTGGGCACTTGTCGTCCTTGTTTTCCAACCATTTTTGGGTTCAAATTCCGCCGCTTTGTTAATGAACGGTGAGCCTACCGATTATGTGTCTGCCGTAGGGGACCCTGGAATGAGAAACCCAAATGTCAGAGTTGGTTTGGAAGCTTGGAATTTCTGCAACGAAGTTGGATTTGAAGTTCCTAACATGGGCAGCCCCCGCTATGCCGATTGTGCTGATCTTCGCTGTTCTTCTTCCAGCGCTGGTACTTCCTCCTCCTCTTTACTTTGTTCATCCTAATGAGCTTTTAAATGGTTTGTGAATCTTTGTCTTACTTGATTCCTTTAGCAATTAAGGTTACTTCATTGCACACTAATACTGAAATCTGAAAACACCGGTTCAAACGAATTTTAATTATTTATGGAATATCTTAGATAGGTAATAAGCAAGCAGAAATGGGTAAATGAATATGCATTGATCTGTTAGTCTATCAACTGGGAGTTGGTAATGCCCAATGCATTATTGGGTTAACATTTTTGCATGTTGTTGCTGTTGAGACTTGATAGGAAAGCAATAGAGTTTCTTAGCATTACAAATGTGCTTGATTCTAGTGGCTAATCAACTTTCCCAGTATCATATTGTTCAAGAAATCAAAGCCAATTTGACCATGGACTTGAATTATGTAATTACTGCATACTTGAATTCCTAGTAATGAATATTGCTTAATCTCTATGATCGAACATGTCTAAAAACTTTCTTATTGACTATTTTCAAATGTGGATTTCGCGGTTAATATGCAATAGTTCATTGACCTTAGTTATCATTTTCCCCACCCCTTTCTTCAGCTTTCGTTTTGACGTGCTAAGTTTTGAATCTCCTTTCATTCTCTAACTTTGTTGCTATTGGAATCCATACTTTATTCATGATCACTTTTGTGGTAGCTGGTATCAATAAGCCAAAACTTGTCATTTTGTTGTATCATTTGGGCATTCACTCGTATTCTACTAATTACTATCTGAAAATTGGTTGCAATTTGAATTCGGTTCCATCATTGTCTTTACTCCCTCTACCGTTGTTTTTATAAAAGTCGGTTTAAGGAACATTGTTAGAATTATGTAATTAAATTCGGTCTTATGGCTTTCTTGTTGATGACATGACATCCCAACTTGAATTTTTCAGGGAGGAGGCATACATAATTAAATATTTTATTTTTTAAATAAACCACTAAAATTATTTCTTAAAAGTTTTAAATATAATTATTAGTTTTTAATATAAATAAATGAGATATATTTTTAGATTTATAGGTGGAAACTAGCCAAAAAACTAATCCACCTCATGTGTCTGTCAACCAAGTTAAAGGCAAAATTACGCCATTATCATTGTCCTTAAATCAACTTTTAGTTGAATAGGGGGCTAAACAGTGAAATTGAGATTGCTGAATGACCAAATTCAAACTTCAACCATATATATATGAATTTAGTACTGAATTCCATAGTCAAACTTCAACCATAACCTTAATGTTTTATCCGAACTATTCTGCTTTCTTCCTTTTCTGTAAGTTCTTAAGTACTTTATAACCTTGCGAGCAGATTGTGTTCTTTGATACAAATAAGTTTCGTTTAACACGTTTTTGGTTTCTTTGGCTTGATAACAACCTCTAGCTGTTTGATATTGTAGCATTTTTTCCGATGCTGCCAGCAATTTACTTGTGATTGATATTATTTTTCCCACTTCAGACCAAACATTTAATTATCAAGTTAAAAGGCTGTAATTATCTTTGAGAATGCTACTACATTCGGTTTCCTTGTTATCGTATTAACCATAATAAGCAAACAAAGAATATGTTAAGGTTCAATATCCGGATGTCTCACATAAACTGAAAATTTTATCTGTTCCACATAAAACTATAAAAGAATAATATCACATATCCTTTTCAAATATGAACATCTTACTGTCCTATTCTGATCATCAGTTCATCTGGGTGGTGGCCTTGTTAATAATGGCAGTCAATGCGGAGTACTACACAAAGTGAACGACACTGACAACAGCTTAGGAGCTGGTGATAAATTTCCTTCAATGGGCTTTGAGTCTTATGCTGACCCTGACCTGTTTGCAAAGGAAAAAGAACTATATCTTGGTTCTTTATGTGAGGTACAGGAATCCTCAAATCCCTGGCAGTTTTGGATGATCATGGTTAAAAATGGGAACTTTGACAAAAATACTACTCTCTGTCCAGAGAATGGACAAAAAGTAAGTAAAATTGTGACAGACAGAAAATTTCCATGTTTTGGTGAGGGATGTATGAATCAACCAGTTGTTTACCACAACTACTCAATATTGGAGTCCTTTGGAAACCAGAACGTTTATTTAACTGGAGAATTTAGTGGAACGTATGACCTTGATTCCAACTCTGTTGAAGATGTGGGCGACAGCTCCTTCTTTTCAGTCTCATGGAAGAAGAATATTAGCACAGGGAGTTGGATTTTTTCTCACAGGTTGTCAACATCAACTAAATATCCCTGGCTCATGTTATATCTACGTGCGGATGCAACCAAAGGATTTAATGGTGGTTACCACTATAATGGGCGTGGCATGTTGAAAAAGGTTTGTTGTCTGCATTTACTTTGAAAAACTGACGCTTGTATATGAGTTTTTTAATCATGTTTGCTACTTAGAAACGAAATATAGAGCCCTAAATTTGATTTTCTTGTAAATTTATGCATATCTCCTAGAGATCTTAAGCAGATGCCCCTCATCTTTTATGTTCCAAGAGATAGAAAAGCTTGGCGTTTTCATTTATCCTAATTGCTTCACTTTCTACCCGTGGGGCTCTCTTCATTTTACTGCCAAATCTATAAGTTGATACAGCTTTATGTTTTATTTTCAGAAACATGATTTACTTGTCTTACTTTTGATATGTCAGTTGCCTGAATCTCCAAATTTTGTGGTAAGGCTAACACTTGATGTAAAACATGGAGGAGGATCCAACAGTCAATTTTATCTACTAGACATTGGAAGTTGTTCGAAAAACAATGGAGAACCATGTGATGGTGATGTTCTGACAGATGTCACTAGATACAGTGAGATGATAATTAATCCAGCAACCACAAGCTGGTGCCGCCCTGATAACTTGGTTTCCTGCCCGCCTTATCATGTTAGTCCTACCGGTGAGACAATACACAGAAATGAGACGGCTCGGTTTCCATATTCTGCATATCACCTATATTGCAGCCCCGGAAATGCCAAATATCTGGAGAAACCATATGATATCTGTGATCCATACAGCAACCCACAAGCACAGGAGTTAGTACAAATTCTTCCACATCCTGAATGGGCTGTGCATGGCTATCCTAAAAAGCAAGGAGATGGATGGATTGGGGATGCAAGAACTTGGGAGCTTGATGTAGGTGCTCTCTCAAGCCGATTATACTTCTACCAGGTATTTTGTTATTTTTTCAGTGCATTATAATGAAATCAGTTAAAAGAATTGATTGTATGTCTCATTTCTGTCTAGTTCTCTCTCTTTAGCTGTGGGGTCCCATCTTTGTGCGTAGGATTTCTGCCTTAGTTGTAGCCGTTCTTCAATCTTGTAATTGTTGTTTTATGATACATCGATATTTAAATTGTCACAATGACCAGGATTTTAGAAAGGACTAGTGTTCTGAAAAGAGTTTTCGAAGTATGCCTGAAGGGAGTCATCACATGATTGCACCATGCTCCATATAAAATCTGCTACAACATTTAGGCTTTGCTTGTTATGAAGGATGGTAATGAGGAATGATGGAAAATTTGTTAATCAAATGGTGAAGATTCACAACATTTAGGCTTTGCGTGTTAGATTTCTAGAAGAATTGTCATTTGTCAATTTGTTAATTCATTGAGTTGGATGGACTTGCATTCACCAGGTCTATATCTATCTAAATTGCCCAGATTCGTTGCTTGCAGTCACAAGGCGAAAGCTCCCTAAACACGGGCAGGCATTCTTTAGAATGTGAAACTCCACAAATTAGCTAAGAAATGTATCATTGACATGTTGCCATTATATAGGTGTGCATGTAACATTCAGAGACATGCTAGTTTCTGAATGCAACAGTTTTTGGTTCAAGTTTTCGTTGATAACATGCTTCCGGCCCCATGCTCTTCAATATCATCATTGTTCATCGATGAAGAAAAATCTATCTTGCTGCTATGTTGTGCAGGATCCAGGAACAAAACCCGCAAGGCGCATCTGGTCTTCCATCAATGTTGGCACAGAAATATACGTTAGTCGCACAAGAGAGACTGCCGAATGGACTGTAAGTGATTTTGATGTACTTGTTCCAGAGTTTATGCACGAAGCTGATAGCTCGAGCTCGAACTAACTTTTGAGCATGCCTGTAACTGTAAGTGATTAATATTTACTTTAGATTCTTCTTCTGAGTTTCTTTCTTCTCATTCTCAGAATATAATAGCAAATTTATATATTTATTAATTAGTTAAAATGTAATTTGTTAAATTATTTATTAATTTCCGAATAAATTATAATTTCATTTATACTAACAGAAAAGCATCATAATCAAAGGCCTATGAATTGCAGAATTTTCAACTCACTGTGGTTGAGATTTCAGCTGCATCGCTTATGTTTTCTTTTATTGTTTTCTCCGGGTTATGTTTTCTTTTATTGTAAGCCACATGCAGTCATTTTTATATAATATATCCTTTAGACAAATTAAATTAAAATAAAATAAATTCTTACTTCTTTCAAAAAAAGATTCTTACTAAATCTTATATTTTTTTGTTCACATCACTGAAAATTATAGTATAGCTAAGCTAACAACTTCATGTTGATTTTTCCACAACAATATTTAGATGCACGTGATATTTGTACAAAAAAGACTTCTGCAAAATTATTGATTTCAATATTATTTGGTTTTACTTTTTTATAATTTATTTTAAATTCCTTAGATGTATAGTAGACTTTTAACGGAGTTGAATATATGATAAATAATTTAATTAATTCAAATTTAAATAATAATATTCGGACCTAATAGATATAATAGATAGATTCATACTTTAGTTCAGATCTTAAATTAAATTTATAACTTCAAATTCAGATCGATAAAAAAATATAAATATTCGACTTCTTAATTAAATTAAATAATATATGCCAAGCAATCGATTAGTTTAGTGGTATAAGATAATAGATTTTTTAAGTAAGAACGGGAGTTCGAATCTTAATAATGTGAATAGTAAGACTGTAAACGAACACCCTAAATTTGGGATGGAAATCATCTGCCCCCAAAGTATGCCTCCATTTGTGCCCCCACTTTAAAATAGTGGGTTTAGGGTTTAGGTTTTGGGGTTTAAGGTTAAGGCTTAGGGTGTAGGGAATTAGGGGTATGGTGTATTTTTTAGGGTTTAGGATATGAAAATTAGGGTTATGGGGCAAGATTTAATTTTTAAGTATTTTTAGGCAGGGGCATAGAAGGAGGCATGGTTAGGGGCAGGAGATTTTTACTCCTAAATTTGTGTATCAAAGTTTTTTTTAATAAAACTTTAAATGGTAGATACAGATCGCAAGCTACTCGAGTTTAACTCGATCAACACTCAACTTGATTGAACTCGATTAAAGCTCGAACTCGGCTCGTTTACACCCCTATTTACAGGCTTAGTGAAAAGAAAAAATTGGGTTGAGAGTTTTGTCCTTATAACAAGACTCTATTGTACCCAATTCGAATTAGTCAATCAATAAGTTGGACACGAGTAATAAAAAAAATAAGATTAAATTACAATATGGTATTTCATTTACATATTCATATTTCGTACAGAGTGAAGAATTTCCTTCAATCTTACTAACTATTCAAATGGTCCCTCGACATTTCTGATTTCACCACCCATTTTTACTACCCAAATCACCCTTTTGTCTAGCAAATTGTTAGACACCGACACCATTGAATGAATCTGACAAATAACTTTGATTGATTGTTCGAATCCTAAGATTTAATTCACATGCAAATGTGCATGAAAATCCAACACTATCACATAAATCTAATAAAATGGCTTCTGTAGGTACATGAACATGTCCTGCAAAGGTGACAACTGCTCCATCTGGTACTGAACTTGACTTGCAAACGGGTCATCTTGGAACCCGACATCCATGTAATTGAACCCGAAATCCAGCCCATTGTTGCTTAGCTGAAGCTCGTTCCACTTAGGTTGGCTCTGGACCTCTTTCTCCCACGTGACCTCAGGGGACAGCACCTGCTCCGATGAACTCGAATCGGTATGCAATCTGGGGACGGAATCTGAAGCATTCGTTTGCAACACTTCATCATTCATCATCGACATCGACGAAGGTTGTTGTTGTTGTTGGGAAATTGGTGTCATGTTTTGCCCGTGCATTAAGATGTTGGGTTTCTGGTCTTCAATTTCTGGGAAACTCGACCATTTTTGTTCGCTTGGGAAATGCTTCTCAATGCTTCCTTTCTTGTTGTATATCCGGCATAGCACCCAATCATCAAGCTGCAATGAGAAACGAGCAAACCGATAAGGTATGAATTCAAATGAAGAGATAAAATTTGGACTTCTTTTGGTCAAATAAGATGAAATACGAAAGAATTTTACCCTCAGGTTATTCTTCTTTTTGCCGGGGGACCTATCGACGTTAGCGAGGCGATATTCGTGCATGATCCAATTGGTTTTGACACCGCGCGGGGCTTTGCCGGCGTAGAAAACGAGTGCCTTTTTTATGCCCAGTGTCTTGGGTTTCCTGATAGGCTTGTCCGCTCCGGTTGCCTTCCAATACCCCGTTCCGGCCGCCCGATTCGGCCTAGATCCGTTTGGGTATTTTCTGTCCCTCGGTGAGAAGAAATACCACTCCTTTTCACCGTACAACGCCATTTCTACACCGAATATAAATCAAAATTAATCAACCACTTTCTCAATTAACCCAATTTCAATTTGGAAAATGAATTGTTTTTTGTTTTCAAATTTCACAACTGCGAAAAGAACTTGAGACGATGAATCGCACAAAAAGTTGCTGCATTTTTTCCAAATTACCAAAAATAATGAAAACCCCAATTTTCTTAATACTTCAAATCAACGAAATCCCGAGAAAATTTGAAACAAATCCCAGATACCCATTTCAAAAACAAAACTCTGTAAAAACAAGAAAGATACCTGGAAGCTGCCATGGATCAAACTTGTAAAGATCGATATCAGCAATAATTGGGACGGCAATAGGCTGAGATGCACATTTCCTACACAAATAATGATTCACCAACTCCTCATCCGTGGGATGGAATCTGAAACCCGGTGGCAACTCCAATTCTCCCTTCATTCTCTACTAAAAAAATCGAAAGCTCTCTCTTTTTCTTTGCGTTGTTCTTCACTAACTTCTTCTAGCTGAAAGAACACTTAGATTTTTTTTCCCTTTTGATCTTCTTTGCGTTGTTTCTCCGGTTGCTTGGAGCCTTAGCTTTGAAGTTTGAAACGGTGTGAGCAAGTGAGGCGAGAGGTTTTATAGGGAAAAAAGACACGTGCGGGCTGTTTCTGAGAAACCCAAAACGTGGGTTTAAAAGCAGCGGTGCGACCGCTTTCTTTTCGTGGTTGACCGCCGCCCCTTAGACGAAAACGCTATAAGAAAAACAGAGGGGGACACGTGGGGCGTGAACTGTGGGTTTAAAAATATGATTATGTCATCGCTTCCGTCACCGGCTTTGGACGTTTTCTCAAGTGGGCTCAAACGCCTCTTCTTAAATCTTATCCATCACTGGCCGACGTTGGGTTTATCTACTACTCCCCTCTCCTTTATTTCTCATCCTACACACTCTATTTACCAATCCAATAGTGCCACGTCAATACCATAAGTCCACCCTTGTTTTCGAATTATATCTATAGTTCTTGTTTTTTTTCTTTTAGTCCATAAATTATATTTTAATTAAAATAACTAATTGGACTATTATTTCTCATCATCTTATTTTTAAGTATTTAAACTAATTTATAGTCAAAATAGATACCTAAGTTGTACTTTTTTTTCGAGTTATTCGAATTTTTTTCTAATTGAGTCAAGTTTATGAAATTTCGAGTCGAGTCGAGTCTTTTTTACCTCGAATCAAGTCGAAAAAATTATTATTTTTAGTCCAGACAAGTTTTGTCCACCCCTAATTATTGAGAAGACAATCTCACACCTCAAAATATACACGGTAAAGCGAACATACATATTAAAAAATAGACTACATTGAAATTTGGTATGCAGCATAGCTGTAATCGTGGTTGATAAAAGAAGATTTGTTTTCTTGGAGGCCAAGCCAGGCTGAAGCATGCATGCATGCATGAGTGGTGACCAAATAAGCGGCGAGTGGCGAGTGGCAGCATATTTGGAAATGTTCCAACTTCAACGTTTCGTGGGGTTTGGAATTCTACGTCAGCTGTCAACACCGCTCCCACGTAATCAAAACAAGCGTCAGCTCTCTGCTGGCCTCTCCTGTCTCTTTATAAATATTGTTTTGTTTCAACTAATATTTTATTTTATTTATTCCATATTATCGTTAATTAAATTCAAATAGTGATTAACAATATTTATAGATCAGCGCGGAAAGTCTGGTTTGCTCAAGCTGGAAGAGGACGTTGTCACCATATCCTCATCCCTTATAACCAAACGCTTTACAACTACCAGCACGTGGACACCACATGTCCCCCGTGTCGGCTATACAAAGCTTGTCTATAGAGTAAAATTATGCCATGCTCGGTGCTCATTTAAAAATCAAAAGATAAATTAATTAAAATATATTATTTTATTTTTAATTTTTGTAAATATAAATTAAAATACTTATTTATTTTTAAATTACAAAATTTTAATTTTTATTCATTTAAAATTTAAGCCGTCGCCGTCTACTATCTCCTGCTGTTGCCGCCTCTACTTCCTGCCTCCATCAATGGTTGCTTCGGGAAGTCATTTATACATGTATTCCTAAAGTTTTGCAGGCTAAGGTTGAGGTTTTTTCATGCTTCATTCATTTATTTATTTTTAATAAAGGTTTGGATCGGGATTATGTAAAGAAAACATGTATTTCGTTATTTTGAATTTATAACTATGTTCCTTTCCTGGTGTGCCGATCATGAATATCACTCAGCACAAGTATTCAATCGAATGACTTCCCGAAGCAACCATTGGCGGAGGAAACAGCGCGGCGGCTTGAATTTTAAAATAACGAAAATTAGAGTTTTGTAATTTAGAGGTAAATTGGTATTTTGATTTATGATTAAAAGAAAATTAAAAATAAAATAATATATTTTAATTGATTTACCTTTTAATTTTTAAATGATTTATAATTATAATGTGAGTCATTTAAATTTTCAATATTTATAAATTAAATTAATGGTGTTGATCGGTGCTCGTCAAGCGTGACATACTCATCCATCTATATAAATATTCACCCAATTTAAGATAAAAACTTATTTTACATAACTTTAAAATATATAAATACAACTATGGAAACATTATGTGTGTGTCATAAGATGTATCATTGGTAGGAAACATGTGAAAAACATCACATTTCCAATAATTTGGAAGCGGCATTGTGGTGTTTTGGCATAATATATTGTCTGTTACAACATCACGTAATGGTTTTAGAACTTAAAAGTTGTAAGACCTTCAAAATTATTATCATATTGTTGTTACAATGTATTGCTACTGTAATTTAATGCTATGTTCACAACATGTGCTTAGACTTTGTTTACGGAATTAAAACAATCCTATTCTAATTAATACACATGGAAAACACTCAAATTATTTTAGTTATTTTTTTAATTCTAAAATATTTTAATTACAACTATTAATTTGTTTTATTTAGATATTTAGGGTTGATTCATTATTTAAACATTTTAAGTGTGTAGTTTACGTTAGTATTTTTCTCTCGCCAATCGCCATACCTCTCTTCCATTGTATATATTATTAGTTAAGTTCCAAAAAAAAACATATGTGAAAAAATAACATATAAGTTACTAAAAGTAGGGCAGTGAAATGAATTTTAGTTTGATTTATGTTATTAAATTGAGTAATTTAGTGTTTTAATCACTTATTTTTCTATTTTAACAAAAATATGTGAGAACTAAATACATTGTTAAATCGGATTAGATCCAATTAAATTTTTAAACCGAATTTAAAAGTATAATTCAACTTGAATCGAAATTGAGTTTCAGTTTGAATACTCGAATTAAGTTAGAGTTGAATAAAATCCATCTGCCCAATTATCATCCCTACTAACAATTACTTGTTTTTTTATAAAAAAAAAAATCTGTATGGTATTAATGAGGAAAACACATACAATATCAATAAAGATATGAGCCTCCTTAAAAAAAACCCTCCCTTCTTGTTAGCAAATTAATTATTGAGAAAATTCAATAGTCTAAAAGATACTAAGACAAGTTAATTATTGAGTCATACTCATACAATACATTTTTAAAATATTATTCTTCAAAACTTTCTGCCTAGGACTTTTAGAACCGAAAACTTACCATATGAGAACTAAATAATTATTATGTCAACATCGGAATAGAACCCACATCACTAATTTATAAAAGGTAAAATACATTATAAGTCACTTAATTATAATTTTAGTAACAAACATGTTATTTAAAAAAAATAATTGAGTCATTCAATTACAGGTTTATGAACAAATAAGTTATAGTTTTTATTTTCTAAAAATAACAATTCAACCATTTAATTACATGTTTATAAACAAACACATTCGAGTCGATTAAAATTTTGTAACTGGAATAAAATCCACATCGGTAATTTATAAAAATCAATCGCAATCCTTAGGGGCAAGTCGGAAAAGGCGGCCGCCGCTGTCCTTGTAAAAAATCAAACATGACATCAATGTTGTTGTGAAAGCACATTAGTGAAGTAATGGTCCGAGTTCAATGTACATTCGCCTACTTCACTTTCCGGGAAGCTTCTTGTGTGGAAAACTAGTCAACTTTCATGCTGACCCACGATTCCGATTCGGATGCGGATCCCCCTAATTGCGGGGTTGTTTTAACTTTATGTTTCGGCTTGTCTTTTTACTGTGTCCCCGCACTGTATATGTAGATTTCAACCCCAACCTTTTTTGTTTTCTTGGGAAACAAGTTTAACAAGTGTCATGACGTAGTACTCGGGAATATAATTTGAAGAGTCAAAATTTAATTTTTTTGTGAAGAGAAATTTTTGAACAATTTTTACTAAGAAGAGAGGAGAAATTTGTTCTAACGAGTTTTATATCCACAAATGGAGGAGAATATCAACTGAGAGTTAATATTATAGATAAAAATAAACAATGTATATCAATTTCTTTTAAAAATATCTATCTTCTTTTAAGGAATGAATCCCTAAAAACTCGTTAATGTTATTTTAACATTATTTAAAAGAATTATTTAAAACTTTAGATGTCATGTAACACTTCTAGTTAAAGAACAGTTCTGTCCATGTTGCATGTGAAACTTCATAAATTATAATTAGGACAGCAGGTCCGTGACCATACATCAAAATAGAGAGATTGATAACGATGCATTACAAAAATATTTGAAAACGATGTCTAGCAAAATAAAATGTTTAACTTTTTAAACAAAATTTATAATTTGAATATCATAAATAAAACAAATTGAATTTAGAGATTTATTCCTGATATAAACTTTTATAGTATTTAATCTAAATTAAGTATTACCTAATATATTACCGATAATCATATAAAACATAAAAAACGAAATCTAGTTTCGAATTTTCAGTAAATCCACCGAGCATCAGCAAGTTTTAAGACAAGTCCAAGTATGTGTAAACCTAACCAAAGTTGTTTTTCAAATGAGTCCATTAGCCATTACGTTAAAAAGAGTCCAACATCCTTTAAGAAAATCCTACCCGTAAAGCTCGTTAAACCCAACTTATTGTCTTAAAAAAATCTTTTGGAAAATTTGGTCAGATATTGCACTTGGAAACTTTTTTCCAATCTATAGTACATGTCATTTTGTTTTTTGATAAACAAGGTGTATGTGCCTCGTAAAAAAAATTAAATTTAGTGAAGGAAAAAAAAGTGCACATAATAAGATATACAAAACACATGAGGATTACATCCTAGGAGGAACTAAGTTCTCGCGTAAAAGATCAACAACAAAAGTCGGGACAGAGTCCAAAAGAACTAAGTCGAGATTCGAAAGACTTGCACGTTTTGCCAAAGCATCTGCAACTCAATTGCATTTCCTAGGGATAGCACGAATCAAAATCCACCAATCTCTCTAGACCACATCCCATATAGCACGTGTGATAGCGAGAGCAAAACCACCACGGTCTACATGATGAATAAGCTTGATAGCTTGAGCATTATCGGATTCCACCTCTAAACTCCGAAAGCCTAGATCGCACGCAATAACAAGACCCATGTAAATACTCCATAATTCGGCTTCTAGATCCACCTCTAGTCAAATGTAAGATAATTCATATACATGAAATATAATTGAATTCAGATTATTTACAAGTCGACTTTGAACAATATTTTATTTTTTATTAAAATTAAAATCAAATTATTTACCGGCGGACTTTGAACAGTGCAACACTAAAAATTTAAAGAAGAAAAGGAAAAGGTTGTAGCAAGTCGTGTTCCTTTCAACATGTCTTTTTTAATTTTTTTAATGAAAAAAACGGTTCAAAGTCGACTTGTAAGCAATCCTACTTTTAATTCACTGTAATAAATATTATTGAAAAATAATATGACACCTGCTATAGATTAGATTTTTTTTCCCCAAGTACAATATTTGACCAATTTCTCCATATTTTGGATAATTTTATTATTGAAGTTCACTTATTTTATCAACTTAATATTGTCATATATATAAAAAAGGAAATAGTAACAAAATTATTGTGAAAATATAAAAAATAATGCATATTCAAAATAAGTAATATTTATTTCACTACTTCATCAAAATTAAATCACGTGAAAGAAAAAAATAGATTGATTTATTGCTAACTTATATATTAAAAAATGTTTTTTTTTGAGCGGAGCAATCCGTCTGATAATTTAGTTCGCTCGGTATTCTTTTTCACCCTGTAAAGCGTCTCGTTTGGATAGAGACAAGGAGATTCAGGAAAGTTTCAAGATTTTGGTATGTTAATCTCGATGGAAGTGTCTGCTTTTCTTTGCACCATTGTAAGAAATTTTTAGTAGATTTGTCTATTTTCTCTCTCTTTTTGATGCATTGTATTGTACCCTCTTTCATGATGATTAATAAAATTCAGATGATATTGTTGAAAAAAAGTGTTTTTTAATATAGTAGTGTGATTATATAGTAGTAGTTGTTCATACTTTTTTTTTCTTGACTCTTTAGTAAGCCACACACACTTTGCACATACAAATAGGGATGTAAATTGGGCGGGTAGGGTGCGAAGGATATTTTTCCCACACCCATCTCCGTCAAGAATTTTCATCACCTATGTGGGTCCTAAGACCCACCTAAACCCTCTTTACCCGCCACATGACCCATTCATATAATATATTTACATAAATTAATTAAATAAATATAAATTAAATTTGTTATGAAAAAAGTATGAAATATCTGTCCTTCGGACTCCCATCACATATGTGACATTATTTCAACTATAATCATTTTTTAAAATAATAATATATAAAATTAAATTTTGTACACACAAAAGTTTGAACTAAAAAGATACTAAAGTCTATTGTAAAGGACATGACAATAGTAAAAAACATGTAAAAAATATTTTAATTATTGTAACAAATAATCAATATAGAAAGAACTAAAAAAATAACAACGAAAAACAACATTTTAGAAAAATAAAAACGAAAATTAATAGAATCTAAAGAACATACAGTATTAAAAAAATAAAATTAAAAATAGAAAAATAACATATCTATGCGAGGAATAAAGAGAAAAAAGCAAACCTTAAAAAGAATACTTAACGACAGGTAACAATAAAGAAGAAACCAATAAACATAAAGATTATATATCGCGATGGCATTCTCGATGTTTTGGTGATTTGGGAAAGCGGAAGAAGCGCATTATCGCGCGTTTGCGCGGCATTGATAGGGCTCTGGGTCTTAGGCATTCGGCGTCTCTTTGCGAGCTTGAGAGATCGCTTAAGACTGAGTTAGATGATATTCTTGCCGTGGAAGAGAGTATGTGGCGTCAGAAAGCGAGATGTGACTGGGTTAGTGATGGTGACCGTAATACCAAATATTATCATGCGATTGCGAATGGTAGAAGGAAGCGTAATACTATTATGTGCCTTAAAGATGATAGTGGCGACTGGGTTTCGAGTCCGGAGACTTTGAAACATCTAGCGGTGAACTTTTTTACTAAATTGTTCACTTCGGAAGGGTCCAATGGTTATTCCTTTAATTGCCGTAATTGTTTTCATAGTCTTGATCAGCAGGATAAAGTGGCGCTGGATATGACTGTCTCTCGAGAGGAAATTCGCAGTGCTCTTTTTCAGATGCAACCGTCTAAAGCTCCTAGGGTGGATGGTTTCCACGCTTCTTTCTACCAACGGCATTGGGATGTCGTGGGTGATGTCATCTGTAGTACTATTCAGCGTATCTTCTCTACTGGTGTGGTTGATCCAGAACTGAATAGAACTCTTCTTGTGCTCATTCCAAAGGTTGATAGTCCTGAGTTGATTGCTCACTTCAGACCGATTGGACTATGTACTGTGGTTTATAAGATCCTTAGCAAAGTTGTGGTTAACAGATTAAAGCCGTTCTTTCTTGGTTGGATTTAGGAGAATCAAACTAGCTTTGTACTTGGGCGTTCAATCACGGACAATGTGCTTATTGCCCAAGAAGTTATCCATTCTATGCGTGGCAAGAAGGGGAAAAAGGGTTGGTTTGCGGTTAAGGTTGACCTTGAAAAGGCGTATGACCATCTGGAGTGATCGTTTATTGATGATACCCTCGCGGAGATAGGTCTTCCTATTCACTTGCGATCCCTTATCATGAGTTGTGTTTCAACCGTATCTACTCAGATTCTTTGGAATGGTAGCCCGACGATGAGTTTTTAGCCTTCTAGGGGAATACGATAAGGCGACCCGTTGTCACCCTATCTGTTCGTTCTTTGTATGGAGCGGCTAGCTCACTCTATCCAGCGTGAGGTGGATTTGGGTGTTTGGAAGGCGTTCCAATTCAAGCGTATAGGTCCGTCGGTCTCTCATCTCTTCTTTGCGGATGACTTAGTTTTGTTTGCATAGGCTTCTTTGGAACAGTTTGATGTTGTTAGTCGGGTTCTCAGAGATTTCTGTGATTGCTCGGGACACAAAGTTAGTATCTCGAAAACCAATATTTACTTCTCCCCGAATATTCATTCTGCGCTTCAGGAGGATATCAGCGGTGCTTTTGGGTTCAGGTGTGTTTCTGATCTTGGTAGATATTTGGGAGTGCCGCTTATCCATGGTCGGATTACCAAGGACACATATAGTTATTTGATCCAGAAGGTGGCTGATAGGTTGACCAGGTGGAAAGCCCGTTTGCTTTCTTTTGCTGGCCGTATCGTTTTGGCTAAATCTGTGCTTGCGGCTAATCCTATGTATGCCATGCAGTCGGTTCAGTTACTCAGTCATGTTTGTAATGAGATTGAACGGCTGATCAAAAACTTTATCTCGGTCATACTGGGGATACTAGAGGGACTCATGTTGTTAATTGGGATATGGTTTGTTCTCCATTTTTAGTTGGTGGTCTGGGGCTTAAATGTCTGGAATGTCAAAATGAGGTGTTTCTGTTGAAGTTGGGGTTTACTTTGATATCTGAACCTCATCGTCTTTGGGTTCGTATTATACGATGCAAGTATGGTATTCAGGATATGGTTTCGGATACGCTACCAAGCACGAGGGGCTCGCGGCTTTGGATGGGTATCTGATTTATATGGTCTGACCTTTGTCGCTATGTAGTTTGGAACGTTGGTAATGGGCAACGTATCGGCTTTTGGAGAGATGCTTGGGTTGATGCCTTCGGACCCCTTAGCCGTTATGTGGAACCGGGTAACGATGTTGCCAACATTGCCATATCTGTTAGGGAGATGGTGACGAGTAACGGTCAATGGAAGTGGAATGAGCTAGTTGATGTTATTCAACCGGATGTTCTTCAAGGTGTAGCGGCTGTCAAGCCACCAATGTTGACATATATACCTGATTGCCCGGGCTGGGCGCTTGAAAACTCCAAGAAGTTTACGGTGCGATCTGCTTATGCTGTACGCGCTTGCCCGAACAATATTGTTGCGGATCCGGTTTGGATGGCAATTGCTAAATATCGAGGATTGCTGAGAGTAAGGATGTTCTTATGGCAAGTCTGCCATGGCCGCATTATGACGAATGCGGAACGTGTTCGAAGGCACCTTGCTAATGACGCCAGCTGTGTGTTATGTGGGGCTGTTATTGAAGACCTTTATCATGTTTTACATGAATGTTTGCTGATCAAGAACACTTGGCTGCAGATTATCAGACCTGATAGGATTTCGGCTTTCTTTGATTCTCCTATTAATTCATGGATACGCGACAATCTTGGTGATGCGAAGCGATATGCTCAGTGTCCGGGGGATTGGGATTTGCTGTTCGGATCTTTGATTTGGTTGGCTTGGAAGCGACGTTGTGCGGCTGTATTTGGTTCTGATTTCAACACCCAGGAAACGTTGCTACAACAAGCTCAAAGGATGTGCGAGGAGTTGCTGTTGGCAAGCCTTCAACACGATCGTCGTGTGGCTGCCGCGACAATACCACGTGCTGCCGTGCCGTGGAGCAAGCCCCCGAATGGCTGGATTAAACTCAACGTCGATGGAGCAAGAAGTACTACCTCCGGTCACGCTTCATGTGGTGGCTTAGGGCGTGATGCCAATGGGAATTGGTGTTTCGGCTTTTCAAAGAAAATTGGTATATGTTCCGCGTTTGATGCTGAGTTATGGGCTGTTTATGAGGGTCTCACGACAACTTGGTCGCTCGGTTACACAAAATTTATAATTGAGACGGATAATAGGGAGGTTTTCAATGGTTTGATAACTCGTGAACCTTGACATTTTGCGTCTAGCCTCCGTGTTTATCTTTCAAAAATGTTATCGAGATCTTGGGACCTTCGTTTCTCTTGGGTGTGACGCGAGACAAATGGGATTACGGATTGTCTTGCTAAGATGGCAACGGAGCTTGAGTTTGATTACTATAGATTTTTGGAGCCTCCCTTATTTGTCCGTGATATGTTGCGTAAGAAGGCTTTGGCGTATGGTAATTTGGAGGGTGTTGGCTGATACAAACATGGTTCGAGGGTGGTTCTGTGCTGGTACTTACTGCTGTTGGCAAGTGCATGATTGAGGCTAAGGCGGCTTGTTTGCTGATGGCCTTGCTACTGGGCTGTGTAGAACGTGCGTCTTTGGCGCCTTGGTTGTGGTTGATGCTACCTTGTTGTAGCAGTGGATTGTGGTTTGTTTCCTTTTGCTAATTATTTGCTTGTTTTTTGGGTTGTGGCGTCTTTGGCGCTTTGTTATCCTTTGTTCTTAACGCTCTACTTCACGTACTCTTTTTCCTCCTTTAGGCTTAGGGAGGTTTTTTAATGAGGCGTATTGTAGGTGCGTTTCCCATTCAATTAAAAAAAAAAGATTATATATGTATGTATTCTTTTTCATAAGTATTTCAAGATAAGTCAATAATTTAAGATTGATGTTGATTCAAACAGATATTTAAAAAATATTTATATATTTGATTTGTTCAATTTCAAACTTAATTATATATATATATATATATATATTAAAATTTTCAATAACATCCCAAGACAAATCAATATAAATTACCTTACAATTGACTATGATCTAAACTGATATTATATTTTTAATAATATTTATAATAACATGTTATAAGATATGTTGGGCGGGTGGGGATGATGCAAGACGAGCGGGGATGAGGCGAGTACAAAGGTGTATTAATGCCTTCTCCACTACCCATGCCAGATTTAATTTTTAACTTCATCTTCGCCCCACGACCCGCGAAATTTGTAACCATCTTTGCCCAATTGAATGCGAAGCGGGGCGAATCCCTGCAAAACCCGCCCATTGATATTCCTACACACTAATAATCGAACTCAAATTTCTTAAAATTAACATCATCGTTTTTTTATTAGAACCATTTATTGAGTGTGTATATTAAAAATATCTAAACATGAATGTAACAAATAATATTTTACCGAGAGTAATAGTAATATATAAAGATTAAAAGTTTAATACTATATGTGCCAAATTTATAATTTTGTTTCTAAAACTTTGTAAAAATTAATGACGGGCTAACAATATGGGACAGACTGAATATTTTCTACACATGGGAGGGGACCCCAATAAAGATCTAGGGAACATGTTTACGTGTTACATTGATTATTTATTTATTTATTAGTTTTATTAGATATTGTTGTTCGATTATTTTATAGTAGATGATATTTTAAATTAAATTGTCAGAGTATTAATTTATGAATGAGATAGATTATGGTCCTAATGTCACGTGATTTTGTAGTTCAGATTTTTCTCTTAATTAAAAATAATGAATTGAAATTAAGGAATGCTTTAATAAAAAGATACAATATATTTTTTTAAATAATTTGAGTTTGAACAACTGAATGAAAACGATAAAAAAAAACTCAAAATGGGATAAAAAGAAAATTATATATGTCATAAAAATATTTTAATATACAAGTTTTACAAACTTCAGGACAATATAAGAATTTGTAATTTTTTAATAGAACCATTTAGTTTTATTAAACGAGAAAATACCCAAAATTACAATAAGAGTTTAAAACTATCATTGTAAACTAAATACATAATTTGGATATTTTTCTAAAACTAGTCACTTTAGATCACACAAGGACCATAAATGAAAAAGGTTAAAAACTCATCCAAAAGACTCAAACGAAAAATAAACACAAACAAATCTGATTGCATCGACAAACGAACTACAAAAGAGGATTAACCTATTGAAAGGCCAACGAGAACCATAAATCAGAGCCGAGCATCATGAGAAACTATCCATGAGCGCACACCACATATCCAAATTCAATCTGAGGGTCCAGAGCAGAGAAGATCAACAGAATTACAAATAAGCGTCATCTTAATCAGTCGTGGCGTTGTCAAGTTCAACCATAAAAAACATAAAATAAATGAATGACCAAACAACCGATGAAGAAGGAAAACACTGCAAAAAACATAAATAAACGTGCCATAAAGGTATAGAAAAACATGTCACAAAGATAAAATTATTTTTACTTAAAAATTAAAAAAACAAAAAAATAGATCCCGCGGTCAGGAACCAACATCAAATCTGATGCCGCCGCAAGCTAAATAAAATAAAAAAAAACTTGTGGCGCTTAATAAATGAAGAAAGTTGCGATGGAGGAAAATGGAGAGCGACTATGGTTGCGATCAAATTGTATCATTGAACTCTTAAGATCTTTTTTTAGGGTAAACTGGTAATTCATTTATTAAAGTAAGAAAGGGAAACGTCATTGTTCTGTCGTTACAAACAAGGAAACCGACAGTCAATTAAAAACTAAAGCCAAAAGTAAAGAAAAATTCTTTCTCACTTTCGGAGACAAATAGAAGAACCAGAGAGCTCCTGCAACCTAAAAATGAAGAACTAAAATCGTTGCTCAAGGAGGAAATGGTGTGCGTTTGGAGTCGAAGATATGCTGAATTCTCCAAACAAGACCATAAAGAATCGATCGAAGTCAGTGACCTAGGTCGCGACGGGCCGCAAGCTCCACCACCGTCGGGGCTTCTTCGATCTAGTAACGGGGAGATGAAAAATTAACCCATTTTTTGGCCAGAACGTGCGCAACTTCAATTATTAAAATATAGCGAGAGTTTCTGCCCACTCAAGATTAGCATGAAACCGACTGAGATCTCGTTTGGTTGGGATGTTTCTTTGCGTGCTTCGGCGAGGAGAGCTCCGGTGGCCACAAGCCGGTGGTTGATTGAACCAGGAGTATACAAGGCAACTACTTCGGATAAGGAAAGAATTGATTCAAGGAATCAATCACGAGATGAATGCCATTTTCCTTATTTCTTCCCAAACTTAAATCGGATTGGATCCACTCAATCCCAAAATTTAGCGCATGGGAGGGATTCACTGAATTCAAATTTCCCAACCAAATGAAATCTTGTAAGGACTTTTTAAAATATTTTTCTTATTTTAATAATTGAAGCTGCGCACGTTCTGGCCAAAGAAGGGGTTAATTTTCCTTAGTTCAATAACGAAATAAGGAATATTATACTCTCGCTATAGTCGGTTTCATGTTAATCCGGTTTCACGAAGGTTGAAAAAGGACTTTTACTTGTAAGGAAATGTGTACATACATAATTTCTTACCCGAAAAGCATTATTTTGGTACAATATTTGTATGGAACTGTGTATATACATATATTACTAGCAAATATATAGAAATTGATACAAATTTGTAAGAGGAAAAGGTATATACCTTTTCTTTTACACAGTTTCACGAAGGTTGAAAATCGACTTTTACTTGTAGGGAAATGTGTACATACAGAAATTCTTACCCGAAAAGCATAATTTTTTACAAGTTTTGTTAAGATTTGTGTATATACTCTTAATATGACGAATTGTATAGGAATTGGAACAAATGTGTAAGAGGAAACGGTATATACCTTATATATTACATTGTTACGAAGGTTGAAAATGGCTCATGTACTTGTAGGAAATGTGTACATACACAATTTCTTACCCGTAAAGCATATTTTGGTAAAAGTTTTGTAAGGAGTTGTGAATATACACGTAATAGTACCCAATGTACACAAATTAGTACAAATTGGTACCCGAAAAGCAATTGTAATAATATTGAAAACATAATTCAAATTTGTTAAATAACTACCTTCCTATCATCATCTTTTTCCAGCCTTGTGTTCATTATCATGACCATGGGCGGCCAGAGTATTTGGTGATCATCAACCTCGTTGTTTGCAGGCAGGGGGCAGGCAGTATTAGCAGCAGTCGGATCATCTCTCAAAGCAGTCCATTGGCCAAAAGCTTAACCCTGAGGAATAGAAGAAGTACCCCTTCTAAGCAATTCCTCATCCAAGAGCTCAGCAAGTTGGCGATGGAGCTTGAGCTTTGGTCCACCTTTCGTTCTGGCATGTGTCTGTAGGGACTGAATGCCATTAAACCTGTGAGAGGCACCAGGACCTCCTTGGCAGGCTGGACAAAGCCATCTTGTAGAAGGGTCAGTGATTGTCAACATTGTAGCGATGGTCTGGAAAAAGTTGCTGAACCATTTGTTTCTTCTGATAGTGTCATGGCTTGGTTGATCCTCCTCATCAGAATCGAAATATAAATCATCCTCACTATTTGAGTCTGACTCAAATTCTAGTTTCCTCTTAGAGAATTGGTGAAGATTGTTTTTCGAAGATCTTCTTGAACTCATTTTAACGGAAGGAAGTTAAAAATATTTGGTTCTGAAGTGAATATAGAGCGAAGAGTTGAGATGAGTATAGTGAATTTTTGATGTTGTAAAGAGTATATAGAAGAGTTGTAAATATATAGGGAAATTCAGTTGAGAGGGAAAGTGAAAAAGTCTATGGAGGGGTACTTCTTGAGAAGGCACGCTGTGTGTCTGTTCATTGAACGAGGTACATGAACATGAACCCCTTCATTAATGAAAAGACAGAAAACTGAAAAGGTTGAATCGTTTTGCTTGGTTTCGAAACCAGTTGTAAACACGATGAGGAAGATGAAACGGTTCATGTGATTATAGTGAAAAGACAGAACACTGAAAAAGCAAGATTCCTTTTACTGGGTTCGATACCATATGAAGGGGTTTCAGAACTATATACACTTATTAGTAGCATAATATACACAGATTGGTACAAGTTTCCAAAAGAAATCGGTATATACATGACTTTATTACACAGTTTCACGAAGGTTCAAGTTAGGTCATTTAATTGTTAGAAAATGTGTACATACATAAATTGTTAACCAAATGCAAAGTACATCATTTTGAGGGGCATCGAAACCATCTCAACGGGGTTTCGATGCCTGTTTGAAGTGCAGAAAAAGTTACTACCTTGTTCGTACAAGCTTTATAAGGTTATGCGATTATACATAAAATATTAGCCCTTTCATGTAATTGTTTGGTTTAAAATGCCTCATGAGATGTCTGTTCATTGAAGCAGGCCATGACAGCAACTGAAAAGGCTGACTCGTTCTGGAGGTATCGAAACCAGCTTTATTTTTGGGTAACACGCAACGGTACAGATGATGTCAGTGAAAAGACAGAACACTGAAAAGGCATATTCCTTTTATTGGTTTCGAAACCTTCGTAAGGGGTTTCAGTACTCTATACTCATAGTAGTAGTAACAATTGTACATAAATGCGTTGTCTTTGTTCATGATGTGTAGGGGGTATCGAATCCACATATAAGGGGTTTTAGTGTCTGTTGGTTTCGAAACCTCCGTAAAACTGTTTCGGTACTCTATACACATATGTTGACATACACAATTTTCATACGAAAAAGCATACTTGTGTACATGTTTTGTAGGGGGCATCGAACCCAGACGTATGGGGTTTCGGTGCTGGTGTGACATTGTGTTAAACAATGTAGACCTTTTTTACAATAAGATTTGTACATAAATGCGTAGTCTTTGTACATGATGTTTTTTGTACAAACCTGTAAATTTATCATATAATAAGTACAAAATTTTTCACAATGAGATTTCTGAATATATAACATTGTATGTTGTATTTACAGAGATACAAAAGACGATCAAACATATAATAGAGAAGAGATTGGCAGAGAAAAATTGGTTAATTCAATTAACGAACGCTTTCAGCTGCATTTAATCCAAATACGGATGATGCTTCACGTACTCCAAAGCTTATCATTTGATGCAAAACATACCACAATCATCTCTGTTAGAAAATAAATCCATGTTAACATAATACCACGAGTAATCCTTCCCAATTTGTTAAACAAAATTAACACAAAGTACTAGAATATAACAACTCTGTACCCATTATCTTGATGTTTGACTTTTTCCACCATCACGCGCAGATCGGTCAACGACCTTGATGGTATGGTGAGCCAAACACTTGGACAAACTTCTTATCTTTTAAACATTCTTTTAGACTATTGGTCTACATACAGAAACATTTTTCTGTTTTTACATACTCTGTAACATCTAAAACAATTGAAGAATAAAAGTTTGTAGTTCTCGATTATTACTAGGTTCTCGGCCATACACACTCTCACACTATTGGCTCGGGTATTTGGCAAGCTGTCCAGTAGCTTCACTACACCAGCATCAATATCGACGACACACATAAACCAATGAGTGTTGTTCTCATTCACGGGGATAAAGAGCTGTAACAAGCAACAATTTCCATTGTAATATACATATGACATGAAAGTGCATGAGATGTTTAATTTATTAATGCTTCTTCGTACCATTTTACAGTCCGTCAACAAGCCATACGGATTGCCAACCGTACGCCAATACTCATCAATTTTACCAACATTTACTCATTGCAGAAGCTGAGACTACAATAGATCATTTATTATTAACCATGTATCCTTACAAAACCATATCCACTTGTTCATAATAGATATAAAATTCTTTAATATTAAACTTACACTCAATGTACACGAGATGTACCCTCTCCTTCTTTTAGATTTCTTCCTTATATCTTCATCAACAATGGTAAAATCAACAACATCTATAACCTAAACCACAAACATATAGCAACTATCATACTAAATTTCTTCAAATATGTTACAAAATGCTTAAAAGGAATAGTCAAACCTACTAACTATTGAACCCACCCAACTTCTAGGTCGTATCGTATCTGCATCGCTTACAGACAAATATGAGTGCCCAAAATCTGTAATTGATTCAGTGCACCCATACAAAAAACTTACATATTATATTGAACAGAACAACATCATTGAGGAATACTTTCAGATTCAGATTGCTTACGATTCACGCAATGGCGTATTCCATATATAGTCACAAGTGTTTTTTGCTAACTTGCCTACTCCTTCCGGTACTTGGACGTATGTCAGTATCTGCAATGCTTACACATTTGTTGTTCAATACTTAATCTACTTAATAACACAAATAAGTACTGCACGTTCAAATATATAGATTTTATTAGAAAACCTCATTAATTATTCAACCCCTAAACAATTAGTTTGAATAACATTAGAATTTCATCCATATTTGTCTATAATAAATGTAATCATACACACACAACATTTATTGTGGACACAAATCCTACTTAAACCAAATATTGTCACACAACATTCTTCATTCAATGGCTGACTTTATTCATGTTCCGAGTTGTGATTCCTACTCTTATTCCTTTGCCACTAACCTTTGCAGTAGCTATTGCTGTTGTCTTGCCCTACAAGTTCACACAAACAATATCAACAACAATAATCTCAATTCTTAACTTCATGAAAGATTGATCAAATGAACTTATTATACCTTTTTCTTTGTTTTCGGGACAACAACATATTCTTCATTCAACCACTCGACATCGTCTTCCATCATTGGGTCCTCCTCAATATGAACTCCTTTGTTCGGATCAGAAACTTTGACTTGCCCTTTGTCAACCACTTCTTCTTCTTCTTTAATATGAACAACAATTTTTCCATCAGATTTTTTCAACGACTTCTGCAATTCTATCATGTTCGCATTTAAAATCTTGCATTCCTCCTTCAATTCCCTTATACTCTTTTCGATTTCTTTTTCCTTCTCCACACGGGCTTGCAGACTATCTTTTATTCCACCCAACTCTAACAGTACAGTCTGCAGCATATCCATAACAACATCATTTGTTCCATTCTTTCGATCCCCTTCTTTCCCTTCCACTTTCTCATCATCATACCCAAGTACATGCAAACATCATCAGTAAATCATTTCATATAACCACAACATCCTATATAATACTAGGTTGGTTTAACCTACTTACCTTGAGTTTTTTGGATGACTTTCTTCCTTCAGGCTATTTACAATCTTCCTTACTTCCTTCTTATTGCCCCATGCATGTATGCGACCGCGACCTTCAGAGGCAGCAACTATTCTGCTCGCGACTCCACTCCAAAAATCAAATAACCTCACCTACATTTATTATTCATCAAAACATTATAATCTAACTCAATAAACTCAATCCCATGAAACAAATACTACGTTCGAACAAAGCATACTTTTAAACATATATTACCTCTAATATCGCGATGCATCCGGTCATGTATGCCAAACCACCACGAACTTTCCGGTTCTCTACTCCATCAAGTAACTTGTTGTATGCATATTTGCACCAATAGAGATTTCCCTTCAACCCCTCTGGGCACAACAACCGTAAATGTTCCGAGGAAGGCATATTGTTCGTATTTGGACTTATAAAAACACCAACAATGAAAAGAAGAACGCGAGCTTTCAACTCGTCTCCCTCAAATTTACCGCTACGCATGTCCTCCTCAAGTTCCTTCACTGTGGCATCCCTCTTTATTCCGTACTTCGATACCATTTCTTTTGCATTAATATTTCTCGTTCCAATTTCAACATCGACTCCTTCATTCTTCAAACCCAAAACAGCCTCCGCACCTTCCACCAACACTAGAATTTTATGTCGATCAAATTCCATGATCGACCTCTGGACATCAAAATTCTCTACAAAAGTGCGACATAGGTCGCGATGAATTGCTCTCGATTTTATTTCCATTAAAGGACCAAATCCTAACTCATGTACCACACCCTCAATATTCAACTTCCTCATCTCTTCAAACACCTCTGACAGCTTAATGAGGCTACATCTTGAAGACTTCTCCTACAACATTTCATAAATACATTATTTACTTCACTGTTACACAAATATACCTTAAGTTAGAACATTTTCATCTCTTTCTCCATAAATAATTTCAAAAATTCACTTACCTTTTTCTCTTTCTCAAGTACTACAATATTCTTCACATTGGAGGCATTCCATTCAGCCAGAGCCTGTTTCTGCTCCTCGAACATTTTTTGATAAGGCTCATTTTCATCTTCACTCATCTGCCTCCACCTCAAACCCAATGCTTTTCTTTCTTGTATCACTCTCACAATTAGTCCAATACAAATATCTTGTACACTTAACAAACCATTACACAACACACTTACATTGTTGTTCATTATCTTCTTCCCCTCCAAACGTTTACATTCTCCTTTACTGTAAAACATAATTTCTCTGTTAGCTTATGCAACTCATATTTAATAAATTTGACAGTTCTATATACATTCAACTTCAACTTACTAGAAATGGAAATATGTTGTACATATCTTAAGTGCCTTTGCATCCCCTTTATCAGACTTCTTCTTATGTTTCATTGTCTGCAACGTGTACCTAAAATAATCAAAGATAGAAACCAGTTTTTTACATACGACTTTCTGAAATTAACATACTACTTCAAATCAACTATTTGATCTTAAGAAACAATCATACCTTCCAACACATTCAATACTACAGCTGTATAGAATATGCAAACCAGTTTTAAAACCAAATACAAGAACCATCTCAGCCAACAATCATAACTAATACATGGATTTCAACTAAATCATTCTTACAAATCCAATCTCCTCGACAATATTTCTTTCTCCTTTTCGTACCTTATCAACTACAATTTGTAACATTTATCACTGGTTTATCACTAACTAACCTAACTGAAACATCACTTAATTATTTAACCTTATTCTTTTGTTATTCAAGAACACAGTGAACGGGTTATTCAAGCCGAAATAACTACTTAATAAAGGTGTTCAACACTTCTTTTAACTACTGTTATCTTTGTTCCTACTCTCTATATGAATTTTCTTGCTATTACTTTTTTTCCAATAACCCTAAACAACAAATATACCCAAAACCCTAAAAATTCCTTCCAATCCAATCTCCTCTACAATATTCATTATAAAGTACAAAGAAATCTACATTCGAACGATTTATACAAAAACCTTCATCATTTGCAATGTGGTTTCGCTCAAATATAAAAAAACCGAAAAAGGAAGCAAGAAGCAAAAACTTACCTACAAACCGTGCTCAAACCCAACCTCCTCGACAAATTTCCTTCAGATTTTCTTCTTTGGTTGATGCAAAAACCGGCTTCGTCCTCTTGGTTTCGATGCCCTAAAATTTTGCTTTTCTTTTCCCGCTCGTCGTTTTTTCCTGAAGTTATACCATCATAAAAGGGTTACCGGTTCACCGGGTAACCTTATCTCTCTCTTTTTTTTTCAATCCAACGACCTATATTAAATCGGCTCCATCTAATGGTCTTTTTTTCTTGGTTTGTATTTAGCCTGTTTTTAAGTCGTCTGTTTTTAGAAAAGCCAAATTGTGGTGCCTAAACTCACATATCAAACTAGTGACCTTTCTATTTCTAGAACTATGTTACAGAATATGCCTCAGATTCTATCTATAAACATTGGTTTTCGTATTCAATCCTTGTATTTCGTCCTTTGTTCTACATGATGCCATTAATGGTTAAGTTTATGAAACCATTATTTCCTCAAAAAAAAATTGCTGAGTGAGTGTGTTAGATAGAGTGAAAAGCGCAACCGATAGAGCGTCTTTGTACAATACAAGATACGGTCACTCAATAAAAAAATTGCTAAATACTATACAAGCCTTTGAACTTTTGAAAAAAAATCAATTTAATTTATAATTTTTTTACATTCAATTAAACCCTTATACTCTATTTTTTTTATCAATTCATTCCTTTGATTAATATTTATTGTTAAATTTAACAGTTATTTTTGGACCAGTTGTTGTAACGTGTCGTGTTACAATGTTGTTAATTGTTGTTTTTAATTTTTATTTTAATTAGTAAAATCTTTAAAAGTTCTACAAACTCTAAAAAAACTTATAAAATATAATTTTCTAAAAAATCTGCAAATGTTACATGTCAAAAATTGCAGTGCGTCTCGTGACAATAACATCTTAAAAAAAACTGTAAAAAATGATGACCAAATTGATTAAAGGACTTAATTGATTCAATTTATTGATTTGGAGGCTTAATTGGGTAGAAAAAAAAATCTAAGATATTTTTTTCCTTCAAAAATTTCAAAACTTCAAGTACCCTTAAGCCTAAAAATAATTATTTTACTAAGAATTTATGATTAAGCGTCAACTTGAAAAAAAAATTTAGAAAGAATATTATTGGAGTAAAAAAAAAGTGTTTTTGTTGTTGGACCTAATTCAATTTTTATACTCCTCACCCTAAGCTTAACTGTATTCATAATTTTATTCATTGACCTCAATTCTAATGCGAAACAACTTCCACAATTCTTCTCGTAATTATCTGAAATTTAAATATATTTTTACTGTATACTATTTTTTTTATAATAATAACTGGATTTTATTAATAACTATAGAAAATATCGCAAATACAATACATTTAAAAGAGAGAATAATGGAGATTAATCCGCTAAAATCTCATACAAAACTCAAAAGTGCAAAAAAAAAAATATTCGATATTTAAACTATAAAATCTAAAACCTAAATTTTAACTCTGAATTAAATACAAAGCATTTTATTATACAAGTTGTGTAATTTTTTACATAATCTTTCATATTTAAACTATAAAATCTAAAACCTAAATTTCTAACCCTAACACCCTAAATTCTAAACTCTAAATCTTAAACCTTAAACTCTAGATTTTAACATCAAACCCTAAATTCTACGTACTACAACCTAAACCCTTAAATTGTAAACCTCAACCTAAACCTCTAAACCTTAAAATTAAAAAGATCATGTAAACAAGCTTGTGTATCAAAGTATTTTCCTTTTAAAAAGTTAAATCAAATATATACTATAAACCTAAAATATTATAGAATTTTAAATCGTCAAACGAAGTCGACAATCTCTAGAGCAAGTAGTTAAAGCTCTCAATTGATGCAATTTTTTTTTTAGATTGTAGGTTCAAAACTCAGTATGAATAAATTTATAATTTCCTTTCTACTAGGTATAAATTATTGAAAAAATAAAAATAATATTGTCAAATGGAAAATATATTTATAAAATCCTATAATTAAATATTTTTCTTAAATCATAAAAATGGTTATAAAATTAAAAGATGGACATCTTTATAAAATATTAAAGCAATACAAGTTTAGTAATTAATAAAAATTGTTGTTCAATGGGCTCCGAAAACTTAGGAAACCCTAGGATCAATGGAAGTAACCCTAGCCTTGGGTTATCGGGTTCAACGGTGGGGAGGCCACCGGATCCAGTGACACCGACGCAGCAGACTGTGGCGTCGGCGGACTCTGATAGTAACCGGCGGTCGGGCGTAGACGGTGGCTCAGAGATAGCGCGAGATGGTGAGAATTCTGGAGATAGGGTTGGGGATGGAGTGGTTGTCACTACTGAGGGTGACACGCTGATGCATGTGGAGGCACCGACCGCGAGTGAGGGACAAGGGCAGGAAGGGACGACGCCGGTGGATGCTGCTACCGTGAAACCGTCCTTTAGGGACATGGTAGTTGGTGATATGGAGGCGCGATTGGAGATGGATGTTTTGGATGTGGAAGTGTTGTCGGAAGATGTTCGTATCAATCTAGATGGCCCTTTGCCGAAGATCGATTTTTCGGATAGAGTCCATAATTCTATTGACGAGAAGTTGGCGAACTCCCTTGTGGTACGTCTATTAGGGAAAGAGATAGGGTACAAGGCGTTACTGAATAGAATCCAGGCGCTTTGGAATCCCTCCGGGAAGGTATCGTTGATCGATTTGGACAATGGATATTTCCTAGCGCGATTTGAGAAACCTTTGGATTACGAGAAGGTGTTATCCGAGGGCCCTTGGGTGGTGTATGGATGCTATATGACTGTCCAACCATGGTCACGGAGTTTTTCTACGGCAGAGGAATACCCTCGGAGTATTGTGGTTTGGGCGCGGCTTCTTGGTCTTCCGTATAGATACTACACAAGAAGCATATTCTGGCAAATCGCAAGTGTGGTTGGTAATGTTGTAAAGATTGATTATAATACGTTGGAAGGCAAACGAGGGCGTTTTGCAAGATTTGCGGTTATGGTGGATCTTGACAAGCCTCTCATCTCTGGAGTGGTGATTGATGGTCACTGGCAAAATATTGAATATGAGGGTTTACCGTTGATTTGTTATGGGTGTGGAAAGTATGGTCATGCTAAGGAGTTGTGCCCCAAAGATAGGAAAGAACAAGTGTCGGCGCCGGTGACTCCGGGAGGGGAAGCGAGGGAAGACGAGGTATATGGCCCATGGATGCAAGTCAATAATAGGCGAAGGCGAGTGGAAAAATCGGGTTCGGCTCACCCCTTGCCGATGCAAAGAGATCGTACGCCCAAGAGTGTGGGTGGGTCGCGATTTGCGGTTCTTGATGGAGTTGGTAATCATGGGACTGAAGCACCAGGTTCGGGTGAGAAGGATGTTCGTCCTATTGAAGGGTTGGGGGATGACATCTCCGCGCGGGAATTGAAGGGGAAGGCACCGATGGATGGTGGAAGTGGTATGATGAAGGGTAGGGGCAGTCGAAAGGAGGGGGGCGAGGTTGTTGTGGAGAAAGGTAGGGGTGATGCTGGTTATGTTGCTGGACCAAACGCTGGAGTGATGATGGAGAAGGAGGGTGACATTGTGTGTGAGGGTGCTGTTGGAATGGACCACGATGTGGCTGTGGCTCCGTCGCAGGTTGTTGTGGTGGAATCATCATCTCTTGATGCCAATAACCACAAGGTGGTTCGGGTGGTGGATGCGGACGAGCGGGGGGTTTTGAGTGAGCGTAATGGAAGGTTGCCGAAAGCCGGTTTGAAGAAAAATACACCTAAAGCTAATTATAAGAATCCGTTGGCAACCAATAGTGGTGGCGCCAAGGGACTTAAACCGAAGAAGCGCGATGAGAAGGGTCCATCCAAGCCGGTTTTGGCGGAATGGATTAACAATATGTCTGGGGAACTTAATACCATAGCGAGTAGCTCGAGTGGGGGTGTCTGCGACTCGAAGGGATCGGCTCTGATGGGTGGGCGCAAGGTTGTTTGGCGCGAGAATATGTCCTTTGAGGGGGTTCCTTCGGTTCCTCAGTAGTCTTTTTGGGTATGTTTCGCCTCTTTGTTATTTTATTTAATGGTTAAGTCTATATTTTGGAATGCACAAGGGGTGTTGGACTCCGAGTTTTTGCGTTATTTTAGACTAATGGTGAAGGTTCAAAAGCCTGATATTGTTGCGGTGGTGGAGCCGCGCATTAGTGGGGTTAAGGCGGATAAGTTTATACGTTTGTCGGGGTTTGAGTTTTCGTATAGAGTAGAAGCGACTGGGTTTTCAGGTGGTATTTGGGTGCTTTGGAAGCCTACGGTTCGTTTCGATGTGCTGGTTGTATCGTCGCAGTTTGTTCATGGATGGGTTTTTGATGTCCTTGAGAAGAAAACCGTAGCTATGACTTTTGTTTATGCAAGCCCGAACAGTAGCAAGCGAGCGGCGCTTTGGAACTATTTAAGAGCGCTTGATCCTGGGAGTAACATTGGATGGGTAATTGGTGGTGATTTCAATGCGATTGCTTGCACTTCGGAGAGGCGGGGGGGATCGCAAAAACGAGATGGCGTTTGTGGTAAATTTAGCGATTTCTTATTTGACTCTGGTTCGCTTGATATGGGTTTTCGGGGGCCTTGGTTCACATGGGAGAGAGGGGATTTGATGCAGCGTTTAGATCGGTGTATTTGCAATGATGTGTGGTATGAGGTTTATCTGGGGTCTGAGGTTTTTCATCTACCGATGCTGGGTTCTGACCATAGGCCTATTTTGCTTGACACGGGGACCGTCTCTGCAGTAGGTATAACGAGGCCTTATCGCTATCTAGCCGCTTGGAATGAGCATCCAGACTTCCAACGGCTTGTTCAGGAAAGTTGGGATCCGGATAGGTTCATTTATGATAATGTTCTGAATTTCCAGCAGAAGAGTGGGGAGTGGAACAGAGTGGTGTTTGGTCACATAGGGAGGCGAAAATCTCTACTCCTGGCCCGAATTAGAGGTATCGAGAAGGCACGGGCTAGGCATTGTTCACAATTCCTTATTGATCTAGAGGTGGAGTTGAAGCGTGAACTTGCGGTTGTGTTAGCGGAGGAGGAGAGCCTGTGGCACCAAAAGTCGCGAAGTCAGTGGTTGGCGGGAGGTGACCGGAATACTAAGTACTTCCATCGGAGTACTATGGTCCGTCGTCGACGTAATATGGTCCGATCTTTGATGATGGAGGATGGCCGATGGTGTTACGATATGGGCGAGTTGACGGTGCACGCTATAGGGTATTTCAAAAAGCTTTTTTCCGCAGGAGTACAGGATTGTACAGTGAGCATGCCTTCTGGGAAGTTTTACAATTTTGATGACGAATCAATGCGGAGATTGGTAGGTGATGTGACGAAGGAGGAAGTTCGGAAAGTGGTTTTTGAGATGGATCCTCTCAAAGCGCCGGGAATTGATGGAGTGCATGCGGATTTCTATCAACGACATTGGGATGTGGTAGGTGACTCGGTCTTTACTTTTGTTAAAGAATTGTTTGCCGGAGCGCCACTTGAAGAGAGGATAAACCAAACATTGATTGTGCTCATTCCCAAAATCGATGTGCCGGAACGAATTAGCTAGTTTAGGCCTATCAGTCTATGTACGGTCCTGTACAAAATTGTCACCAAGACCATTGTTAATCGGCTAAAGGAGTTCCTACCTCAGTGGATTTCGTGGAACCAGGTTAGCTTTGTTCCGAGGCGGAATATTACTGATAATGTTATTCTGGCTCAGGAAATCATTCATTCAATGTCTCATAAAAAAGGAAAGAAGGGTTATATGGCGATAAAGGTCGACTTAGAGAAAGCTTATGACAGACTTGAGTGGCATTTTATTGAGGAAACATTAGGTGAAATTGGTGTGCCACCTCGGTTGATTGGCTTGATTATGCAATGTGTGAGTTCGGTTTCCTCCCGGGTTCTTTGGAATGGGGATGTCACTGAGTCGTTTAGACCTTCCAGGGGTATACGACAAGGAGACCCTCTCTCCCCCTATCTTTTTGTGTTATGTATGGAACGGTTAGCACATCGTATTGAGGATTGCATTGGAGATGGAAGTTGGAAGCCTATTCGGTTATCGCGTGATGGCCCATGTATTTCCCATCTTTTCTTTGCGGATGACCTTGTTCTCTTTGCCGAAGCGTCATCAAATCAATTAGCTCTTATTAAAGGTGTTTTGGATGATTTTTGCCTGTGTTCGGGCCATCGTGTTAGCGTTGCTAAAACGCAGATTTATTTCTCTAAAAACTGCTTGGCGAATATCCATGATTTGGTTGGTGCTACGCTTGGCTTCGAGGTGGTGGAAGATTTGGGGAAGTACCTAGGGGTTCCCTTACTCCATAGTAGAGTGACAAGGTCTACTTACGCGTATGTTTTGGAAAATATGCGTAGGCGGTTGTCCGGTTGGGTCACGAAGTCCTTATCGTTAGCCGGGAGGGTGACGTTGGCAAAATCAGTGCTTCAAGCCATCCCATCGTATGTCATGCAAGCGACATGGATGCCTAAAGGTTTGTGCAAAGAAATGGAAAAATTAATCCGCCGTTTTGTGTGGGGAGGCTCGGAAGAGAAGCGGGGAGTGTCGTTGATCGGTTGGGAAGTCATGCAACAACCCATGGAGGATGGTGGTATGGGTATGAAAGATCTTGGGCGGCAAAATGAAGCGTTCTTGATGAAGGTTGGGTTTGAACTTGTGACGAACTCGGATAAACTTTGGGTACGGGTGCTTAGGGGCAAATATGGTTGGCATGGAGGTGTGCCGGCTAATATCACTCGCGGGAGTTGCTCTCGATTATGGAGGGGGCTGAGTCGCATATGGGAGGAGATTAGGAGGTGCGTTTGTTGGAATGTACGCGATGGAGAATCTACGGACCTTTGGTACGATGTGTGGATTGGTAACGAGGGGCCGTTGTGCGCGCATTACATGTTGCCGGGTAATCCGCCACCAACTAAGGTGGCTGAGATGGTCGCGGAAGATGGCTCTTGGAAGTGGGAGGTGCTTAGACAATTGCTGCCGTTGTCGATAGTGCAGCTCTTTGCTGCGATCCCTCCCCCGCGACCGTGGTTTGGAGGGGACTGCCCTGGGTACAGGTGGACGGAAACCAGAGTCTGCACAGTTCGATCGGCTTATTTCGTGCTTGCCGAGCGACAGGAGGGGGCGAACCAGCAAGTATGGAAGTTGCTCTGGGGTTTGAACATCCCGGCCCGGGTGAAAACATTTTTATGGCTAGTTTTGCGGAAGGGTTTGTTAACCAATATGGAACGGCAACGTCGACATATGTGTGCGGATGGTTCATGCGCACTTTGCCGCATGGGACAGGAGGACGTCGACCATGCTTTCCGACGGTGTCCGTTTGCGCGACAGGTTTGGCGCCAAGTGGTGCCGGCGCTGCACATTGACGGTTTTGAGGCGATGGGTTTTGATGAGTGGCTTGGCTATAACTTACGAAATGAGGGGAAGATTCCGGATGGGCAGTCGCCTTGGGTGACAAAGTTCGCTGTGATTTGTTGGCAACTTTGGAAGCGCCGGTGCAATATGGTGATGAACGAAGGCTATGTGGAAACTAGGCCTTTTGTGCCGTTGTGTATTGACTTGGCAACGGAATTTAGTAGGGCGAATGCGAGTAATTTTACCGGCGTAAGGCGCATCAAACGTGAGATGCGATGGCGTTGTCCTCCCGTGGGATGGATCAAAGCGAACGCGAATGGGGCTGTTTATGGGAGCCTCGGCAACGCAATGATTGGGGGTGTGTTGCGAGACGCTAATGGCCAATGGTTGTTTGGTTTTTCGCGCAAGGTGGGGAGATGTTCGGTCTTGCGAGCAGAGCTATGGGCGGTTTACGATCTGTTATCTCATATATGGAGACTTGGGTATCGAAATGTGATGGTGGAAACGGATAACATGGAGGTGGCAAGCATGCTTCGGAACGAGTCTTCGGCATTGCGCGGTGATGCGTTGGTGGATCTAATTGTTGGTTTGCTTTGTCGGGATTGGGAGGTTGTTGTCCAATATGTGGGACGTGAGGGGAACCGGGTAGCGGACTGCTTGTCGCGGCTGTTGAAGGGTGATGATCGGCATGAAGTATGGCTGCCGGAGCCACCGCAGGCGGTGCGGGATCTGCTGGTTGCAGACCAAAGGTGCTGACCTTTGGCGTTTTATTCTGTATTAGCAAAAAAAAAAAGCAATACAAGTTCATTTTATTTTAACCTCATCGTAAATAGACTCTTATACTTCATCCATTTTAAAAAATCTTACGAGCTAATCAAAACGTGTCATATGTCATTTTACTAAAAAAAATACTGATTTAAATAAAAGGGATGAATTTCATGTAAGTTATGTCAGATTTTATTTTATTTTTCATTTTAGACTTTTAGTCTCTGTTCATTTTCTTCCTCTGTTTAAACTTTTCTGGAATACCCAGATGATTCATAAGCTGCAATCGAAGCAACCGGAATCATTTTCTAGGTCGTTCATTGGTTCCGGTATGGAATTCCATTTGTGCTTGAGTGAAATATCTCCATCAGACTCTTGCTCAAAGAAATGTTGTTCCATAGCCATTCTGCAAGATATAAACAGTTTAGAACCCATAGCAAAAGACAAAAGATCATTTCAAATACAGAAAAACCAAGAGAAAGGAGATGATTATATCATTAATTATAAAATGCAAATACATGAATTTTTTCCGTAAATGTCCAGAATATAAAAAAATAATATCCAACTTGAGACATAGATCATAGATGGAGATAGAAATTACCGAGAGGAAGCTGAAATAGAAGAAAATAAAAACTGGGTTTGAACTCTTTGATCAGAAAGTATTATTTTCCATAAGATCTGGAATGCACAACTTATAAGTCAACTCGGCATTCCAGAAAAGTTTAAAGAGAGGAAGAAGATGAACAATTCATATAAGAGATTAAAATGAACAAAAAAATAAAATAAAATTTAACATACTTAATGCGCAATTCACCCTTTTTATTTAAGTTAGCTTATATTTTATTAATAAAATGACACATGTCGCTTTCTGATTGCCCGTAAATTTTTTTTAACGGAAAGAACATATAAAGTCACGATTTTTAGTTAAAAGAATAAAATATCATAAAAATACTTTAAGGGGCTAACTCGAAAAAATGCATAATTTAAGAGGTAATGGAGTCATTAAGCTTAATAAGAATGATATGTTCTATCTCAAAACCCAAATTTCTTCTTATATAACTATTAATATTTACTCTACTTATTGATAAATTTAGATTAAATATTATAAAATTTATTATGAGTATAATTTTTCATTTCAGATTATTCCCTCCACAAAGTCAGAATTAAAATCTTAACATTGATTGAAAAAAATAAATGTTTTCTTAATAAAATAACTTATCACTATTATTTTTCTTTTAAAATTAGTGTAAAATAGTAATAGATGAAAACGAGTCGGAACGAGAATATTTTTGATCCCGACCCGAGTCTCACATTGAGACCAGACCACCCCTACAAGATTGGACTTAGAGAGTTGGACCTTTCACTGAGATTTGAAACCATTTCTGTCTGCATAACGTGATCCATTTATTGGATATTTTGTCGGCGAAAAATAATTAAAAAATAAAATAACGCGGCAAATCTTTCCCAGTTATCCAGAATTGCCCACATCCCACGCCTGTCTGTTTGCCACATTACCAATCAGCAACGCCAACGCTTATGCACATGAAGAGTTCATCAACCTGTCCTTTTCCTATAAAACCTAAACCACTTCAACTCAAACCTCACATCCAGAAAAAAAAATGAACATCTTCTCCTTCTTCTTCCCTTTTCTTTTACTTTGTTTCTTAACTTCATTGTTCAGCTCTTGTTTTGCTGGCAATGTGACTTATGACCGCCGCTCTCTCATCATCGATGGCCAACACAAGCTTCTCATTTCCGCTGCCATTCATTACCCCCGCAGCGTTCCTGGGGTCTGTCCCTTTTTTAAACATTCTTCTTTACTCTTTCTAAAATGGAAGTGGAACACCCTATTTGGGATTTCATTGCTTCTTCTTTGGTTTTAATTTCCTTTTGCATCTTATTTACCACTATGCTTCAATTTCAACACCAATTGCCTGTTTAAGCAATGTGATTTGATTTCACAATTATATTCTATATTCTTCTTTTATAGTTTAAGCAGCTTTGGAATATACATTGTGGATCTTCATAAGCTTAATCTTTAACTGTTACCTGGCAGATGTGGCCAGGGCTAGTTCAAACAGCTAAGGAAGGAGGGATTAATGTCATTGAATCTTATGTGTTTTGGAATGGACATGAACTTTCTCCAGGAAAAGTGAGTTTTCCAAATCTGTTGCAGTGGTCTAGGGGGACGAATGTTGTTCAAAATGTGACCTACTCGAGATTTCTGACATTTGATTGTTAATTTGCAGTACAATTTTGAAGGGCGGTACGATCTGGTCAAGTTTGTAAAGATAGTTCAGCAAGCTGGGATGTATATGATTCTTCGAATCGGCCCTTTTGTAGCAGCTGAATGGAATTTTGGGTGTGTTTACTTTTTTTAATCACATAATTTAAAATGTTGATATTTTGATGCTTGAAGTCATCCAGTTAAATTAGTTTGATTCTACTAAAATATCTAGGAGCAATGGGTTCCTTGCTTAGATTATATAAAATGTTTTTGATACAGGGGCGTACCAGTTTGGTTGCACTATGTTCCCGGAACTGTGTTTCGAACAGATAATGAGCCCTTTAAGGTGAGAAATTGGGTTTGTTGGTGTCTCAGTTTGGGGATTATCTCTAATTTTATTGTTAACTGTTACTTTTGTGCTTTACTGCTAAGTGCTAACTTATTGAGCTGGTTGTTTTCTATTGCTTAGCATTACATGCAGAATTTCACGACGCTTATAGTGAACCTCATGAAGCAGGAGAAGCTTTTTGCACCTCAAGGAGGTCCAATCATCCTGGCCCAGGCAAGTGCATCACTAAACTAGGAAAATTTCCTTTTTCGAACCAGCTGATCTGAGCTTGCATTAACATGTGCTCCAGCCTCCTCCTCTAGTTTTCGTTTGATTACTTCCCTTTATATCTTTAATCATGATTCACATGTATGAATTTCAAAGTTGTGGGATCATAGTATTTGATTAATGATGATGGATGCATTGAAATGTAGTGGAGAAAATGGTAATGTAGGGGGACTAATTCTTTCAAGTGCGATAAAATTACACGATTAAATTAGGTATCCAGCCTTAACTTCTATGGGAAAGGAACGTGTACAACACTAGGGTATCTTCTAACATCTTGACAAATTTTACATTTTTGAAATTGTAAATTGAAGTGAAATTTCATGAGATATTACTGAAAACAATACCGGATAGCAGTCAACTTTCTGGTTATGCAGTATGAGTTGATGTACACTGCCTGATAATTTGAAAGGGTGACACATCTACTGTTCTTACCCATAGGAGGAAGAAGAATGCTGCATTAGTTTCTTTTCATTTCCAATTTCTCTTCTTGCTTGAAGTTTTTTTTTTTGGATTTTTTCAACCAATTGATGTGCTTCCACCTCTTAGCAATTACTTTCAGAGTACATGAAACATCCTATTCCTCTTAACTGCAGGTCGAAAATGAATATGGATATTACGAAAAATTTTATGGAGATGGGGCAAAGCGTTATGTTACATGGGCTGCTAATATGGCAGTTTCTCAGAATATTGGAGTACCTTGGATAATGTGTCAGCAATATGATGCTCCTGGCAATGTGGTGAGATTTCTTTCATTTGCACTTTGTCTTTTTAATGACTACACCCACATACACATACATGTAATATATATAAATATATATGTGTCCAAAAAGCATAGCATATAATTCAAATTGAACATACATTTTCTGTCAAATCAACACAAATGAACTATGGTTCCTTCTGTTTGCATATGTCCAATGAGTGTCACAACTTTTTTCTTCTATTGTATTCTTTAAAATCCAATTCATTTCCGTAATTCTTTTGCATCGGCTAGGACAAGATGCCAAAACCGACTACTTTGCAGTGTCTCTTAATCTTGAATTCTCATAGTTTCTCAAAAGAAAAAAAGCCTAAGTTTTCCCTTGTTCTCCAGTAGACATGTACTGTGCTGGGATATTATACTTTCCTTCATTTCAGGTCAATGTTGCTCATGGTTGTTTGCATAAAGAATTTTTCAGAGCCCATTGCTTTTATTTATTTACATGATAATAAAAGAATCGATCTGTTTATCATATAGACTAAACTATAGACTTCTGTGTTTCTTCTATTTTGCAGATTAGTACCTGTAATGGCTTTTACTGTGATCAATTCACACCTAATTCTCCAAACAAGCCCAAAATGTGGACTGAAAATTGGCCTGGATGGTAATATTCTAGTTTACTATTGTTTCAGTTGTTTAATTTCAATTTAAATACGAAAATGTGATTCCATTTTTTAACCACACTAAGTACGTGTTTAACTGGACTATATCGGTCAACAATCTCTAGAACAGGTGGTTAAAGCTCTCGTGGGCTATATTGCTTTCAAAAATGTGCTTCATATTTTAGGGGTGTTTCCTTTCAAATTTAAAATTCTTCCTTCATTCGAGTGTTTCCACAAATCAGGAACTGTGTATATATTAATTGAACTTAAATCAATTAATTTTAAAACTCAAACAATTTGGGGCTTAAATGACCTAAACCATGAAACTTGAATCCGAATGACCTGATCCGCCTGTCCAATTGTCACCTTTATTTAACATTACTGCTGTTGGAGTTGAGCATTTTCTTCAACAGTTTATTTATGCCATTTTTATTTTAATCTGAGGCAGAAGGGTTTATTTCTCTTACCTAGTGACAAAGTACTTTTTGAAGCATCAACAAACAGATCGCTTCAAATGTGGAAAGCTTTATGAGCATATGGTTTCTTTTCAGTTTTGCTGCAATCAGTATTTTGCTTTTCCAGGTTTAAAACATTTGGGGCAAGAGATCCTCACAGGCCAGCAGAAGATGTTGCCTTCTCCGTTGCTCGTTTTTTTCAGAAAGGAGGAAGTGTACACAATTACTACATGGTGTGCTAGTCAATCATAGTGTTAGATATTTTTCTGAACAAATGTAATTAACTTATTAGTGTTTACTTCGTCATCTTGTTCCTTAGCATATTATTATATTTTTCTGTGGTATAGTATCATGGTGGAACAAACTTTGGTCGAACATCAGGTGGACCTTTCATTACAACAAGTTATGATTATGAAGCTCCCATTGATGAGTATGGTAAGCTGTTTTACTTTTAATGGTTTCTATCAGTAAGTGTATTCTCTGCCAGAGTATTTAAGTATTTGTTGGATTCTCTTTTAGGGTTACCTAGGCTTCCAAAATGGGGACACCTAAAGGAACTGCATAGAGCTATAAAGTTATCTGAGCATGCAGTGCTGAAGAGTGAACCGACTACTTTATCACTAGGTCCTTCCCTAGAGGTAAGCCATCTGCCATCCCTCTTTACAAATTTCTCCTCATAACTTTCCAGATGAAGTTTTTTTTTCTTTGGCTGGGATTTTAATTAGTATCCTAAATTTGCATATTCATGTTAATCTTGCTTTTCTTGTCAAACTTGCTTTTATGGATTAAACTTCTAATCCCTAATATTATTGTAAACTCAGTTGTCACCTTGTACTCTTATGTACCTCATGTTCCAGTTTGAAATGTCCTTTTAGATTCATATTAACTTAAAAGGACAGCATAAGTACATATTAGAAAATTATTGACTTCTCCAAATCATACCAGTTTAAATTATTTGCAACATTTTAGTCAGGTTTCCTAGCATTAGCAATTGCCTGATTTCTAATTTGTGTTTTTTTTACCATTTAGTTTCAAATAACAGTATTGCTCTCCTAATCTCTTATCATTGTTACTCTTCCCTTGTACCACTACACCTCTTGAGTGCTCTTCACTTCATGTTGAGGCAGAACGGCAACTCAAGAGTTCCCCTCTATTTCTGTCTTTTCACCTTACGCAATACTACAGAGGTCATCTCTTTTTTTTTATCCAAACTTCATCTTGTTATTCAGTTGCAGTTGCTACCTCACCTGAACCTCTTTCACGAGGAACCTCCGATCATGACATTAAAAATGTTGTAATGAGTTCAAGAGAATCCCTTTTATAAGCATCTCAAACATCCTTTCTTTCACTGTTGGTTTTGTAGAAATATAGATTTCCTTTGGAAGCACAAAAGAAAAATGGTTTGGAGAGAAATTGGAACCTTCAAGAAGAAAACATAATATGACACAGGCAATTTAGAATCTCTGACACAGCAATTTGTTTTCACAAATTTTTTGATACTAATAACCGGGTTTGAAAGTACTTTTTTCACCAAAATATGAACCCTGTAACATATGTTTTTAGTTGGTCAACTTTATCTGGACATTAAGTAGCTGGCCAATAAGAATGACGAATATATAAATAATTATTGGGAGACAATACATAATATAAGTCAAACAATTTAGAGTCTCTGATAGAAGAATTTCTTTAGTTAGGTCAAACATGCTCTCGTAATATGAATCATTTTCAGGACAAGAGCAGAAATTTTAAATATATTGTGATAGATAGCAAAATGCTAGAATGTCTTGTGTCATTAAGCTTTTGTAGTTAATATATTTGAGTCACCTGTTTCCTCCTTTTCTTATAAAACTTAGTGTAAAATTTGGCAGATATATATTACTGTATTCGGCAGTTTTGCAAATATATACTAGAACTTACTGTATTTATTAACGATCAAGTTACCCTATTCCTTTCACTGACTATGATTTATCTGAACAACCACTTCACCGCAGGCCGATGTTTATGATGATGGTTCAGGAGTATGTGCTGCCTTTCTTGCTAACCTGGATGAGAAAACTGACCACAATGTAGTGTTCCGGAATGTGTCATATCACCTCCCTGCATGGTCAGTCAGCATTCTGCCTGACTGTAAGAATGTTGTGTTTAACACGGCAAAGGTAAATCTCCATTATTCTTTTTAATATTTCCACACTTCAATGTTTGAACATTTCATACGATGCTGTCAACAGGTAGGTTCCCTGGCCTCTGTAGTTGAAATGGTACCTGAGGAGTTGCAGCCATCAGTCGCATCACCAAGTAAAGGCTTGAAAGGCCTTATATGGGATATATATGCGGAAAATGCTGGAATTTGGGGAGTGGCTGACTTCACTAGAAATGGTTTTGTGGATCATATAAATACCACTAAAGATACCACCGACTACCTGTGGTATACAACAAGGTTTGTATTTCTCTGTTCAACTGGCTAAATTTTTGTCTTTCAGAGTTTAATAGTATTTGGATGACTAAAGGACTGACAAATAGGCACGAAAGGGCATGGGTTTTAGTAAAGTAGAATCTTCTCATGTTGTTGCCCCATATTTGAAGTAATGATGCGAAACCTTTTAGTTTTTTATGATATGAAACTTTGGATCTCTGGCCTTTCTAAACTTATAATTAGCATAGAAACAAATTGAAGTATATGATAAATTAATGCTATCTAATTTTTATAATTCTTTTACGATTAAAACCATCTCGCTGTTGTATTTATTTTACAACCTCAGAACCTTATTTCATTTCAGAAACAAAGTTCCTTATCTATAATATTGAAGCATTTCTCGAAGGAAAATTTGGCTAAGATGTTGAGTTCTTTTGGGATGCTAACATGATCCAAACTCAACCTGGTTGTGGAGTGCATATGCCTTTAGTATTGTCTTGTTTCTATTATATTCTAATATAGCCTTGCCAGCTAATAGTATGAATATCCTTTAATTGCAGCATAATTATTGGTGAAAATGAAGAGTTTCTGAAGAAGGCAAGCCGTCCAGTCCTTCTTATTGAGTCAAAGGGTCATGCTCTTCATGCCTTTGTGAATCAAAAACTTCAAGGTTATTCTGATGTTCCAAGATGCCCTTTAGTTATTGGAATTGATTTGTGTGCAAGTTATAATTTGTATGACATTGCATTTCCTCAAGTTTACTATGGGTCTATCACGTGGACACATTTGAAATAAATTTTTAAAAAATTGCTGACATTTTACAGGTAGTGCTTCTGGAAATGGCTCACATTCACCCTTCAAATTTAAGAAACCAATTTCTCTCAAGGCAGGGAAGAATGAAATTGCACTGTTAAGTATGACAGTAGGCCTACAGGTTAGCTATTCTTAAAACACTTCTTGCTTGCCTGTTTGTTTAAGGATTACAATATTTGTTTTGAGTTCCATTGAAGCAATGTTGGTTTTAACTCACACGACGAGCTTTGTTTCCCTGATGCCCAGTTCTTTCAAATTTTAGCTTCATTTTGGTATTTCTTTTTATTATACTAGATATTCTAGTTATATATTCCATGATTCTTCCTTCTTTTCAACTAATTTGAAACATGCAGTGCTGAAACTTTTAACAGCCTAATCTGCATCAAAGCTAATTGTTGGCTAATTTAAGAATATATTTTTCAACATTTTTCCATGCATCTTTTTTCCTCTTTAATGAGTGAATTTCTCTTTAGACCAAGTCTTTAGGGTGTTTAACAAGCAAGGCTTGGCCTTGCAGTTCTTACCTCTCTTTAGGAGAGATAAGATCCACGTTTCACACAAATCCCTCTTCCTAGGAATCTTAGGTGATCACCTATATCCTTTTGATCTGAATCTGGCTCCCTGCCATGTATAAAGGTGATCCATTTGATGTTTTAAACAGCTTCTTTTCACCATGAATCTGTTTTATTAGGACCAGTTGACAGTTTCTAGACTAATAACACATAAAAACCTCAAGATGTACTTACATTAAATATGAAGCCCCAAGTAATCTCAAACATATCTTAAAATGAAAAATCTTTTTGAGATTTATCATTTTATTTCTTGCCCATTAGCATGAGTAAAGAATTCTTAAGTTACACTTTAAGTGTGAAACTATTTATAGAACCCATAAATATAGTATGATGTTTTCTTGAACATTTTTCCTATCTGAATTCCTTGAGTTGTGGCTTAATGTCAACTATGTTGGTTGTGATTTGGGTCCTGTACTAGCGACTATATGTGGATCCTAAACTGGATGTAGAATGGAGTCATTGGGGCTTTTGAGTGATATGATGGCTAGAAAGAGCTATTTTGGAGAGGCCGAGAGCTAAAACTGCTCGGAGAGTGTCCATTAATCTTCCCTTTTTGTGTGTGCATGTGTTCTGTGTTTTGCATCATTGAATCTTCTCCAACCGATTGTGCAATTTCTTGCTTCTCATCTATCCTCACCCCACATCTGATCTTGAACTTTCTGTTCTTTGCTCTCTAATGATTTGTTTTTGAAAGTCAGACTATTCGTGCTTTTAGAATGCAGGAGGATTATATGAATGGGTAGGAGCAGGACTAACAAGTGTCAAGATCGAGGGGCTCAACAACGGAACAATTGATTTATCTACGTCTAAGTGGACCTACAAGGTATTTTGCTTTATTGAGTTTGAGCCAGAATAATCTCTCTTCATATTTTATTTGATTGTCAAAGTCTTGATAGTGCCACACAGTAAGTTGCATTGAAATTTGTGGGGGTAATAACCGGTAATTGAAAGTTTTGACCATTTAGGCTTTGAATAAGTTTGCTTCCAAAAACTTGCTAGGATGTCCTCCATGGATAGTATTTTCAATTTGGTCCCAAGCTTGAAATATTTCATCAGTCTTTGGCATAAATTTAGTCTTCCAATATTTGAGTGCATTAAAGGAAAGCAGAGAACAGAAGCTGGAAATTGCTGAAAATGTCAAACAAAACAGATCTGGTGTTCTGTTTTATTATATTCTACTTATCACTTAAAACCTAGAAAGTTATTCATGCTATGGCAAGCTGCACAGTCATGGTATTTAATGCTAGGAATCTAATTAGAGCAAGAGGGGCAGTCCTAGCTAGCCAAATATCACATATTAATGATGTGACTTGTTTTTGAGCCTTCTTACTCGAAATTTATTCTTATATTCTCTGCATAGGTTCCAAGAATTTGTTTCCAAAAGGAAGCATCTCTTATCTTCCAATGCCTTGGAAGAGCTAGAATATAATATTTAAAAGCTGTAGAGTGAAATATTCACAAATTGTTGTAGCCTTTAAATCTCTGAAAGCCTTTTCTGTCTTCGTTATGCCGTATGCAGATTGGGTTGCAAGGAGAACACTTGGGTATATACAAGCCAGACGGTTTGAATGGTGTAAAGTGGGTGTCAACCTCTGAACCCCCAATAAACCAACCTTTGACATGGTACAAGGTAAAAGAATCCTTATTTCTTGTTCAAATTTAGTTCAGGATTAATAATTTTTTGAGCAAAGGAAAGAATTCAAGCACTTAAACTATGACAGGTTGTTGTGGATCCACCATCAGGGGATGAACCAGTTGGTTTGGACATGGTTCATATGGGAAAAGGTCTAGCCTGGTTAAATGGAGAAGAGATTGGAAGATACTGGCCAATAAAAAGTTCTAAACACGAGAAGTGTGTAGACGAGTGTGACTACAGAGGAAAATTCTTTCCAGACAAGTGCCTTACTGGTTGTGGAGAACCATCACAAAGATGGTAAGTCTAATCACGGATAAAATTCTTCTTCTCAAGGACTTAGACTTCATGGTAAATGCATTACATAAAAGGGTGTAGTAATAATTTCCTTGAGCATACAATTTGGTTTTGAGAAAAAAGGGTTAATGTACCAAAAAAGTTATATTGATGAAAGCAGGAATATTTGCCAAATCTTTCAGGTTTCCATGAGTAAGAAATTCCAATTATTGGTCAAGCATGTCGATAATTGGTTAACTTAAAGTCGTGAAGTTGTCACATGCTTCTCACTCTATATTGAATTAGTTACTTTCCTTAAAATCCAAGTAATAAAGGTTTTCTTGGAGGTGTGATTTAAAATGTGTTTTTGTGATTAACCAGGTACCATGTTCCTCGTTCTTGGTTCAAGCCATCTGGGAACATATTGGTGATCTTCGAGGAGAAAGGTGGAGACCCGACGAAAATTACATTCTCAAAACGCAAAACATCTAGCCTATGTTCTCACGTTGCTGAGGACTTCCCCATGGTAGACCAGGAGTCGGTTTCTAAAGTTGGAAGTGGAAAATCAGCTGCTGCCCATCTGAAGTGCCCAAAAAACACTTCGATATCTAATGTGAAATTCGCTAGCTTCGGGAATCCTACCGGAAGGTGCGGGTCTTACAGCAAGGGAGACTGCCATGACCCTAATTCAACATCGACAGTCGAAAAGGTAACGAGCTGCCCCTATTTCAGCTATATTTTTGTCATATCCCTTATCCCTAAGAGTAACGTTACAACCATAGCCAAGAATTTGCAAAATACTCAAAAGTCGGCAGCCGAAGTAACTAGTATAACACACTAGTAGTTGGATTAATGATGTCCGAAAAAACTAAGCCACACCATAATTTACGTGATTATTTATAGTCATGAATCATGATTAGGGAACAAGCATATCTGCATATTAATTAAGTGAACACTGATTTTGTGTTGATGACGGCAGGTCTGCCTGGGTAAAAACGAGTGTGCCATAGAACTAACAGAAGAGAACTTCGATAAGGGCTTGTGTCCTGGTACTACTAAGAAACTTGCGATTGAAGCAGTTTGCAGCTAAATTACCAAACTCAAATCTTCAAGAGAGAGAGGCGGCAGAAAAAAAAAACATTTTTTTTCAACAGGAAACATTGTGATCGTTGTATTTTTGCCTCTAATATTAATTTCCTTTTGCTCAAGCACTTTTGTTCCTAGGGACGGACTTTGGATTTATCTCAGCGATGAGGCAAAGATACACGGAATTAAGTTAGTTTTATATATAATTTATATTTGTTTAATGTCATTGTTTTTAGATTTTCTACAAATTCAGTGCTTTGGAAGGGTCGACTCTTAATCAAATCAAATTTTATAGTATCTAATTCGGTATCAATCAATAAATCAAATATCGATAGTTATATTAAAAATGCTCAACATAGTGTCACGGGGCTAGGCTTATATGGCTAGCTCGTGCGACACTTGGTCGGGAAACGAACTTTGAAAGGGACCAAGTAAGCCTTAAAGCTAAGTCTTGGCTTGGCTAGAGTTGCGGAAGCGTTGCGAAGAAAGAAAGAACAAGATGACTCGAGTGATTTGCAAACGAAGAGCCTCGTTAAAAACCCCCTCTAAGCCTAGTTAGGGGGAAAAGAGTACTCGACGTGCTAAGCTTTTATTGATGAAAGAAAAGTAGAAAACAATGGGAATTCAGGATGATTACAAGTGAGGGGGTGAGGCCCTTTTTATAGCCTAGCACCTCCCGATCTAACGGTCATTATTGATTACAATGGATGGCCAAGATTGGCCTAAACTATCTAATAAAGGCAAGAGATTGCTATTAAGGATTCTTTCCATCTTGGTTGATCTTCTTTCCTTGTGAAAGGGATTTGATTCTCCTTGAATCGAGGGATGGATGGATGCTTGATACTTGCCTTGTGTGCCATGGTCAAAGGGGTAGATATTCCCCAAGGAACGGACTTGAATGGCCATGGATGGTGGAAATTCGGATGGGCCCATAGGGGTGGCTGGACGGGCTGCTTGGTGCTGCTCGGACAGGCCTATGGGTGCTGAAGGCCGGGCTGCTCGGTGCTGCTCGGTCAGGCCCTTGGGTGCTGCGCGGACAGGCCCTCGGGTGCGCGCGGGCAGGGCTGTGCGGATAGGCCCAGGGTGCTTGGCAAGGCTCCTTGGGCGGACGGCTCGGCTGGATTGTGGCCCCATGGGTGCGGCAGAACGGGCTGAGCGGATTGAGGCCCCATGGGTGCTGGAGATGGCCCCTAGGTGTGCGGCAGATTGGGCCCTAGGGTGCTGGACGGTAACATTAGGATGTGCATTTTATTATTATTTTAATTGTTAAATTAAAAAAAAAGGAAATTACAACCCTAATTAATATGATATATATTAGATTTTTAAAGTATGTGTATGTGAAGATAAAGGGTGGATATTTTTTTAAAGGTGTCAATTTTGTTTTTGATATGATATTTATGAGTTTTTCTTTAAAAAAGTTGAAGTGTCAATTTACATCCTTTGAGAACGATGGTTCCACCATGTTTATATATAGTTAAAAATTCGAATTCTAACATTATGATCAGTGTAAACTGTGTTATAAAAGTTATCCTCATAATAAATTCATACATATCCTATATAAATTAATATCAGTATCTTGAAAAAAAATCAAGTAACAAGCAATCGTGTTGCCATCATAAATAACCTATGAAAATCAGCTTAAAAATCCAAATTATATAAATTGCGGTCCAAATGGGTTTTAACCAGTTCATCCGGTCCGGTTTACGCGGTTCAACCAATCTTGAAACAGTAAAAAATAAAAGTAGTCCAATGTTATTATTCGGACTGTAACTTACACCGCCTGATTTTTGGTCCAATTAACCCGACCGACCATTCCAATCCGTTTTTGTTCGATAACGTCTTCCATTTTCGAGTATTATAAAGCTAAAATGTATTTCGGGGGAAGCAGATTTTCAACTCAAAATTTGTGTCAGTGCATAATGCAGTTCATCTTTCTAAAAAGATAAAACGAAAATCATGGCTATTCTCTGAACCAAAGGTTTCATTTTTCTATCTTTTAACAGTATATTAGCCATGCTGGAATCAAGCAAGCTCCAACTCTGAAATATCCTGTAAGCTGTAACTGAGGAAATGAAAATCTTGTTCCTGTTTTGTTTCTTTACTCTGTCGTTCAAGTTCAACTCTTGTTCTGCTCGCAATTTAACATATGACGGCCGCTCTCTCATCATTGACGGCCAACGCAAGCTTCTCATTTCCGCCGCCATTCATTATCCCCGCAGCGTTCCTGCGGTCAGTACCAACGTTCTTCATCCAATTTTGCTTCTTTTGTAGCTTAAGCAACTCAGTATTTGCTTGTTTTTTGTATTGTACTGTTTGCTTCTTTGTGGTATACATTGTGGATTTTCATAAGCTTAATCTATAACTGTAATTTGACAGATGTGGCCGGGGTTGGTTCAAACAGCAAAGGAAGGAGGGGTTGATGTCATTGAATCTTATGTGTTTTGGAACGGACATGAACTTTCTCCAGGAAAAGTGAGTTCTTCGAATCTGCTGCGGTGGTGGATTGTTGGACGAATATTGCTCAAAGCTTCTGATCTTTCTATTGTTGATTTGCAGTACAACTTTGAAGGGCGATATGATCTGGTTAAGTTTGTAAAGACTATTCAGCATGCTGGGATGTACATGATTCTACGAATTGGCCCCTTTATTGCAGCTGAATGGAAATTTGGGTGCGTTTACTTTTGTATTGTGGATACGAAAAAGTTGACATTTCGATGCTTCAAGTCATTGGATTAAACAGTTATTAATGTGATCTAGGATCTATGGGTGCCTTGCTTAGATTATCTAAAATGTTTTTACTTTTTAATACAGGGGCATTCCTGTCTGGTTGCACTATGTCCCTGGAACTGTGTTTCGAACTGATAATGAGCCGTTCAAGGTGAGAAATTGCAACCGTTGGTGGCCCTAGTGGTTATCTTTTTCTTTTACACTGTTAACTGTAAGTTTTGTGCTTTACTGCTAATCTATTGTGTTGGTTGTGGCTTTAGTATTACATGCAGAAGTTCATGACATTTATAGTGAACCTCATGAAGCAAGAGAAGCTTTTTGCATGGCAAGGAGGTCCAATCATCCTGGCCCAGGCAAGTAAAAATCTGAATTTGACATTAGCTTTTGCAGAAATTTTCTTTTTTCGAACAAGCTAATCTGAGCTAAGCATTAAAGTGTGTTCCAATCCCCTTCATTTTTTTCTTTCTTTCTACTTGTTACTTTCCAGTGCATCTTTAGTCTCTATTCACATGTATCAGGTTAAAAACAGATTGATGGACTGTAGGAATCTGAGAGATAATGATTGATACATTGAAGCTGTGATAAATTTCTATGATTTAATATGTCATCCTCTCAATGTCCCGTGGTTCTAGGACTTGCTACTTACCATTGAGACGATTCGAGCACAAAGAAACAGTTTGTTTTGCTGATTCCATTTTTCATTAGTAAAATTTTACAGAAATATCATCTGAGGATCATATATCCTTAACTTCATGAGAAAGGAACAAGTACAACTCTAGGGGCTACCTCTAAGATTTTGACAATTTTAACATTTTTGAAATTGTAAATCAAATATACTATTGTGAATTCTAACTAGCTCAATTTATGACTTTCCTTAAATGGTACATTTTACATGATTGATCAAGATGATGTGCTTTCCTTTGTTCAATGAATATCCACTTTGTCTAGAAGTTGAGTTGATTTATGCCATCCGTAATGTTTATTTTACTTGAGAAGGTGTGTGAAAACATTTAACTGAGATTTCAAGAGATGTTAGTGAAAACAATATTAGATAGCTGTCAAAGTTAGTCATGCAGTCTGAACCGATAGAAAGAATGCTTATACACATTGAAAGGATGAAACATCAATAGTTCTCATCCACAGGAAGAAGAATGCTTGCTTATGTTTATGCTCATTATATTTCTAATTCCTGTTTTTTGCTAGAAGTTTGTTTTTTCCTTTTTGCATTTGAGTTCGTTCAATCAATTGATGTGCTCATCCCTTTGGCAATTTCTTTTAGAGTACATTAAACATCTTCCTCTAACTGCAGGTTGAAAATGAATACGGACGTGGATATTACGAAAAGTTTTATGGAGAAGGACCTGCAAAACGCTATGTTACATGGGCTGCTAAAATGGCAGTTTCTCAGAATACTGGAGTACCTTGGATAATGTGTAATCAAGATGATGCTCCGGACCCCGTGGTGAGGTTTTCTTTACTTCTACTTTTTCCTTTCAATGATATATTCAGTCTCTCTATAACCATTGTACTTTATCTATAACCATATAATTGCTTCCATCAATGTGGGTTTCTTTTCCATGGTTTTTTCCTCTTATTTGACCTGTCCTATTCTCGTTTGACTTGAAACATTCTCTAGTAAGTTACATCTATCTATCATTCTCATCTTGGTTATTCTCATTCTTTTTGCATTCAGATACTTGGTTGGCTACCACATTTTCCATAATATGTTTCTGAGCATACCAGTATGCGGAAAAAACATTGCTTTCAACTTAATTGTCCAGACAACACCCTGGTTGTATGTGTCCATTTCATCCAATAGCTTGGGTTGCACGTCTTAATGCATTCCTTAAATAGCTGCTTACTAGAATAGCAGCTAACCATGGTTGTGTTGGGTTGATTTTCAGTATTCTTAAAATTCAGTGTAACATTCCTTATGAACACATATATTCTTTAATATAACAACTATATGCTTCTTGCTTAAGGATTTTAGTTTCTTTAAAGTTTGAATTGGGTCATGGCTGTTTTGCAGTAAAAGGAAATTTGATAGCTTCTTTTATTTACTTAATAAAAAATTATCTATTTAGCATGCAGAACCCATGGGCTTCTGTGTTCCTTCTATTTTGCAGATTGATACCTGTAACTCCTTTTACTGTGATCAATTCAAACCTAATTCTCCAAACAAGCCCAAAATTTGGACTGAGAACTGGCCTGGATGGTAATCTTCTAGTTTACAGTGTGTTTCAATTGTTTCATTGCAAGTTGGACATGTGATTTGTAGTCTTACATGTAAAATGTTCTTTTGTGTTTCCTTCACAATTCGTTTTTTGTCCTTTTTAAGGTTTTGTTTTCCTTGTATTTTATTACTTGTAGGAAGCTTTATGATCATATGGTTTCTGTTCAGTTTTGCTCCAATCAGTATTTTTGCTTTTTCAGGTTTAAGATATTTGGGGGAACACATCCTCACAGGCCAGTTGAAGATGTTGCCTTTTCTGTTGCTCGTTTTTTTCAGAAAGGAGGAAGCATACAGAATTACTACATGGTTTTCTAGTCAATCTTAGTGTCTTAGAAATTGTTTTCTACAAATGTAGTTAACTTCTTTGCTAATGTGATTACCTGGTCATTCTTGTTCCTTAGCATCAACCTAAACAATTTTTTCTGTGGTATAGTATCACGGTGGAACAAACTTTGGTCGAACGTCAGGTGGGCCTTTCATTACAACAAGTTATGATTATGATGCTCCTATTGATGAGTATGGTAAGCTGTTTTAGTTGTATCTGTCAGTAACTGCTTTCTCAGCCAGAGTAAGTATTTGGTTGATTCTCTTTAAGGGTTACCCAGGCTTCCGAAATGGGGACACCTAAAGGAACTTCATAGAGCTATAAAGTTATCTGAGCAAGCGTTGCTGAAGAATGAACCAACTACTTTATCACTAGGTCCTTCCCAAGAGGTAAACTTTCCCTCTTTACAACTTTTGAAAATTAATCAAGAAATTAGCTGCTTGTTAAGTGTAGAAAGTATTTAAATTATTTACATGACAAGAGCAGAAATTTGATTTTACCTTGACAAACTGACAGGTAGCAAGATGCTAGATTGTTCAGGTCATTAAGCTTGTGATTCTCATAAATATTTATTTGAGTCACTTGTTTCCTCCTTTAGTTTTTATTATTTCCATGCTACTTAATATTTGGCATTTTTTATTGAAAATCATTATTTGAACAACCACTTAACCGCAGGCCGATGTTTATGAAGATGGTTCAGGATTATGTGTTGCCTTTCTTGCTAACATGGATAGTAAAACTGACAAGAATGTTGTGTTCCGGAATGTGTCATATCACCTGCCTTCGTGGTCGGTCAGCATTCTGCCTGACTGTAAGAATGTTGTGTTTAACACAGCAAAGGTAACTTTTCGTCTTTCTTTTTTATTTATTTCATTTTCACTTGTCAATATCTGTGTATTTCATGGTTCTCTATTGTCAAAAGGTGGGTTCCCAGGCCACTGTAGTTGAAATGGTACCCGAAGAGTTGCAGCCATCAGTCATATCACCGAGTAAAGACTTGAAAGCTCTTAAATGGGATATATTTGTGGAGAATGCTGGAATCTGGGGAGTGTCTGACTTCACTAGAAATGGTTTTTTGGACCATATAAATACAACTAAAGATACTACTGACTACCTCTGGTATACAACAAGGTCTGTATTTCTCTGTGCAACTGGTTCTATGATATTCTAATGTAACCTTGTTAGTTAATAGTTTGACTGTATGAGTATCATGACTGCAGTATACTTGTTGGTGAAAATGAAGAATTTCTTAAGAAGGCAAGCCGTCCGGTCCTTTTTATCGAGTCAAAGGGTCATGCTCTCCATGCCTTTGTGAACCAGGAGCTTCAAGGTGATTACTGGTGTTGCAAAATGTATTTTTTGATTTATTTTGCAAATTATAATTGAACAAACAATTATTTCCTCAAGTTTGCTATGGGTCTATCATGTGGAAATAAGTGTCATAAATTTTAAAAAAATTGCTGACATTTTACAGGTAGTGCTTATGGAAATGGCTCAAGTGCATCCTTCAAATTTGAGAATCCAATTTCTCTCAAGGCAGGAAAGAATGAAATTGCAGTGTTAAGCATGACAGTGGGCCTAATGGTTAGTTATTCTTAAAACGCAATCTCTCCTTTGACTAAATGCATAGTGTGTGTGTGTGACAAGCAAGGCTTGGCCTAATAGCTCTTACCTCTCTTTAGGAGAGATAAGGTCTTAATAATGTAGTCTTAGGATTTGACACATTCAAACAAATTTGTTTCATCTTATTTTGAATTAGTTGTTTGAATTTCGTGAATTGTTTCGTCTTCTTAAGTAGAGGTTTCTATCAATAAATCGATGGAGCCATTTCATAAGCCTCATAGTACTCCAATATAGTATCAGAGCCCTCTGTAGAAAATAGGTATTTTCCAGAGAAGAAAAGAATTCTCTGTTATTTTTATTATTCTACGATAAAGTACAAGTTACTTTACTTTATACAAGGCTTTATCTACAAAGAGTCTCAACACATTTAAACTACTCTAGCCTCTATCTTTATCTACATAAAAGATAAGAGTTAGTCTTAAATTAAAACACTAGTTTATACAAGATAAATCTATCTTATAACTTACACTCCCCCTCAAGCTGGGGAGTAAATGTTGTAAAGACCCAGCTTGGATGTAATTTCATCAAAGTTAACTCTTGGAAGTGCCTTAGTGAGAATATCTGCCAGTTGACCTTTCGTAGGAACAAAATTCAGTTTCACCAGCCCACCATTCACCTTTTCAGAAATGAAATGTCTATCGATTTCGACATGTTTTGTTCTGTCATGGTGAACTGGGTTTTTAGAAATACTTATAGCAGACTGACTGTCACTTTGTAGCTCAAAGTGTTTGCTGTAACAAAATCCCAGTTCAGTCAATAGTCTTTGTAACCAGATTCCTTCACAAATTCCAAGTGCAAGAGCCCTAAACTCAGCCTCAGCACTACTTCTGGAAACCACTGCCTGCTTCTTGCTTCTCCAGGTCACTAGGTTCCCCCAAACAAATGAACAATATCCAGTAATAGACCTTCTGTCAGTTAGTTCTCCTGCCCAACTTGCATCTGAAAAAATTCTCACCGATTTGTCTTCATTTTTTCTGAAAATTAACCCATGCCCAGGAGTCATTTTCAGATACTTCAAAATTCTGTTCACAGCCTCTAAGTGTTCTTCTCTAGGGTCATTCATATATTGACTCACTACACTGACAGAAAATGCTATATCTGGTCTAGTGAGGGATAAGTAGATTAGTTTACCTACTAACCTCTGATACTGTTTTTTGTTCACAGAGCTTCCCATTTCTTCCTTCCTCAGCTTTAAGTTTGCTTCCATAGGAGTTTCTGCAGGCCTGCATCCAGTCATTCCAGTCTCTGAAAGTAAATCTAGGATATACTTTCTTTGATTGATGACTAATCCTTCCTTTGATCTCGCAACCTCCATGCCTAAGAAGTATCTTAAGCTTCCCAAGTCCTTGGTCTCAAATTCTTTTGCCAACAACCCTTTTAACCTATCTATTTCAATGAGATCATCTCCTGTTATGATGAGATCATCTACATAGACAATTAACAGTGTCTTTTTCTTGTTTGATGTGGCTTTTACAAACAAAGTATGATCTGATTGGCATTGCTTATAACCATCTTGAACAATTACCTTTGTAAATCTGTCAAACCAGGCCCTAGGTGACTGCTTTAGGCCATGTAGAGACTTCAATAATCTGCAAACTTTCTGTTTTCCTAAATTCTCCTTTATACCTGGTGGAATCTGCATGTATACCTCCTCTTCTAAATTCCCATTCAAGAATGCATTCTTGATGTCTAGCTGATGAAGTACCCAATCCTTATTTACTGCTAAGGATAATAATACTCTTACAATGTTCAACTTTTCCACTGGAGCAAAAGTTTCTTGGTAGTCCACTCCATAAGATTGAGTGAAACCTTTGGCCACCAATCTAGCCTTGTATCTCTCGATATTGCCATCTGCCTTATACTTCACTGTGAATACCCATTTACAGCCTACTGGTCTCTTTCCTTTTGGGAGATCAACTATGACCCAGGTATTATTGTTCTCAAGTGCCTTGAGTTCCTCTTCTACTGCTTTTCTCCACTTCACGTCCTTCAATGCTTCTTCCACTATTTCTGGAATATGGATACTATCAACATTTGCTGTAAAAGTCTTAAAACAAGGCATTAATTTCCCATATGCAACAAACTTTTGAATTGGGTGACTAGTGCATTTCCTTACTCCTTTTCTTTGAGCAATTGGCAGATCACTAGTATCAATCAATGGAATAGGCACTTCATTAGGAACTGATTCGTTACCTTCTTGACTTTCTGATGTATTCAAGCTTGGTTCCAGCTCTTCGCAGTTTTTAGGCTGAATAGGAGCTTCCGGGACAGGTTTCTGTCTTCTTTTGTAAACACTTAGTTCTCCCTTTTTGGTTTGAGTGATTTTTGGTGGAGTTAAAGGTAGTGAAGATGAGATAGACAAATTTGGTGTTTTGGGACTAGGTGGAATTTGAAGGATTGAGGTTGAAGGAGTTGCTGGTTGGGACTTGGGACTCTGTGGTGAGGAAGGTGTAATGGGTAAAATGGTTTCTGTTTGGGGTAAGACTGCTGGTAAAATAGTTTCTGTTTGGGGTAAGGCTGTCGGTAAAATATTTTTTGTTTGGGGTAAGGTTTCTGATGGAGGAAGAGTTTCAAAAAATTTAAGGATATGAAATTCATCTAAAATCCCCCCCTGAATTTCAGACTTGGAGAAGTATGGTTTGTTTTCAAAAAATGTGACATCCATAGAAATGTAGGTCTTTTTAGTCTGGGGGCAGTAACATTTGTAGCCCTTTTTACTAGATGAATACCCTATGAAAACACACCTAATGGCTCTAGGATCCAACTTAGACTTGGATGCATCATTATTATAAACAAAAACAGTACAGCCAAAAACTCTTAGTGGTAGAATAGAAGACATAGGTTTGAAGTGTGAAAAACTTTTAAGAAACACATCCCTTGGACATTGAAATTTCAGTGTTTTGCTGGGCATCCTATTTATTAAGTATGTAGCTGTCAAGAGAGCTTCCCCCAAAGATATTTAGGAATACTAGTAGCAAATAATAAAGACCTAGTGACTTCTAGAAGGTGTCTGTTTTTTCTCTCAGCCACCCCATTTTGCTGAGGTGAATTAACACAATATGTAATATGGACAATCCCTTTTTCTTTAAAGAAAGATCCTAGTGTTTGAGTAAAGTACTCACTGCCATTGTCAGATTTAAGAATCTGAATTTTACTTTGGAATTGATTTTCAACCATTGTGTGAAACTTTTTAAATATTTCACCAGCCTCTGATTTTGCTCTCATAAGAAAAGTCCATGTGGTCCTAGAATGATCATCAATGAAAGAGATGAACCACCTAAACCCATTTAGACTCTGAATTCTTGAAGGGCCCCAAATATCACTATGAATGATAGAAAAAGGTTTAGAAGATTTATATGGAGAAGGATGATAAACACTTTTTGTTTGCTTGGCAAATTGACAAATGTCACAAGAAAAATGTTTAGGACTCTTAGTGATAAACAACTTAGGGAACAATTTTGCAAGGTAAAAGAAACTAGGGTGACCTAATCGAAAGTGCCACAACATGATATCATCAGAAGAATCAGATTGTTTTGGTGGGATAAAATCGATTTTAGATAGGTAACCTGAGTAGGTTTTTGTCTTGGAAGGCTTGCTTTCTTCAAGAATATAAAGACCTCCACTCAGCCTAGCTCTGCCAAGCACCTTCCCCGAGCTCAAATCCTGAAATTCACAAACATTAGAGTCAAACTGAGTGCTGCATTGCAGATCAGTATTTAATTTACTGACTGAAAGTAGATTGCAGGCTAGATGAGGAACATAAAGTACAGATCTCAGTGTAATATCCCTGTTTATCTCGACAGAACCCCTCCCTTCAATAGGAGAGAGAGAACCGTCTGCTGTTCTTATGTGAGAGTGAGAATCGACTGATTCGAAGGTCTGAAAAAGCTTCAAATTTCCTGTCATGTGGTCACTAGCCCCTGAATCCACAATCCATGTAGTAGCAGTATTTTTGCCAGTCAGATTTGCAAAGGAAAAGCTACTTTCATGGGCACTGTTGTTAGTGATCTGTTTTGCAGTCTCGGAACTAGTGGCATAAGGGTTTTGAGAATCCATCCTAGGGTTGTTGTAGGATCGACAACCTAACCTGATACCATGTAGAAAATAGGTATTTTTCAGAGAAGAAAAGAATTCTCTGTTATTTTTATTATTCTACGATAAAGTACAAGTTACTTTACTTTATACAAGGCTTTATCTACAAAGAGTCTCAACACATTTAAACTACTCTAGCCTCTATCTTTATCTACATAAAAGATAAGAGTTAATCTTAAATTAAAACACTAGTTTATACAAGATAAATCTATCTTATAACTTACACCCTCTCTCGAACGACATGGCTCTTGATCCTAGCTTACACAATTTTTTACCCCTTTACTCAAAGGAGCATATCCTTAAACCTTCATATAGCTCCAACAATTTATGTTTTTCAATTGAAACAATGCCAAATCTTGTTCACCAATGCCAACCAATCAGCTTTCTTTTCCACCAACCAGTCATCGATTCCTATCTACTTGTTCAATGGCAGTGAGATTTGTGCCCGACTATCTTGGTAGTCTATTGAGGAGCCTTTGAGTAATGGGTGCCAAACCACATGTTAGACATACCAACCCACTAGGCACCACTCAAACATTTTCTTCCTCACTTCTGCAAGTCCAATCCTTATCTTGAAGTTCATTTACTGCTCCTCCTAACTGCTCACTTGACCAGTTCAATTTCCCAACTTGTCACATGATCTCTATTTCACACACCAATCACGCCGCTGGCAACAGACCATCCAATAGGCACAATGCGCAAGGTTTCCTCTGCCAACCTCCAGCAGTTTTCATTCATGACTAACATTTATATCAACTTCACTTCATGCCATCCACCATGTTGTGCTTTGTCAATGCTACGTCATCGGTTCTTTTTTGTTGTAACTCACAACAAGAGCCCACCATCGCAGCACCCTCGGTCGCAAAATCCACTTTTTTCCCATCAAATGTTGCTGTTTTTCATCAACATCAATCCACTATAGCTGCTCTACCAACCATCAATCTTGTGAGGGTGTAAAAGTGTATTATAGGATTTGAAACATTCAAATATTCAAATGAATTTACTATTATCCTTATCCTATTTTTGAATTGCTATATTTTCTTACATTATACTGGTTATTGTATAGTTTTGTATTACTGTGAAAATTGTGTCTTTTACTCTCGCATGATATGCTTTTGAAAATCGGACTATTCCTGGTTTTAGCATGCAGGAGGATTATATGAATGGGTAGGAGCAGGTCTAACAAGTGTCAAGATCGAGGGGCTCAATAACGGAACAATGGATCTGTCTATGTCTAGTTGGACCTACAAGGTATTTTTCTTTATTGACTTGGGAAAAACAAAGGGACTATGTATTTTTCTGTATCCTTTAATATTCTGAAAGCCTTATGCCATATGCAGATTGGATTGCAAGGAGAACACTGGGGCATATACAACCCAGACGGCTCGAATAGCGGACATTGGGTGTCAACCTTGGAACCACCAAAATATCAGCCTTTGACGTGGTACAAGGTAGAGATTCATTCAGGAAAAATACTTTCTTGAATTTTAATGTTTCATACACCAATGTACAACATTTTAAAAAATAAGACAGGAATTAAGTACTTAAACTATGGCAGGTCGTTGTGGATCCGCCATCAGGGGACGAACCAGTTGGTCTTGATATGATTCATATGGGAAAAGGTCTAGCCTGGTTAAATGGAGAAGAGATTGGAAGATACTGGCCGATAAATTCTTCTAAAGACGAGAAGTGCGTAGATGAATGCGATTACAGAGGAAAATTCTTCCAGGAGAAATGTGTTACCGGTTGTGGAGAACCAACACAAAGATGGTAAGCCATGTCGGAAGATAATTTAAGCTCTCTTTTTTTTCCTAAAGAACTCAGACTTCATAGTAAATGCTTTAAACAGGTACCATGTTCCTCGTTCTTGGTTCAAGTCATCTGGTAACCTTTTGGTGATATTCGAGGAGATAGGCGGAGATCCAACGAAGATCACATTCTCGAAACGCAAAACATCAGGCCTATGTTCTCTCATTGCTGGGGACTACCCTATGGCCTTACCTAACGGTGGAAGTGGAAATGACAAAACCAAACCAGCTGCTCATCTAAGATGCCCCAAAAATACTTTGATTTCTAATGTGAAATTCGCCAGCTTCGGCAATCCTACCGGAAGGTGTGGGTCTTACAGCAAGGGAGACTGCCATGATCCTAATTCAACATCGGCGGTCGAAAAGGTAAGAGTTACCCCAGTTTCAGTTGACTTATCACAAAGGTTAAGGTTATAGCATCACCACATGGCCACGATGTATAATGTTAACAGTTGCTCCAAGGAATCCACCATAGCTAAGAATTTGCAAAATAGCAGAAGAGTTTGGACTTTGGAGTAAGACATGGTAGTAGTTGGATTAACTGTGTCACAAGCAACTAAGCCTGCTTATATTGACAATTCCATAATCTAGGTGATTATAGTGATGTTTATGGAACAAGCATATCTGCATTTGGGATTAATGCATATTAATTTCCTCTTCTTAATGTTCTTGCATGGCAGGTCTGCCTAGGCAAAAACGAGTGTGCCGTAGAACTAACGGAAGAGAACTTCGATGAGGGCTTGTGTCCTGGTACGACGACTAAACTTGCAGTCGAAGTAGTTTGCAGCTAAAAAGAACCAGTTCCAGCAGCGTACAGGTTCAAGCATACACGCATGGGAGTTAGCTCTAATATGTGGAACTTTCGACATTATGATTTTTGTTGTTGTTTCATTAACCATGGTTAAACTGGTTAATTCGAGAATCGGTGGTCCGATCGATTTATCAACCAATATGATTCCTAAAACATTGTTGTTTCATTAAACTGAGATTGAGCTCTTAGTTTGTCTGATCCCTTGATCAAATTCAGAGCTTGGTTTGCTTTCTCATATGCCATGATTCTAATGAAAATTTTATCAGCCGGACAGCTTTTGGTTTGACAAGATTGTTTGGAAAGAGGGAAGAAACAATGAATAAAGTAGTGATAGGAAAACTGGAAGAATGAAGGAAACGTAATAACAAAGTTTTTTTAGGTTATAAATTAAGGGTCACTATCGAACCAGTAGATGTATCAATTTTTCTTTGATATTAGGTTAAAGTTTATCAGAAAGTTTTTATATTAAACTTAAAAGTTTGATTTTGGCCCTGCCACTATAAAAGGGACATTTTAATTCTTATATTGTACTTAAACTTCATTTTAGTCCCTCTATTATAAAAAGAGACATTTTAGTTTATATACGTTTAAAAAATAAATACCGTGGTCTAATATTTTAAAACTATAGTTAATTGATTATATTGTAAAAAAGCGGACGATGATGTTCATCTTAGGAGATACGTGTCAAATCGCTTCGTCTACTAAATGTATGAGCATTATCAAAAGGTTAAGAATATGTATGAATAAATACTACATTATAATCACTTTTAGACCATTAGAAAAAAGTTAATGAATTAAACTATTTTGGTTTAAGTTTCTGACAATTTTAAAAAAACTTTGATATTGGCTGTGTAAAATTCTAAACCTTAAAATTTTAGACTTATGAAAAAATAAAATAAAAATATTAAAATCTTACAACAATCAGTACAGAGTGATACACATCAATTATCGATGTGAACTTAAATTTTTAAAATATTAAAAATTAGTCAACTACACTGAAAAAACTAAACGTACAAAAATTTTGTTGAATGAAAACTTCAACTAATTGGGGGATTCTAGGGAACAACCTTTAAATACAGGCTAAAAACGGCAGCGGTACACAAATTGTACATGAAGCGGTACACAAATTGATACAATTTTGTAATAGAAGAATGCATATACTTTTTTATTACAAAGATGCACTGTTTACTGGGTAAAAAGCGGTACATATTTATTACAAATCATGTACATAAATCCTTACAAGTTTATAACACAAAAATGTATATACACAAAATGTTACATGGTAAGAAATTGTGTACATACACAATTTGGTACAAAGGAAACATAATTTGATACAATAATAACAAAGATTTGTGTATATACACTAATTAGTACAAAATATACACAAATTATTATAATTTTGTAAGAGAAAAAAATACATACCTTTTTTATTACGCTATTTCACCAAGGGGCATCCATACCACCTTTAGGTGGTATCGATGCCGGTTTGGCAGACAAGAAAAATTAGTACATTTATACAAAATGTGTATGTACACAACTTGTTACAAGAAAACACAATTTGGTACAATAATAACAAGGGGGCATCGATACCACCTAAAGGTAGTATCGATGCTGATTTGGCAGACATGAAAAAATTGGTACATTTGTTATACAAAATGTGTACGTACACAAAAATATTACATAATGTGCATATATACAAATGAGTACAAAAATGTACACAAATTGTAACAATTTTGTAAGAAAAAAAAAAGTATATACCTTTTTTAATATGCTATTTCACCAAGGGGTATCAATACCACCTTTAGGTGGTATAGATGCTGGTTTGTATTTAGTTGGCTTTTAAGTCGCCTGTTTTTAGAAAAGCCCAACTAATTGATCTAATCTAAGACCAAAATCGTACTATAGCATTGAAAAAGAAAGGGAAATTATATTTTTTCTCCTACCTACTTTCTCGCACTACCACATTTTTTTACAACGGTTATCTTTTCCTTCAAAGTTTTTTTAAATAATTTTTAAGTTTTTAAAACTAATGGTGGCAGCTTTGGCCGTCTATAGACGATAGTTTTTTATGAAAGCTAAGGTGATTACAAGTAGTATCTGTTCTAAATATACTCTCAACCATTTGACAATGAACGCTCAATCACCCTGCTGCAGCTGCTGGTGCTCGAACCCGTGACCTCTAGGAACAACAATCGTTCCCTTAACCACTGAGGCAAGTTGGTTCGTTCACGTTTATTTTATATTTTAAAGTATGCTTATCTGTGTATTTCTTTTCGGATGAGTCTACCACGTGCGACGAACATTGATGAACACCAGTAACGATGAACACCATTAATTTTTTTTAAAATCTTAAAAATTTAAAGGACTAAAATTATAATTATAATTATCTTTTAAAAAAATAAAAATCAAATTTAAAAATTACTTTATATTATTTTTTTAATAAATTGAAATCAAATATTCCTAATTTTCTTAAAACCTAACAAAAAAAAATAAAAATCAGTTTTATAATTTTATAATTGATTTGAATCAAAAACACCCAAATCTCTTAAACCTAAACCTAAACCTAACAAATTCATCCCCTCATCCTATTTCCAGCCGGCGCCGCCTCACCCCGTCGCCGCCTCCGCCCCCGCCGTCAGCACCATTACCGGTGTCGTTAGTGTGTCGGCCGACCGTTTGCCGTTTCCAGCCGGCGTCGCGATTTGCAGCGTGTTTTTTGCTGCCGTTCGCCGTGCTTCTTGCTGCCGTCCGCCGTGCCTCTTGCTGTCGTCCCCGTCCGTCGTCGAGCCCGTCTTCAGTGCCGGCCGCCGTCATCACCAAGGTATGTTTATTTTCTCCCAATTTTGAAATTCGAAATTGGGAACCCTAATCCCAATTAATTTTTCCCCAATTGAACCCTAATTCCTAATTAGATACCAATCAAACCATAATTTTAATTTACCCAATTTCGAATTGTAATTAGGAACCCTAATCCCCAATTAATTTACCCTAATTGAACCCTAATTTTCAAATTGAATCCCAATCAAACCCTAATTTTAATTTTCCCAATTTTAAATTCCAATTAGGGTTTAGGACTGTTCTGAATTATTATAGGATGTTTTGTTAATTATTAAAAACATGGGAATGTTCTGAAAGTATGTATGAAGATTGCTTTGTGTATGTGTTTGTGTTTGTGTATTAAACAAATGAAATTGTTATACATGCTTAAAGAACATTAATGGATTAAGTTTTTTTAATGTAATTTAGATTGCTTTGCTAAATTATTTTGCTGGTTGGATGTTTGTGTGAAACTATATGTGTTCATAGGCAGCTGAACAAATAAAGGTAGTTAGGAATTTTTTTTAATGAATGGTTATATTCCTTGTCATTTAGATCGAGGAAGGAGTGTGATTCGAGGGCTACCTTAGCTTAGAATTTACAGTGATTGTAGTTTAAAGCCTCGGAATAGATTGAAATTATTCCGAGCATTCTATTAAATTTAAATACATTGTTTGATAAGATGAAAGGCAATGTGATTAAGGATGTGATATCCCAATAAATAGCTGCGTTTATTATGTTTTGATAATATAAGATAATCAAGTTAAAGCCGAAAACTGTGGACTGTTTTGATTTTATACACATACTAGCTAGAAACTGTTTAAGTGCATAATTTAAATGCTGAAAAAATGAGTGCAGAATTTAAATGCCGAAAACTGAGTTTTTGGAAACGGAATTTTAATTGCTAGAAACTACTTTTGTAATACAAAAGTTTGATGATGTTTTAAGTAATGAGATATGGTTAAAAACTGGTTTAAGTCATTCACGAATTAATGGTGCAGTAATAGTTTAAGCAAAGTAGTATACAAGAAGGATAGATTGAATGACTTAAGGATTTAATGAAAAGCCAAGAAAGTTTGTAAATTAGTTGATGAAGCATGAATGGTAGCTTGAATAATAAATAAGATTTCAATTGAAGATTTATCGGGCGAAATAGATATGCCTTATTCGATGCCTATATACATATGAACATACTTAATTTGAGCCATTCATTTAGACAAGTAATTTGTTTAGTTTAATGCCTTGCTTTAGGTTGGATGTGTCCTTATCCAAGCTTAGTATTGCATGTGGTATGATTGCAATGATTTTTATTAACACGTGCTTATATATTTTTAAGATTAGATTTATCCCAAAAGCTAATCGCATCTGGTATGATTGCAGCAAGTGGGTGATGATGAACCATGACACGAGGCGGCTGCAGAAAGTTAGTGATGAGGTCCGGGAAGAGCTTTTGGTCCACTTTCCACAGGAGCCTAGGTAGGAGCTTTTCCTCGCCTGACTGCCTGAGACATAAACATTAACTCATTTTATATTTTCAATTACATAATTTGATGAGATGCTAAATAAAGATGGCATGATTATACACCATTAACTACCTTTTTAGCATCATTTTGTCCAATTTTCAAATTGCTTATGCTCGCTTTTTCGTTCAAAGTTGAGACTGAAGTTGGATGCCTAATAGCATATTCATAAGTGCTTAAAAGTTTTGCGACTATGCCTTTGGGATTTCAGAGGCTAAAAAATGTTTGTTGTTGCGAATGTATTTGTGGCATGAAATCCTTGAAAAGGGTTAAGAGAGACCAATTTAAGAATTTTTTTCAATGAATCTCTATTTTCATTCATATACAAAAAAATCTAATTAAAGTTTCTTCAAAAGGGATTATTTTAGAGTACAGTTCTAAACTATTTGTAGAGTTTTGGTGATGCCGGACATGGCTCTATGATTTCTACTGTGTTGTTCGATAGTCTGCAGTTGTGGTTGGACTGGGAATTTATTGATCAAAGTTGTCTGAAGGTAGTCAATAGTATACATGCCTCATGATGACCGAATCATCAAAATTTGATACTAATCTTTTAAGATGCAGACTATATATACAATATTATAATCTCGATATTTCTTGCGAGAGATATTGTGAAAATGCTGTAGAATGTAGATGCTCCGGTTTGCAGGATTAATTCCGCAACTCGTGGAGAAGTCCCTTTGGAATTAAAGCATGCATATCAATAATAAAGCTAAACTTCTTAAGTTCAAAAAAATATATTTCCTTGTTCTCATTTGTGCAATTTGTTTTAAGTGAGGCATTGTTTCTCACTTTATTGATCCTCTTGTGGTTTTTACAGATTAGCATTCCCAGAAAAGAACAACAGAAGTTTGAAGAAAATTCTTAAGTTAGAAGACCCTGCTCAGTATTCCCGGCTTGCCCTTACGGTGAGATTATTTGGTTTATCTAAGCACCATTAAAAAAAATTGGACCAGTTGAATCGGATTGTTGTTAAAAAGAATTTAAGTATTAAAAAAGTATACCGGATTGGACTAGGCAGTACCTGGTTCGACAAACCATTTAGTGTGTCTAAGTTTTTTGTATACTCTTTAAAACCCTTGATGTGCTTTCAAAATTTGCAGCCAAGACGAGCTGATCTGGACATAAACCATCATGTCAACTACATCGGATGGGTTCTTGAGGTCAGTAGAAAGAGTTTCCGAAATTTCTTCCGTTCTATTGATTTTTGTTGTCAAAAATGGTTGGTTTAACTCTTCCAGTTGATTTTGTAAAGCTGACATTCGTCGTACGTATCTATTTGGCAGAGCATGCCTCAAGAGACTATCGACACCCATGAACTGGCAAGTATCACATTGGATTATAGGCGGGAATGCCTACAAGACGACGTGGTTGATTCGCTGACCAGTATTGAACCAACAGACAGTGCCGAAACAGTTTCAGAGCTTAACGGACAAGAAAAGATGATGCAGACTGCCCTATGTTTTTGCATCTGTTGAGAGTGTCTTGTGACGGACAAGATTTGAATTATAAAATAAGATTTGTCAATTCAAATAAAATTTGAATTATAAAATAAGATTTGTCAATTCAATTAACTCAAACTTTTTAATTCAACTTGACTAGACCGGATACTCACTCCTAATCGTAACCTAAAGTATTATTTAGGTTTGTTTAATTATGAGTTGTATAAAAAAAGTTTTTTTTTTTGAGGGATACATGATTAAAGAGTTAGTCCTTTTGCTTTAATTCGTTAGAATTTAGTTTTCATGAAAATTAAACAATGTGACCTAAAGCTTTTCTAAATATATTTAAGTCAAAGCTTTAAATACAAAGAGTTGATGCAGCAAATAATGAAAATATTCAATAACATGAAACTGGCAAATGGCTTATATATAGATTCAAATGCAATTATGAAATAGGGAAAAGAAAATTTGAAAGAAAGAAAAAACTACAGAACAATGGTCACATTCTTCAACTCAGTTGCAAACACCATTAACAAACAAGTCTCACATTACCCGAACATGGAGATTTAACACTTAAACTGATCACTCAATAAAAATGTACCTGATTAACGCACTCATTGGCGCTTCTTCCGTGCGCCTACGTGCAGATAATTGTAGGCATTCAAGTTGCTTGGGGCCAACTCCTGATCCAATCAGTTATGGTTGAAACATTTCTAGTGATATCTTCAATATTATCACTCTTCAAAGATATTACAATATCTTCTGGGTAACTTTCTTTTGCCTCCTCCAGCAGTACTTGAAAGATTTCACACTCTATGTTGTTTGAAAGCTTGGCACCCTCAAAACCTCTGCCAGACAAAAAGATTTTAGACGAAAAAAGACATAAATGCGCATGTCGAATTCGGGAATGTGTACAACACAAGTATGCCCAATTATGTCTAAGTCCCCCCCCCCAAGTATTCAGAGGGGTTCTTGGAAGGTGATATCCCTACACCCACATCCAAAAAGTAAAGGGCACAAGTAGTCAAGAGAATGAAGTATTCGAATAAAAAAAGAAATGAACTGTAAAGTCAATCATACGGCCCAAAATTGATACATGGATAAACAAGCAATACAAAATACAACTTTCATAAAAAATCATGCTTAAAAGGTGTTCTATTATTAAACCTTGTACATTTTAATTACACTTAAGAGTCAAGTAACAAATTCAAATTATCTAATTCTCAAACACCCTTCAAATTTAGTAACTTAACTTGAGCATCTAGCAAACTTTCGAACACTACTATTTAGGTCCTAAACTTTATTATTCATTTTATAACTCCGTGAGGCATAACTTTGTTACTTACCTAAACATTTAGTCTTATTCCATCTTAACTTAACAACCAACTAGTCATTCAAACATTTAGTCTTATTCCATCTTCAAATTGGGTTTATTTGAAGATTAATTATGGATTAGGAATTAATTGGGAATTAATTACTAAATTAAGGATTAATAATTGGGGATTAGGCATTAATAATTGGGGAAAAAAGTGGAGGGTTGAGTAAGTATAATTTCTTAGTGAGGTAGTTCAAGTAACTAATGCAAGAAACATTAATACTTCCTTCACTAGGTTCATTAATTTTATACATGCAATACAAAGCTTGGATAAGGACACATCCAACCTAAGGCAAGGCATTAAACCAAACAAATTACTTGTCTAAATGAATGGCTCAAATTAAGTATGTTCATATGTATATAGTAGGCATATCTATTTCGCCCGATAAATCTTCAATTGAAATCTTATTTCTTATTCAAGCTACCATTCATGCTTCATCAACTAATTTACAAACTTTCTTGGCTTTTTATTAAATCCTTAAGTCATTCAATCTATCCTTCTTGTACACTACTTTGCTTAAACTATTATTGTACCATTAATTCGTGAATGACTTAAACCAGTTTTTAACCACATCTCATTACTTAAAACATCATCAAACTTTTGTATTACAAAAGTAGTTTCTAGCAATTAGAATTCCGTTCCCAAAAAACTCAGTTTTCGGCATTTAAATTCTGCACTCATTTTTCCAGCATTTAAATTATGCACTTAAACAATTTCCAGCTAGTATGTGTATAAAATCAAACAGTCCACATTTTTCGACTTTAACTTGATTATCTTATCTTATCAAAACATAATAAGCGCATCTATTTATTGGGATATCACATCCTTAATCATATTGCCTTTCATCTTATCAAACAATGTATTTAAATTTAATAAAATGCTCGGAATAGTTTCAATCTATTCCGAGGCTTTAAACTACAATCACTGTAAATTCTAAGCTAAGGTAGCCCTCGAATCACACTCCTTCCTCGATCTAAATGACAAGGAATATAACCATTCATTAAAAAAATTCCTAACAACCTTTATTTGTTCAGCTACCTATAAACACATATAGTTTCACACAAACATCCTACCAGCAAAATAATTTAGCAAAGCAATCTAAATTACATTAAAAAACTTAATCCATTAATGTTCTTTAAGCATGTATAACAATTTCATTTGTTTAAATACACAAACACATACACAAAGAAATCTTCATACATACTTTAAGAACATTCCCATGTTTTTAATAATTCACAAAACATTCTATAATAATTCAGAACATTCCTAAACCGTAATTGGAATTTAAAATTGGAAAAATTAAAATTAAGGTTAGATTGGGATTTAATTTGAAAATTAGGGTTCAATTAGGGTAAATTAATTGGGGATTAGGGTTCCTAATTACAATTCGCAATTGGGTAAATTAATATTATGGTTTGATTGGAATATAATTGGGAATGAGGGTTCAATTGGGGAAAAATTAATTCGGATTAGGGTTCCCAATTTCGAATTTCAAAATTGGGGTAAAATAAACATACCTTGGTGATGACGGCGGCCGGCACTGGAGACGGGCTCGACGGCGGACGGGGACGGCAGCAAGAGGCGCGGCGGACGGCAGCAAGAAGAACGACGGACGGCAGCAAAAAGCACGCTGCAAATCGCTACGCCGGCTGGAAACGGAAAACGGCAAACGGCCGACCGGTACACTAACAACACCGGTAATGGTGCTGACGGCGGGGGGCAGAGGCGGCGACGGGTGAGGCGGCGCCGGGTGAAAATAGGATGAGGGGATGAATTTGTTACGTTTAGGTTTAGGAGATTTGGGTGTTTTTGATTCAAATCTATTATAAAATTATAAAACTTATTTTTATTTTTTTGTTAGGTTTTAAGAAAATTAGGAATATTTGATTTTAATTTATTAAAAATAATATAAATTAATTTTTAAATTTAATTTTTATTTTTTAAAAGATAATTATAATTATAATTTTAGTCCTTTAAATTTTTAAGATTTAAAAAAAAATTAATGGTGTTCATCGGTGTTCATCGTTAGTGGTGTTCATCAATGTTCGTCGCCCGTTGTAGAATTTTCCTTTCTTTTCATTGTTTTAATGAAATCTAATGTTTGATTAAAAAAAGGAAAATTCTACAACGTGCGACGAACACCGATGAACACCACTAATGATGAACACCGATGAACACCATTAAATTAATTAATAAAGATGTAAAATTTCAAGGACCCATCATACAATTAATAATTATTTTAAAAATTTTAATTAAATTATTTTTTATATATATTAAAATTTTATTTTTTTAATAAGGGTAAACTATATATTTAGTACCTCACCTATTTCCGTAATTTTATTGAACCTCATTATTTAAATATTATTTCAATTTGACTCTATTCTTTATAAAAAATAATTTAACCCTTAACCCTCAACCTAAAACCCTAAACTATTAAACCTTCAACCCTTAAACCCTTAAACTCTTAAACCTATACCCTAAACCATATACCATTAAAAATAATTTCACCATCATCGATTCAATTCAATTCAATGAATTGTTGAATTCTCCTAAAAAATTCAATAATCAACAATTTGAAGAAAAAAAGTGATGATCAAAGTCGGTACAAGTTCTTCATTATGTGATATCACAAAGATTAAAAAAATATGGACTTGAGCTCTTTAAATATGACTCACTGTAAACGTCGGTGATACAGGTGGTTCAAATGCTTTCAGCTTCTCGAAAATTCGCTAAACGAATACAAAAACTAAAAGCTGCAATGGTTTATATTCGACATTGCGTTTGATTAAAATCAAAGTTGTATGCAAAGAAACAATAAAATCAATATTTAGAATTCTGAAACATAATCATAAAGATCCAACCTCCTGTCCCTCACATCACACGTACACAGAAAAATTTACTAAAAAGGGTCCTTTTCCCCTGTGCCTCTAGAATTTTGGGGAAGATCAATATTTAGATTTTCGTATCTGACTTCGATTGAGGGAAGATCAATATTTTTCAATTTTAAACAAATTTTGGTGGTGCTAAACACCCAAAAATGGAGTGTAACAGCTACGTTGCGACCCATCGACCCATCGCTCTCGTATTTTCTATCACCTCATTTCTTTTTATTTCTTTGCAGACAGTTTGAATTTTAATCAAGCGCAATGTCGAATATAAACCATTGTAGTTTTTAGTTTTTGCATTCGTTTATCGAATTTTCGAGAAGTTGAAAGCCTTTGAACCACATGTATCACCGACGTTTACAGTGAGTCATATTTAAAGAGCTCAAGTCCATGTTTTTTTTAATCTTTGTGATTTCACATAATGAAGAACTTGTACCGACTTTGATCATCACTTTTTTCTTCAAATTGTTGATTATTGAATTTTTTAGGAGAATTCAACAATTCATTGAATTGAATTGAATCGATGATGGTGAAATTATTTTTAATGATACATGGTTTAGGGTATAGGTTTAAGAGTTTAAGGGTTGAAGGTTTAATAGTTTAGAGTTTTAGGTTGAGGGTTAAGGGTTAAATTATTTTTATAAAGAATAGGTCAAATTGAAATAATATTTAAATAATGAGGGTTCAATAGAAATACGGAAATAGGTGAGGTACTAAATATATAGTTTACCTTTATTAAAAAATAAAATTTTAATATATATAAAAAATAATTTAATTGAATTTTTTAAAATAATTATTAATTGTACGAGGGATCCTTGAAATTTTACATCTTTATTAATTAATTTAATAATGTTCATCGATGTTCATCATTAGTGGTGTTCATCGGTGTTCGTTGCACGTGGTAGACTCATCCTTAAAAAAATTATCTAATCTAATATGAGTATGAATACAATACTGACTACCATATCCTAAACTACTTTACAAATAAAAAATCTTAGAAAATTTAATTTTCTATCTAAATCTTAGTCATCATTAGTATCCTCATTTTATCCAAAATCTTCAATACCGTATATGACAGGTCTTTTTAATAAGATAATTATAAACTTAATAATATAAAAAACAGTTAAAAGTATATTAGAAAATTTTGTATTATAATTAAAAGTTTATTGCTCATACCCTTGTGTTCTGGTGGCAAAAATAAATGTTCGTCATTCTTTGGGATCCGAGTTTGAGTACCAGTAATATATGATGTGTGTGCTGTCTTTGAACAGACTAAAAAATTAAACAGATGTTACCCTTGCATCACACCAGCATATTCAAAAAAAAATTACTTTAGTCCCTTATATTATAATTTTTTTAATCCATATATCTAGAAGTTTATTACAGTTCCTCTACTGTAAAAAAATATTTCACTTTCTATAAGTTTGAAAAATGTATATTTTGGTTTAAATTTTTTAAATTATAGTTAGCATAAATATTTTGGTTTAAACCTCTTTTAAGTCCAATAATTTTAAAGTTCTTAAAAAGAACAAAAAAGGGAGTAGAAGACATTGTTCGGCAAAATGTTCCTGGGTCGGGAGTCGGGACTTCCCCCAATGGAAGACCAAGTCATCAGAATCTAACCAATCACTACTATATTCTCGCATTTTTTCCCCTTTTGTTGTGGCAAAAGAAAAGTGAAGAAAACAATGCAAATTTGCAGGAGATTAGTTAAACAACTATTTATCCGAAAAATATGACAAATCAATGCATTGCAAAATGCAAGGCAGCACTGGAACCATAGGTTCATGGAGCATAATAAGATTTTTCTACGCATTCATAATATGTGAAGTTCATCCTAAGAAAATAAAAACTCAACATAAAGGATATTGATAAGCACAAGTTCAAACTGAAAACACCTAAACACGGATTAAACTAAACTAAACTAAACTAGAGAGAGCCAGTTAATATAAAACCCTAATGCTAGATAAGAAACGACAGTAAAACACGCTGGATGATATTTCTAAGAGCAGAAGTTCCTCCTTGCAGTTCAACTCTCATCTGAAACTGATGCTTGCCTTTCCTCATTCTCCCTTTTAACTACCTCACTGCAAAAGGGCCAAAAATGGGCTTAGTTTTGATGCTACATTAACCGTATATTTGTTCACTAGAAAAAGATCAATTTCAAATATATTTTTTCCATAGAAAAAGTTAAAACTTGAATGAGCTACTTGATTGAATCAAGTAATTAGAAATCCAATTCTCTTTGTAAAATACAATAAAACTAGATTAATGTCAAATTGGTTGACATTGGTTAAACTAAGTCACCAGTTGAGCTCTCTAAATAGCTTTTCCTCTAAAAGAAAGTTAATGTCAGGCATAAAATGAGCATGAAACATTCTGTGGAAAATTCAAGACTAATGATTTGAGGTGCTAGGGAAAAGAATCCAAGAGTAGCTCAGTATAAACTTTTTTATCAAAAGACTTCTATTTCATGGATTGGCAATCTTAGACAATAATAGCAACTTCTAGAAAGTTCATAGCATATTTTGATACTCATTACTTCTAGAATTCCATTCCAATTAAAAGCTTCTTTGGACCATTAGCACATGAAAGGCAATAGTTTTCGACCTTCGATTACATCTACCAAGTTCGAGAGAGAAAAAACCTCTAGGAAGCACTAAACAATAGCAAAACAGCAAGATGATCTTAATATTATATATATATATATGTGTGTGTGTGTGTGTGTGTGTGTGTGTGTATGTATGTATGATGTTCAACTAAGGTTTAATTCTGCATTACAGCCAGCTAAGAAGCCAACTTTATTTTTCCAAAATCCTAATTCTATGAAGTTGTTTTATACTAACAAGAAAGTTACTAGCTTACTTGGATGATAAAAAATTCCACTACCCAACAAACTATAACACTGAATAAAGCTTCAAGGTAAGAAAAATTAAACACTATCACCAAAAATAAATAAAGAAATAAAATAAACTAAGAGTCTCCCACCATTAGCAGAACCAATGCAGCCTTCGCTGCTAGTGAAAAGAGAGGCACACGCACATAATTTAACCAATATGTAATTTCTCAACCAAAATGGCAACGAAGAAGAAAAAAAAATCAAGCAAATGGAGGCCAAATTAAAGGTAAACCAACAAAACACAAAGGTGACATAAACATGTACCGAAGCATGTGAGTGAGAGCGGCAACAGTGGCGTGATCAGGCTGTTTGGAAGCCTTTACAATGTGGAGCATGAGGGCCAACTTGATCTGAGTAGTAGCAGTTTGTTGGATAATGATTCTAGTTTCGCTCTTCAATTCCTCACACTCATTCGCAACGCCTTCGAATTTCTCCCTCACTCGTCGCTGTTCTTCTCTTATATTTACTTGCTCCGCATTGATTCCCTCCATCTCTGCTCTCAGCTTCTCACGTTTGATTCCACCCTTTTTATGCTTCTTTACCTACAACAACACCGATACACCTTCAAAATTCTTAAAATTTTACCTCAAAACAATTAATTTATAAATTAAAAAAATGAAGAGAATTGAGGAATTACATTCTTCAATTCAGAGTTGAAACGTTTGGTATTGCGCTGAGAAAGACAACGAACACAAAAGGGAGACATTGTATTTTGTACTCTCCAAATTCTATTTTGCCCTAATTCTGATTATGAGAGTCTTTATTTATAATAAAAATTCATAGAAAGAGATCGCGCGACTCTCTTACAATTGTTACAAGAGATCGCGAGGAAGAACATTGTTTTCAACTTTGTATTGTTTTTTTTTTTTTTTGGTAACGTTTTATTGTTTTGTTTATTTTGTTAATTTTCATTTAAAGCTTAAAAAAAAACAAACGCAAAATAGGTTTTTGAAGGGAAAAAAACTAAAAAATCGCGCGGAACAGTGAATCGTTTTACAGTTCTCTCGCCTCGAGCTTATCAAACGTGAATGTCACGCTTTCTTTTCGTAAATTACACCGTTGGCCCTTATGTTTAAGAATTATCACTTTAGTGTCCCAAGTTCTAATATTTTATGAATTTATCCTCAATGCCAAGTTATTTCGATTTTTTAGTTTTTTGAAAAAATTTAAAAGGGTAAACTACACCTATGGCCACAATATTTGTATAATTTTTTTTATCACTGAAGTTCCAAAAACATGTTATGATCATTAATATAAAGTGAATGAACTTAAAATAAAGGCGGCCAAACCAATATTTGTATAAATTTTTAACCAATCATTATCACTGAAGTTATTTCAAAATTATGTTTGAAAAGTACGTGTGATTATAGACTATTAATTGTTTCATGGACAATGAGTAATAAACCGATAACACAAGTAACTAAAACGTATTTTTTTTTCAAATTAATGATTGAAAGTGAATAAATTAAAATAAAGGTGGCCAAATTTTAAAATTACCCAGATATTTATTGTTTTTTTTAATATGTTGGTGTTACAGAGATGTGTTCAATTTTTAACCCTTTAATAACGCACACATATCGTGCACACATGGTGCTCGAACTCTAGTCACCTAAATGAAATATATCATCTTTTACCACTAGGATCACTCCACAGGTTCAACATTTATCGTATTTTAAATGTAATTGTTTGATAAGATTTTTGTACCATCAACTCTAAAAGCTTCTTTTATCATCGCTCACTCTAAGAAAAAAATATGTTGCCCCTAATTATGCATCTTTCTATGCTCTACACTAAAAAACACAAAAATGTTTTAAATTTTAACCCTAAATTTCACATTCTAAACCTTACACCCTAAAAATACACATTGCCCTTAATTCCCTAAACCCTAACCTTAAACCTTAAAACTAATTTTTTAAATGGAGACGTTAAAAGAGCATAGTTTGAGGCTGGCGATTCTCACCCCTAATTCCGAGGGATAAAAGAATTAAGGCTAAACTACACATTTAGTATCCAAATTTATCTGTATTTTTTTTATTTTTGTATCTCACATTTTTTGGTAAGATGATATTTAGCGTTACGTTTTATTTTTATTTTAGAACTTTATCTTTAAAAACTCAACGATATAGAACTTTACCTTTAAAAACTCAACGATATACTAACTATGAAAGAGAATCATATGTTGCGGGATGTCATGTCATTTTCCTTTTTCTAATCAGTCATATACGTGTGATTTTTTTATAATTTTATTTGACGTGGCAAGCTGATTAAGGTAGAGAAAATAATGTGACAGTCACATTTTTTAGGGTGTCGTTAAAATTTTTTTCTCTCTTAATCAATTGTCGTTAAAATTTTAATAGTAGTGTGCAAATATAAAAATAAAACGTAATATTAAGTATTATTTTATCAAAAATAGATAATGCGTAGAAAACAAAAACACAGCTAAATGTTGGGTATTACATGGATAGTTTACCTAAGAATGAAATCTCACACATTTTTTAGGGTCGAGTCCATACAGCATTCTTTAAAGGGCAAACTACACTAGCAGTCACCGAACTTTTAGGGCGCTTTCAATAAGGTCATTGAACTTTTAAAACTTTCATTACAGTCACTCAACTTTTAATTTGCTATCAATAAGGTCACTGCCGTCAACCACGGTTAAAAAAGCTGACATGACATGTTAAGTTTAAGGGTAAAATACATTGTTAGTCACTAAACTTTTAAGAGGCTTTCAATATGGTCACCGAACTTTTAAAACTTTTATTACCATCACTCAACTTTTAATTCACTTTCATTACCGTTAAAAAAGTTGATTTGACACATTAAGTTTAAAAATAAACTTTTTCCCACCCTATTTTATCTCCATGTCTTATTTTCTTCCATCCAAATATGTTTATCTTTTAGATACATTAATATTTTCATTTGAATTCCTCATTATCTAGTGCATGACTCAATAAATGTCGGGCCTAAAGCATAAAGGGGATTTTTATGAGCAAAATTTAGTTATTTCTTTATCATTCCATCATCAGATGTCTCCCAATATTTTTCTTGTTCTCACACATGTCGCATGCATGTCTAGATACATTAATATTTTCCTTGATGTGTTACTAGAGAAGTAATGACCTTCACCAAAAAATTACAATTTAATTCATATGAAAGAAAGAGACATGTTTGGATGGAAGAAAATAAGAGGGGAGAGAAAATATGGTGGGAAAACGTTTATTTTTAAACTTAACGTGCCACATCAACTTTTTTTTAACGGTAATGAAAGCGAATTAAAAGTTGAGTGATAGTAATGAAAGTTTTAAAAGTTCGGTGACCATATTGAAAGCCTCTTAAAAGTTTAGTGACTAATAGTGTATTTTAACCTTAAATTTAACATGCCACGTCAGTGTTTTTAACGGTGGTTGACGACAGTGACCTTATTAAAAGCGAAATAAAAGTTGGGTGACTTTAATGAAAGTTTTAAAAGTTCGGTAACCTTATTGAAAGCGCCCAAAAAGTTCAGTGACTGCCAGTGTAGTTTACCCTTTCTTTAAAAACTACAATGATATGAAACAAAAATAATTGTTTGCTGTTAAATTGAATGATTTGATTATTTAAAAGATTTAAGCTGCCACAATTACATATTCATGCGTGAACTATATAGACGGGAGATACAAGTTTAAATTGTTATGTCTGCATAATGTTAGAGGCGGATTCACGTTTAAATTGTGAGGTCAATTGATCTCACTTGATTTGTTGGGTATGAGATTTTCAAGGAGTTAAATGAGGTTTTCAAGGAGTTAATATAAGATTTTCATAAGAAATATTAGAATTGACCTCACTTGATTTATAGTGGTATGAGAATCTTCGTATTTCATATTCCACTCCGACCCTACTATATGAAAATTTTGAATCCGCCATTGCGTGGTGTATGTGCATTGTCAAATGATTAAGAATATCTTAATGAATATTACCTTGTAAATTGTAATCAGAGACGAAGTCAGAATTTAAGGTTTGGGGCAAATTATAAATGTTTTTTTTTTATTGTAATCAACTTTTATTCATCGAAGTTTCTTTGTTTTATTATTACTTGACAAGGAATAACAGGTAGGTATGGGGTGCGACTAAAAAATGATAAATTTTAAAATTTACAAAATAAATTTCGATACTTACAAAATAAATTTCGACACTTGTCAAAGAACACGAAAAATTCAACCTAAAATATCGTTAAAAAGTCTAACATTTTAAATTTTTAGATAACAATAAAAATTTATCAGTCTTTTAGCCGTACCCTAAACATGATGTCCGTTAAACTCGCTTATGAACAAAGATATCGATTCATAGCATGTCTTGTGCCCATGCCGTGGTTTGAAAAGGAAGGATGGAGGAGACCAGGTCTTGTTTGACCACTTCTAAGTTCTACCAATATCACTTATCAATCGCAGCGTTGCTTTCATTAAAAGATGGATTGCCGGCCGATGTTGACCTTGCTCCTTCAATGAGTTCCAGGCCACCTATAATGTTCTTGTACATGGACTAGGTCTTTGATATTCAATGCCACGGCAGATGCTGGCACGATTAAGTGATAGGTAATTTAAATAAGATCGGCTCGAATCTTAACGTTGTGAATTGAAAAAATTAAGTTAGGAGAGTCTTTCATATTAGACTTCTACAAAACTCAATTCAGATTAATCAGTCAATAAATCAAGTATTAGTAGTTTAAAAAAAGCATAAAGGATTAGTATTATAATTTGTTTCATTTAATGATTTCAATGACATGAGGAGGAGGTAAAAGACCATGCAAATTGAGCAAGCACATTTGGTTGATTGGTCAAGCTGCTCATCTTTGTTCTCTCATATTCTCTTAGGTTATGAAATTTAGATCTACTAGGAACACTTCCCTCCTTTTCCCTAGAGTCTCTCTCTTCTCCTCTCATCTAATTAGGATTAAGATTAGATTTAAGAATTAAGATGTGCTAAAAAAAACCATGCAAACTATGAAGTAAAATGCGCCAGGCTCGCAATTGGGAACTTAAAAGTTGCAAAACATTTTCTTGAGAAGTTAATGATATTGCAAACTCATTGGCCGTACACATTTCCATTTAGATTTCAACTTAAAAACTACAAATTTATCCGATCCAACCTAATTTGACCACGAAAAATTAATAATTGAAGTCTGAAATTACCCGAAACCAAAATTAATTTAAAATCAAAATTTGAAATAACTCAAACGTAAAGTGGCCAAACATAAAATGACCTAATCCAAAAGTTATACCGTCGAACCCAAATAATATGACTCAAAGTAGTTAAAGTTCAAAATTAATATAATCTAAATATCCAAAAGAAAATTAAAACTCGATTTTATCTAATTTAAGTTAATCTAAAATCAATTTAACCAATAATGACACGTGTAATTGTATCCATTTGATACTCCGCTCTTTGGACTTATGGTCGCGACAATAAAATTTGCTGATTTTTTTTAATATAATAAAATTTGCTGATTTAGACCACACAAAAAAACCCAGAAAATATACATATAAATGAGAGTGAAAGGGATGGTGCTAACTAACTGTTAAGCTAAGCAAGTGTCAATGCAGTACAATAAATACAAATTGCTAGCGGACTCGCCCATTTACAACGCTAACCGTGATTTTCGAGGCACGACTCACCAAATATAAAAGTGGCATAAATATTCTTAGGTTCCTTCGGTTCACGAAAAACATGATTCTTAGGGTAATAATTTTTTTAAACTTACATTCTTATATTTAGTTTGGAAAGATTCTTACTAAGAGATAATATTCTTTTTTTTCAATAGTGACTATTTTTCCTTCAAATGGTGGAATGTTATTCCCCTTATTTTATTAGGTATTACACATTTTTTTTCCCTTTAAACAATATCACCTTTAAGATAATAAAGTATGTTCATGTTGATCCTTTATTGTATTTTTAATTAGGTGACTAATTATTTATGGTGTAAATTTATTAAATATTTTTGTTTAATATTAGTTTAATATATAAATGGTGTTGCATATTTTAAATAATATTATAATATTTAATATATTTTTATTCATATTCTATTTTTGATATTTTTAAGCTTATAGAATGAAATTATATGTTGCTTGAGAGAAATGAGTTAAGGGTTGATGTTGTTAATTTTACTATTTGAATTATAATATATTTTCCATCTTAAAAATCTAGTAGGTTAATTTATTTTTGTCATTGTTTTAATATTTTTAAATTTTTTATTGTTTACCTCAGTTTATTTAACAAATTATCCAAAGTAATCAAAACTAAAAAATTAAACATATTGATTGTTTAGCATCTTACATTTAAAAAAATAAAAGGAAACAAGGGTACGCAATGCAGTGCTTTCTTTTTCCACTATCCTTGTGTAGTGCTTTGGAATCCATCTATAATAGATTTTGGTGGTGTAATAATAGTTCTGGAAAAGGCATTCACTGGTCGAGATGGTTGGATCTATGCGCATCTAAGGACATGGGTGGCATGGGCTTTCGTAATCTCGCGAAGTTTAACATTGCTATCTTGGCTAAACAGGGGTGGCATATTCTAACCAGGCCTAATGGGCTCTTAGCAAGGGTCCTCAAGGGTAGATATTTCCCAAATGGCTCTTTTATGGACTCAAACTTGGGTACTAACCCTTCCTACACTTGGAAAAGTATTTGGGCCTGTCGTGGGCTACTGGAAAAAGGAGTTAGCTGGATGGTGGGGGATGGTAAGAGTATTAATATCTGGAATGATATTTGGGTTCCTGGGCTAGAAGATGGCTGAGTATCAGTTGATCCCATTCCTCTTCAATATAGCTGGGTGTCGGATTTAATTGAAGATAACAACTCCATTGATCGTTCATGGAAGGAAGATGTGATTCAGAGGATTTTTCCTGATGATCAAGCTAATCTGATCCTTAGCATCAAACTCCCTAATATATCTGTTCCTGATGAATATAGATGGCGTTTTGAATCGTCGGGCAATTACACTGTCAAGAGTGGGTATAAGCTCCTGATGGGTGAGGAAAACTTCCCTAGAGATAATATCACAGAGACTCAACTACAAGTTAAGCAGATTTTTAGCAAGCTTTGGTCAAGTTCTGTCCCCTCTAAAGTACAAGTTATGTGTTGGCGTTTCATTAACAACTACATACCAACAAAAGAGAACCTGCATTATCGAAGATTGCCTGTTTCGACAGATTGCCTGCTGTGTAGCAGTTCACCTGAATCTGTCAAACATATTCTTCAATGCCCTTATTTCTTACAGGTTTTATCTAAGCTACATATTGATATTTCTATATTCCTTATGGAACAGCAGTGGCTTCAATGGCTATCACACTTATTTGACAAATTATCTACTGAAGCAATTAGACTGTTTTTTATGACGATATGAGCAGTATGGACCTATCGAAATAAACGAATGCACGACAACTGTAACCAAAGACCAAAGGAAGTGGCACATTTCATACAACAATACTTATGTGAGATCGATGCATCAAGAACACATATCAGTAAAAAGGCAGCCACACAATCAGAAGGTTGGATCCCTCCGCCTACGGACTACGTTAAGGTAAATTATGATGCCAGTTTTCAATCAATAGAGAAAAAGTCTTTTTCTGGTGTGATTATAAGGAATACACAGGGCTTAATAATGGCTGTCGGATCTTACCCAAACTCCCTTGTTCCCAACCCCGAGGTAGCCGAAGCTTTGGCTTGTTGGCATGCAGTGATACTGGCGATGGAGTTAGGGTTTTACCGCGCCCAAATCGAAGGGGATTCCCTGAATGTTAACAAAAAATTGTCGGTTAGATCTTGTGATAGATCTTTAACAGGACCGATAATCAGGGATATCAAGAGAATTAAAAGGGGGCTTAGAGACTTATCTTTCCGATATAGTCATCGGACCACCAACATGGCGGCGCATCTGATGGCCAAAGAAGGGAGGCGGCTCGACTCAACCCGTGTCTGGATCGAAGAAGCCCCAAACCCTGTTGAGGCGGCGACTCGGGAGGACAGAATCCGAGCCGGTCTGGTGCCATAGTTTCGTTTTCTTGTTTTCGGAGCTTTTCAAATTCTTCTCCGGCACTCCTCACACATCTGCATGCGATGGATGTATCTTGCTCTGGAACCCAGAGTCTGAGCTCAGATGGTGAAGCTGATTCTCCGATGGTCGTTTTCTTGCTTCTGGGGTTTTGACGTTTTAGTTTTTCAGCTTTTTCTTTGTTTTTCTAGACTTGTCCGTTCATTTCCTTTTTCGCAGGTTTTTATTATCTTATCTTTAGTGAACCCCTTGTAACCGACCATTTATTTAATCAGCATATTTTTTTAAAAAAAATATTATGAGGACAAGTTGGTAAATTTTAATTCTAATTAATTTTATATCATTCCAACCAAACACTGCAATCTTATATTTCATCTAAATAAACCAAACAAAGTATTGTAACATTCCAGTAATGTATCAGGTAATGTTACATTCCAGTAATGTATCAGGTAATGTTACATTCCAGTAATCTTATCCCCAGAGGCAATCCTATGTTTCGTGAACCAAACGCCCCCACAAAGTTTTTACTATGACTTAAATATACTTTTGGTATTTAAACTAGTCATTTTTTTTTCTTCAGGTTGATATTTAAAAATTTTTGCTCTCGAATTAGTACATGAACTAGACATCTTGTCCCAAGTTGACCTCTAAAAGTTTTTTCTCCCAATTTAGTACCCAAATTTTAATTTCATCCACTATTTTGCTACTTTTTATTAACATATTTAGTCTCCAAAACTTATACATTTTATTAATCTGGTCTTAGTTTAAAATAATTCGATAAATTTCACTCTCTCATATTTAAAAAAAAAACCCTATAAATTTAATCATTTTTGCGATATCACCAAATAAAGCAAGCCTATCGAATCAAAGCAACAATTGGCTAACTTCATTCTACCATAAAACAATAAGTAGTTGTTAAACTTTTATTATAACATGAAAGCAATATAACATTTATTTGACAAAAACAAACAATTTAGAAGAACAAAGAGTAAATTGATATGATTTTTAAGACTAAATTGATAAAATATATAAATTTTGGTATTAATTTAAGAGATGATACTTGAACTAAACATAAACTTGGGAGCAAAATTTTCTTTAAGTACCTGCTTGGAAGAATGTGTATAGTTTAGGTACCAAATGTATATTTAAGCTTTTTATTATTGTAATCAAAAAAAATTCTCAATATTTTCAATATAGCAAATTTGGGTTGAAAATTTCTTTAGATACCTACTCAGAAGAATATGTATAGTTTAAGTACCAAATTTATATTAATTTTTTTTACTATTAGTTTAAAATAAGTTTATATTTATAATTTTAAATAGAGTTATACCAAATTAACTTATATCACTAAATTTAGTAGTTGTCGTCGTAGTAATAATAATAATACCTTTTTATCATGTTTACACTTCATTTTCAATAATAATAATACCTTTTTATCATGTTCACACTTCATTTTTCAATATATATATATATACACGCGACTGTAAGGAAGAGCAAGACCTTCGACTCCAAATGGAAATGGGAACTACATGGTAAGTAAATCATGGCTGAAGCCACTCTCTTTACTTCAATTTCCGAGTTTAAAATTTCTTTATTCTCTCTAACGTCCTGGTTTGAAATTAATTGAAGCCAAACTAATTTCGAATCCAGCGAAATGCTGGCAACATTTCTGGCCTCCACGCCATTGTTGGAAGAGGCATGGAAGGTTTGCAGTGTCGCCAACACAAGGTTCCCGGACTCTTACCTCGTCCAACAGATCGGAACCGTCGCCTACGTTGCGTTCTCCGGCAGGCAAGTAGATTCCGGTTTAGAACAGAGCTGCAGAAATCTGCTTCCGTTGGACGCCGCCGACGGTGGCCTTTTCGCTCCTCTTTATCGGCATAGCCAAGCGGAGCAGCCAATCAAGGTGCATCACGGGATGTTAAAGCTTTTCCTCTCATTCTATTCTGGATTGCGAATCCAGGTTAGCTTTTTCTCTTTTACTTTGATCTTTCAGTTCTCATTTTATGGCTGAAGTTGAAGATTTAGTTCCTTTTGATCATAATTTCTAGATTTGAAAAGAAAAAGTGGTTGACAAAGCTGCTATATTTGATAATGAATAATTCTGGATTATATGGAAATTGCAGAGCTTGTTCACTAAAGTCTGGATTAGCTTGCAGAACTTCTAAAAAAAAATTTTAAAAAAATCTGGATTAGTTTGTGTAAATCCTCATAAGTCTTGCTTAATTAACAAGCTCAAGGTCTGGTTCTAAGTTCTAACTATATTGGCATTTTGGTAGTGGATGTTCATAGCAATAAACCCCTCTAAAATGAAAGCATATCACATTATTTTAAATAATTAATTTAATATTTGTTCATAGTTTTTTATAATTCTTACCGACAAAATTAATTGAATTTAAATATCTTAATATAAACATCATCATTAGATTTATTTCATAATAATATTTATTTTTATTGTTTTGTTAAAAAAATACCTTAAATAAAGGGTTTTATTTTGATGCACAAGCTGTGTAAATTTTTTTTACACATTCCTTTTATAAAATTTAAAATCTAAATCACAAACCCTAGCAACCTAAAACATAAGCCCTAAATCCTAAACTCTAAATTCTAAATTCTACCCATAAACCTTAAATTATATACCCTACATACTAAACCCCTAAACCCTAACCTAAAACCCTAAACCCTAAAATTAAAGGGCTTGTGTAAACTAAAGTTTACACAAGCTTGTGCATCAAAATATTTTACTTAAATAAATCATAGAAATACAATTTAAAACTTATCATGAATTGTAAAATCTGGGTCTGAGCCGTAGCTCATAGTGCTCCGGGCCAGTTGCAATCAAATCATATGAATATCATATGGAGAGGCGTGCTTTATGAATGTATAAACTAATAAAGCAAGGATTGAAAACTTATTAGTTCATTTGTGCAAATTTAGACAGAAAAAGTGACATCAACATGAGAAACTACACATAAACAAACAAATGGAGTTGTATTTTAGTGGAATTAGTCATCAAATTTAGGCAAATGTTTTGGAAAATCTTTCGTCTGCAAACATTTTTTATTTAGATAAATATTCTATACACAGCGGTAGAAATTGAAAATTTCCACAATCACCTTAGTTTTAGGGTATAGAAAGTTAATTTAGGGATAATTGTTTTAATTTAAAGTTTAAGGTTATAATTTAGGGTTTATAGGTTAAAACCTAAATCCTCACCATATTACCCTGAAAATTAAATCCTAACATATAAACGCTAAATTATAACCCTAAACCTTAAATTGAAACAACTATTCCTAAATTCTAACCCCTACACCTAAACACCTAAACACTATACCTTAAACTAACTCTTGAAAACTTTCAATTTTTACCGCCAGTGTATAGAATATTAATCCTTTTTATTTTTATTTTTTTAGAATTCTATTTTTAGATTGAGTTATAAAATGACAGTTTCACTTTTCGTCCCATCCATTTGAGAACATTTGAATAATACCTCTTGTTTGAATTTATAAATAAAATGTTAGTCATGACAAAGAATAGAACAGCTAACTGGATATGCTTGAGCATCTTTATCTGTCAATTTTTTTATTAGCCCTTGTACTATATATATATTATGGGTTAAGTTTACAATTTTTTTTAAAAATTTTGTTATAATACAAACATAATTGTTAAATCTGATAAGTTAAATTATACTATATTTTCCTCATAATATGTTTAAGTTGTGGATTTAATTTCTATTTTTCAATTTATTCATTTTAAGTTTTTTTTTTTTATAATTTATTCATTTTAAGCTTTCCCCTCTTATGTCTTAGATTTAATATATTAATTAATCTACAACTTATAAATAATAAAATAACTACAACAGAATTTAACTATAATTATCGCTAATTGCGCTTTCAGAACAGGAGAAAGTTACATCCACTGTTTAAAACACGCCACTTGTCATATTTTAATTGGCTAACGGTTTTTTATTAAGGTTAGGCATCTAAAATAACCAAAATTAGAACTTTAAGTACTTAGTTAGAGCTAAAAATAATTTAGACACCAAAAGTGATCCACAAACATAATTTGAGCACCTATTTGGGTATTAAGCCTTTCCAATATAATACTTTAGCCATTATTTCAAAAAAAATATAATACTTTAGCCGTGAAAAATGCGTGATTCCAATTAGAGTTGGTCCCCACGGTTTTAACTAAAAAACAACGACAATTATAGCTCAGCAGCCAACAAGTATAGAAAAATCTAAAATTTTAAACATGATCTTATTATAAGGAAAATATTTTAATACATGGATTTGTAATCGTTTATACAAGTTTATCAATTTAAAAGTTTCAGGATTTAGTTTAAAAGTTTAAGTTGTATGATTTAGAATCTATAATTTAAGATTAAAATTTAAGGTTTTAAGTTTATGATTTAGATTTTTATTTTATAGTTTGAATAACAAGTGTTGTATAATTTTTTACACAATCCGTGTACAAAAAATAACTCTTATTATAAAAGTAAATGTTGTTAAATTTAGGGTTTTAAGATTTATTTTAGAGTTTATTGTTTAAAATTGTAGGTTATGAATTTAGATTTTAGGTTTATTTGACCGGTTGGCCAAGCTGTTAATATTTGTTCCCTCAAATACGAACACCAACTTACAGTTTGGTTTAAGGTTCAAAATTGTCTCATGCCTCAGATTGTTTTTGGGATTCAAAAAACCATCGATTTATATGTATATATTTACCCTAATTAATATTGTTATTTGAGAGATTTGAAATATTATCAAGTTTTATTTCCCAATTGAGCATAATTTTAAGTTAAATCAAGGGATGTCAAAATTGAAATAGGAATAGAGCCATCTCAATCGTATGCCAACTAGTTCAGTCCACATTCAATGTTTTGGAATAAGAAATGATATTTCATTAGAGTCTAGCAGTCAACCTTCAAATATAGTCACAGTAAATAATTTGCTTATGAAACTCATGCCATTTAAATCATGGTTATGGTTTGGGTCGGTTGGGGTCAACTTTTAAGGCAAACATGCATTATCCACTTCCATTATTACTCTTTTGTTTAGTCACGACAAGAATCTTGTAGATTGTAGTCTTACAATTTATTTCTTTCTTAAAACTTATTTGATTCAAGTTGCATTGAAGCAACCAAATTAATTTGATATGGTGGTGCAGGTTGCGGCGTTAGTAGGGAAAGTGAAGTCAATAGTGATGACTGGCCACTCCATAGGAGGAACAGCAGCCTCTCTGTCAGCACTGTGGCTGCTCTGCCATCTCCAGTCCACCGTGTCATCTCCAATGTCGGTTCTATGCATCACATTCGGCTCTCCGTTGCTCGGCAACGAAGCCCTCCATCGATCCATACTCCGCCAAAGATGGGGCGGAAACTTTTGCCATGTCGTTTCCAAGCACGACATCATGCCAAGGCTACTCTTCGCCGAAATCACTAACCACGTTCCCATAATCCAAACCCTGCTGCATTTCTGGCACTGCTACATGCCTTCCCCACACGTCATTGTTGATGGTCTTTCGTCTCAACTACCACAGGATCTAAACACCAATGTTTTCCAGTGTGTTTTAAAGGACATGGAAATGTTGGCACATGCAAAAGATGTTTCGGCTGAGAGTTTGTTTTGGCCTTTTGGGAGCTATGTGTTTTGCAGCCTAGAGGGTGCCATTTGTGTCGAAAATGCAGCGTCTGTTATTCGGATGATGTATCTGATGATGGCAATGGGTTCACCAAGTTGTTGCATTGAGGATCATCTCAAGTATGGAGATCGTGTAGGGAAAGTTTCTAAGCAGTTTTTGAATGCCAAAAGCTTTCATGAAAATGGCGATGGCCTACCTGATTCTAGCTTTGATGCTGGTGTGGCATTGGCATTGCAATCTTCAGATTTAACTGACATTGACAAGGTGATATATATAAACTCACAACTCAGTCAAAATTTCACATTATAATTTAATTCCTAACTTTCTGCTAATGAACTTACAGGAACCAGTTCAGGTTCAAGACCTTTGGTTAGCTATGCGAAACTCAAACCTAAGGAAAAACGTTGCAATTATGGCCAAGGAGTGCCTACAAATGGGACGAAACGATCACAGGCCAAATCTGACTGCAGCCAACCTAGCAATAAGATTGTCCAAGATAGTGCCATATAGAGCTGAAATTGAGTGGTACAAAGACTGCTGCGACGGGGCAGATGATCAAATGGGTTACTATGATTCCTTCAAGCGCAAGGCAAGCTCAAGAAGAGAAGCCAGGGTCAACATGAACCGCCATAAGCTTGCTTCGTTCTGGAATAGTGTAATCCACATGCTGGACAACAACGAGCTACCACATGATTTTGACAGAAGGGATAAATGGGTATTCGCTTCTCTGTCCTATAAGCTCCTCGTTGAACCGCTCGACATCGCGGACTATTACCGGACAGGGATGCACCATGAACACGGGCACTACATCGAGAACGGAAGGCAAAGGAGATACGAAGTATTTGATAAATGGTGGAGGATTAGGAGCAGTCAAGTTGGAGAGAAGAAGAGGAGTAAGTTTGCCAGCTTGACACAAGATTCATTGTTTTGGGCAAAGGTGGAAGAAGCATGGGAATGGCTGCATAATGTAAGAAGTGAGAGTGATGTGAAGAAGATAAGCCTGTTATGGCACAAGCTTTATATGTTCGAGAAATACACAACGGAGTTGATTGAGAACAAAGAAGTGTCTGAAGATGTGATGTTCAAGAAATCAAGCTTTAGTCGATGGATGGAAGAATGGAAAGAATTGAAGCCACAGATCCACTGTTAAGGAAATTGACCCGGATTTTACTAGAAAAGATTTTGTATAATTCTAAATGTAATATATATTCATTAATAGATAAGTGTTGGTGAATATAGTTTCTTGGTGATAAAGTTAGCGTTTAGAATTAAGAAATTGAGCCGATTGAGCATAAACTCGGTTGACACTATTAGTATTGCAACATCCATAACAGCTGAGAGTTCTAGAGCACACTTTAAGAGTATAATCGGAAAAGTGACGAACGTTAAACAACTTTTGATAGCAAATCGATGCATATCTCGAAACCAGGACTTTGGTTAAGCTGAAGGTTAACAACAAACATTGCAATCTTGAAGGAATGATTTATTTACAATCATGTGCATGTTTTGAGTATACATTTGTTCCTCACTATATATCTAGCCCATACAGAAAATTGGGAATCATGGGCTAGAAGACAACATAAGTCAAGGTAGGGAAGCTCTTTTAAACAACCTCTGCTCCAAGACATGTTCTCATAACTAGAAGAAAAAAGATGACATAAATGATAAACAAAGCACACCTGCATCGAGATGCGGCTAGGCGAAGCTTGATGAACGGCTCCATCTTTTTTGCAAGTAATCCTCTATCTGGAAACTTTGTTCGTTGCTGCTTGCAGAAAGCGAATCATCTTCCAAGTCTAGTAATGCAAGGTTAAGATGGGATTCCATGTTAGTAGGATATAGTTCCTCGTCGTCAATATCAACTTCTTCTGATTCCCTAACTTGTTGCTGTGCCCAATTTGTTACTTCTTGGTCACCCTGTAGGAGCTTCAGGATCTGTGGAAGAAAAAAACTCGATAAGATGTATAAACATAGACAAAGTGAGCGAAAGGAAAAAAGGTCAATAGAGAGCGAACTTACAAGGCTAATTTGAGGCCGCATTAGTGGTGAGCGTCTAATGCACAAGGTAGCAGCTAAAACCATTCTTTCTATCTGATGAAATTCGTAGCTACTACTGAGCTGTGGATCTAACAACTGAGAGAAATTGCTGCCCTTTAAAATTGGCTTCGCCTGGATGTTAACATCAGCGCATTACCAAATGTGAAAAAAATGAACTCGGAAAATAACTGGATTGAAGCAGCATTGTACTTTTGACACTATGGGAAAGGGAGAAAAGGAAATGAATTTAGAGAACAATCTAATCAAATATACTTGTTCTTCTGATCTATATAAACATTGTTTATCTGCTCTAAATTTTGTTACAATTATCTCGTTTAATGAAGATATGCAGAACCATTCTCCCGATACTGTGTTTAAATAAATAAGGCAGATACCCAAAGGCTAAGGTGTTGATGAACTCACCCACATAACAAGGCTCTCCTGACCTTTCGGACGGTTATCGTCAATGGGCTTTTTACCAGAGAGGAGCTCTAGGAGGACGATGCCAAATGCGTAGACATCAATTTTATCACTCATTTTTCCGTGCATGAGGTATTCAGGAGCCAAGTAACTGTCACAGACAAGTATTACCAAGTATATCTAAAGCGAGTAATAAAAAGGAAAAACTCGGAGCAGATTACATACCCAAAGGTTCCTGCAACATCCATGCTACTCGTATGAGATACAGAACTTGAGACCCGACTAGCAAGTCCAAAATCTGACAGCTGAAGAAGCAGAACGGCTAGTAATGAGCAAAGAAAGCTTAAAACCAAAAGATAACTTTAGAACTGGTTTGTTTCAACTAGCTACCTGGGGCTCGAAATCATTGGACAAAAGAATGTTGGAAGATTTCACATCTCTGTGGATCACAGGTTGTTCACAACCGTTATGTAGGTAATCAAGCGCTTCGGCTAAGCCCACTGCCACCTTATATCTCTCCTGCCACCCAAATGCATTGATATCCTTCTTATTGCCTTGGAACAAGAGAATCCAGTCAGGTTCGAAAATATAGTAAATCAAAAACTGTAAACTACAACCAAACCGAGGAAGTAAAAGATTCAATTCGACAAATAAAAGGTAGTAAAATGGATAAAGTTCTTACCATGAAGGTTCTCTTCTAAACATCCCCTGGAGAGGAAATCATAAACCAAGAGCAACTTGTTTTCCTCAAAGCAGAACCCAAATAAGGAAATGAGACTTTTATGGTTTAAACTAGTAATGATCTCAACTTCCTGAACAAACTCCTTGATTGCATTCTCGGTTGGCTTAACAATTTTCACTGCCAGTTCCTTGCCATCGGGAAGGCACCCTCTGTAAACATAACTGCTACCACCTTTACCTACCAGATTCTCTGCAAAATCAGAAAATAAGAATCATTGACATGAAGTCATGAACATCCAAAGTAAGCCGAACTCAAGATTTTTGCATGAACTGCTAATTAAGAACAAACCTGGCATGAAGCTAGAGGTGGCTTCCAAAAGCTCTTGGTAACTAAACAATCTACATGAAGAAGAGGATTTCTCAAGTAAACTTTGTAGCTCTTTCGGAAAATCACAAGGAGACATCGGACAAAGAGCCTCATAGCCAACCGGCACAATTGCACCAGTTTCTCCGTCCAAATCGAAAGAATGATTCTTTTTCCGATCAGAACGGTTTTGCCGTAGATCAGGATAAACAACAGCTGAGGAATGCTGGCTTGGTAATTTTAACACCCATTGGTCCACAGATTTCTTTGCAGAAGAATTCTCCGAGTGATGCGGCTTGGGTAAAAACACCCGGCGGAGAAGAGACCAACCAGGCAACTTTCTAACCAGAACAATGTTTTCCTCACTCCTTTGAAACGGTACCAAATCTAGCCTATTACCCACACTGCCATTTCCAGACAACTCTTCCTGCGATTGGGAGTTCGAATTTTCTGGCAATTTCAAGGCTGAAGCACAGGCTTCACAATTCTTCTTCAACGTCTTATGCCTTGAAAACAAACCGGATTTCAAATTGCCATTATCTGCTTTTATACTCTTCGGCAAAGACACTAAGCGGACAAGGCTCTTATCCTGTGAATCATTGTCTGTTCAACCAAATGTAGCAGAACACAAATATATAGTAAATCAACAAACAGAATTCAGCATGAGAAACGGCAGTTTTCTAATAAATAGAACTAAAACCAAAACTGAAGAAGAAAAGGCACGACCTTGGGATGGGTTCGAGTTTGTCTGAATTGCTTCCCTTTGGAAAACGATTTTGCCATTCTGAACAGCGTAAACAGAGAAACATTTGGGTAACTTTTTGGCGCAAAATTTCGCAACCGAGATAGACGACTGTATCGGGTTATGGGTTTTGGTAGTTCCCAGAATTAGCTTAGCTTCTTCGAAAGACTTGGCTTCCCTTACCAGAATCTTCTTAGGCGATGAACCTCTACACACTTTTAGCTTCAAATCCACCTGAAATAATTTCCCCCAACAATTTTCAACACTCAATTTCTACCAAAAAAAAAACAAGTAAACTATAAAGTTACCTGTTTTAGGTTGCAGAAGCCTTCGTAAACCGCTAACGTATAATCAAATTGCTTAACAAGAGACAGAACCGAGCCCGGGCTCTCTGGTAGAATTAGATATGGAGATTTCACCAAGAAAATAACGCCATTAAAAAGAAGAAGAAAAATATATAAATTAAACTACAAGGAGAAAAAAGTGAAGGAATAATACCAGTTGCAGGATCAAGGATGTGAAGGGCAATGACCTGATCACCGGGCTGAGCCACCTTGACAAGCGCCCACGTCAGCAATTCTTTGCTGTCGGAGTCGAATTTGACACCCACCAACACCGTGGCACCGCCGCCTTCTCCTCCCTCATCCCCTTTATCTCCGATCACCGTCATCTCCGAAGCAAAACGCCGCCGTTTCCTTCCTCCGATGCAAAGGAAAAGGAAAGGTTTCACTTTTGGTTACTGTATCTGTATATAGCCTTTGCTTAGCCCCCCCTGTCTATAAGAGAGAATAGTGTGCTTTTCTTTTTTGCTTAATTTAGTTTATTTATTTCAGAATAATAATTGAATATTAATAATAATTCATGATTTGATGCCTTTGTACTGCCACCAAGCAAGCGTGGTCTTTGTTTATTCATTGTTCAGTTTGTATATAAATAACTGCTTTCGGGGAAGAGAATATATATTCCTCTGCTTCCGTTTCTTATTGTAACCTTTTATCAGATTCGATGTGGGCCGTATGATTCCTTATTGGGCAAAATAAAAATCTACTTCTTTTTGTAGAATCCGACAGATTTTAGCCGAAACATAAAATAATCCAAGCAGAGAGAATTACAAAGTGAAGAATCGGACGAAGCCCGAGGGTGGGTTGGCCAATGTTGCTTTGTCGTTTCGTGTCATGGTATTGGACAAATTTCAGTGTTGTAATTTCTTCTCATTATAATTTATATCTTCCTTTTTATAAGTTATGCTATATGGTAACTCGTGGATTGTTCCGGTAATAAAAAATGGTGTATTTTATTTAAGTAATTCGAGTTTGAGTACTATATATGTACAGTATGTGTATATTATTAAATAGTTAAAAAATTCAATAAATGTTACCTTGTAATAACACCAACATATTCAAAAAAAAATATGTTATATGGTAAGTTTATAAAATATTCTACATTTAAGTGCGTTTAAACTCAGTTTTAAAATCATACTAATAGTTGTAGTTAGAGGTGGCAAACGGGTCAATCGGTTCGGGTCATTTCGGTTTCAGTTATTTTGGGTCTGATATTTTCGGTTCAGATTCGGTTTCGGTTTCGGTTCGGTTTTAGTTCGGGTCTATTGTGTTTCGGGTCATTTCGGGTCGGTTGATTTCGGTTCGGTTAATTTCGGTTCGGTTATTTTTTGTTCAATGAGAGATCAGTCGTTTTTAATCAAATATTTAGGTTTGTCAAATTTTTGCACCCTATATATAACTTTATAAAGTCAATATATTTGACATTTTAGTGATTTGTGCGGTTGTTCCTATTTTATCTTTCTTTATTTCTATTAATCGGGTCCATTCGGTTTTGGTCTATTCGGTTCGGGTCCATTCGGTTCAACTAAATTCGGTTCAGTTTCGGTTCGGTTTATTTCGGGTTTCGGATCAAATTTTGGATCAAATTTCGGGTCAATTTCGGGTTGATTTTCGGTTTCGATTCGGGTCTGGGTTCGGGTAATTCGGTTCGGGTTTCGGTTCTCGGGTCAAGTTTGCCAGGTATAGTTGTAGTAGTGGTTTTAAAGGTATATTATTTAATATTTAATTTATTAATTGATTAATTCAAACTAAATATTATAGAGGCTCATTATAAGGAGTAAAAGTCATATTTATGCACCTATATTAAAAAATAAGTTTAGAGTTTATGTTTAAAATTTAAGGTTAATGTTTAAGATTGTGATTTAAGGAATGAGTTTAGTGTGTATCTTTTAGGGTTTAAGGTTTAAGATTTAGAATTATGAATTATGACTTAGAGTTTAATATTTTAGTATTGAGGCATAGAAAGTAACGCTAAAAAGATAGAGAATATTTTTTTTATAAGACGATCTTCTCAATTAAATTTGTTTTATTTACAAAATTAAAATTCAAACTACTAATGTTTCTTAAAGTTTTATTTATATAGCATGATTATAAAAAAAAATTACTTATTTTTAATATTTTATGATTGAGTTGAGTTTACATCACTTTAATCCGTGATATTAATCAATCATTTTTTTTACTTAATGTAGATAATATAATTATAGGGAGATATACTAATTAGTTTAATGGTCATGTATGCTCATCAATTTTACCTCTTGTATAGGTTCAAGTTTTGATAATTGTTTGGAGAATACACTACTTAATAAAATAATAAAGGAGAGAAAATTTATTTGTGAAAAAATTATTACATTGTCGCAGTTCACCATGTTATCTATGGTTCTATCCACTAAAAATTAGTCATATATTTTTTTTTCATGGCATTTTTTAAGATAAATCTTGAGTTTTTTATGCCATGTAAATAAGGGAGTTGGTGGCAATATAGAAGTTGATTATGAATGGATTAGTGACATAGAAAAAGAGAATTAATTTACTAATTTTTAGTGGTGAGCCGAGTTCATAGAATAATTTTTCGTTTCGTGGGTGGTTTTTTTAAGAGTAGTTACTGGAGATTTTTTTAATCAAATACCAGATTTTATTAAAATAATGAGAAGAAATACACAGATAAGCATACCCTCAAATACAAAAATAAACGTAAAAAAATAAAGAGTATGCAAATGTGAATAGCAAACTCAAATCTTCTCATAAAATCTTCATTAGTGTTCTTCAAATCTAACACTATAGCCAAATCTTGGAGTGCTCACCGGAAGAACACATATCATTGAATTACTCTAACCAACAAAAAGATAGAAAACGTCTTGGTTAACTCCACGAACAACTAACCCACACAATATTGTCCGACAAGATTCAATTGTAACATGCACCGGGTTGTAAACGTCTTTAATATCAGCGTATCATAGAAGTAGACAAAGAAGGTGCCATAACGACAGATGAAGAACACGCCAAAACATGCGATGAAAAATAAAAAATAAAAATAAAAAACAAAACAAAAGAAAAGAAAAGTAAAACACAAAAAATAAATAAATAAAAAAATCACCGCTGGCGGCCGCTACTATTAGGTTGAAAACACTAAAAATTTACTTAGTAACTCTAAACTAAAATGATAATCGTAGTAGAGAAAATATGAGAGTGAAAAATGAGGATTTGTTTTTTTAAAGTAATGGCATAGGTAATCTTTTATTTAAAAATAAATACTACATACATAAAATCTTTTAATATGTTAATATTTACCGAAAATGTATTGATGGATATAATTTTTAAGTATTGGGTATATTTATAGGATTAATATCCTATACACTGGTAGTGGAAATTTTTTATTTTCACAAGCGCTTCAATTATAGAGTTTAGGGTTAGGATTTAGAGTATAGAGTTTAGGGGTTTTAGTGTAAATGTTTAGAATTTAGGGCTCATGTTTAGAATTCAGGGTTAGAATTTAGGGTTTAGGGTTAGGGTTTAGTTTTAGGGTAATATTGGTAGAGATTTAGGTTTTAACCTATAAACCCTAAATTTTAACCCTAACACAAAATTCTATCAACAATCCCTAAATTCAAAACTAATATACTTATACCCCTAAACTTTAAACCCTAAACAGAGTATCTAACCCCTAAAACTAAGACGCTTGTGTAAAAAAGTTTCCACAAGCGCTTGTGTATAGAACAATTACCCATATTTATAAGGGTAATTATTCTATACACAAGCGCTTGTGGAAATATTTTTACACAAGCGACTTAGTTTTAGGGGTTAGGGACTCCGTTTAGGGTTTAAAGTTTAGGGGTATAAGTGTAGTAGTTTTGAATTTAGGGATTGTTGATAGAATTTTGGGTTTAGGGTTAAGATTTAGGGTTATAGGTTAAAATCTAAACCCCTACACATATTAACCTAAATTCTAAATTCTAAACATGAACCTTAAATTCTAAACCTCTATACTAAAACCCCTAAACTCTAAACTCTAAACCTTATAATTGAGGCGCTTGTGTAACAAAAGAATTCCACCGCCGGTGTATAAGGATAATAATCCTATTTATAATTGAAATTTGTATTTAACTGTTATATTAATTTTTAAGTTATAATTCCTCCAAATCACAATTATTTTTATTTAAAGAATATACTTTAGTTTTGTGCATCGACAAGTTCATTCACGTGATGTTATATTGATGGATAATAAATATGTTTTTTTAACGCTATATGTTTGTTTATAACAAATTTTCATCAACACTCAATTGGTGTACGGTAGGTTAAATTTTTATATCTTTTAAGTAAGGTAAGAAATTCGATTACTTTTATAAATAGAAAAAAAAAGTTGAGAGAGTCATCCTATAATAAATATCTACAATTTACGTTTTGAATTAATCAGAATATTCATAAAACTGAATTTAGCATTATTAATTTTGAGTCGATCTTAATTCTAATCTAACAAAATTTTAAGCTTATTTTGCTCGACTTAAAATATTTTTAATTTAATCAACAATAAGTTGATATAGCAGGATGCGACACAATGTCCCTTAAACAAGGTTAGAGATTCGAATCATGGCGTTGTGAATGATAAAAACTAAATTAGAAGGGTCGTTTTCATCCGCAAAATTCAATTTAAATTAGCTAACCAATGAATTGAATATCGATAATTAAAAGATGTTTCAATTTAGCATTTACGACAAAGTAAGAATAGAATACTCCCAACATTAATATTTTTCTTAAAAGAAAGTGATGGGAAAATGGCTTAGACATAGGAAGTTGGAACATGTCCATGTTCACATTTTTTTCTCCGCCAATGACAATAAACAACACTATAGAAAGATGAAAATGTTAATTTCTTTTCATTTTCGAATTATAAAAGTGTTGCCCGATGGAATGCATGTATTGTGAGCTTGAGTGTGACCAATATGCATGTGCATGTTGAGGTCCAATTTGAATGTGATGCATGTGATGTCAAGCCAAGCAACTAATAAACAAATATAAAACCCTTTTTATGTAGAAATTAATTGCCGACACCGACAATTAAACCCATGATAATAGATAGGGTTTAATTTTATCATATGACATCTCGGGAATTATATATGTGCATTTGTAGACCCATGCCCATTGTTCCAAAATTACTATATATACATGTATGATGTATGATATAATTGTTTAATACATTAGACACTAGTGGTAGTAGTTTAGATTCACAAGTCATGTATTCTTAACTTATATTTAAAAATAAAAATTAGTTATTGAATTATTGGATAATTCTAATAAAAAACGAAGCGTTGTTATTTTTAAGAGGTCAAGATTTGAGCAGTTTGTCTGCATAGTGTATGTGTATGTGTCATTTAAAAAAAGACTTTTTCGTTTGACATTGTTGTGAGTAAACGCTCGTTGGTTGCAACGCCCGCTTGGACAAAAGGTGGATTTTCTAACTGTGGGCAAATGATCGTTTATACGTTAATTCTGGTGGGCAAACATCCGTTCAGCGCCAAATTATTAGTTGTTTGGAAAGAAAATCACTTAACGCGTAAATTTTAGAATGCTAAATGCAACAAAAAAATAAAGTAAAAGAACATATACTACCATGTACTCACAACTTAATCGCGATTTATTTTTGGCGATTAACAACATTTTATATTTTAATTTTAGATAAATTTAAATTTGACAACTAATTTTAATAAAAAAATGATGTTCATCCTAAAATATTAAGTCATTAAAAACTTCTCCAATATTGCAAACAAAATATAGTTAAAAGAAATGCAAACAAAATAAAATTTGTCGAAATATTTTCTACTAAGTGATAAGAAAGTTCTTATCCATTCATCATCTTTCACATTTCTTCATAGAAAATTTCAACAAATGATTTTCATTTCGAATTATCAAAAACATTTAGAAAGTTAAATAATTAAAAATATTAATAATGTATGAATATGAGACGAGTAATTCAAGCCGAACTGTGTCCATTCCTGCCTCCCCTTGGCCGAGTGCTTGGGTTTAAATGGTGCTTTTTGTGTCCAGAAATTTTAGCATAATTTCTAAAGCTTTTCCTTTTCTTACTTTTTCCCTTTCCAGTTTATCTTTTTTCTCCAATACTCGATTGTCCTTTTTCATTTGGTTTTTGTAAATATTTTACATTTTTTTTTGGGTTGGGTTGGGTTTGGTATTGTATTATTTAAGAAGAAAATAAAAATTAACTAATAAAAGCAAATACTTTTATTTAAAAATATAACAAATTGCAATCTAAAAAATTATAGTAAATAAAATAGACTAATCACTTGAATAGATTATCTTACCTAAACCAAATTATTAGAGATCATAATCCAGCAACAAATAATGAAATAAGACTGTGTAAAGTGTTAAAGAAACATATTAAATAGCTCAGAAAAATTAAAAATACAAACACCACTATAGGCGGTAAAAGATAGATGGTATCAATATTAACATAAAAAAATATAACAATGATGACACATTGACAAACTATTTGACGTAATTGTGAGTATTTATCAAAATCAAAGAATCGCTTGTTAGAAGAAGAAAAGTATTGTAAAAGCAAACAAATATCCATCACTTTTATACCGAGAAAGGAAGGGAAAACCATGAACAAGGCAAGGATTAAACCCTTTTTTTCTACTTCTCATTTGAAAATTCAAAATAGAATTTAAAAAACCATTTGAGGTTAAAAAAGATGTCCAAAAAGCCCAAAATAAGGTGTGCCTCCAAATACCAAAAGCAGTTTTAGGTATCGTATCAACGCAAACAGTGGTTTCTCTTTGTACATTCTACAGTCTGTTCTCCACATTATTGAGACACCGATATTTACATCAGCTGCAAGTTATAGGTCAGTGTGTAATGTGCCTGCATCAGGACTTTTGCTCTTCAAGTTTGATGAATGCAGTTGTGCTTCACTAAAATATCTTGACAGTATGAGCCTCGCCACGTTCTCAGCTGCAACCGCACTCGTCTCCATGGTACTAGCTGCATTCTCAAATGCGTTTACGTAATACAGATGTTGGCCGTCCAAAATAAACGGTGCAAATACTTCTGGAGCTTTATAATGTGGATAGGCTCCCCAGTTTATTCGAACAGTCTCCAGCCTTGCACTAGTAAGACCAGCAGCAAAAGACAGTCATCAGCATCTAATAATGTAAACGTCTGTAATTGATCTTTAAAGTTTAAGAACCAAGGTCTTGCAATTAAACAAGGTACAGTTCGGTAAATGAATCCTAAAAATGTCAAATTTATAGAGTCCAAATGAAAGAGATAATAAATATCTATGATCTAATTAATGGTCCAAATATAAAGTATCTACCAAGCAGCCCCAGAGAACATATCTCATTAACAAGGCAAACCATATAATATAGTATAACCTAAAGCACTATAGTTTGAAGAGTAATCTGAACTTTTTCAAAGCCTGTACGATACGTAGTAAGTTAGAAATTAAATGAAAATATTACCTAAAAATGCTATCCAGTAATGCATCTGTCATTGGCTCTCGAGAAAATACTTTGTAACTTATCTCATTTTCATCATGTTGCTTGAGAACTGAGATGCTCGAGAATGGAATATCAGGATCCTCTAATGTGCCAACCAGTTCTGGAATCTCACCAACAGTGCGCAGGCCAAAATAGGCCTATCCAAGAGGAACAAAAGCAGCAGGTTGGAACAATTAGAAATCAAACAAACAATAATAAAGTTCACTGGAAAAGTCAATAGCAACTACCAGCGTACTTACTGGATTCAAGATGCCCCTCACAAAGGTTGTATGTGTATGCTGCAATTTCCTAGCAGGAATTGAAACTGAAGGTGTAAATTGGATATTTACTTCGTCAAGGGGTGTAGCAACCACTGTGACATCACATGAATAACTATTTCCTTTCGTGGAGTTAAGTTCATAATATTCTCCAAGATTAGAGATGGATTTGATTTCTTCATTAAGGTGTAAAGAAACGTTAGAACTCTTAATTAGTCCAGCAGCCATCTGATAGTTCCCTCCTTCAATGGCCCATAATCCTCCCCCAGACCCTGCCAATGAAACAGCTCCAGCAAGTCCGCTGATGGAGACACTTTGACCATAATTGATCCTTGTTATGACCTTCACAATGCAGCATAAAAATTACCTGTTATAACTTCCCAATAGACAGCCAGTTGGGATTTGACTCTTTAGCCATCCCAGAACCTTAACTAAGTCAATTTTCCAAAGATACCAGGAAATGCCCCCTTGTAATGGATTAAGCAAAAGAAACTCAACAATTAAGCAAATCTAATTTACAGGTAAGATCTGTTTTCTAGGGTAACGAATATAATAGACACCCTCCAACTATATGCAACACTTTGCATGTCTTGTATCTGTCCTTAGAAACCTCAAAGGAAATAACTTTAAAAAACTAAGCTAGGCCATACAACACTCAATAATTGAATCTGTAGTGTACCAAATAATACAACACTAAATAATTGCATAAAGTAACCGCAACCACAGGAATCACCCACATAGCACACCAGACAGAGATCTAAACTCCACATGTACTACTGGCACTACTCTTAAAACAATAAAGTTTCAGTGAGCCCCCCCCCCCCCCCCCCCCCCCTTATTTTTTGTTGTCCATCAGGACCGTAGCTGAGAATCTAGTCATAGTTCTTTCTCTTATTTTTGGTTCAGGACTTCTAGAATGCTGTGTATGTCACAAAGTTACTGTAGCCATGCTTCACAATTAACATCTAGATTGCATTTCACTACACTATAATGGGTAACTTTTAATGAATTTTGATGGCAACATCTAGATCCTGATCATTTAGGAGGGAGGTTAACCGAACACTAGGAACTCTATGCTAATATTTACATTGCCATGGAAACAAACACCCTTTCAAGGGGGAAAAATCTTGTCACATGAAATACAATGTAGTCATGTAGAGAAATAATATAAGAAGCTTGAAATCCTTACAGTGATTAGCTCATCTGTCATTAAGGGAGATATCTTGAGTTGAACGAGTTCATCGTGCAAAGTTCGAGTTGTGAGATCGAATAAACCAGCCCATTTAAGCATCTCATCCACTGTTTCAAAGGCAGGTCTCCTTTCATGGCTTTCATAGTACTTCAAGAAGCTATCCACAGTACTCTGCAGTGCACAGCGTCATCACATTAGAAACAGAGATCACTCCATAGAGAATATTAAAATATGGTCAGGCTTCTGATTTCATTGAAACTTTACTATTTACTCTCTATGGTTCTCAATGCTAATATAATGCAAACTCAGAATTGAATCCTATGTTAAGTTAAAAAGAGAATACCTCAACGAAGCTGTTCATCTTTAGAAGAGAGGAGCGGTAGCGAAAAAACAATCGAAACGAATTGAAATAGGAAACAATCTTCTGCACCCATGGAATCTTTGAATCCACTTCAAGGGATTTGAAAACAAACTTCTTCCCATCCCAGAACCCAAGCGACATGGAATCGTCATCCTCCGAGGCAGGGGGCGGTTTGACCTTCAACCCGAGAAGCTTCGAGTAGTTAAGCGCGTGGTAGTTCTTGGGGTGAAGGATCGAAGCACCGGCCTCGAAAGTTTCACCTCCGATGGAGACAGTGGCCATGCGACCACCGACGACGGACCTACGCTCGAAGATTTTGATGTTGGGAGGGTTGGGTTGGGCAGGAGTGGGGTGGAAGTAGTGGCGAAGGAAGTGGGCGACGGAGGAACCGCCGATGCCGCTGCCGACGATGCAGACGGTAGGCGGAGGTGGGGCATGGGTTGATAGGCAGAAGATGAGAGGCTGTAGAGAGAGGAGGAGGAGGAAGATAAGGAAATGAAAGCAGGGTTTGGGATGGGAAGACATGATTGTTGGGTTCTGAAGTGTTTCTCGATGATATTAAAATGATTCAACGGAGGAAATCTGAATCCATTTACAGACACTGCCACGGCCAACTATGAGTTTTCCAGAATATTTTATAATGGTTGACTGGGAAAGGGACATGTGATCGTAGATTAGATTTAGATCTATCAAATATTTTAAGGTAAAATACATATTTCATTACTCAAATATCATCTTATTTCTATTTTGATAACTCAATTTTTTAAAATTTTTAATTTAATAATTAAATTTTATATATTAAATTTTTTTCACTCTACAATATTTTATTATTATTTTCCTATAGCATGTTATTTTTTAATATAATAAAAAATAAAACCTAACTCTCAGCCACCACCATCTCTATCTCGACGTCCATCATTCGTCATCGTCGAACGCCAACATCGACGGCTGCCTGTAAATGATAGTTGTTCAATCTCTAATTTTATTGATTTTTGTGTTTCGTTCCTCTGAGTCTGAATTCAACCTCCATTTTGCTAAAAAGTACTCTAAAGTCTACGGAAAAGAGAGAAAGTGGGGAAACTTTTTAGTTTCAGTAAAAAAGCATACTTTTCGTGCAATTTGAGATCAAACTGTTGTCGATTTTAAAGCCAACCGTGGTCGACGGTTCAACAACGGTCCATTGATTAAAATATGATTTTATTATTTATTTAAGGGTAAAGTACACAGACAGTCACTAAACTTTGATAAAATAAAATAAAATGGTAATCAAACTTTCAAAAATCACAAAATGGTAATTAAACTTAAAATTTGGTATAATAACCCATTTAGTCCTTCATGTTTATACATTCAATCAATTTAGTCCTAATTCGAAACAATTCACTAAATTTAGCCTTCGTTATTTACGTATTCTTTCAATTTGGTCCTTAAAGCAAAATCTCAAAGTATGGTAACATGATAAATAATTACAATTAAAATTTTATAGGAACTCAAAAACTCGACTTGAATCAAATCGAAAAAATTTCAAATAAAGTTTGAGTTGTAAAATATGACACGTCAACTCGAAATATTCGAATATTTTAAATCATTTTTTTCTTTTAAATCGAATATTTTTTAAAATAGAATATTTCATATTTTCATATTTAAATCACATCGAATATTTAATAACTACTTTAAATATTCGAATATTTTAAATCAATTTTTCTTGTAAATCGAATATTTTTAAATTAAATCGAATATTTAAAGTAGTTATTAAATATTCGATGTGATTTAAAAGAAAAAATGATTTAAAATATTCGGATATTTTAAGTTATTTGAGTTGACGTGTCATATCTTAAGATAGAGGTGAGCGTTCGATCGAGTCGAATAAAAAAATTTCGAGTTATTCGAGTTGACGCGTCATATTTTACAACTCAAACTTTATTTGAATTTTTTTCGATTCGAGTTGAGTTTTCGAGTTCCTATAAAAATTTAATTAAATATTCGAATATTTTAAATCAATTTTTTTCTTTTAAATCGAATATTTAAAGTTGTTATTAAATAATCGATGTGATTTAAATATGAAAATATTAAATATTCTATTTTAAAAATATTCGATTTAAAAGAAAAAATAATTTAAAATATTCGAAGATTTCGAGTTGACGCGTCATATTTTACAACTTAAACTTTATTTGAAATTTTTTAGATTCGAATCGAATTTTCGAGTTCCTATAAAAATTTAATTGTAATTATTTATCATGTTACCATACTTTGGAATTTTGCTTTAAGGACCAAATTGAAAGAATGCATAAATAACGAGGGCTAAGTTTAGTGAATTGTTTCGAATTAGGACTAAATTGATTGAATGTATAAATATGAAGGACTAAATGTGTTATTATACCAAATTTTATTACAGTCACATAACGACATTTAACGTCCAGTTACCGTTTTGTTATAAAACTTAAAGTTTAAATGCAATTTTGTGATTTTTGAAAGTTTGGTTACCATTTTGTTTTTTTACCAAAGTTCAGTTACCATCTGTGTACTTTACCTTTTATTTAATTTATTTTTATATTTAATAATATAAAAAATTAAAATTAATAATAAAACATTTCATAGTGACAAAACGTTCGATGTATAAAGTTCAGTTATTAAATTGAAAATTTTAAAAGTTAAGTGTCCAAAATGGGAGTGGAAAAATAATTGAGTGGTAAACAATAATAATAAAATATGCGTATTTACACTATAAACCCAAATCCCAAATTCCTATTCCTAACCCTAAAAACTAAACCTAAACCTTAAACTCTATACACTAAATTTTAAATACTGACCTTAAATTCTAAACTTTACAACCTAAACTATTAAACTTTAAACCTTAAACTAAAATTCTAGCACATAAAATTAAAAATTACGTGTAAACTAAATTAATAGGGATAATGCAACTTCTAAGTTCCAACCATGAACTCATAAGATCAACTCGAACAAATAACTAAACTAATCAAATTCACTCAAAAATATATTATACAATTTATGTTATCTTGTAGAAACAATATTTTTTTTTTAATAGTCTCAATGTGATTACAAAAGTTACATATTCTATTTACAAGGCTTTTGATGATCGCAATATTGTCTTCTTTATTTATCCTACTTCAAAAAATATATTTGTGGAGTTCGATATCTTCAACTAAATTACTTACTAAATGGTGGAGAAATTTAATTATGGGTGATGGTGGTGGAAGCAAAATGATAGAATAAGCAATACAAAAATTTAGAGTAGTTCGAATTTCTAACCAAAGTCTACATCTATTATCTTAGCTTCCTACTAAGTATTTCAACAATTCACTAAGAAATATTTCTATTTTCAAGATTAAGAAGGTAACCCTTTACAACCTAGACTCAATTACCAAGCCTAGCATCCAAAGCTCACAAACTGAGCCTTGAAATAATCTTAAATAAGAGAATAATTAGCAAACTGAAATCTCTCTCTAAATGTGTTTGTTTGCACTTTAAAGCTCGCACCCAAACTTAATACACTTTAGTATACATTTATAATTGAGCTTACAAGTATTGTCTGTACAAGAAATATGACAAATTGAGCACTAAGACATTTCTCTTGATCTTATGATTGTTGACTTTAGGACTATTAGTTGTTTTAGATGCTTCAAGAGCTCTTTTGTATTCTCAATTGAGTTTTTAGCCGTTGGAGACCGTTGGGATTGAATTGAAGCTGTTACGACATTTATTTCTCGTAATAAATGTTGTTTTAGGGCAGTCTGTATCGGTAAGCGAGTAGCCGTATTTGTACTGATTTTTCAAAAATTAGCCGTTGAACTTGATGCAGCCTCTGTGTATCGATGCGCTTTTGGTGCGTATCAGTACGTGGGATCGGTACGCCACTGTACTGTATCAGTACAGGTGTTCGTTAAGCTGCAGGGAACTAACCGTTGAAGGTTTTGAAAATAGTTGTTGGGATTTAAAAATAAGCGTATCGGTACGTGTATATGTGTATCTATTACGTTTTTCTCCGTATCAGTGCAGTCAAATCTGTATCGGTACAATTTTTTACTATTGAAAAAATATTGTAGCTGGAACCCTAAAACTTATTAATATGAGTGTATATCGTATCGGCACGGTGTTGAAAACACGAGTTTGACAACTTTTAAAAATTTTGAACACTTTCAAAACATTTTAAAAATATCTCAAACTTATTTTTAAATTGTTTGAATTTTTTTGAAATCTATTTAGTCTAAAATTATTTTTATTTTCTTATATCAAAATAAATATCCTAACAATATTTTTTATTAACAATATTTTTTATTCGTACATTATTCTCTATGATTCCAGTCCTATTGTTGGTTTGTACTGTTTCAAATAATGAATTGAAAATTAATCTCTCGATGACTCGATCTTTTATAAATTAAAATTTCAATATGTATTAAAAGTTAAAACTTATATATTTGTGGTGTAAATTTTTTTAGACAACCATAATTATTTAAAAGTTATAATATAAAATTTAAATAAATTCTAAATAATTTTTTTGTGAAAAACAAATTTTCATAACTAGTGCACGAAATATTTTCTTATACATTAATCGCACTCCATTCCATCTCAACGATAGACACAATATGTACAAGTTGGCGAATGACTAAGGTTGAAAAAAAGATGCGAAGCTGTTGTTTTGTCCTTTGTTATTGTATAAGATTTTTATAATATATGGGATGGGTTTTTTCTTTTACATTCTTAATGCATATTATTATTTTTTATTTTTTAATTTGTTGAATGATGAATTGTATTTGTAGAATTTACTGATGGGTATTTTTTATTTGAAACTTATTTAATATTATTCGTTTGATATTTGCATATACTTGAGTAAGTATATTTGGTGAATTGGCCAAATTATTTATTTTTATTTTCTCATATTCTCTTAAATTATAAGTTTTAGACCCACTAAAAACACTGCCCTTCCTTTTTCTAAATTTCTCCTCCCTTCTGGGATTACAATTTGTCAAAAAAAATTGCATATACTTTTTGGAAAATACTTTGATGCACAAGCTTGTGTAAACTTTAGTTTATATTTTTGTGAGTCAAATGGTTCTTTTTGTGAGTTTTTTTCATTGTTTAATAAACACGAGGTTGATGTAAGTAATTGGTTTGCTGGATTTCTATTTTTCATTTTTTTTATATTTTTTATATTTTATGCATTTTTTATAATTTTTGAATTTTTATAATTATAAGTTTAGTTTTTTAGAATATAAAGTTAAATTTTATTAGATATATAAATATTGATAATTGAATTGTTTAAAATTAAGAAAATACTTTGATGCACAAACTGTGTAAACTTTAGTTTACACAAGCCCTTTAATTTTAGGGTTTAGGGTTTTAGGTTAGGGTTTAGGGGTTTAGTATGTAGGGTATATAATTTAAGGTTTATGTGTAGAATTTAGAATTTAGAGTTTAGGGCTTAGGTTTTAGGTTGCTAGGGTTTGTGATTTAGATTTTAAATTTTATAAAAGGAATGTGTAAAAAAAATTACACAGCTTGTGCATCAAAATAAAACCCATACTTTTTATGTACATATATTAAATATTTGATTTTTTTAAGAGTTCAGAGAAAGCTATGAGTACACAACTTCATGTATTATTATTGGAAAGTATTAAGTTTACAAGCACAGATAGATTTTGTACATCCATTTAATAATTTACCCTCTGCCCTCACCATTTGTGTATACAATAATTTCCCATTGGTTCATAATAAGCCTTGCATCTTCTTCTTGCAAGTTGCACTACACATTGCAAATACAAACACTTAAAGCAAAAATAGTCCAATGCAGAGGAAAAGGAATGCAAATAAATTGTTGACATGGCCACCTTTGGATTTGAGAATCTCTATAACAGGAGTTTATGCACTTTTGTATAATGACCCAGGTTTTGTAGCGGTCTTGTCTTGATTAGGTATACAGTCTCAGCCGTGTCGTTATTGGTTGCCGGCACATCGGGCATGATGAGATTGTGACCCCACAATCCTTGCAAGTCTTGGAACAACACAAGATAAAATACGATGAGCATATAAAATATTCTATAGAGCAGTGTTGAACATCTGCTACAATTTAGGTCAGATTTCTTTAGCCGCTTCAACGACACTAAACTCAATCTGAAAATTCGAGTTCATACTTCTACAAGAATATGTTCCTGGCATCTACCTAGATATGCATATCTAATACTTTGTATTGAAGTATGACATCAACCAAGATATGTAAGTGGACCTACCATGTGACCGCATCCGAAAGCCATGTCCTTTGGGTTTGTCAAGCAGATAGGGCAGACCTTGAAGAAGCAAATGCATATCTCAATACCAGTATAATAATTTGAATGGAGATTTTGTGAAAAAAAGAAAGGAAAAAACTTTATTGGAAAAGAAGTAAAAGGAAACCCTATTTACCGGTTCTGCTGCTGAACTTATTACAGGTTGTGCAGGTGTTGTTGGCTGCACTGTTTCATAGTTTGTCATGTGTGGGATTGATCGAACGGCATTATCGTGATCGATCACTTCTCGTGGAGGCGGAAGTGGTCTTTGCTGTCCACGTTCTAGTTCTCTACTGCATATTTTAACAGCTTTATGTTTTACAATTGTTCCAAACTGAAATTAGCTATTAACAAAAAGCTGGTATTCTGGCCTTACTTATCAAAACGAATATTCAGGGTAGCTCTGTACTGATATGGAATTTCCATGAGGGCAGCAAGAGCAAATGCTGTTTCTTTCTTCGATATTTGCGTGTTCTCGGACATGATTTTTGTGAAGTTGACAAACTGCAAAGAATTGGTGGCACAGAACATGTTAAAAGGCTGTACTTACTGTCACAAAATAAGTTGCAAAAGATTATCCTTTGTAAAGAGATAACCATATGTGAAAATTACATTGCAATGGTAGTGTCAATCCTATGATAATGACTAAGTATTCCCATAAAACAACAATAATGTTTAGATATATAATTAAAATTAAATAGCAGCAGAAAGGTTGATTAAAAAGAATTTGCAGACATACCTGGAAGTTGTCAAAGGCGCGTTGCGGAATATTATCATCAAATTGTTGCATTGAATCCCATGGTCCATCCCCCACTCCAACCAAAATAATCGAGAGAGGATAATGACTGCTTATTGAATACCATGATCAATACGATAAGAAAACAATAAAATCTTAATCACTAAAAATAACAGTTCTTTACCTAGCAGCAACAATGGAATCAACTGTTGCTTGTTCTTGTGGACTAAACCTTCCACGTGGTACATCGGGATTCCTTGTAACCTATGCAATCAAATAAATATTTGGCAGAACTGATACATAGAAGAAGAAATGAATGATTTAAAACTGAGTGCATAAAGCATGTTTTCTATACCTGTCCATCTGCGATAATGACGAGAACATGGTACTGTCCATTACTGCTATCCACGATGTCGATTGCAGCATTAATAATTGGAGCAAATGAAGTTGGACCTAGTAACAAGAATAAGAAATTACCATATTCAAATCTCTGCAACCATTCTGAAGACTGCGATTAGGAGATTAGCTCAAACGCCATCGAATAGAAAACTCAGATGCCATTCTGATCTAAAATAATTGTTTCATGCTAGTTACTATTTATGAACACTTAAGACTGCAATTCAGAGATTAGCTCAAACACCATCGAAAGATTTGGACACTTAAAATGTTGGGGAAATACCAACATAACATACACTAAAGGAGAACAAGCGACGTATAAAATAATTTTTCATACTAGTCACTATTTATGAACATTAATATATTTCAAGCAATAAAATTAGGTGATAATCATGAAATTTAGAACAACACTTTATCTTCCAAAAAGAATGGATATGTTAACCACAATGGTATATGCCCTACAAAGTGTTTGAATAAGTTAAAGAAAACAGAAGGAAAGATCTTCAAAACCTGCCAGCTTTATGTGTGGAACAATCTCTTTATACCGTGTAAGAGCTTCCTCAAAACCATGACAAGGTCGGTGATCGGGATAAAAGCTGAATACGTATTTATCATGCGTTGACGCTACCAAAAAACAAAGCATAATAAGATAAACTTATTCAAGCAAGAGAGAAATCACTGAGGCGAGTAATGCTAAATAGATATACTAACCATCACCAAAACCAAAACAAGGTATTAAATTATCTTCATCAAAAGGAGATAAAGTATGACCAATTATAGAGATCGCTTGCTCATATGGATTAGGTGAGCCACCAACAGCATGAAGGCTTCTTCTGTTGAATGAATATCTCCCTATAGTCAAAAAACCGTGAGCTACTTTCGTACTAATTATTTATAAAGCGTAATAAGAACCATACATTAAGATAAAATGGGGTCCGGGAGGGGGTACCTGTCCACTCATTGCTCTTTGTGAAGTCAATACCAAGTATTAAATTGGATGATTCAAGTCCTGCCTCTCTCAATGCTGAAATAACCTAATTAAAGTGTAAATATTTCTTGTTACCAAATGTATTCCGTTCAGAACTACATTTATTAAATAAATAACACCATACAACATCATGGTAAGCACTTGCAAACATAAAGTGGCTCATGACACTCAGAATCTAAAAGATGAGAAACGAACGAGTAAGCATCATAATGACATTTTCTACGGTACTTGGACTTCTTTACTGTCATCCATCTTAACCACTTTCGGATAAGTTATGTCAAGTCGAGACATGTTAGCCCAACCCACAATTTAATATATAATTTAAGTCAAAGATTTGTTTGAACTTCTTTCTGCTAAATCAAGGATTATGTTCTCAAATAGCTGTAGGGATGCCAAATCCTTCTTTTCTGTTTAACATGTGATCTTAGTTCTACCTCAATCCCTCCACATCTCTCCATGTATTTCATTACTCCAGCTAATGTGCAGCATCAGGCCTGCATTCAATATTTTAAAACCATTCAAGTCATCCTTTAAATTTATGATGAATGGTTTTGTATTATTCTTCTCATGATAACCAACCAATTCTGGAATTGATTCTTTGCTGTTTCACTAGGGTTAAAATTTAATGTATCAGTTCAAATATACAAAACATGTCATTTTTTTTTATCAGAGTAGCAATGCAACTGTAAAAGTATTGCTTCTCAGACAAGCCAAACCAATCAAGACTTTGCGATAAACAACTATAGTAAAAAAAGTACTTGCCATTCTATTATGGTATGGTTCATATTTTCACCTTATATCTCTTATTAGCCAAATTAAAATCCAAAGTTAAAAGTAACAGTAAAAACCTGATCCAATGAGCTGAAATTGTCAGGTATAGATGGGGCTTGCTGTCTGGGGTGATGGTTCCGATCAATAGAAGTTCCCGATAGGGATGAAGGTGCATAAGAAGGTATAAACGGGGCTTGCTGTCTGGGTTGATGGTTTCGATCCGTTGAAGTTCCTGCTACGGATGAAGGTTCATAAGAAGGTTGATGCGAAAAGTCAAAGTGAGAAGTATCATCATATCCTGATTCAGTATTTCCCATACCGGCCGAATAGGTACCTTTACGAAAACACAAATACACCTTTACATCAAATTGAATTCATAAGAAACAAACAAATTTATGCATGCATTGAAAATTCAACAGCACAAGGCAGAACACTTATAGCTTCTATTTCAAGCATTTTCTCTCTCAGAACTTAATTCAATATGTTACTGGCCAAATCTAAGTTAGGAAAGGCCCTGAATACAAATCAACTCCAACAACTGCAATTCAAAGCTGAATTTGCAATTCCAAATTCCCCCCCTTTAAACTTCTTCAATAATCAACTCCTAGCAACCAGCTAGAAATTTATGGGAAAAAATAGTTTTTTATCTGAGATGAAAACTACTTTCTACTCAGTTTCTCCAATTTCTGTTTTCCTTAACTTAGTTCCCAGCAATGAAAATATATCTAAATCAGCTCAAACTCCATTCCATAACTAAAAACAACAAAAACCATATCTACACCAAAGAAGAAACAGATCAAAGCTAGCAAATGCAATCCCAAAGATGCAAAATGTAAAATAAAAAAAAGGAAGTCATTTGCATGGAAACAAAGGGAATTTTGCAGAGAAAGTTACCTTTTTTCTGATTAAGAGAAAGAGAAAAGAAAAACAAACAGTGCTGAAGATTCAATTGGATAACGACATGTTTGTTGACGATTTCTTTTTCTTTTTTATTTTTTCATGGCTTTTCTTTTCCTTTTTCTAGTTTCTTGTCCGCGCGGTTCACTTGATTGATTTCAGTTTCCACAGCCAACCTTCTAGGCTTACAGGCCAATTTTTATTGTCTGCTGTCACAGTCCTGTAATCACGGTTGGATTCATTCTATTTGGCTGTCATGCAGTTTTGTGACGGATGCGTTGACTGTTAGCCAATAATGACCTGAACGTGGACGAGTAATTTAGGCAGATGTGTTTAATGAAGTATTTAAACTTAGGGTCAATTACACTTGTAGTCACTAAATTTTTAGGATACATTCCGTTTGATCATCAGACTTTTAAAACTTGCATTTATAGGCAATGAACTTTTAATGTTAAAAGATATAACTTCTAAGCATTGTAGATAAAAAATCTTTATTGTGAACTGAATTTTTCGGGGCTCAAATGAAAAATCACATTTATAACATTATATTTTTCTTTTAATATATTTTTAAAAACAGGTATAGAAAATTATTGTTGAAAACCAATAAAAGTTAAATGTAATGACAATGAACATTGTTCTCTTAAAAAAAATTGAGTTGAAATTTTAGAGATATATTATGAAGAGAAAGAGTTATAAATCTTGAATATAAACCATACAATGGATATGTGATAATAAAAAACAATTGTTGAAAAATATTACAAATGAATAATGGAGGGGTCTTGTCAGAGGCGAAGCATACTGGGAGCCGGTGGGACACCCGGCTCCCCTAAGAATTTAAAAAATCAACATTTGACCCTTTAAAATGTTAAAAATATTAGTTTAGCCTCTTCAAAAATATTAAAAAAAAAATTATTATATTTTCAATTTTTAATTAACTCTATCTCTTAAAATTTTTAAAAATTCTCATATTGTTTAAAATTTTAATTATTTTTTTAAAATAATTTTAAATAAACCCTTTAAAAAGTTTAAAAAATTAATTTAAACTTCTAAAATTTTAAAAACATTTTAAATAGATCCCTCAAACTATGTTACTAAATAGGCATTTAGGGGAGAGCTAATGGCCCCATCTAAGGAGCTACTTTTAGTTGGGAAACGATAAAACACTATGAACCAAGACATACAAAAATGGCGCCAAACTAGATTTTAGGTCGATTCTGCCTAAAACCTGCCAACCTTGTACCTTATAGTATTATATTGTATTGTTTTTTTAATTATATATATTCTTAGGTCGTGGATGGTCACTACTTACGACCGTCCAAAGCATTCCATTGGATGTTTGGGTTCCTTTGCCTTTTATAATTTTTTAGTACAATTGTTAGTTTATTTAATGTCATTGTTTTTTTAGATTATCTTTAACCATACAAATCGCATCAATTTTGAACACAAATAACAAAGTGTAGAGGTGCCACATAGGAATCTTTTCACCTCCCTGCAATTGGTTTCGGCATCATTGTAAATTGTAATTTATTATGGTTGTTGTTATTATATTAATTTTTTATTCTGGACTAAAAATATGTGCGGATCTAAATAATAATCTCAATAATAACGAGTAGTATGTTTTTAAGTAATTCGAGTAACGTTGTTTGTAAATTATGTGTAGAACTTTTAAGGAAAAAAATACAATCATAATATCATATTAATTATTAAGAATATTAAAAATAATCGATTGATCAACTGAACCAATGTAACACAAGTTACACAACATCCTTAATTGTATAGATAGACTTCACAAAATCCATCCAATCATTCTCTTACCATCCTTAATTGCACTCTATCAATAAACCCAAGAACGGCCCAATTCGAACTTCAAATTAACCAGTCAAACCCATACTTAAACTAAATAAAAAATTTTGTTTAAATTCGATTGTATAAATAGATAAATAATTATATAAAAATACATTTTTTAACTTCAATATAACCCGTTCTATTAACATGTCTACGTAAAATTGTTTATAAAGGAGTCCAGATAAAATTAAATTAAATGTCTAAGGTACATTACATTAACACTTGGACACGGCTTAAATGATCAAGGAACAAAAAATAAAAACATCAGAAATGTATCCAATACTAAGCCCCTACTTGAACATGATACAATTCAAGCCTTCCTACAAGGGCCTAAGAGTATCAATCACCATGAATTGCAATTTGCAAACCGAAGCAAAAAGAATACCGAATTGACGCTTAAACGTGCCGGCAAACATCATCCATTGAAGGGTAGAATATGCCCTAAGCAATGGCATATTTGATTGTCTCCACCTCTTTAGGTCGCCACATGGATTTCTGGACACACAGAAGGCCCTCCTTGTCCTTTGAGTATGTCATGCGTACCTCCCACTGCATAGACTTCAACATATTCTCCAGCTCGTTAACGATCTCAACGCTGTCTCGAACGATAAGCTTTCCCTCAGGTCTTAGAATTCTATCAACCTCTGCAACAACAGCCACTAAGTTGCACCTACATTCCCAGCCATTGCAAAGTTAGGACAATGGATATATCAAATCCGAATAAAAGAACGCAAATAATCTACAAATTTTCCCAGGATTCACCAACAAAAACAAGGGAGAATAGTAAAATCTATACATTTACCTAGTGAAGGAAAAGTGTAAAGAATGGAGTCAGGAAAAAATATATCGATACAAACCTCTTTTTAACCTTTGAGAATAGGTGGTCTGCGTGGAGAAGATCGTACGACCTTGGATAGGTGCTAAATGATTCACACCAATCATGATACATGCCAAATAGACCTCTTTCATATACTATGGGAAGTGTATCTGGTGCGTCAATTGGGACCACATTCATGACCCATAAATCCAAATCTTTGAGTGCAGCAGCAAAGCTGTAAGCATACCAGAGTCAGAACTATCGAAAAGAAAAGGAAATGATAAAACAGAAAGAATTAATTATCAAACCAACATAATCCTTCATAAAAATGTGTGTGTATGTATATTTGCATACCCTCCATAAACAGCATTCATGTCCATGACATTTCTGACAGATGACCAGCTTATTCCCATCCCATTTATGTATGACTTGGTTACCACCCGTTTCCAGTGCTCATTGTCTGCAGAAAAATCCTCTGGTGCTGCTTTACCATAAACTCCAACTTGGGAACTCAACCAATACGGTGATTTCTCCAACCTTGCTGGCCATTGCTCAGGCCAATGAGACCCACGTTCTGCTGAATCTACAGGAGCTTTGTGCATGCAATCTTGCAGGGGCACATTCCTATAAAAAATAAACAAATCAAATGGCCGTTTAGATAGCTATATTGCAAGAGATCTATATCTATTCTGAAGTGAAAGGCACAAATTGTGTCTTATTAGAAAGACATCAAATCAAATGGCTGTTTTGATACCAAAAATATTTGATAGCTTATTCAAAGAATGCAAGTTAGCACACTGAAAGCCAGTCAGTGGATATTTCTAGTGTCAACTTATAAAGAAGTGTTAATTTGATTTTAGCCAGAATATAGTTTTTACATTCGAATCAAAGAAATAATACCATGCCGCATTTGGATCATCAGACTCAGGACAGAGCGGAGGCTCTTGTTTTGTCCTTTGCTCATAGCATTCGTTAGAAGTAGGCTTTCTAAATGCTGCTACAGCGACACCATTTACTGCATCCTTGCTGGTTTTGTTTACAAGCTCCCAGCACATAGATTTTGTTAGTTCAACCATAGCTGCACAGAATGCACACATATATTTAGCAGCTGTTCCAAACAATAGATTTCTCACACAAGATACAAAGATAGTGCCATGGTATATACCTTCCCAGATTTCAACATCTGCAGGAATGCTCTGATAAATAGGAGTAGCAGACCACACAAAGAAACCACCAGGTCGCAGGACACGATTCAGCTCCAAGAGGAGTTTACCACCTGCATATTGTTGAGACCAGTGAATATTCAAGCAACAAAAGTTCATAAAATAAACTCCAGCGACAGATTATTATGACTACAAGACGGCTTATAACTAAAGGATGTTGTAAATACCTTCTATGTGCCATGGCACTCTACATCGTGCACAATGAACAACATCAAATACTCTGGCAGGATAGGGAAGTCTCTTGGTACCCATCACAGCAGACACAGCAGGAATTCCCCTTTCAAGTGCAAATTGTACTTGAGCTTCGTGCTCATCTTTAGGTGCAAAGGACATAGCAACAACATTTCTGTCAAAAAGAAAACCTCCAAAGCTGGCAACCCCACATCCAACATCCAATATTACACAAGTACGTTTTCCCCATGCCACATCAGGCACAGACTGCAGAACAAGTATTAAAAAATTAAGCACATATTCAAAGAACAAATTGCAAGAGGGGAAAAATTTTGACCATGAAGAAACTTATCCACTAATCAAAGTCAACCAATAATGGCAACAAGCTGACAATAACTATGTTGCTTGGTAAATGTTATTTTCATCTATGGCTCAGATGAAAAGATGCCACATCTAAGTACTAATCATCTGAGATATAAGTATTACCAATGTAATAATAGCAAACTATAATGTGAAGGCAATACTCTAATTTAGGGCACTCACCTCTTCTATGAAGTCAATATAATGAAGCGCACCATGCTTAAACTGGGTTCCACCACCAGGAAATGTGAGGTACTCTCCAGTAACTTTTACCCAATTCTGATGCCCCTTAAGATCTGCCAGTTTGGTATGGGGAACATTATAGTACCAAATCTGAAGCAGAAGTAAAGCATTGTTAGTTCATTCAATCAAGCAGAGAATCAAAGTAAAAAATGAACCAGCAAGTGTTAAATTAAGGTACCTTCTCTCTGCTCTTTGGCCACTCAATTGGACGTTTATATCCTTCCGGAAGAGGGACAAGGCAGGTTGGTGGTTCTTCCGGACAGTGCCTCTCTCGATGTTCATAATGTTTGGTAGAAGGGAGATGCCTGATTGCTTCCCAATTGTCAAGGCATGGGATATAATCAGGCCCAGCAGTGGAATTGCACACCTTCCAGCTGTATTTCTTGGAGGATAACTGAGACTCTTTTTCAGCCTTTGATTCTGTTGCCTGAGTAGAGAATGATCCCGTTTGAGTCGTGGTTTCATTCAAAAGTTCAGATTGAGCACCAGATGGGAAAACTTCGTTCAAGTTCTGGTTTTTCTCCTGGTCGCCATCTTTCACCTCATCAGAGCTTTTATCCAACTCCTTATTATCATTTTGATCAACCTTCTCTGTCTGACCATCCACTTGATCTCCATTAGTTTCGGAGGAGCTTTCATCTTGCTTCTTTTCACCATCATCAGAATCAGATTTATTATCATTCCCGTCAGAGTCAGATTTCTCATTGCTCTCTTCAGATTCAGACTTTTTGTCATCAGAATTCTCTTGAGAATCCCCTTCTCCACCCGAGGTGTTGTCACTACTTTTCTCTCCATCATCAGAAGATGACTGCTCATCATCCTTCTTAGACTCCTCCGATTTACTCTCGTCAGTATTATCCTGATTTTCTTGTGTATTTAAGTTGACCTTGCCATCATTTTCAGCCAGACTCACATTAGTGTCCCCTTTGGTGGCATCCTCCGGCAAATCACCAGGGTTATCTTCAAACTGTTGGGTGTTGCTGCTGTCATTGTTATCACTGGTTACTGGAGTAACCTTATCTTCGAGCTGAGTTTTATTTTCCTGAGCCGGCTCGTCCACAACAGAAACAGATGAGGACGAAGTCATCATCCAAATCCCAACTAAACATAATCCCACGAAAACCACAACGGTAACAGTGGAACAATAACCCGAAGACTTCCTATTATTATTATTATCTACTCTACTATATTTTCCTAATGCCATGATCACTACTTCCTTACTCCCCTAATCAATACTTCAAAACTTCCACACCTGAAATTTAGATAAAACAAGAATCAGAACCATATTTCAACGAAAATATAATGATTCTTCATAAAAAAAAGTGCCGCTATAACAAGATCTACAAGATTAAAGTAAAGTAATTGTGGAAACAACGCAACGAAGCATGTAAGTAGATATCTGAAAATTATAGTCAGATCTAGTCAAAACAATGCCTTGGAAAGCAATGAAGGAAATAAAGAAGCGAAATCCAACTAGATCTGCAACAAACAGAGAAAATTGAATTTACCAGCAGCAGATCTGAAGGAGAAAAGCTTAAACTGTTGCTAATGCTTCATTGTTGCTGCATTGATCAAAGAATTCCAGCTTAAAGCTGTGTATAGCTGTCGCTGGGAATTCAGAGTTTATATAAGGAGAGAAAAGTATGGGACAAAATAGAGTGGAACGCGCTCAAGAAAGAAAGGAGCGAATGTGACGGCAAGGATAAGCCAAAAGCCGCGCTATCAGTGGGATAATAGTATATCGATACAGGGATATTTTTGTAAATGTCTAACTATTTATTTATTTATTTCAATATTTACTCGGCAAATGTCAAATTTGCCATTCCATTATTCTATACAAATTGTATCACTTGTTGTTGTTATTATTATTATTATGTTCAAAAAAAATTACGGTTAATTACATAAATAGTATTTTATCTATTCTTGTGTTACTGTTTTGGTATTTCACCTATTTTTTAGTAGAACGATATTTAAAATTACGTTTTATTTTTATTTTGGTACTCCGCCGTTAAAAATGGCATTCTAATAAGGAGAGAGAAAATGACGTGATACATGGCATACCGTCATGTCATTTTCTCTTTCCTGGTCAGCATGTTGTTAATTTGTTAACGGCGGGTATCATATAAATAAAACGTAACGTTAGGTACTATTTTGCCAAAAAAATAAGTTGAGTACCAAAATAGTAACGTGGGAATAGGCGGGGTACTATTTATGTACCCAAAAAAATTAGGTAGGGGTGTTCAAAAATATATGATCCGACCGATCCAATTATCCGTTGATTCAACCCGAAAATTTGCATATCCGATACGATTTTTAAGTCCGTATCGGATATTCGATATGATTTTAAATTTTCTAGACCGGATACAAACCACAATATTTCAAGTTTCGGATTATCCGAAAATTCAATTTTTATGAATATTAATTTTTTATTTTTAACAATTTGATGCTAGTTATATCCGAAAATTAAAAAAAATCGAAATTTTCATAGATGTGAATCTTGTTATATTTAGCAATTTCTTGTTTGTTATATTCGAAATTTTAAAATTTTCATAAATATGACCTTCAAATTCAAAAAAAAAATAAAATATATTTTTGAATAATTGGATATCCGAATTTTTCCAGGTCAGATACGAATCATTATATTTCGATCCGAAAAACTGAATATCCTAAAAAATAGATCTGATCCGATATCCGAAAATGAACACCCTTAATTATAGGTTTGAGAAAAATATGAATCCAAATGATTATTGAAACTTATAAAATAAAAAAGTAAAAGTAAAATTTACGGAAACAAAAAATTAAAAACTATAATTATTGAATGCTAATTAAATGAATTTGCAATTGAATGATAGTGTTAAAAATATTTTTTTGTAAATGTGAAAGTGGTAATACAATTAAAAGTAAAGGGGTTCGATAATAATTATAATTTATTATTGATAAGATTTTATTTGTATCGTAATAATTTTTTAATTTTAATTTTGTGTTATAAAAGTTACCATATCAACCATGTTAATTGAGCTAATACTCGATCAACACATGCACATCTAATAATTATTAATGTTTTAAATGAGTTTTTAATATAAAAGTTTATAGTTTATCTAACGAATTGCTTTAAAATGTTGTTTAAATAAGTTAATTATTTAAATTTAATGTATATAAAATGATATTTCATCTATCTTCGGTATTATTGTCATTAAAATATGACTTGATATAACATTTTCGAAAACTTATTTATTTTGATATACATCTAATTTAATAATACTAATAAAGTAATAATCTCCATGTCCTCTGCTTCGTGATTTCCTTTATATGTTATTTGGTTCAAAATATCAAATTATTAGGTGTTATTTATAATGTTTAAATATTAATTTTAGTTGGCATATAACTATAAGTCTATAACACTTTTAAGTGGTGACTAATATGAATTAATAATTATAATTTATTATGAGTATGATTTATCTATATCATAATATAATCTAATTATTACTCCTTATTATGTGATATAAGAGTTTTATTCACATGCATATACGTCTAATTATTATATGGGTAAAATATTGAGATCATCACTCAACTTTGGTCATTTGACCTATTTTAGTCACTCAACTTTAAAAATACTAAATTTACTCATTAAACTTTACTTTTTGACCTGTTTTGGTCACTTTGAATTATTTTATTAATATTTAGGTATGACATGGCATATTTTATTATTATTATATATAAAAAATAATTTAAAATAAAAATAAATAATACTTTTTTATTAATAAATAAAAAAGTAATTTAAAATAAAAATCTTAATCCCAAACACCCCAAATATACCAAATATCCCAAATACCAAACACCCAAATTCTCAAACCCCCTTACCGGTCACTCTCACCGGCGGCCACCACCCCTCTGCCGCCGACGACAACAACACATGTCACCGACGGTTGATGTTGACGTGGATTTCTCTCCATTTCAAGCTTCTCTTTAACGTGTTCTTTCTTCAGCTTTTTTCTTCTTCTTTTTAACCCTTTATTCTCCTCGTGTTTTGTTCTAAAGGAATCTCTTCTTTTCTTTCCTTCCCCTTTTTATTTTACTCTCTACTGTCACTCTCAATGAGAAGTGAAAGAATCTGAAAACCCAAAAACCCAGAACGAAGATTGAGAGCAAAAAAATGGATACTTGCCATGTTCCTTCAATCAAATATGCAGAGCACCGCAATCAAACCAAGCTTTTTTCACCATTGTTAAATGTCAGACCAGAAATGAAGCCTCAAATCGTTCGTATTACAGTTACTGATGCTGACGCCACTAATTCTTCCAGCGATGAAGAAGAAGGAAAACCAAAAGCCCGAGTTTTCTCCCGGAACAGAGTCAAGAAATTTGTTAACGAGATAACTATCGATTCATCATGTCCTACTCAGAACGACGTCGTTGGTAGAAGTAAATCGTCGTCGTCGTTGGCGGTAGGTGATGTTGTCGTCGGCGGGGAGTGGTGGCCGCTGGTGAGAGTGACACCGCAAGGGGGTATGAGAATTTGGGTGTTTGGGATTTGAGATATTTGGGGTGTTTGGGATTAGGGTTTTTATTTTAAATTAATTTTTATTTATTAATAAAAAAAATATTATTTATTTTTATTTTAAATTATTTTTTATATAATAATAATAAAATATGCCATGTCATACCTAAATATTAATAAAATAATTCAAAGTGACCAAAACAAGTCAAAAAATAAAGTTTAATGATTAAATTTAGCGTTTTTAAAGTTGAGTGACTAAAATAGGTCAAATCACCAAAGTTGAGTGATGATTCCAGTATTTTACCCTTATTATATTAAAGCCTGAGACAAATTTGCATCATATAATTTTTAGATATTCATTTTAGTCATTACATGTACATATGAATGTTTTTTTAGAGAATTATTATTTTTCATTAAAAACCTAATCATTCAAGTTTAGTCGCATATGAATTCTTATTTAGAATAATATTGTTTATTATTATGGATTATTTAAATAATAAAAATATTCTTATTCATTTTTATTATTTATATATATAAATATGTGTTTATTGCGTAAACCGATACAACTTAGGAATTTAATTGATTTTTTTTTTCATTTTTTTCATTACTGCATTTTATTGAATTGAGTTTTGCAATATACAACTCTTGAAGAGTATATAAAATAATAATAAAATTTTATATTTAATGTTTATTTTCATTTTCAATGTAATATAGTAGAATGTTTAATATATAATTGATTGTAGATGTAATTAATAATCAACAAAAATATCATCAAAAAAATAATCAACAAAAAATATTACATTGATTTAGCCGGTTTGTTGATATTTAATTAATAACCTAAACCCTTAACATAATATAAATTCTCTAATTTTTTTAGTGATCCAGCTATGTCTCGATACTAAAATATAGGATTTAATGTTTAAAATTATAGTTTAATGTTAGAGTCTAGAGTTTAAAGTGTAGGGTGTGGTGTTTATTTTTTAGGGTTTAAAATATAAGGTTTAGAAATCAAGGTTAAATTATAAGGTTTAGTTTTTTAGTATTGAGGATAGAAAGGGACAAAATTGTTGAGTATTATACATCTATAATTAATTATATATTAAACATTATAATAGAATTCAGTGAAATAGTAAAAAATATTAATTATAGGAATTTGTTAGTTTTTATGCGTAGCCCTCAAAGCTGCAAATAGCAAAAACATTGGTTAAAGGTTACAAATCTCTCGATTTTATTTTAAATTAATTAAACTCTTAATTTTTTTTTGTACCCAATTAAACAATTGTGGTAGAAAGTTGAATCAAGTAAGCCTTCAAATCGAGAAATTGAACAAATTAAATTACTTGATCAATTATCATAGTTAAGTCTTAAAGTTTTTTTTTAATATTATTGTCACGTGACATATTATGGTTATTGGCACGTAACATTTACATGCTTAAAAACTAAAAAATATTATCAAAAAGAATAATCACAAAAATTTAAATACAAATAAGAAATGAATACGAAAATATAAAAAAACATTATGTACACATGATTATTATTATTTTTGTTTCTGGCCAAATTAGAGATGATTTTGTTTGAAAAATGTTTTTAGTTTTTAAAGGTTAGTATTAGATCAGATTTTTTATAAAATAATTTGAAGAGTGGGTCTTTAAAAGAGCATGGTGAAGTTATGGGCAGTGCACGATATTCTTAGCCATGTTTGGTGGTTCGAGTATCATCGTGTTGAGTTAAAAATTGATAGTTTCGGCGTTGTTCAAATTCTCAAAGGTGAATTGTTAATGTTATCAGGGGATGCGCTTGTTAGTAAACTACATGAGATTCTCAATCGAGATTGGGAGGTGCGGATTTTGCATATTCGCCGAGCTGAGAATGGTGTGGTCGTGTGGTCGATGGTCTGGCTCGTTTAGCACGGAAAATAGACGTTGGTAAGATGATTTATGCGTAGCCGCCGCCTGGAATAATTCTGTTGCTTCATGTGAATTGTAATGTCGTTTAATATTTTGTGTTCCTTGTTTGGTTCGTTACAAAAGTTGTGTTTTGATTGAGTAATTTCTTGTTTTCTTTATTAGTATTGTTATGAGTATTATTTTCTTCCATTTAGATTTAATGAGATTTTTAGTGTGACTTGTAGTTGTACTCTTTTCACGTTAAAAAAACATGATGAAGGATATTTTAGTAATTTAGTGCGTTTAGAATACTTATACAATGAATTAAAAAGGGTAAATTCGTAAGTAATGGGTGTCGGTTTGTGGGTGGACACTTTAGATCCAGTGCCACCCAATCGCCATGTGCAGGATCGAAACGCACCGACTTATTAAAATCTGATGAAAATTCATTATTTAAAAAAATAAAAAAAGAAAGGGAGTGAAGTGAAAGGAAGAAGGGTGTAGAAGTATGATGGGCCGACAGATGCGATGGGTCCCCCTTGTAAAGGAAATAGGCATCATTTCATTTTCACACATATATTAATAAAAATTAAAAAAGGAAATTGGATCGGGAATAAAGGGGTCCCATCGTATCATGACCGTTACATGATGACCACGTTGCCGTGATTGATTAGATTAGATCAGATCAAATGGAGAGCAAATCCAATGGTTTTAGTCATAAGAGGGTGAACGTGCGTGCATGCCAATTGCCACCGTCTCTCCTGAATAAAAAAGAAACCTTGTTTTGAATGGTGGTGGGTTGCCACTTGCCACTCGCCGGTCTCTCACTCTTGCGTTTGCGAAACCGGGTTTAAATACCATGGTTAGTATCTACATAAATAGGATTAATTGCACCTTATCTTCCCAGAATAAGATGCGTCTAAACTTTAAACCATGGTTTCATATATATATATATATATTAACAAGCATTAATTACACCACTTGGGTTTTAAATTCATCTTAATTTTTATGATTTTTCGGTTGAACTTTTTTTTAATCTATTCAATCATAATCCTAACTTATAGGGGAAGAGAAGGGAAGAGAGACTCTCAGTAGGTCTAGAACCCATAATTTGAGGAAAATGAGGGAATAAAGATGAACCGTTTGATCAACTGACCAAATATACTTGTTCCAGTTAAACTTAAAATGTATCATGTCGTGTTCATCGACAAATCTTGACAAAACAAATAGTAAGATATATTTAAAACTTTTGAAAATTCTAAAAATATAAACCAAAATTTTCAAATAATTTGAGAATTAATGAGTTTTTTTAATAAATTAAAAATATTTAAAGAAATTAAAACATATCAAAAAATTTAACTATTTGGAAGGGCTAACATATGATATTTTTTAGAAATCAAATGTCACTTTTCTAAATTTTCGAGGATATTTGGGTCACTCATGCTTCTATAATCGTCCTCCTATTGCCGTATTAATTGTTAATTAATTTATTCTATCATTTGGACGTTGAATATATTTTCTTGGTAATATGTACGTTTGTCTTACGGTACACGTTTAGGATGCGAGGTTGTCCCTTTTAACAATGTCGTCTCTAAAGTTTAAACTCACGTTCTTTTCTTAAGAGTGCAATGTGTCTTATCAATGCACTCAATACTTATTGGTGTCTAACAAAAAACATATCGAAAACTAGTGTGTACCTAACATGGATAACTTATGTCTAGTATGTTAAAAAGAAAACTAATTCGAGCAAGCACATTTCGCCGGTTGACCAAGTACTCATCCTTGTTCCCTCATATTCACATAGGTCATAGATTCTAGACTCACTAAGAGTGTTCCCCCTTCCTTCTCTTAGAGTCCCCTTCCTTCTCTTAGAGTCCTTTCCCCTCCCTTTTAGTAGTATTAGGATTAAAATTAAGTTTTTTGTCGAAAATAATAAAAAAGCCTAATCCTCCTAAATTTTAATTATATTATATATTTTTAGTTAATTGCATCACACGTCCTGAAACTAGAACACTCATTTTAAATTGGTTCATACACTTTTAAAAGTCTTAATTTTATCATCAAACTATGCCTCTCATTCTAAATTAGTCCCTAAACTTTTGAACATTCCATTTTCATCCCCAAATTATGACACCCATTCTAATTTAGTCCCACAAACTTTTGAATGTTCTAAATTTATCCCCAAATTATCAATATATGCTAATCATTTCCCATGTTAATAAAATAATTATAAAAAATGGCCAATTGTCATGTAAACACTGATGTGTATTATGTAGTAATATGATGTGCTATAAACGATAATTTAGGGTTGAAATTGTAATTTTCAAAAGTTTATGGGCCAATTCAGAATGATGATCATAATTTAGGGATGAAACTAGAATGTTCAAAAGTTTGGGTAGAATAAGAATTTGAGGATGAAATTATAACATTTAAAAGTTTAAAGACTAATTTAGAATGAAGGCGATATGTTGAGGATATGTGATACAATTAACTCTATATTTTTAAATAAATATTTTTAACATTCTAATTCGATTACAACTTACAAGACAATATCTTAGTATGATATTTTTAAATAAGCTTATTCCAATTTTTTCATACAATATATATGTTAAATCCAAATTTTTCATACAATATATACTCACACGTTTAAAATTTGATTCAAGTGTTTTTATATATGTTATATGTTAAATTTGAGTTGGTATTTAACATCTAAGTTGACAATTAGATTAATAAACAGGCTTGATTAGTAAAATCTTAATACTTTATGAATTTAAATAGAATGTTATAAAATCAGAGATGTAACACCCATATTTTGAGGTTAGGAGTTAGTCGGTTTTAGTCCGAGTCAATAAAATTAAATTAAATCAGTACAACCTAAATTAAGACCTAATTGAGCTTAAATAAAAAGGGGAGGAACTAAAAGAGTAATTTGACCCAAAACTTTTAAAAAGCAAGACAACTTTATAGAAAAAGTTGTCTTCTCTTTCCCATCTCCCTTTCCAAACATTGGAAACCATTCCTCCATCTTAAAACTCTCCCAAAGTTTCAAGTTACTATTCCATTGAATAGCATCTTCACTCCAAGATCTTTTTGAAAGGTAAAAGTACTTTCTTACTCCCCCTCCATCCTCTATCCACCCATGGTCCTAGATTTCAAAAACATGAACTTTTAAAATGTTAGGGTTTTACTAAAAGTTTGGATTTTTATGGGATTTTCATCTTGTTTGGTAAAATTAATTTGGGTCTTTGTTTATTCATGCTAAAAGATGCAACATATATTAATTTGGTTGAGTTTTGTGGAAAATCCGAAGTAGGGTCTTAGAGCAAATTTTAAGGTGTCAAAACTTGGGTTTTTAGGAGGTTTAAGGTTGAAATTGAAAGGCTGTTGGTTTAGGTATATTAGGAAGGTGATTTGGGGCCTTTTGGGTGTCATTTGGATGATTGGAAGTGGAGTTTTCAGCTAGGGTTGTAGGGAGTACGAATTTGAGATATTTGTGAATTTAAATTGAATTGGAAATTTTGGAAGAAGTTGGTTTGAATTCAAAGGTTATGTGTTGATTGAATATTAGCATTGATTGTGGCCATTGGTTGTGTTTTTGGTTGGCTAGAAGCAAGGGGGATCGTTGAAGAAGCTTTGGGACCGAATTCGGGTTCGTAGGAGTTTCGCTTGGTAGCTAAGGAAGGGCGGTGAATGGTTTCAAACTTGATTTAAAGTTTGGTTCGAGTATGTGTAGTGTGTGTGTGTAAAGTGTGCTTGGTAGGCCACTTCTATTTAACTCAAGTAGTTAACTTAGCCTTTGTTCTCCATAAATGCTATTGTGCTTATTTAGCTATGCTCTTGTGATTGCGGTTAATTGGTGCATGTATATTCATGAAATGTATATATATGTGATGAGCATGGGATGTGGTTGATGATATATAATGTGGTTATGATAATTAGCACTAATTAAATTACCGGTTGTAAATGATTGATCATTAGGATTAGTGTGCACACGAATTGAGTCAAAACGTACGTGGCCTTGATGGCGTTAAGTCATCAAGGAGGAGTACGGTGATGTAATATTCATCCGGAAGCTTTTATTTATTTCTACGGGATAATGAGTGGAATCCCATCCGTAGGGCATGTGGCGATGAGTGGAATCCCGAACATGCAAGGTCCGGTAATGAGTGAAATCCCACCGAGGTAAAGTGTTGTTGAGGTTTAAATCCGCACAATTGGGGTAATTTAAAGTGGCCAATTAACTTGTTCATATATTGTGTTATGTGATGTTGATATATGATGGTGGTATATGGCGTTGTTACATGATGTGGATGTTGATGATAGAGTTTGATAGACTATGAGAAACCATATTATGCCACTTGAAAGACTAGCTAGGTCTACTTGATTTTATGCCAATGTTTGATGTATGTGAGACTAGGATTTACATGCTTGAACCCTGCATTGTTGATGTTTTTCGTTTTAGAGCACCCTCACTAAGCTTATAGCTTACGCTCTCAATGTTCAACAATGCAGATCATTAGCGTGGTGTTAGCTCGGAGCAAGGCAAGAAGGGCTTTCCAAGTTTGTGACTCAAGTACGGTGGTAAATTTTGTATTAGTTAGCAATGTGGCAAAGGTTTTTGTATGAGCTATGTATGACTCATGTATGTTGACACTTGATTTGGCCTTGGTTTGTAAAACATGCTATGCTATGAAGTATGCTTGTGTGTGGTGGCATGTCTTTAGATGTTTAGGTTGCCTCGTTATGGTGCAAACCTCTTTTGTGTTATCTTGTGCCTTTTAAGGCCTTTGAGCACCATGTGTGACCTTAATTGCTATATTGCCTATTGTTGGAATGCCAAGTATGGATGCCTTGTTCAAGTTTGAATGCTAAGTTGCTTGTATGATTTGTGCATCACCTTGTGTTGATTAGTGCCCTTTGGCTTCTTGTGAAAGCATGCTCTTATGGTTGGTTTGCCTTAGGATTGATGTTAGTGTGTTGGTTGAGGTTTTAGAGGGATTTAGAGGCCTCCTTGTGCCTTAAATCAGCTCAAACCTATAAGTTCGTAGCAGGGGTATCGATACGGTTGGTCCCGTATCGATACGACCTTCTTGTTTTAGGCCTCGTGTTTCGATACGCGAGGGGGCGTATCGATACCTTTTTGGTCACTGGAGCTACTGTCCACTTCGGTATCGATACGGGCCTTTGGCGTATCGATACGGTCATCTTAGCGTTGACCATGTGAAGTCAACCGTTGGGGAGGGTATCGATACACTCCTTGGGCGTATCGATACGGTCTCCACGAGTTGACTCTGACCAGTTGACCTAGTCAAGGGGTATCGATACACCCCTTAAGTGTATCGATACCGCCTGCAGTTTAAGTTTAAAATTGGGCTGTAAAATGTTGGGTCGAGTTCATTTGTTTGTCTCGTGAATGTTGTTCCGCTGTATGATCACATAGGATTAAATACTCATCTAGACAAGATTTAAAATGAAAAAATAGGGTTGCTAACCGAGGGAGAACCCCTTTGGGTTTCGCTTCGATTTTCCCCGTGTGGCTCACTCGGACCGGTCATCCGGCCAGACCGGGACGAGGGGGTTACATTTGTTGGTATCAGAGCCTGAGGTTATCGAGACCTCGGGCAGGTAAGTGAGGTAAGCTCGACGTATTAAATGATTGTGTTGTTCGACGCATGTCTTGCCATGAGTTCTTGAATATTTGACTGTTCGTATGATGTTTTGAAGCATGAATTGTCGTGTCTGGTGTGGAGTGTGTGCCCATTGCTACTATTACATAATTTAAAAATATTTTTGGAAAAAGGAGTACTTGAGCACTATTGGACCCTTGCTTTGACTAACATAATCCTTATCTGTTTCTTGTTGTAGTTTATACCTTGCTAGCTGTAGCATGAGACCACGTGGGAGGCCTAGGATGGTTCGACCGGAACCACGGGCAGCGGCTCCAGGAGTTGAGCCAGTAGTGAGAGTTGAGGCTCAAGTGAGAGAGCCTGTGGTCGGGGTTGGAGCTCCTCCACCACCACCACCTCCTCCACCGGGAGTGGGAGGTGAGGCCGGGGCCGAAGGAGAGGGACCACAAGGAGGCCAAGGTGGCCAAGGACCGACCGGGATTGACTTAGCTCCGTTGGTTCAGGCGATAGCCGGGGCGTTTCAGGCTGTAGTAGCTGGGGGTCAGGCAGTTCATCATCAGGGTGAGGGCACTGGATTGCCTTTAGAGAGACTTCGGGGCTACTCCGGAGAGGTCAGAGTTGTGGTTTGAGAAGACTGTCCGTATTCTTGCTCAGATGGGGTGTACTGGTGAGCGCAAGTTGGGATGTGTTGAGTCTTTGCTTCAGGGTGATGCCTACACTTGGTGGGTCACCATTACCACGGGTATGGATGAGGCCGAGATCACTTGGGAGTTCTTTGAGACAGCTTTCCGTAAGAAGTATCTGGGTCCGCGATACCTCGACGAGAGGAAGAGGGAGTTTATGGCATTGCTTCAGGGGAGTATGTCCGTGACCGATTATGAGATCCGGTTTGTCAGATTGAGTCAGTATGCACCTGAGCTTGTACCAACTGAGGTGGAGCGTTGTAACCGCTTCCGTTATGGGCTGAGTGAAGAGATCAGGACGTATACACTAGCTTCAGACTACACTGATTTTGATGTCTTGGTCGCGAGGGCCAAGGACTTAGAGCACAGTTTGAGTTTGACCAGGCGGTTAGGTGGATCTAGTTCGGGTAAGAGGTCCAGTAACTTTGATAGAGGTGATGCCAAGAGGCATCGGGACAACAGGCATCAGTATGATCATAGGCGTGGTGGCGGTAACCACGGTAGGGGCCATCAGGGTCAGAGAGCTGGTGGGAAGTTGCCCACATGTGCTACTTGCGGGAGGAACCACACTGGTGAGTGTTGGGGAAATTTTCATTCTTGTTGGAGTTGTGGAGCTAGAGACCACATTAGGCGTGACTGTCCACATCAGGTGGGACATGCACCAACTCAGGCTCCTGCTAGAGCCAATGACTTTCAGAGAGGCCGCGGGCGCGGTAGAGGTAACTTCCAGCCGAGGAACGATGGTCAGAGGAACATAGCACATGTAGTTGCAGTTCAGTCAGAGGGCGGAGGTCAGGCCAGAGTTTATGCTCAGCGTGGAGATCAACATGACACCGATGTGATCGCAGGTAACTTCTCGATACAGTCTTTGGGTTTGCTTTCTTTGATTGACTCTGGGTCTACACATTCCTACATATTGAGTGAGCATGCACGGTCTTTGAATTTGCCTTGTGAGATGTTAGAGGTAGGAGTTAGTGTTACTAGTTCCTTTGGGGACACAGTAGTAGTTAGGAAGATGTACCGAAGGTGTCCGTTGATGGTTCAAGGGCATATGATTCCAGTGGATATGATGGAGATTCTGTAAAACCTATGTTTGATTTTGATATAATTAGATCTTTAAGGATCAATTTGTAAAACTTAAAATTGTTTTTCTAAGTCCCTTAATAAGTTTTAAAACACCAACACTTTAAAACAGATTTATAAAACTCAAACTCAAAATATTTTCTAAGTGTTCCAAGGCAAAACCATTGAAAATTGTCCAGGAGTATCGATACACTACCAAGCGTATCGATACCTTTTTGCCAAACTTGGTTACTGTCGGAACCCGTATCGATACTCTAAACCCTAGTATCGATACCCCTTATTTATTGCACACAACGGCTCTTTCTTTTCTGAGACAGGTACCGATACACTTTCCCGCGTACCGATACTGGTAGCTGCAGAAGTGCATTTATGGTGGTAAGAGAGGGTTCCAACGACTCAATTTATGTTCCCAACCACCCAAACGGCTAGAAATCAATGAGGAGGTATAAAAGACACATCTAAAAGCATCAGCAACAACTATTGATCTTCAAGAAAACACCTATTCATCAAATCCAAGCAATTGTGCCAAAATTCCTATTTGTCTAGAAATCCCAATTGTAATCTTCATTCATATTTTGTTCAATTGGGTTGAGTGCTTGTAATTGGGCTATCATTTGTATTGAGAGATACCTTATTAGCCAACAAATTTCTTTCTTCACTTGTGTGAGGATTGGGTAGAAAATTCAACCGAAATTGTAAGGGTTGCCTTCTTAGCCTAGAAAAGGGGAAGAGCAATTAGTGGAATTGTTGCAAATCCTTAGTGAAGCTAAGGTAGTGGATGTAGAGTTCATTTGGAACTTGAACCACTCTAAATCCCTTGTCTATTATTTTTAATTTGCAATTTTCACCACAAAACCTTTAAATTTCCAATTCACCCCCCTCTTGGTTTATATCGATCTTGCGATCCACTCAATAGCTTCCCTTCTATGGTTTCGATGTGATTCTGGGTATGGATTGGCTCACGGAGCATAGAGCTAGGATAGATTTTGAAACTAAGCGGATTTCTTTGAGGCTCACATATGACTATGAGATTGTAGTGGTGGGTGAGAACGTGAAGTTCTTGTCCAATGTGGTTTCAGTGTTAGAGGCTAAGAGGTTAGTTGAGTTGGGGTATAAAGCATACCTAGCGTATGTGATGAACCCTAACATGAGTGAGGTTAGTCATCAGGACATCCGGACAGTGTGTGACTTTCCTAGTGTGTTTCCGGAAGAGTTGCCAGGGTTACCACCGGACAGAGAGGTAGAGTTCAGCATTGAGACTTATTCTGATTCAGCTCCCGTTTCGATTGCTCTGTATCGCATGGCACTGAAAGAACTGAAAGAGTTGAAGACTCAGTTGCAAGAATTGACATATAGAGGTTTTATTAGGCCTAGTTCTTCACCTTGGGGTGCACCAGTTTTGTTTGTGAAGAAGAAAGATGGAAGCATGAGAATGTGTATAGATTATAGACAGTTGAATCAGTTGACCGTGAAGAATAAATATCCTTTGCCTAGAATCGATGACTTGTTTGATCAGTTGAGAGGAGCATCGGTCTTTTCGAAGATTGATTTGAGATCGGGCTACTACCAGCTAAAGGTAAGAGAGGTTGATGTACCGAAGACGGCCTTTAGGACTAGATATGGTCACTATGAGTTCTTAGTCATGCCATTTGGGTTGACTAACGCACCGACTGCTTTCATGGACATGATGAATAGGATTTTTCATCAGTATCTAGATCAATTCGTAGTTGTGTTTATTGATGACATTTTGGTGTACTCGTGAACTGAAGAAGACCATGACCGACACTTGAGACTTGTTTTAAAGACTTTGCTAGATCATCAGCTATATGCGAAGCTCAGCAAGTGTGAATTATGGATCCACGAGGTAGTCTTCTTAGGACATGTAGTGTCAGCCGATGGGATTAGGGTTGATCCGAAGAAGATTGAAGCCATTGTTGAGTGGAAACAACCGAAGTCTGTGACCGAGGTACGTAACTTCCTAGGCTTAGTCGGATACTATATGAGATTTGTAGAGGGTTTCTCTAAATTAGCCGCTTCATTGACACAGTTACTTCAGAAGAGTGTTCAGTTTGAGTGGACAGATGCAAGACAGAGAGCCTTTGAGAAGCTGAAAGAAGCTTTGACCCAAGCACCGATCTTGATTCAGCCTGAGTCTGGGAAGGACTATGTAGTCTACAACGATGCTTCTTATGTAGGGCTAGGATGTGTTCTTATGCAAGACCAGAGAGTAGTGGCTTATGCCTCAAGACAGTTGAAGACCTATGAGCGCAACTATCCGACCCATGACATAGAGTTAGCTGCAGTTGTGTTTGCTCTGAAGATTTGGAGGCACTATTTGTACGGTGAGAGATGCACAGTGTACACCGATCACAAGAGTTTGAAATACATTATGACTCAGCGAGATTTGAATCTCAGACAGCGTAGATGATTAGAGTTGCTAAAAGACTATGATCTTACTATTGAGTACCATCCGGGTAAGGCCAATGTAGTGGCCGATGCACTGAGTAGGAAGATGGTCGTGGACTTGAGAGCCATGTTTGCTAGATTGAGTTTGTCCGGAGATGGTGGCTTGATAGCCGAGCTTCAGGTTAGACCTACTCTAGGTCAGTTGATTAGAGAGAAACAGCTCTTAGATAGATCTTTGGCACCTCACGTGCAAGATATAGCGGAGGGTAGATCTTCAGACTACAGTTTCAGTACTGATGGGATTTTGTGTTTCAAAGACAGAATAGTTGTGCCAAAAGACAGTGATTTGAGACGTACAATCTTGACTGAAGCCCACAGTAGTCCGTTTGCTATGCATCTTGGAAGTACGAAGATGTACCGTGACTTGAAGAATGAGTACTTTTGGGTTGGCTTGAAGAGAGATGTAGCCGACTTTGTGAGTAAGTGCTTAGTGTGTCAGAGAGTGAAGGTAGAACATCATGTTCCCTCAGGTTTGTTACAGCCGTTGAGAATTCCAGAATGGAAATGGGAGAACATCACCATGGATTTTGTTTCGGGTTTGCCTTTGACTCCTACGAAGAAGAACTCAGTTTGGGTGATAGTAGATCGTTTTACGAAGTGTGCTCACTTCTTGGCAGTCAACACTACTTACACTTTAGATAGATTGGCCGATTTGTACATCGCTGAGATTGTTAGACTGCATGGTGTGCCGAAGTCCATTGTGTCAGATAGAGATCCGAGATTTACTTCTCGATTTTGAGAGTGTCTGCATACAGCTTTGGGTACCCATTTGAACTTCAGCACTTCTTATCATCCTCAGTCTGATGGTCAGTCAGAGAGAGTTATTCAGATCTTAGAGGATATGCTGTGATGTTGTATCATTAACTTTCAGGGTACTTGGGAGAAGCATTTGCCTCTAGTAGAGTTTGCGTACAATAATAGCTTTCAGTCGAGCATCCAGATGGCTCCGTATGAGGCCTTGTATGGCCGGAAGTGTAGGACTCCAGTGTGTTGGGCCGAGGTAGGACAGAAGTTGTTACCTATGCCAGATTTGCTCAAAGGGACAACCGACAAGGTAAAATTGATTTGTGACTGTTTGAAGGCTGCTTTGGATAGACAGAAGTCCTATGCCGATTTGAAGAGGAAGGAAGTTGAGTTCTCAGTGGGTGAGAGAGTATTCTTGAAAGTGTCTCCGTGGAAGAAAGTGTTGAGATTTGGCCGGAAGGAGAAGTTGAGTCCGAGGTACATAGGACCGTATGAGATTGTGAAGAGGGTTGGTCCGGTTGCTTATCAGTTGCGTTTGCCATCCGAGCTAGAAAAGATACACGATGTGTTCCATGTTTCGATGCTTCGTAGGTATAGGTCCGATCCATCGCATGTTATGCCCGTAGAGGATATTGAATTGAATCCGGATTTGACTTATGAAAAAGAGTCCGTTGAGATCTTAGCTTCTGACAGTAAGGTGTTGAGGGGTAGATCGATTGAGTTAGTGAAGGTGCGGTGGCAACGTAGAGGTGTGGACGAGGCCAGTTGGGAGAAGAAGGAGGATATAGAAAGACAGTTTCCGTATCTCTTTCAGTCAGGTAATTTTGGGGACGAAATTCCTTAAGTGGGAGAGAGTTGTAACACCCGTGTTTTGGAGTTAGGAGTTAGTCGATTTTAGTCCGAGTCAATAAAATTAAATTAAATCAGTACAACCTAAATTAAGACCTAATTGAGCTTAAATAAAAAGGGGAGGAACTAAAAGAGTAATTTGACCCAAAACTTTTAAAAAGCAAGACAACTTTATAGAAAAAGTTGTCTTCTCTTTCCCATCTCCCTTTCCAAACGTTGGAAACCATTCCCCCATCGTAAAACTCTCCCAAAGTTTCAAGTTACTATTCCATTGAATAGCATCTTCACTCCAAGGTCTTTTTGAAAGGTAAAAGTACTTTCTTACTCCCCCCTCCATCCTCTATCCACCCATGATCCTAGATTTTAAAAACATGAACTTTTAAAATGTTAGGGTTTTACTAAAAGCTTGGATTTTTATAGGATTTTCATCTTGTTTGGTAAAATTAATTTGGGTCTTTGTTTATTCATGCTAAAAGGTGCAACATATATTAATTTGGTTGAGTTTTGTGGAAAATCCGAAGTAGGGTCTTAGAACAAATTTTAAGGTTTCAAAACTTTGGTTTTTGGGAGGTTTAAGGTTGAAATTGAAGGGTTGTTGGTTTATGTATATTAGGAAGGTGATTTGGGGCCTTTTGGGTGTCATTTGGATGATTGGAAGTGGAGTTTTTAGCTAGGGTTGTAGGGAGTACGAATTTGAGATATTTGAGAATTTAAATTGAATTGGAAATTTTGGAAGAAGTTGGTTTGAATTCAAAGGTTATGTGTTGATTGAATATTAGCATTGATTGTGGCTATTGGTTGTGTTTTTGGTTGGCTAGAAGCAAGAGGGATCGTCGAAGAAGCTTTGGGACCGAATCCGGGTTCGTAGGAGTTTCGCTTGGTAGCTAAGGAAGGGCGGTGAGTGGTTTCAAACTTGATTTAAAGTTTGGTTCGAGTATGTGTAGTGTGTGTGTAAAGTGTGTTTGGTAGGCCACTTCTATTTAACTCAAGTAGTTAACTTAGCCTTTGTTCTCCATAAATGCTATTGTGCTTATTTAGATATGCTCTTGTGATTGCGGTTAATTGGTGCATGTATATTCATGAAATGTATATATATGTGATGAGCATAGGATGTGGTTGATGATATATAATGTGGTTATGATAATTAGCACTAATTAAATTACCGGTTGTAAATGATCGATCATTAGGATTAGTGTGCACACGAATTGAGTCAAAACGTACGTGGCCTTGATGGCGTTAAGTCATCAAGGAGGAGTACGGTGATGTAATATTCCACCGGAAGCTTTTATTTATTTCTATGGGATGATGAGTGGAATCCCATCCGTAGGGCATGTGGCGATGAGTGGAATCCCGCACATGCAAGGTCCGGTGATGAGTGAAATCCCACCGAGGTAAAGTGTTGTTGAGGTTTAAATCCGCACAATCGGGGTAATTTAAAGTGGCCAATTAACTTGTTCATATATTGTGTTATGTGATGTTGATATATGATGGTGGTATATGGCGTTGTTACATGATGTGGATGTTAATGATAGAGTTTGATAGACTTTGATAAACCATATTATGCCACTTGAAAGACTAGCTAGGTCTACTTGATTTTATGCCAATGTTTGATGTATGTGAGACTAGGATTTACATGCTTGAACCCTGCATTATTGATGTTTTTCGTTTTAGAGCACCCTCACTAAGCTTATAGCTTACGCTCTCAATGTTCAACAATGCAGATCATTAGCGTGGTGTTAGCTCGGAGCAAGGTAAGAAGGGCTTTCCAAGTTTGTGACTCAAGTACGGTGGTAAATTTTGTATTAGTTAGCAATGTGGCAAGGGTTTTTGTATGAGCTATGTATGACTCATGTATGTTGACACTTGATTTGGCCTTGGTTTGTAAAACATGCTACGCTATGAAGTATGCTTGTGTGTGGTGGCATGTCTTTAGATGTTTAGGTCGCCTCGTTATGGTGCAAACCTCTTTTGTGTTATCTTGTGCCTTTTAAGGCCTTTGAGCACCATGTGTGACCTTAATTGCTATATTGCCTATTGTTGGAATGCCAAGTATGGATGCCTTGTTCAAGTTTGAATGCTAAGTTGCTTATATGATTTGTGCATCACCTTGTGTTGATTAGTGCCCTTTGGCTTCTTATGAAAGCATGCTCTTATGGTTGGTTTGCCTTATGATTGATGTTAGTGTGTTGGTTGAGGTTTTAGAGGGATTTAGAGGCCTCCTTGTGCCTTAAATCAGCTCAAACCTGTAAGTTCGTAGCAGGGGTATCGATACGGTTGGTCCCGTATCGATACGACCTTCTTGTTTCAGGCCTCGTGTTTCGATACGCGAGGGGGCGTATCGATACCTTTTTGGTCACTGGAGCTACTGTCCACTTCGGTATCGATACGAGCCTTTGGCTTATCGATACGGTCATCTTAGCGTTGACCGTGGGAAGTCAACCGTTGGGGTGGGTATCGATACACTCCTTGGGCGTATCGATACGGTCTCCACGGGTTGACTCTGACCAGTTGACCTAGTCAAGGGGTATCGATACACCCCTTAAGTGTATCGATACCGCCTGCAGTTTAAGTTTAAAATTGGGCTGTAAAATGTTGGGTCGAGTTCGTTTGTTTGTCTCGTGAATGTTGTTCCGCTGTATGATCACATAGGATTAAATACCCATCTAGACAAGATTTAAAATGAAAAAATAGGGTTGCTAACCGAGGGGGAACCCCTTTGGGTTTCTCTTCGGTTTTCCCCGTGTGGCTCACTCGGACCGGTCATCCGGCCAGACCGGGACGAGGGGGTTACAAGAGACAAATTTAAAAGCTATGTCATAATTTAGGATGCTTACGTTGGAGAAATAATATATATTGGTTGAATAATATTGATAATAAGTCATGTCACTTGATGAATAGACATGCTAATAATAAGTCATGTCACTTGGTGAATAGACTTACTAATTTTTGGTTTAAAGTTGCATCCATCCAATCGTATTATTAACTTTTAAACAAATTTTCCCATCAAATTGTTTAATTTTTTTATCCACTATATAAAGTATTGTTGTGACTCATTTTTCACATCAACTCACAAAAACATCATCGAAAAACTTTGAATTTTTTTACTTAGAAAATTTACTTCTAAAGTTCGTTTTATATTCCGGATCCGGTGGTAGATGAAAGCAAGATTGTGTTCGATTTTTAACTCTGTCCGATTTCAAGTTATGTTTTTAATTTTTTTTACGGTATTCTATTATACTTGAATTATTACTACATTATTTTTCTAGCAATCTTAAGACATATCCTAAGTTTTAATCCAAGACAAACAAATTACCGTAATTATGGTGATCCGAAGGTTATAAAAAAATTGAAACATGTTCACCACAATTAGAATATGAAACGGTGAGATTCAACTTCCTCACTCCATTGAGCAAGGGGTGAAAATGAGTCAAGTGGTTTCCTTCATGGGTCGGGCAGGGCACGCCTGGATGATGCATGCAGATCGTGGCGTGCAAGGTTGGCATGCTCAACATTCCGTTGAATAGGGCAAGGCTATCGAACATATTTTTAAGACCGTGACTTTGAAATGCAAACATGAGATTCGGTTCACCTTTCGGAATGCAAGAATCAAAAGGTTTGTACATATCTAAATCATTTCTAATCGACTCTTTAATTAGTAATAAAGAAATGGAAAAATATGTTTTCTTTTAATATGGGTATGTCAGTTTTATTAATAAAGAAAAAAATTAAGATAAAAGTTGACAATAAACTTACTTCAGACATATTCTTAAACGTCTCTAGATCATAAACAAGACCAAATAAAAAAGGTAAAAACCTAATTCAAAAACTCGAAACAAATTAGATACAAAATATCACCAAAGCTCGACGGTGAAAGTAAAAACCATCAACAAACAACATTAAAAATGTATATTACAGAATTGGGGCACGTTGACAACACGTTTATTACCACAACTCAATCGCGAACAAGAGCGGTGACTAAACTTGCATCTAGATCCAGTTCGAGGGTCCAAAACAGGGGGATCAACATGATAATCAAAAGAGCGTCATCTTGATCAGTCATGACGACGTCAAATCTAACTCTGGCTGAAACAAAAATAACATAAAAATGTGCCAAGAGACGAAAAAACGTGCCAAAAAGCAAAAAATACGTACATAAAGGTAGAGAAAAGCGTGTTATAAAGACAAATTTATTAAATTAAAAGGACTAAAATTAAAAGAACAAAACAGATAAATAAATAAAAAGTGACCGACGGTCGATAACCAACACCAAAATTAATGTTGCCGTCGGCCATAAAATTAGACAAAAACAAAAAGAGTGATGGCGGCATTGGAGAGAAAAGACAAAGCAAATGCAAAATTATGTTGGTTTTTCACACGTTGGTAATATTAGTAATTAATTATGTCGTAATTAAATTTCTAAAAACGGAAGATTTTATGCCATACATTTCCTAGAATACTACTGTTTCGTGAAGGGACTACAACTGAAGAGAAATTTTTAACTTGGTGCATTAACGTTGGCCATCCAATTCAACCCATAATTCGTTAATATACATCTTGAGGGTCTTTTTGCTAAGCTCATGTTCACTCAATTTCATAATTTTCAGAGTTAAATTACAATATTAACAATTGCAGTCTTGGCGAAGTAAAGAGACGAAGGTGGAATGAAAATTTTCCCCAAATCAAATAGATCTCAAATTCTAGTTTGAGTCTCACGATTTGTTGGAAACTAAAGATAAGTAAATTTTATCACTATGAGTAAATTATTTTTGAGACTAACCTTTGTTTGTGTTTAAAATTGAACAAAATTGTGTTGACTTTATACTTTTGTTTTCGGTGTTTAGTTTATTAAATTTATGTCGTCTAACAAAAGTTAATATTTGTACTTCTACGTTGCCACCGCACCTTCACCAACTCAATCGATCTACCCCTCAACACCTTACTGTCGGAAGCTAAGATCCCAACGGGCTATTCTTCATAAGTCAAATCCGGATTCAATTCAATTTCTTTTACGGGTGTTGCGTGTAAAATAGTCTATCGCAATGGTAGTGCAAGTGTACACGACGCAAGTAGTAAAGTGATACTAAGTATCGGATATCGTCTCCACAGGGATTGGGCTAATAGCTTCACCTTGTTTACTGCACGAAAATAAAGGAAATAATTAAGAGTTGTCACGAGAATAATAAGATAAAAACGTAAATAAAAAGAATGAGTTATCAAGATAGAGAGAATGGGCTGGTATTGAATTGCTCGGTAGTGCAGGTATTGAATTGCTTAGGATCTCCAGTTCTGTTGTCGCTCCCGTCGTCGACAGCACCTGTCGCGACGTCTGTCCGTTGGCAGTCGCGGCAGCAGACACACCAACTCCGTACTTCAAGCTTGGCAAGAATCCCAGATCTGCCTTGCCCTATCCCTAGGCACAAGTCTGTCGATGAACACGTCTTGGATGATACCTCCCGGCGTGAATCGAAGGATGAACACCGATGTGTATGAATTCTTCCTTAGCCACTTAACCTCGCCTTATCCCTAAGCACGAGATGGTTCAACTATAAACTAGAGAACGCGCTTTTATCTCTTTCGTATACTTAACTCTCCCGATGCTAAGTAAATAGATAACCTCACAATGCTCTCCCGATGCTCTTGCAAGATATTAAAACCAAGATAAAAGAACTTGAAGTTTATTTTATTGAACTTGAAAAAATCCTAAAACAAAGCAACCCTTGCAACTACTTTACAAAACAACCCGTGGCCCTAGGGGGAGTTTAGAACATGTCGGTGACGGGTGGACGGCAGGGGTTTAGGTTTCGGTTATGGGGTAATCGGTTATTGCCTCCTAGGTTAAATCTATGCCCTTATATAAGCTTTGGGCTCAAGTTATCTAAGGTAACAAGGATTACAACTTTAATTAAAAGTAAGATTCTAATAAAGACTAAATCTCTAAAGTCTCCTACTTTCCAGCCGCATCCTAGCTTTTAGGAATTTCCTCTCCTTGAGCTTTGGCTTGACATATCTTTTGATCCGGGGCTCGGAAAAATATTTGGCTTTCACACGACAGACGAGCAGATTTTTCTCTATCTATCGAGGTCCACTTGACTTTTCCTCTTCATAAATCTGCTGTCACCTTGCTGTCGTGACAGGTCCATGACAGGTTCGTCTTCTTCAGCTGCTAGTCCAGTTCAGCTTTCCTGCTTATCTGTCCTGCGCCTGCCTTCATTGTCAACATGGCAGTTACCTGCAAAATACACCATCTTTTAGTAGAATCCGTGCCTTTTATATAATTGTGATGTTTTATTGAAAACTAACCTAAATGCAATGCAATGATGCTTGAATGTAGCAGAAATATGGGTTAAAAAGGGTGTAAATAATAGAACTTTTACACACTCAATACACCCCCAAACTCAAGTTTTTGCTTGTCCTCAAGCAATCAAGACTTAAAAGAAAAATGAAAATTTTTGTGTTGGCCTTCAAACAGTGAACTGTCCCTTCACCTGTCGCTCATTCTCTATGGCAGCAGCATCCTGTCGGAAGGATTAGGATCTGTCCGGAATCTCCCTATAGCTCTCGTGCAGTGTGTGCATGCTTGTGAACAGTTATATGCTAAGACTCTCTTAGTTTCACTAGAATATTCAACTCCTTAACTCGAATCTTTATGCCAAAGTTTATTTTTTTAGAAGGCACATTTTCATGCTTCTTTTTCTTCTATTTTTTTCAAGCTAAATTTTTCTAGAGCCAGTTTTGGGCACCTCTAGTTAGCTTCCTAGAGCCGGTTTCGGGCACCTCTAGGTTTTTGATTTTCTTTTGCTAAACTTCTTTCCTAGAGCCAGTGTTAGGCACCTCTAGGGGCTATTCAAGTTCTAAGTTTCCTATTCTAGTTTGGCTAAAAGAAATCTAAGCAATATAACAGTCACAAAAGTGTTTAAGTTTTCAGAACTATAGAAAGGCTCTAAACTTTCTCCTTAACCTGTCCTAAAGATGCTGTCACGACAGAGCCGTCATGACAGGTAAGTTAACTCCACAGTTTTAAGCCAACAGTTTTAGTTTTCTGATTTTTTTAAGATAAACTAAATAAATAATAAGACGCAAAAAATTAATAAAAGATGTACTAAGACTCCATTAGAATGGAGGGTTGCCACCCCCAAACTCGAGGGTTGCATTGCCCTCAATGCAAAATGACACAAAAATTAAAGAAAGACAAGATAAATAAACGTACATCACAAAAATATAAGGGCAGGCAGCAATAAGAGGAGAAAAAGAAATAAAAACTTAAATTTTATTCGCTGTCCTCGCTGCTGCTGCTGACGCGGATCTGATGGCGGCGTCTGCGTTGTGGAGGTGGCTGGGCAGGTTCCGGAGCAGGTTGATCAGCAGGTTCTTCATCCGGTTGGGGGACAGGGTCGTCAGCAGGTTGAAGGGCAGGTGGTTCCACTAGCCTGATGTCGGAACTGCTGCTGCTGTCCCATGAGCTGCTGGTTATGATGGCTTTGGACAGCCTTCTCTTGTTTGCCACGTGCTTAATGCGTTTGACTCGCGTGAAGTCGCTCTCCAAATTCCGCCGGACAAGAGGGCTGTCATCAGTGGCAGCTCGCTTGGTTCCTCGAGGGGAGGTGTCTGTCAGTGGGCTGCCGGCTGCCGTCGGGGCAGGGGATGGTGTGGAAGTGGCAGATTGTGTATGGGGAGAGACAAGTGGTGTGGGAGTGGGGGAGGGGATATTGAAATAATGGGCGGGGAAGGTGGGGAAGATGACATCCGGAAAATTCAAAGTATTAGTGATGAAATTTACCGTTGCATTTGAGAAGTCACGGATGAAAGTCATCAAACCCATCTGGCGCTCCTCTACCCTCAGGATAGCAGCAAGGATGTGGGCGTTCTGATCTGCCGGAGCGGTGTTGGTGGCAGCTTCTGGGGCAGGTTCGGTGGCTGGTTCATCATCGGACTCAGCAGGAGGGGCGTTTGGATCGAAGGCGTTGAGGGGCGATACGACTATGATCTCCATGAGGCTAGAGATGTTGTTGTCTGTCCATCCGCTGCCCGTCTTGATTTTGTCTGAAGGCTCCTCCGGTACGGCAGCGCAGCGGCAGAGGGCGGTGATAGTGAACGGCAGGCAGAGTCGTGAGTCCGAGCGGAAGGCACAATCAAGGATGTTGTCCCGCATGTACCTGCCCACATTGATGGGCCTGTCGTGCATAATAGAGTGAATAAGAGCCAGCCGCTGTCGGTTGACTGTTGTATGGTGGGACGAAGGCAGGATACGCTTTTTGATAAAAGCGTTCCATAGTTTTGCCTCAGGGAGTAGCTGCCCCCTATTGACAGAGTGGGGGTTCTTCTTACTGGTGCTCCATGTCGTTCCAGCCTCTGTCAGCTCCCTCATGACAGCATCATGTCCAGCAGCGTCGAGGGTGTCCCAAAATTGTTGGTGAGCATCATCATTGGGGCCAAAGAAGAGGCCGAACACATGGTTGATGCTGCTAGCGCTGAAGGGAACTGTCACTCCTCGGACGGTGACAGATGTCGCCGTCTTGCTTTCGATCGCTGCATAAAATTCTCGGACCAAAGTATCATTAAGCTCTGCCGGCTGCTCGGCAAAGTCCTCCCATAGTTGTGCCGTTATGGCCTTCATAATGAACGGCCGGAGTCCAAAAAGAGGCGCATCTCTGTTGTAAATGAAGCCACGCTCCTCCCATAGCTCCTTTTTGGTGAATGGCGATGCTGCTGCTGAAGAAGAAGCGGCAGCAACGGTCTGACGGGTTTGTCTCGACGACATTTTGGTTGCAAGGGCTGAAAAAGAGAGAAAATAGATAAAACTAGAGGAGAATAACAAGAGAGAAAAATCAGAAGTGATGAAAAATGAAAATGGGAAGGGGTTTATATAGCTGTTGGGGAGCTGCCCATTTAATGTCGCAACGGCAGGCGGGAAGAACGGAGCGGCAGATTGGATATAGCGTGTCCGACGCGTCTGACACGCATTTATGCGTCTGCTGTGCATCTGCCGCACGCTTCTGCGTCTGCAGTGTCAGTCTGTTGACAGCCTGTCATATCCGTCTGCGCCGGCAGCTGAAACGACAGGTTATCATAAATGGGCTTTATTGGGCTGGTGGATGGGCGGTAGTCTTGGGCCACTTCTTCTTTCTCACTTGACTCCTTTATTTCCTAAAAACTGAAATTATAAAAAAAACAAAACCTTATTCGAATAAAATAAATCTAATTCCTAATAAATAATATTAATAATAAAATAAAAATAAAAATTAGGTTAAATTAGGGATGCCTTGTGGGGCATCATCTAAAGTAACCACTTCCTGTATGCCTGGGGCTTCAGTCCCCTGATAGTGCTTGAGGCGTTGTCCATTGACTTTGAATTGGTGCTCGTCCTTTAATGATTGAATTGTGATGGCACCATGGGGAAAAACTTGAACTACTTGGAACGGGCCAGACCATCTAGATTTGAGCTTCCCTGGAAAGAGTTTCAACCTAGAATTAAACAACAACACAAGCTGCCCTGGGCAGAACTGTCGTGGCAGCAACTTCTTGTCATGCCACTTCTTAGTCTTTTCCTTGTAAATCCTTGCATTATCGTAGGCCATTGTCCGTATTTCATCGATCTCATTCAAATCTAACAGCCTTTTCTGGCCTGCCTTGTCCAAGTCCATGTTTACTGCCTTGATTGCCCAATATGCCTTGTGTTCTATCTCGACAGGCAGATGACAGGTTTTCCCATAAATCAAACGGTATGGAGACATGCCCAATGGAGTCTTGAAAGCTGTTCTGTATGCCCATAATGCATCATTCAGAAGCAAAGACCAATCTTTCCTAGTTGGTTTAACCATTTTTTCAAGAATGTTCTTTACTTCCCTATTGGATATCTCAGCCTGTCCATTGGTCTGTGGGTGGTATGCTGTCGCGATCCTGTGCTTGACACCATATTTTCTCAAGGCGGCAGCAATTACCCTGTTGTCAAAATGTCTCCCTTCATCACTGATAATCGCCCTAGGGATGCCAAATCTAGAAAAGATGTTTTTGTGCAAAAACTTTTGGACCGTTTTGGCATCATTCTTTTGAGTTGCGATTGCTTCTACCCACTTGGAGACATAATCCACTGCTAGGAGGATGTAAAGATTTCCACACGAAGATGGAAAAGGTCCCATAAAATCAATCCCCCAAACGTCGAAGATTTCGACTTCTAAAATATTCTGCAGTGGCATCTCGTTTCTCCTCGAGATGTTACCTGTCCGCTGGCACCTGTCACAGTTTTTGTAAAATTCCTGTGCGTCCTTATATAGTGTCGGCCAGTAGAACCCTGACTGCAGCACCTTGGCAGCAGTTTTATTGCCTCCTAAGTGTCCTCCATATTGTGAAGCATGACAGTGATGGAGAATGTCTTCTTGTGGTATGCATCTCCTTATAACCTGATCTGCGCACATTTTGAAAAGAAGAGGTTCGTCCCAATAATAATGTTTAACATCATTTTGAAACCTCTTCCTGGCTTGATAAGTAAGATCAGAAGGTAATATTCCGCTAACTATAAAATTAACGAAATCAGCATACCAGGGAAGGTTAGAAGACTTACCTGCCGCCATGGCTGTCGCGACAGCTATTGCGGCAGCAAAGAGCTGCTCATCTGGGAAGGTCTCAAGTATGTGTGTCTCATCAATGGGTAGACTCTGTCCCATCTCCAACCTCGACAAGTGGTCTGCCACCTGGTTTTCTGTCCCCTTTTTGTCTTTGATCTCAAGGTCGAACTCTTGTAATAGCAAGATCCACCGTATCAATCTCGGCTTGGCATCCTTCTTTGCAAATAAGTACTTGAGGGCAGAATGGTCGGTGTGCACTATTACTTTCGTCCCAAGTATGTAAGAACGAAACTTGTCGATGGAGAACACCACAGCTAACAGCTCCTTTTCTGTGGTGGTATAATTCACTTGGGCATCATTCAATGTTTTGCTGGCATAATATATGACATGAAACAGCCTGTCCTTGCGCTGCCCAAGTGCTGCCCCGACAGCATAGTCACTAGCGTCACACATAATCTCAAACGGTTGTGTCCAGTCTGGTGGCTGTACTATGGGGGCTGTCACTAGCTTTTCCTTCAGAACCTTGAATGCTTCAGTACATTCTTCATTAAAGTCAAAGGGTCGGTTCTGCTCTAAGAGATGACATAGGGGTTTCGTGATTTTTGAGAAATTGGCAATGAATCTCCTATAAAAACCAGCATGCCCTAGAAAACTTCTAATGCCCTTGACTGTTGTTGGCGGCTGCAGCTTCTCTATGACTTCAATCTTTGCCCTGTCGACTTCTATACCACGACAGCTAATCTTATGGCCTAGGACTACCCCTTCATCCACCATAAAGTGGCATTTTTCCCAATTTAAAACCAAGTTTGCTTTTTCGCATCTTTCGAGCACCTTTTGTAAATTGCCCAGACAACTCTCAAAATCGTCTCCAAAGACAGAAAAATCATCCATAAAAATTTCTAGGAAGTCCTCTACCATGTCCGAGAATATAGCCATCATGCACCTTTGGAAGGTGGCCGGTGCGTTACAGAGTCCAAACGGAATCCTCCTAAATGCGTATGTACCGTAGGGGCATGTGAAAGTTGTTTTCTCTTGGTCCTCCGGTGCAATAGCAATTTGATTATATCCTGAATAACCATCAAGAAAATAATAGTAAGGTTTACCCGCTAATCTGTCAAGCATTTGATCAATAAAGGGTAACGGAAAGTGGTCCTTTCAGGTAGCTTTGTTAAGCTTCCGATAGTCCATACAAACCCTCCAACCGGTCACAGTCCTGGTTGGGATTAACTCGTTGTTTTCGTTGGTTATAACGGTCATGCCTCCTTTCTTGGGAACACATTGCACCGGGCTTACCCATTTGCTGTCGGAGATGGCGTAAATAATACCTGCATCTAACCATTTAATTATTTCTTTACGCACTACCTCCTTCATCGCAAGGTTTAACCGCCTTTGGGCATCAATAGTCGGCTTATGATCTTCCTCTAGGAGGATTTTGTGCATACAGATTGCCGGACTAATGCCCTGAATGTCTGCTATCATCCATCCTATCGCCCTTTTATGCTGCCTCAACATGTCGATCAGCTGTCGTTCCTGTTCCTGCGGCAGCTTAGCAGAGATGATTACGGGCAGTGTGTCATCACAACCAAGATAAGCATATTTAAGTTGCCCTGGCAGGGGCTTAAGTTCTAAGACAGGTGGTTCAACAGTAGAGGGCTTTTGGATTAAATGGTTATCCGAAGTGTAATTCAAAGGTTCGAATAACTTACCTGGACGATGGTCTAACCAGTTTACCTCCTCATGACCTTCAGTATCAGATGTATCGGATTCAGAGGGGTCACTGTCGTCGGTGCTGTCGTCATCGCTGTCGTCGTCACTGTCATGACAGGCTTGTAGGTGGCTGTCGCAGCAGTGACCAAATTTTATATCTCGGCAGCCCGACCTGATGCAGGGTTGATCAATGGTCACCTCAATGATGGCCTTGCATTCCTCATCCACATCGGCATGTTTCATTGCTTGGAGAACATTCAACTTAATTTCTTGATCGTTCACGCGCATGGTGAGTTCTCCTTTCTCCACATCAATCAATGATCTTCCTGTGGCTAAGAAGGGTCGCCCTAGGATGACTGGTGCGTTCTCATCTGCCTCACAATCTAAAATAAGAAAGTCAGCAGGAAAAATAAGTTTATCCACTCTTACCAAAATATCTTCAATTTTTCTCTCGGGGTGAACGTAAGAGCGGTCGGCTAGCTGTAGGGTAACTGTCGTGGGCCGCGCCTTGCCAATACCTAGTTTCTGAAAAACAGATTTGGGCATTAGATTAACACTAGCACCAAGATCACAAAGAGCTTTACCCACAAATTTATCGCCGATTACGCAAGGTATGAGGAAGCTCCCCGGATCCTTCTTTTTCTGGGGTGGCTGCCGATGAAGAATACTCATGCAACCTTCTTGCATCCTTACCGTTTCAAATTCCCCAAGTTTAGATTTTTTAGACATGACATCCTTGAGAAATTTAGCATAACCGGGCATCTCCCTAACAGCATCTAACAACGGAATGTTAATATGAACCTGTTTAAAAATATCATAAATTTTTTTGAGTTGAGATTCATGCTTAGCTTGCTGTATCCGTTGAGGGAAGGGTGGTGGGGGACGATAATCAGCAATGCGTCCTTCCCACTGCATGCGAATCTGAGGACGATAATCATCCTTTTTCTCCTCTGTCGCTTCTGCTATCGTGACAGGCTCATCGGCAGCAGTCTGTTTGTCACCTGTCGGGGCAGCTTCCTCGGCAGGTTTATCCAAAGCAGGGTTTTTTCTGTTTCAGCTTCTTTTTCCGGCCCTGGTAACTTTTTCCCACTCCTAGTAGTAATCGCCTTACATTACTCATGTGGGGGCGGTCTAGCATTTTCAGTATTGCTAGGGAAACCTCCATTCTGCCTTGGTTTAATATGCTGCGACACCTGACCCATTTGTGTCTCTAGAGATTTCAAGGTGGCCTCATGGTTTGTCATTCTCATCTTAGTTTCATCCATAAAATTTTCCGTCTTCTTGACAAACTGATTAATATTATCCATATACGTGCCAGTCTGAGACATAAAGGTGGCCAGAGTTTGCTCCAATACACTACTCGTGGCAGGTGGTGGCTGCTGTTGTTGCTGAGGCGGCAGGTTCTGCGGCTGCAGTTGCTGTCGCGTCAACAATCTAGGACCCCCCTGATTCTGATTATATGCTTGCGGATTCAGGGCATTGTTAGGATTACTCCAGGAAAATTTGGGATCCTTCCTCCAATTAGGGTTGTAGTTGTTGGAATTGTAGTTTGGCTTGTAATTTCCAACATACTTTCCCTCTTCTATATTTATAGGGCACTCTTCACTACTATGATTTCCTTCACAAGTAGCACAAATTTCCTCAACAGCAAATCCTCGTAAGTCCTCTTCACTCAATAAGTGTTTCATTGCTTTAGTAAGGAATGCTACCTGAGATTTCATAGTGTTGTCGGCCTCATAGTCCTTGACAGCAAGTACCCGTTTACTCCCTCTTCTAGCTGTCGGAAACTACTCCTCATTCTTGGCTAGATTTTTCAGAACTTGCAACGCCTCGTCCGGATCTTTATCCAATAATAGTCCATTTGCTGCAGAATCAATGCGAATGCGAGTTTGTAAGTTAGCAGCATTATAAAACTTAGTTACCTGATTCCAGACGGGGAATCCATGCATTGGGCAATTCCGAAGAAGAGTAGTAAATCTGTCCCAGGCCTCGTGCATCGGCTCGTCATCTTCCTGTTGAAAAGTAGCAATTTCGTTACGTAATCGCTCAGATAAATGTGAAGGATTAAAACGAGATAAAAATTCACGAGTTAGATCTGCCCAAGTCATAATAGAACCCAGTGTAAGTTTATTCCACCAAGTTTTAGCTCTATCCCTCAATGAATGGGGAAATAACCGAAGCCTCAGGATCTCCGGACTAACTCCTGGTAGCCTAAACGAACCACAGATCTCCTGGAACGTTTTGAGATGCTCCCTAGCATCTTCTGTCGCAGAACCACTAAACTGTCAGGCATTGTTGATCATACTAAACATGACAGGTTTAAGCTCAAAGTTGTCAACATCAATATCCGGCAGCGTGGTCTCCAGCTCTACATGATCGTTCAGCATGTAGTCACGACATGATCGTCGTCCACCAGCCCCAGGCGGGTCGCCGACAGGCGGTATGTCTCCTCCAGCAGGCTGGTTACGGGCCATCTCCTCTAGCTGTTCTTCAAGGTATTCGTTCCTGTCTAAAAGGTGGCGAATCTGTTTCTTGAGATTGAATGATCGTTCAATTTCCGGATCTAACTTATACTCAGGATCTTCGCCTCTTTTCGATCTGCGCATAAACAAGAGAACCTCGTGAAAAGCAAGAGTTGAAAACACAAAAGAAAAATTAAAGAAAAATAAAAACGAAAATAAAAATAAAAATAAAAGCAAAAAGTGCAATAAAAGAAAGATGTAGTTATGTTGCCAATCCCCGGCAACGGCGCCAAAAACTTGTTGCGTGTAAAATAGTCTATCGCAATGGTAGTGCAAGTGTACACGACGCAAGTAGTAAAGTGATACTAAGTATCGGATATCGTCTCCACAGGGATTGGGCTAATAGCTTCACCTTGTTTACTACACGAAAATAAAGGAAATAATTAAGAGTTGTCACGAGAATAATAAGATAAAAACGTAAATAAAAAGAATGAGTTATCAAGATAGAGAGAATGGGCTGGTATTGAATTGCTCGGTAGTGCAGGTATTGAATTGCTTAGGATCTCCAGTTCCGTCGTCGCTCCCGTCGCCGACAGCACCTGTCGCGACGTCTGTCCGTTGGCAGTCGCGGCAGCAGACACACCAACTCCGTACTTCAAGCTTGGCAAGAATCCCAGATCTGCCTTGCCCTATCCCTAGGCACAAGTCTGTCGATGAACACGTCTTGGATGATACCTCCCGGCGTGAATCGAAGGATGAACACCGATGTGTATGAATTCTTCCTTAGCCACTTAACCTTGCCTTATCCCTAAGCACGAGATGGTTCAACTATAAACTAGAGAACACGCTTTTATCTCTTTCGTATACTTAACTCTCCCGATGCTAAGTAAATAGATAACCTCACAATGCTCTCCCGATGCTCTTGCAAGATATTAAAACCAAGATAAAAGAACTTGAAGTTTATTTTATTGAACTTGAAAAAATCCTAAAACAAAGCAACCCTTGCAACTACTTTACAAAACAACCCGTGGCCCTAGGGGGAGTTTAGAACATGTCGGTGACGGGTGGACGGCAGGGGTTTAGGTTTCGGTTATGGGGTAATCGGTTATTGCCTCCTAGGTTAAATCTATGCCCTTATATAAGCTTTGGGCTCAAGTTATCTAAGGTAACAAGGATTACAACTTTAATTAAAAGTAAGATTCTAATAAAGACTAAATCTCTAAAGTCTCCTACTTTCCAGCCGCATCCTAGCTTTTAGGAATTTCCTCTCCTTGAGCTTTGGCTTGACATATCTTTTGATCCGGGGCTCGGAAAAATATTTGGCTTTCACACGACAGACGAGCAGATTTTTCTCTATCTATCGAGGTCCACTTGACTTTTCCTCTTCATAAATCTGCTGTCACCTTGCTGTCGTGACAGGTCCATGACAGGTTCGTCTTCTTCAGCTGCTAGTCCAGTTCAGCTTTCCTGCTTATCTGTCCTGCGCCTGCCTTCATTGTCAACATGGCAGTTACTTGCAAAATACACCATCTTTTAGTAGAATCCGTGCCTTTTATATAATTGTGATGTTTTATTGAAAACTAACCTAAATGCAATGCAATGATGCTTGAATGCAGCAGAAATATGGGTTAAAAAGGGTGTAAATAATAGAACTTTTACACACTCAACAACGGGCATAACATGTGATGGATCGGACCTATACTTACGAAGCATCGATACATGGAACACATCATGTATCTTCTCTAGCTCGGATGGCAAACGCAACTGATAAGCAACGGGACCAACCCTCTTCACTATCTCATACGGTCCTATGTACCTCGGACTCAACTTCCCTTTTCGGCCAAATCTCATCTCTTTCTTCCATGGAGACACTTTCAAGAATACCTTCTCACCCACTGAGAACTCAACTTCCTTCCTCTTCAAATCGGCATAGGACTTCTGCCTATCCGAAGCAGCCTTCAAAGGATCACAAATCAATTTTACCTTGTCGGTTGTCCCCTTGAGCAAATCCGGCATAGGTAACAATTTTTGTCCCACTTCGGCCCAACAAACTAGAGTTCTACACTTTCGGCCATACAAGGCCTCATAGGGAGCCATCTGAATGCTCGACTGAAAACTGTTATTGTACGCAAACTCTACCAGAGGCAAATGCTTCTCCCAAGTACCCTGAAAGTCTATGGTACAACAACGCAACATATCCTCTAAGATCTGAATAACCCTCTCTGACTGACCATCTGACTGAGGATGATAAGAAGTGCTGAAGTTCAAACGGGTACCCAAAGCTGTATGCAGACACTTCCAAAATCTAGAAGTAAACCGCAGATCTCTATATGACACAATGGACTTCGGCACACCATGTAGCCTCACAATCTCATCAATGTACAAATCGGCCAATCTATCTAAGGTGTAAGTAGTGTTGACTGCCAAGAAGTGAGCACACTTCGTAAAACGATCTACTATCACCCAAACTGAGTTCTTCTTTGTATGAGTCAAAGGCAAACCCGAAACAAAATCCATGGTGATGTTTTCCCACTTCCATTCCGGAATTCTCAACGGCTGTAACAAACCTGAGGGAACCTGATGTTCCGCCTTCACTCTCTGACACACTAAGCACTTACTCACAAAGTCGGCCACATCTCTCTTCAAGCCAACCCAAAAGTACTCATTCTTCAAGTCGTGGTACATCTTCGTACTTCCAGGATGCATAGCAAACGGACTACTGTGGGCTTCAGCCAAGATCGTATGTCTCAAATCATTGTCTTTTGGCACAACTATTCTGTCTTTGAAACACAAAACCCCATCAGTACTGAAACTTTAGTCTGAAGATCTACCCTCGGCTATATCTTGCATGTGAGGTGCCAAAGATCTATCTAAGAGTTGTTTCTCTCGAATCAACTGACCTAGAGTAGGTCTAACCTGAAGCTTGGCTATCAATCCACCATCCCCGGACAAACTCAATCTAGCAAACATAGCTCTCAAGTCCACGGCCACCTTCCTACTCAATGCATCGGCCACTACATTGGCCTTACCCGGATGGTACTCAATAGTAAGATCATAGTCCTTTAGCAACTCTAACCATCTACGCTGTCTGAGATTCAAATCTCGCTGAGTCATAATGTACTTCAAACTCTTGTGATCGGTGTACACTGTGCATCTCTCACCGTACAAATAGTGCCTCCAAATCTTCAAAGCAAACACAACTGCAGCCAACTCTATGTCATGGGTCGGATAGTTGCGCTCATGGGTCTTCAACTGTCTTGAGGCATAAGCCACTACTCTCTTGTCTTGCATAAGGACACATCCTAGCCCTACATATGAAGCATCACTGTAGACTACATAATCCTTCCCGAACTCAGGCTGTATCAAGATCGGTGCTTGGGTCAAAGCTTCTTTCAATTTCTCAAAGGCTCTCTGTCTTGCATCCGTCCACTCAAACTGAACACTCTTCTGAAGTAACTGTGTCAATGGAGTGGCTAACTTAGAGAAGCCCTCTACAAATCTCCTATAGTATCCGGCTAAGCCTAGGAAGCTACGTACCTCTGTCACAGACTTCGGTTGCTTCCACTCAACAATGGCTTCAATTTTCTTCGGATCAACTCTAATCCCATCAGTTGACGCTACATGTCCTAAGAAGACTACCTCACGGATCCAGAATTCACACTTGCTGAGCTTCGCATATAACTGATGTTCTAACAAAGTTTTCAAAACAAGTCTCAAGTGTCAGTCATGGTCTTCTTCAGTTCGCGAATACACCAAGATGTCATCAATAAATACAACTACAAACTGATCTAGATACTGATGAAAGATCCTATTCATCATGTCCATGAAAGCTGCCGGTGCATTAGTCAACCCAAATGGCATGACTAAAAACTCATAATGACCATATCTAGTCCTAAAGGCCGTCTTCGGTACATCAACCTCTCTTACATTTAGCTGGTAGTAGCCCGATCTCAAATCAATCTTCGAAAAGACAGATGCTCCTCTCAACTGATCAAACAAGTCGTCAATTCTAGGCAACAAATATTTGTTCTTCACTGTCAACTGATTTAACTGCCTGTAATCTATACACATTCTCATGCTTCCATCTTTCTTCTTCACAAACAACACTGGTGCACCCCAATGCGAAGAACTAGGCCTAATAAAACCTCTATCTGTCAATTCTTGCAACTGAGTCTTCAACTCTTTCAATTCTTTCGGTGCCATACAATACGGAGCAATCGAAATAGGAGCTGAATCAGAATAAGTCTCAATGTTGAACTCTACCTCTTTGTCCGGTGGTAACCCTGGCAATTCTTCCGGAAACACACTAGGAAAGTCACATAATGTCCGGATGTCCTGGGGTCTAACCTCACTCATGTTAGGGTTCATCACATACGCTAGGTATGCTTCGCACCCCAACTCAACTAATCTCTTAGCCTCTAACACTGAAACCACATTGGACAAGAACTTCACGTTCTCACCCACCACTACAATCTCATAGTCATCTGTGAGCCTCAAAGAAATCCGCTTAGTTTCAAAATCTATCATAGCTCTATGTTCCGTGAGCCAATCCATACCCAGAATCACATCGAAACCATATAAAGGAAGCTCCATCATATCCACTGGAAACACATGCCCCTGAACCATCAACGGACACCTTCGGTACATCTTCCTAACTACTACCGTGTCCCCAAAGGAACTAGTAACACTAACGCCTACCTCTAACATCTCACAAGGCAAATTCAAAGACCGTGCATACTCACTCAATATGTAGGAATGTGTAGACCCAGAGTCAATCAAAGAAAGCAAACCCAAAGACTGTATCGAGAAGTTACCTGCGATCACATCGGTGTCATGCTGATCTCCACGCTGAGCATAAACTCTGGCCTGACCTCCGCCCTCTGGCTGAACTACAACTACATGTTCTATGTTCCTCTGACCATCGTTCCTCGGCTGGAAGTTACCTCTACCGCGCCTGCGGCCTCTCTAAAAGTCATTGGCTCTAGCAGGAGCCTGAGCTGGTGCCTGTCCCACCTGATGTGGACAGTCACGCCTAATGTGGTCTCTAGCACCACAACTCCAACAAGAATGATAATTTCCCCAACACTCACCGGTGTGGTTCCTCCCGCAAGTAGCATATGTGGGCAACTCCCCACCAGCTCTCTGACCCTGATGGCCCCTACCGTGGTTACCGCCACCACGCCTATGATCATACTGATGCCTGTTGTCCCGATGCCTCTTGGAATCACCTCTATCAAAGTTGCTGGACCTCTTACCCGAACTAGATCCACCTTACCGCCTGGTCAAACTCAAAATGTGCTCTAAGTCCTTGGCCCTCACGACCAAGACATCAAAATCAGTGTAATCTGAAGCTAGAGTATACCTCTTGATCTCTTCACTCAGCCCATAACGGAAGCGGTTACAACGCTCCACCTCAGTTGGTACAAGCTCAGGTGCATACTGACTCAATCTGACAAATCGGATCTCATAATCGGTCACGGACATACTCCCCTGAAGCAATGCCATAAACTCCCTCTTCCTCTCATCGAGGTATCGCGGACCCAGATACTTCTTCCGGAAAGCTGTCTCAAAGAACTCCCAAGTGATCTCGGCCTCATCCATGCCCGTAGTAATGGTGACCCACCAAGTGTAGGCATCACCCTGAAGCAAGGACTCAACACATCCCAACTTGCGCTCACCAGTACACCCCATCTGAGCAAGGACACGGACAGTCTTCTCAAACCACAACTCTGATTTCTCCTGAGTAACCCCTCTAAACTCTTCGGCCCCAAGGCCCCAAAGTCTCTCTAAAGGTAATCCGGTGCCCTCACCCTGATGATGAGCTGCCTGACCTCCAGCTACTGCAGCCTGAAACGCCCCGGCTATTGCCTGAACTAACGGAGCTAAGTCAATCCCGGCTGGTCCTTGGCCACCTTGACCTCCTTGTGGTCCCTCTCCCTCGGCCCCGGCCTCACCTCCCGCTCCCGGTGGAGGAGGTGGTGGTGGTGGAGGTGGTGGAGGAGCTCCAACTCCAACCACAGGCTCTCCCACTTGAGCCTCAACTCTCACTACTGGCTCAACTCTCGGAGCCTCTGCCCGTGGTTCCGGTCGAACCATCCTAGGCCTCCCACGTGGTCTCATGCTATAGCTAGAAAGGTATAAACTACAACAAGAAACAGATAAGGATTACGTTAGTCAAAGCAAGGGTCCAATAGTGCTCAAGTACTCCTTTTTCCAAAAATATTTTTAAATTATGTAATAGTAGCAATGGGCACACACTCACACAAGACACGACAATTCATGTTTCAAAACATCATACGAACAGTCAAATATCCAAGAATTCATGGCAAGACATGCATCGAACATCACAATCATTTAATACATTAAGCTTACCTCACTTACCTGCCCGAGGTCTCGGTAACCTCAGGCTCTGATACCAACAAATGTAACCCCCTCGTCCCGGTCTGGCCGGATGACCGGTCCGAGTAAGCTACACGGGGAAAACCGAGTGAAAACTCCCTAAGGAATTCCCCCTCGGTTAGCAACCCTATTTTTTTTCATTTTAAATCTTGTCTAGATGAGTATTTAATCCTACGTGATCATACAGCGGAACAACATTCACGAGGCAAACCAACGAACTCAGCCCAACATCTTACAACCCAATTTTAAGCTTTAACTACAGGCGGTATCGATACCCTTAAGGGGTGTATCGATACCCCTTGACTAGGTTTAAGCTTTAACTGCAGGCAGTATCGATACCCTTAAGGGGTGTATCGATACCCCCTTGACTAGGTCAACTGGTCAAAGTCAACCCGTAGAGACCGTATCGATACACCCAAGGAGTGTATCGATACCCTCCCCAACGGTTGACTTCCCACGGTCAACGCTAAGATGACGGTATCGATACACCAGAGGCCAGTATCGATACCGAAATGGACAGTAGCTCCAGTGACCAAAATGGTATCGATACACCTCTCAAGTGTATCGATACACGAGGCCTGAAACAAGAAGGTGGTATCGATACCATACCAACCGTATCGATACCCCTGCTACGAACTTTCAGGTTTGAGTTGATTTAAGGCACAAGGAGGCCCCTAAATCCCTCAAAAACCCCAACCAACACACTAACATCAATCCTAAGGCAAATCAAACATAAAAGCATGCTTTAACATGAAATAAAAGGCACAATCCAACACAAGATGATACACAAACCATACAAGCAACATAAGCTTTCAAGCATAGCATTCCAACAAAAGGCATTTCAACATTTAAGGTCATACAAGGAACTCAAAGCTATGAAGGCACAAGATAAGCATATAAGAGGTTTACACCCACATCAAGGCGACCTAAACATTAAGAGACATGCTAACACACACAACATTCATCATAGCATATCATGCTTACAAACCATAGTTAATTCAACATCAACACATGTAAATGAGTCATACAAGCTCATACACAACCCTTGCCACATTGCTAACTAATACAGAATCACCACCGTACTTGAGTCACAAACTTGGAAGCCCTTCTTGCCTTGCCTCGAGCTAACACCATGCTAATGATCTGCATTGTTAAACATTGAGAGCGTAAGCTATAAGCTTAGTGAGGGTGCTCTAAAACGAAAAACATCAACAATGCAGGGTTCAAGCATGTAAATCCTAATCTCACATATATCAAGCATTGACATGCAATCAAGTAGACCTAGCTAGTCTTTCAAGTGGCATAGTATGGCATCTTACTTCATACTAAGCATCAAGCATCAATAATCAACAATCATAAATCAACATCGCATATCACTATATATGAACAAGTTAATTGGCCACTTTAAATTACCCTGATTGTGTGGATTTAAACCTCAACAACACTTTACCTCGGTGGGATTTCACTCATCACCGGACCTTGCATGTGCGGGATTCCACTCATCGCCACATGCCTTACGGATGGGATTCCACTCATCATCCCGTAGAAATAGATAAAAGCTTCCGGTGGAATATTACATCACCGTACTCCTCCTTGATGACTTAACGCCATCAAGGCCACGTACGTTTTGACTCAATTTGTGTGCACACTAATCCTAATGATCGATCATTTAACCCCGGTAATTTATTTAGTGCCAATCTTCATAACCACATCATATATCATCAACCACATTCCATGCTCACCACATATATACAATTCATGATATACATGCATCAATTTAACCACAATCCACAAGAGCATAGATAGGCTAAATACACAATAGCATGTAATGTAGTTAAAGGCTAGAATTAACAACTTGAAATAAGGAAATGGCCTACCAAGCACATTTCACGCATACACTCTACACACACTCGAACCAAACTTTAAAACAAGTTTGAAACCACTCACCGCCCTTCCTTAGATACCAAGTGAAACTCCTACGAACCCGGATTCGGTCCCAAAGCTTCTTCGACGACTCCTCTTGTTTCTAGCCAAGCAATACACATTCATTACTTCACAATTCAATGCTAAAACCCAACCATTAACTTACTTTACAAACACAAGCCAAAATCCACAAATTCCCAATCCACATAATCTCCAAAATGCCAATTTTCGTGCTCCCCAATAACCTTGCTGAAATTTCCATTTCCAAACCTCCATATGACTCTCAAATGATCCCAAAACATCCTCATAACATAGGTAGACCAACAGCCCTTCAATTTCCACCTTAAACCTCCCAAAAATCCAAGTTTTAATACCTTAAAATTTGCCCTAAGACCATACTACGAATTTTCATCAAAACTCAACCAAATTGATATATAATGCGTATCTCATCATGATTAAACAAAGCCCCAACACAATTTATTAAAACCAATTGGAAAACCCCTTAAAAACCCAAACTTTGATATGAACCCTAATTTTCAAAACCCCATAACTTTGAAATCTAAGACCATAGATAGATAGAGGATAGAGAGGAGATTAAGAAAACATATTTACCTTTGAGAAACACCTTGGATTGAAGAAAATATTAAATGGAATAGTAACTAGTGTTTGGGAGTGTTTGAAAGAGGGAAAGGGGGTATTAGACGTTGGAAAGGGATAAAGGGGGAGGAAGACAACTCTTAATCAAAAGTGGTCTTGCTTTTCAAAACTTTTGGGTAGAATTACAACATGGGTACCTCCCCTTATACTAAAGCTCAAATGGGTCATTATTTAAGTTGAATTGATTTAATTAAATTTTATTTGACTCGAACCATAAACCCGGTTAACTCCTAGGCCCAAAACACGGGTGTTACAATTGAGCAACATGAGGTCGCCCAAGTGAAGGAGGATGAGAAAGGATCTTTGTATCCGAATCAATGTCACATGAACACAATAATATTCGAATCAGATTCTGAAGTTCACAATTTCACAAAATACTAAGTACAAATAAATGTAAATAGTAAAACAATCTTTCGGGTTCGAATTTGGAAAAACGGGTAGCGGATTTGAAATCAGAATGTCGAAAAACGTAAAGTTGACTTTGACTTAAAAAGTCAACACCGAAAAGTCAACGGTCAACGACGATGATCAACGATCAATGGTGCTGGTCAACGATCAACGACGACAATGACGTCATCAAGGCTAATGACGTCAGTGACGTCATTAAGGTCAACGCTGACATCATGCACCATTGTAAGCGATGATGTCACCTGGTTCAGTCTGATAAGTTCGGTTCATTATTGACTCGTTTCGATTTGACACATTGGACCAATTCAGTTTAGTTTTGCAGACCTGGTTTGGGGTTCTCTCTAACTTGGGCTCATCAACCGATTTGGGCTCTCTTTCTAACTCACTCGGGCTCACCAACCGATTTGGGCTCTCTCTCTAACTCACTCGGGTTCACCACCAATTTGGGCTAACCCAAAAATACACAAAACACACACACCCAAGCCCAATCACCCCATTCTAGCAATCTGGAACTATGGTTTGACAACCCTTGACGGCGCGGCTCGCCGGCGGTCATAAATCGATGACCATCGATGACATTTTCTGCCAAAACATAACCAAAATAGAGGTTAAAACACAAAGCCAAACTAAATGAGACCACAAGCTTGATGAAAATGCTTACCCAAAACTCAAACCGAAGAAGAAGAGTGAAAGGGATGGTGGTACAAAATATTTTCGAATAGTTTTGTATCGTTTTTGAGCAAACGGGCGGTAACAAGGGCGAGGGAACGCTTGAGCTTTGATTGGTATGAAATGGAGAGTCGAGCGATAAGTTTAGATCGACGAACGGCTGACGGTAAAGGCACTGTCGAAGCTTGATCGGAAGGCAAGGGAGGTGGGGTTATCGAAAAGAGGGATTGAAGGAAAAAAAAGAGTGGTTGAAGCTACACAAATGAAAAACCAAAACGCTACTAGGGTTGATAAAGATGGGTATAAATACCAAGGCAAAGGGGTAAATTCACAACAAGGATCTCAACTTTTACCTGCCTTACAAATAGGTCACCCAAGTTTTGAGTTTCACAATTTAGCCACTGATTTAATTTAAACTCTATTAATTTCCAAATTGAATTTAGGTTTTAAAGTTAGGACTTTTTCACAAATTAAGATTTTTAATCTGGGGGAAATTTTGGAGTGTTACAACTCATGTTGTTATCATCTTTAACGTTGCTAAGGCATGGAAGCACTTTGATTTTCTATACTATAACTAAATTCTCGATGCCTTATCTAATGCACGTTATGAAGCGCATAATACTATGAGAATGATGAGAAGTTCTGGGTTATCACAAAATATGCGGGGGAAGTTGTGTTATCAATAAATTATCTTTTAAATAAGGTGTCCTACAAGAAAAAGAAAAAAAACACCATATGAATTATAAAATGGTAAAAAAACTTTTTTACAACTAATTGAAAGTGTGAGGTGTCTTGTTAAAGTAATGACTCCTTTACCGAAGTAAATAAAAATAAGTCCTAAAATGGTGGATTGTATTTTCATCGCTTATGCTTATCATAACAATAATGATAATTGTATAAATGATGGAAAACGAAAGAATTTCATTACCATGGATTTTCCTCCTAACATACTTGTTTTTTTATAATTGGTTATGTTTGTCATAACAATGCATATCATTTCTTTTGCATGAATCAAATACTCTTAAATTCACAAGAATACTATATTGAAATTTTGATACAATATTGAAATCTAAAATTGTCTCATTCATTTATGGCTATGAAAATTGGTCAAGTTCAACAAAACGAACTATAGATTATTAATGAAAACTGTCAAGACTTTTAACAAAAGGTTGGTGGGCAAAGGTGAAAAAGTCCTTTGGATCATTTTTCTGACCTATGTGTTACCGTGGTGCACCCTAGGGCCCAATCTGCCGCACACCTAGGGGCCATTTCCAGCACCCACGGGGCCCCAATCCGTCTAGCCCACTCTGCCGCACCCATGGGGTTACGATCCAGCCGAGCCATCCGCTCAAGGGGCCTTGCAAAGCACCCTGGGCCTGTCCGTGCAGCCTTGTCCGCGCACACCCTAGGGCCTGTCCGAGCAGCACCGAGCAGGCTGCCCAGCAGCACCCGAGGGCCTGTCCGCGCAGCACCCGAGGGCCTGTCCGAGCAGCACCAAGCAACCCGGCCATCAGCACCCATAGGCCTGTCCGAGCAGCACCAAGCAGCCCGTCCAGCCACACCTATGGGCCTGTCCGAGTTTCCACCATCTACGGCCATTCAAGCCCACTCCTTGGGGAATATCTACCCCTTTGACCATGGTATTCAAGGCAAGGACCAAGCATCCATCTCTCCCCCGATTCATGGAGAATCAAATCCTTTTCACAAGGAAAGAAGCCCAACCAAGATGGAAGGAATCATGGACACTATTTTCTTGCCTTCATTAGATAGCTTAGGCCAATCTTGGCCATCCATTGTAATCGATAACAACCGTTAGATCGGGAGGTGTCAGGCTATAAATAGAGCCTCACCCCCTCACTTGTAATCATCCTGAATTCCCTTTGTTTTCACTTTTCTTTCATCAAAAAAAGCTTAGCAACGTCGAGTACTTTTTTCCCCCTAACTAGGCTTAGAGGAGGTTTTTAACGAGGCTCTTCGTTTTGCAATCACTCGAGCCATCTCATTTTCCCTTTCTTCGCAACGCTTCCGCAACGTTTCCGCTCACTTAGCCAAGCCAAGACTTGACTCTAAGGCTTACTTGGTCCCTTTCGAAGTCCTTTCCCGACCAAGTGCCGCACGAGCTAGCCATATAAGCCTAGCCCCGTGACAAGTGGTATCAGAGCCATGTTTCAAGCGAAGAATTGTTCGAGATAACGAACGCAAGTGACGCTCCCGCCGACGGCACCTCAAAGCCTATGGAGACTCGTGGTGGAAAAGCCAAGAGGGGTAGTTCGAGAGATGCCATCTCAACCTTGCAAGACAAAGTTACCCGTTTGGAGGACAACACGAATGAGTCGAGAGATAGGCTCGATGTTGTCGAGAACCGACTAGATACGTTGGAATCTCGGGGTGATGGTTGCAAGGTTGATTCCCAAGACCTCGAAGATAGACTCGAGACCGTGGAGTTAGAGAATCGTTCTCTTAAAGATAGGCTAACCGAACTAGAGAAGGCGATGAATGTGCTAAAAGCCGAGCTCAACATCTATAAGTCCGTCGTAGCCAACGGAGTCGTTTCAAGCCCGAGTAGAGTGCTAGCCGATGTGCCGAAACCAAAGGAATTCAAAGGATCGAGAGATGCTCAAGAAACCGACACATTCTTGTGGAGCATGAACCAATATTTCCGCAACACCAACATCGTGGATGAATCCACTAAGGTAAATATTGCTTCAATTTATTTTACTCACAGCGCTCTTTTATGGTGGAGACGCAGGTGTGCCGAGGAGTCCGATAGAGACATCCCCGTAGATACTTGGGAAGAGCTTCAAGACAAGATCCATGAGGCTTTCTACCCCAAGAATGCTCAAAGAGAGTTGCACTCAAAGCTACGCCAACTCAAGCACGACAACAACATCCATAATTATGCGAAGAAGTTCATCGAGTTAAAGCTTCAAATCACCAACTTAGGAGAGGATGAAGGCTTCTCAATTTTCATGGATGGGTTGAACCGATGGGCTAACATGGAGTTGGAAAGACGTGGTGTCAAAGATCTTTCACATGCCCTTGATGAAGCCGAGGCAATAGCCAAGTTCAAGAAGCGAGACTTGCCCAAACCAAAACCGAAATCCAAAAATTGGGGAGACAAGAATGCCAAAGCCGGAGGTGAGAGATTTAACCACGACAAGACTTCCAACAACAATCGACAAGGCTGATCAACTAAGCCACAAGAAAGACGAGGTTTGGAATGTTTCCATTGCAAATGACCTCATCATATTCGAAATTACCCACAAAAGTCAAGCCTTTATACCGTCAAAGTCAACGACGAGCCTACCGCCCAACTTGGAGCAATTGTAAGTAATCTCCAAGTAAATTCTTTATCTAACAAGCCCAAAAGTGGTCTTATGTTTGTAGAAGTCACGATTGCCGGAAAGCAATTGCGTGCACTTGTGGACACCGGAGCTTCCGAGCTGTTCATTTCTGAAGGAGCCGCCCAAAAACTCAATCTCAACGTGTTGAAGACGAGTGGGTGGATTAAGACGGTCAACTCGAAAGAAGCGCCCATTGCCGGAGTTGCAAAGAGGGTCGAGATCCAACTTGGTAGTTGGAAAGGCCGTGAGGATATTAAGGTAATTCCTCTTGATGATTATGATCTTGCGATTGGTTTATCTTTTTTGGACAAGATTAATGCACTTCTCTTGCCCTTTGCCGATGTATTGGTTGTGCTTGATCGCGCCCAACAATGTTTGGTCCCCGTGAGTCGAGATGTAGGTTTCCAATCCAAGATGTTGTCTTCCATCCAGTTCCGCAATGGTATGCGAAAGGAGGAAGAGTCTTTCCTTGCCGTGCTCAAGGAAGACGAGGCGATAGAAGCCGAAGAAGTTCCCGAAGAAGTGGAACGTGTTCTCGTGGAGTTCGAGGACACTATGCCTTCCGAATTGCCGAAGGCCTTACCACCCAAGCGAGAGGTGGATCATCGCATTGAGTTGGCCGAGCCGCCGAGCAAAGCACCTTATTGAATGGCGCCACCGGAGTTAGAAGAGCTCCAAAAACAACTTAGAGAGCTCTTGGATGTCGGGTACATTCGCCCATCCAAGGGTCCGTTTCGAGCACCCATCCTCTTTCAAAAGAAGAAAGATGGTAGCTTGCGCATGTGTGTCGACTACCGCGCTCTAAACAAACTCACGGTAAAGAATAAGTACCCTATTCCTTTAATTTCTGATTTATTTGATCAACTTGGAAGTGCTAGATTCTTCACAAAGTTAGATCTACGTTCGGGGTACTATCAAGTCCGTATAGCTGAAGGTGACGAGCCCAAAACCGCGTGCATCACAAGGTATGGTTCTTTTGAGTTTCTTGTAATGCCTTTTAGCCTTACAAACGCTCCCGCAACATTTTGCACTTTAATGAATAAGGTACTTTCACCTTTTCTTGATCGCTTTGTTGTTGTCTACTTAGATGACATTGTCATCTATAGTAAGACTTTCCATGAACACTTAATGCACTTGAGGAAGGTTTTGCAGGTTCTTCGTGAGAACGAGCTTTATATCAAACGCGAAAAGTGTAGTTTCGCTCAAGAAGAAGTTCCGTTCTTAGGCCACATTATTGGAGGGGGTAAGATCCGAATGGATCCAAGCAAAGTTCGAGCCATAGACGATTGGGAACCGCCGACTAAGGTAACCGAACTTTATTCTTTTCTTGGTTTAACTAACTATTATCGTAAGTTTGTGCAAGGTTACTCCGCCATAGCTACGCCTTTGACCGAACTCTTGAAGAAAGACAAAGCTTGGGAATGGAGTCCAAGTTGTCAACAAGCGTTCGAAAGGCTTAAACAAGCCATGGTAAGTGAGCCCGTTCTAGCCTTGCCCGATCATGCCAAACAGTTTGTCATTCACACTGATGCATCCGACTATGCCATTGGTGGAGTTTTGATGCAAGAAGGCCATCCCATGGCCTTTGAAAGCCGAAAATTGAACGACACCGAAAGGCGCTACACCGTTCAAGAGAAGGAGATGACCGCCGTCATCCATTGCCTTCGCACATAGCGACATTATATCTTGGGTTCCAGGTTTGTCGTCTTTACCGATAATTCCGCAATTTCTTATTTTCTAACCCAAAAGAAATTGTCTCCTAAGCAAGCTAGGTGGCAAGAATTCTTGGCGGAATTCGATTTTTCAATGGAGCACAAGCCCGGAAAGACAAACACCATGGCCGATGCGCTTAGCCGAAAAGCCATCTTTGCTTCCATTAGCCAACCAAGTGGTGAGTTACTTGAATCCATCAAGGAAGGCTTGACGCATGATCCCACCGCAAAGAATCTAATCACCTTTGCCAAAGAGGGTAAGTCTCGTCGATTTTGGGTCGAAGATGATCTTCTCTTCACAAGAGGCCAACGCATATTCGTCCCTACTTCAACAATTTGCGAAAGACATTGATGAAGGAATGTCACGATTCGAAGTGGGCCGGACATCCAGGTATGCATCGTACCTTAGCTTTACTTAATGAGCGTTATTATTGGCCTCGTATGAATGAAGATGTAGAAGCATACGTGAAGACTTGTCTTGTTTGCCAACAAGACAAGATCGAAGCAAACAAGCCGATGGGACTACTTCAACCTTTGCCAATACCGGAAAGACCATGGGAAAGTATTTCTCTTGACTTTATTATTGGTTTTCCTTGTGTTAATAACTTTTCGAGTATTATGGTTGTAGTAGACAGGTTTTCGAAGTATGCTACTTTCATTCCCGCCAACAAGACATGCCCCGCCGACGAAGCCGCTCGTCTTTTCTTGAAGCATGTTGTGAAGCTTTGGGGAATCCCAAAGTCCATAGTAAGTGATCGAGACGCTCGGTTCACGGGTAAGTTTTGGACCGAGTTGTTCAAGTTGTTGGGTTCCTCCTTGAACCTTTCAACAAGTTTTCATCCACAATCCAATGGGCAAACCGAGAGGGCCAACGCGTTATTGGAGATCTACTTGAGACACTTTGTTAGCGCATCTCAAAGGAATTGGCCCGACTTGCTAGACATGGCCTAATTCTCCTACAACTTGCATAGGAGTGAAGCCACGAACCAAAGTACGTTTGAGATAGTGATGGGCCAACAACCGCTCACACCCGATGCCATCGTGACCAAGTACCAAGATCCAAATCCAGCCGCCTTCCATGTAGTGAAGGACTTGCAAGAGCAAATAGACCTAGCCAACGCTTGCCTCCACAAAGCAAGCAAGCGAATGAAGAAGTGGGCCGACAAGAAGCGACGCGGCGTCGAATTTCTGGTAAATGATTTAGTTTTGGCTAAACTTCATCTAACCCTTCGAAATTCTTCTGTTCACAGGGCTCTTGTGAGGAAGTACGAAGGCTCATTTCGTGTGATCAATAGAGTAGGCAAGGTGGCCTACAAGCTAGACTTGTCATCCAACATCCAAGTCCATCCCGTCTTCCATGTGAGTGTCCTTAAGCCCTATCACAAGGACGAGGAAGATCCAGAAAGAAACATATCCAAGCGAGCACCCGTTGGAGTTAGGACTTCGTTCGAGAGAGAAGTCGAAGCCATCGAAGCCGATCAAGTCATTTGACGCAAAGGCTACCAACCAAGGCACGAGTACTTTGTGCTTTGGAAGGGTCTAATCGAAGCCGAGGGTAGTTGGGAGTTAGACAAAGACTTGTAGCAATTTGAAGATAAGATTGCCGAATTTGAAGCCCAACGAGCGACGAGGGCGTCGCTCAATTTGGTGGAGGAGAATGTTACCGTGGTGCACCCTAGGGCCCAATCTGCCGCACACCTAGGGGCCATTTCCAGCACCCACGGGGCCCCAATCCGTCTAGCCCACTCTGCCGCACCCATGGGGTTACGATCCAGCCGAGCCATCCGTTCAAGGGGCCTTGCCAAGCATCCTGGGCCTGTCCGTGCAGCCTTGTCCGCGCACACCCTAGGGCATGTCCGAGCAGCACCAAGCAGCCCGGCCATCAGCACCCATAGGCCTGTCCGAGCAGCACCAAGTAGCCCGTCCAGCCACACCTATGGGCTTGTCCGAGTTTCCACCATCTATGGCCATTCAAGCCCACTTCTTGGGGAATATCTACCCCTTTGACCATGGTATTCAAGGCAAGGACCAAGCATCCATCTCTCCCCCGATTCATGGAGAATCAAATCCTTTTCACAAGGAAAGAAGCCCAACCAAGATGGAAGGAATCATGGACACTATTTTCTTGCCTTCATTAGATAGCTTAGGCCAATCTTGGCCATCCATTGTAATCGATAACAACCGTTAGATCGGGATGTATCAGGCTATAAATAGAGCCTCACCCCCTCACTTGTAATCATCCTGAATTCCCTTTGTTTTCACTTTTCTTTCATCAATAAAAGCTTAGCAACGTCGAGTACTCTTTTCCCCCTAACTAGGCTTAGAGGGGGTTTTTAACGAGGCTCTTCGTTTTGCAATCACTCGAGCCATCTCATTTTCCCTTTCTTCGCAACGCTTCCGCAACGTTTCCGCTCACTTAGCCAAGCCAAGACTTGACTCTAAGGCTTACTTGGTCCCTTTCGAAGTCATTTCCCGACCAAGTGCCGCACGAGCTAGCCATATAAGCCTAGCCCTGTGACATATGTTAGAGGCTAAATGACTATGAAATTTCTTGGAGGATATTTTAGAATGACCAAAACATGTGCCCACAATTGTATACATTTTGATAACCAAACAATATTTGGTAGAGCACAAAACATAATGGTAAGTGGAGACACATGCGTCGTCGACATAATATCGTTAGACAACTGATCTCAACATGAATTATCTTTATTGATTTTGTAAGATTAAAAGATAACACTACGGATCCGCCAACTAAAAGGTTGAACCGAGATAAAGTTGATAAAATATCGAAAGGAATGAGACTAAAGCCCATGAATTTTTAAGGCGCTATGTGAAGAAAAACCTACCTAGTTGACTAGAGATCCCAAAATCTAGGTTCAAAGGGACAACCTACTTGCATAGACTATGTGCAGTCACTGTGAATTTTTTTTATCCCAAGTCCATTCCTACAATGTAAACAATGGATAAAATGTGAAAAAGGTTAAGCAATGCTTTTAATGACCATTGTGTGTTTCTGTAAATCGAACAACATAAGTCACATATGTGAGAGTGAAGTGGAGCCGTTTCAAGAAGACTATTGGGACATAGTTCTCTAAGCTCTTGCAGAACCAAGAGATATCCAAGGTATATGGACATAATCATGAGAACTAAATTCTTGTCAGTGAGATATTTATGTGAAGTATGCCATCGCTTACATAAACGACATAACAGTTCAAGGACATCACGTCTACTGAACAACCAGTAAGTTTAACATATTTTCACAAGGGAAAGTTCAAAGGGAGATGCCTACATATCCTATGCAAATATCAAACGTAGAATCTATCACCACATCGAGTCATTGATTTTGAACCATCAATTTTATTCATGTGGGAGATTATTGGAAAAATAATATATATTAGTTGAATAATATTAATAATAATTCATGTCACTTGGTGAAAAGACATGATAATAATAAGTCATGTCACTTATGAATAAACTTGTTAATTTTTTGTTTAAAGCTTCATCCACTAGATCGTATCTATTAAATTTGCAACAAATATTTTCATCAAAAAGTTTAATCTTTTCATTAAATGGTTTAATTTTTTCATCCACTATATAAAGGATTGTTGTGATTCGTTTTTCACATCAACTCACAAAAACATTGAAAATTTTGAAGTTTATGACTTAGAAAAATTCCTTCTAAAGTTCATTTTATTTTCCGGTGGTAGATGAAGGCAAGATTGTGTTCGATTGTTCACTACAATTGTGCTATTGCTGTGAACGTTTGTTGTTGTATCTTGGGAGATAGACATCCAATGTTACTCAAGCATCGAGGAGAGGACGAATCAGTCTTAAAGAAACTGTTTATACATGCCTCAACAAATTTTTTTTTATTTTTAACTATGTCCAATTTCATGTTATGTTTTTAATTTACTATTATTTATTTTTCTTACGATATTCTATTATACTTGGATTATTACTACACCATTTTTAACAGCTTGCTACACTTAAAACCTTACTTCAATCAAAGACGTTAATCTTGTGAGATGTAGTGTACTTAAAACATCCCATGAGTCTTTGTAGTATATGATCTGAATTAGTCAATTAATAAGTCAGATAAAAGCGATTATACCAAAATAAATAAATAATGTCAAGTAAATTGAAAAAAAAAAACGACTTTAATGAAGTATTATGGTCTTATGGAAACACCAAAGAACATGTTCACGTGGAAAAAGTTAATGAAGAAGCTTGTGGGCTACACGAATCACAGAGAATGGGAGAGTATGGCTAATGAAGAAGCTTGGCACGCCTTGAAAGTTCGAAACGGAATTAAATCAAAACCGTATCGGACAGCGGCACGGCCCCGACCTATGTGGCTGAAATCTGATGAACTCTCAGAGGATGCTACCGGTTTGAAGTTTGTTTCACGTTTCAGTGGTGCAAAAGCAACAGTGAAAGTGAAATTTGTTCCTTTAGCAACATGCATTTGCTTTCCTTCTCACTCTTTGTCAAAGACATCCCACACATTTCCTTTATGTTTCCCTATTTATAGACCGCATATTCATTGGATTTTCCTGGGGGGGAAAAGCTGGAAGTACGTTATAAGCAGGTAAGCAATCTGCCAGTGCCTTGTTGGTTCACCTTTCTCATTTTCTAACAAATATTTGTATTGTTTTTTTCTTTGATTCTTTTTTGTTATGACTTGTGCTTTGCAGTGCATAAGCATTAAGCAGAGATGAAAACAAGAAGCACTCATAGCTTGGGATGGAAGCATATCTATATGGTGCTTGTCATGCTGATTTTGATGGCCGCTCTGCTACGAATTTGGAGAAAAGGTTCCTCACTCTCTATTACTATGCCTTCATCTCAAGATTCTTTTACTGAATCTTCTCAGTCCGAGCAAGATCGGTTTATGGGATCTTCTCCGTCGCGAGAAGATCAGTTCGTCAAGTCTCCTTCATCAGCTGAAGATCAGTTTACAGACCCTTCTCCATCAGCTCAGGGTCAGTCTATAGGGTCTTCTCCAGGTATCATTTTAGTCTTATATCTTGAATTAAGTAAATTGTCCCTCTTGCCTCTGATGCTATTGTGGTTGCCCCAGATGATGTATCTATGTCTACGAACCCGGAGCCGGAGGATACTATTGAGGGGAATAACTCTGATGCAATCATGACTGAAGAAACAAAGGATGAAAAACTGAGTTTCGATTCTCCTCTACCGATGAATCCAGCAATGCCATCTCCGACTACGGAGGACAATAGGGATGTGGAGAACATTACATACTCGTCCAACTCCAACCCGCAAGGTAAAGTCATATTGAAGTCTGGGAGAGGATCATGTTGAAGTTATGCCATGCATACTAATGCTATTGTATTTTTTGCAGTATGTAACTATGCAAAGGGTAAATGGGTTGCAGACAGCCGGCGCCCGTTGTATTCCGGGTTTGGATGCAAACGGTGGTTACCGAGTCCCTGGGCGTGTCGACTTACCCAGCGACTGGATTTTTCCTATGAAGGATACCGCTGGGAACCAATGAATTGTCAAATGCCAGAGTTTGAGCGGTTTAGCTTCTTAAGCAAGTAAGAACCTTTTATTGATGAAATAGTTTTACTGCGTCTTCTGTTGCTGTAAATCTGTATATCATTCATGTAAGTCCTAAACATGAAAACATTCACATTCTGCTTGCTTACAATGATTTCATTTCAGAATGCAGGACAAAACGATTGCATTTATAGGTGATTCATTGGGGAGGCAGCAATTCCACTCCTTGATGTGTATGGCCACCGGTGGGGAAGACAGCCCTGATGTCGAAGATGTCAGAAGCGAATACGGACTTATCAAGCGTTCCGGAGCCATTCGTCCAGATGGATGGGCTTACCGGTTCCCATCCACTAATACCACCATTTTATTTTATTGGTCTTCAACTCTTTGCAGACTGGAGCGTATTAACAACACCGATCCAGATTCAAGCCTTGCTCTGCATTTGGACCGCGCACCGAGTTTCTTGACTAAGTTCCTACACCGCTTTCATGTGTTGGTTCTGAATACAGCACACCACTGGATTAAAGCGAAATTCATAGCGAATCGCTGGATAATGCACGTAAACCGGAAGCCTATTAGAGACGGAATACTTATGGACATGATGAATGTGAAGAACTACACAGTTCATAGGATTGTGAAGTGGCTTGATTCACAACTTCCATTACATCCCGGCCTAAAAGCTTTTTTTCGGACCAGGTCACCGAGGCATTTAGACAAAACTGGATTCTGCAATAATACCATTCCATTGACTGGAGGGAGTGAAGTGTTTCAAGAAGAATCAAGTGACAAAGTTGTTGAAACTGCAGTTAAAGGCACAAGAGTCGAGATTCTGGACATAACAGCTCTTTCTGAACTAAGAGACGAGGCTCACAAATCCCAGTACCGTATTTTCAGTACCTCGGCTTACCATGATTGCTTGCATTGGTGTCTGCCTGGCATTCCTGATACCTGGAATGAACTCCTTGTAGCTCAATTATAAACTTTGTTATATGCCGTTGAATAAAATGTCTTTTTTCCCCTTCCAGGAAATGGAATTAGAATAGTGTTGAAGAATGTATACTGTTCAACCAGTCTGTGGCTAAAATGAGAAGGTATCACACAACATAATTGCCTGTTCAACCAGTTGACGACAAAGTGATGGTATTACGTACGTAATGAACTAGTATACAACAATAATAATGTTAACAGACTGAGTGGCCACCTTCCATATACAAAAATCAACAAGATAGTGTTACAAGATCAAAGTATCCGAGCATAGTTTATCTTTCCCCTTCAACAAAACTCCCATTGTCCCCCCAAATGTTCCCGCTTCGAGTATCCTTAAACTGAAATTGCAATCACTTTCCGTCAAAGAAATATACTCGAATTCATTGGACTTTTGGATGGAGCGGAAAAGGATAATTATCCTGTTGCTATTTACAATATCTCAAAGGGGTCTCGTTCTTGGAGGGGTGCCCGGCGTTTGAACTTTTGGGAGTGAAGTTTGAAGCCACGGATCCAGAGTGTATTTTGGATTTGGTCTCAAAGCATTTGCAGAGAAATCACCCAAGTTGTAACTGCTCTGCCCTACAAACTGATAAGCCGGGTGAGGAGGAGAAAGAAAACCACTCTTGTGAGCTGTACCGCGTCTTAACGGACTTGAACAAGGAGACACGGGCAAAGATGTGATTGCTCTTGCATTATCTCTGTGCATATGAATATGTGACGGGCAAAGTTACTTTAGAACTTCATGATATATAATTTGAGTGCAGAAATGAAAGACGATATCATTAATACCTTGGACTCCTTAAAGCTCTTGAAGTTGTAGTCATTCCCCTTGTCTCATAATCTCCATCAAACGAGAGGATATTATTTCTATTGGACTGCATTTCTAATATGGGCTGCTCAGAAATTTAAAAATAACAAGCTTAAATAGTGCGAAACAAGATAAAAGGTATGGCTGCTGCTCAAAAAAAGGGGGGGGGGGGGGGGGGGGGGAGAAGGAATATTAATTTCACAATAAATCTGGTATGAATTATCATAAACATGAAAGAGGCTAAAACTAGCAAAGACATTGCATTGAAAATTGACGTGTTTTAGAACTGTTACTTAAAAAGCTATCGGTCAATGTACCAATCAGTTCAGGATGTACAGAAGATAAAGTCCATACAACCAGAGTAATAAAAACCATCAGAAAAAGAAGAAACATCTTAAGAATATGTACCGGAGTGTGGCTTCCATCAAAAGTGTAAGGAAATGCATCCTTGGTTATGCTGATGTTAGCAACTCTAGTTGTTGGTTGGTCACGTATGAAAGGGTGATCAAGCAGTTGCAAGGCTGTAGGACGAGCCGAAGGTTCTCTTTGCAAGCAAAGCCTTATGAAACTTTTTGCTTCACTAGAAAGGTGATCAGGAATCTCTGGCATATCTTTACTGTTTCCTATTTTAAATATTGCAGCCACCTGTTGAATTCAGAAATAACAGAATGATTACTCCTAGTTCCTAAACAGTTCAGAGCTAGCAAAAAAAGACATTATCTAAGAGATGTTAAAGAACTAATATGTCGCACCCCTTCGTACTTATGCCATGGTGGTTTTGATGTTGCCATTTCAAGGATAGTGCAGCCCAAACTCCAAATATCCACGGCAAGGTTGTAGCCATTTGTATTCATTACAACCTGAAATCAGAAAACATACACATAAGTGGCCATATGTTGGAGAACTGGAGTTACTGAATGGAAAAAAAATTAGCATTGAAATAGACGTTAAGGAGTTCTAAAAGTGAAAAAAGGGATGATTACCTCGGGTGCCATCCAGTAAGGACTTCCCTTGAACGAAAGCATTGTAGCACAAGCTGTCATCTGGATCAGAAAGAAAAAGAATAAGTGGCCCATTTTCCTTATTGACTAGGGATAAAACTGAAGTGGCGTGACAAGATGGCCATTGTGAGTTTTTATCAGGTTTTTTATTTGTTAGATTTATGTCAGTCTTTAAAAAGGTTATTTCAGTATAAATCCATTGGTTCCTTATGTGTTAGATTTACCTCAAAGTCTCTAGATTTTCCATCTCAATACTATAGCCAATTCTTTAAAGGTCGGAAGGACGATATAATCAAAATGACAGTTCCATTTTAATCTCTGTAACTCTGTTTCTTTGCAACCAATAACGGCATCACATCAAAATAGGAGTACTTATTATTATGGTCACCACCTATTTTCCAGAGATACTGAAGCTTCAGCATTCTAGAACTAAGCCGATCACTCCAAGATGAGATAAGGTAACATACAGATTTTGCCATGCCAAAGTCTGCCAACTTGATTTCACCAGTAGGATCTACTAATATGTTTGCTCCTTTTATGTCCCTGAAGCACAAAATCCATAGCATTAAAACATAAGAAAGCTAATGCTAAATTTCCACATTACAGAAAACTAACTATCCAAGTACCTGTGCACTGTATTTCTTCCATGCAAGTAAGCAAGCCCAGAAAGAATTTGTCTTGTATAGTTTTGGATAACAGGTTCCTTGAAGGCACCATATTCTTGAAGCAATTTGTGGATTGAACCACCAGAGACATATTCCAAGTAAACTGAGAGCGCTTCTTCACCCTGAAAAATAGCAATTAGATTTAGTATAAAGCAAGATACAATTAACTGGTATTTGGAGAAGGATTCCAATTATCATTCGCTCTCCTTTCTTTTCTTTTCATAATGTAAGTGATCATTTGCATATCATTTCTTTTAAAGAAGAATAAATGCACCGTACCAGTTCGCTTCCATAGTATCGAACAATGTTTGGGTGAGATAGCTGACTCAGCAAATTAATCTCCTGTTGATATTAAAAAGAATTAGAAAACCAGGCACACAAATGTGGCAACTCGTAAATGATCTCAATATCAAACGGTAAAAGAAATAGAAAGTGAAATCTAAACTGAGATTACCTGGTTCAGTTGCTTTAGGCTTTCTTTTGATGTCTGATCATCAGAGACAAGCCTGACTTCTTTTATTGCACACATCTGCCCACTTTCACTGTCGGACGTGGATACACAATACTTAGACAAGTACAATGGGAAAAAAACTAAAAACATACCGATGATCTTGCTAAATATCTTTCTTATCTTGCATACTAGCAGAATTGGTACCATGAATGCGCGATAACGTCTTATTTCTGTGACTAGTAAATCTAAACTATTTTATGACTAACAGCATGTGAAGATTAACCAATACAGAAAACAAGTCCTACCTATTAAATCCAAGGTAAACGTGTCCGAAAGTTCCCCTCCCTAATAGTCTACCTCTTCGCCATTTTGATAGAGTACAAGGTGTATTTTCACTCACTCCACAAGCTCTTGTGCTACTGCTAGGCAAGGAAGCAGAGGGACTAGTAGGAGAACCGGGGGGAAGAGGCAACTTGTGACACACAGATCTCCCATCTTCCTTTCTCCCTGTCGGAGACTCGATACTCACTGCAGACAATTGATGATGAAGAGGCGATGTCGGGCTAGTCGGCCCTCTCGACCCCGGACCGGGGCTTTTCGACCTCATGTTCATTCTAATTTCACCTTGACCTCTGGGCTCAATATATGACCTGGATTTCAGTTAATATCAGCTAGCTGAAAATCATTACAGGAAATGCTTCATTTTGAGAGTGAAGAATCCAATACCATGCGACAATTTTGAATATTTAGCTCATTACAGACATATGGTATGTTACTTACAGATGTAAGAATCCAACACTACATCAATCAAGAATTACATTCAATCCGAACATGCAATAGTGATTCATATATTTTCTAACTGTAAAGTAAACAAGTCTCTGGCAGCCAAAAATAAAAGGAATGTTCAGTTCCAAAAGCTGAAAAGTATTATAGCAATAACAGACCCTAATGGATATATTGATAAAATTATTATTAAATGAACACGAAGAAGAAGTCAAACTCTAACACCCATGAAAAGATGGAGAAAAATTATATTTTTATTATTAATCAACAACGGCTTTATATATATAAAAAAATTAGTAACTGCCCCAATATTAATTCGGAAAATTAAATCTTTCAATACTCAGATTCCAATACATGTTAGGGAAAAGAAGAACCTGTATGCGATGAATTGAATCGGATCATTTGCAATCGGATTATCGTCAGAAGAGCTAAAACTTGAACCCGAGCCCGACCCAGATCCTAACCCGACGACATGATCGCTTTGCATCGATGAGACAGATGGTGTAGGCAAAGGAATCCCTATTTTTTCCCCTGAATCCGAATCGAAACCCGAAAACCCTGATGACCCACCAACGACGCTGAAGTCCTTGCTGGCACGTGGCGAATTACCGGTGGTTAAGACGAACCCTCCTCCACTATCAAAGCTCTTTGGGTAGCTGTAGTTGTTGTTGTGGCTCTTGTCATCGGCGGCGGCGGCTGCAGCTTTCATTTTACCAGAGTAGCCGCCGCCTCCGCCTCCGGAAACGCCAGCAGCAGCAGCAACATTTGTTTTGTTAGGCGAAAGCTTGATTACTCCGGTGCTGGTACCCCGTGGACTTCGATTTTGACTCTCTTCTTTGTTCTTACTCGACTTTCTACCCCACCAAGCAGGCATTTTTTAAAAAATGAAATCGTTTCTCCTCTGAGATGACGATGAACAATAAGAAGGAAAAGTTCCTGATTTGTGAAAAATATAAAAATAACAGATTTTATATTGCGAGGAGGAAACAGAGAGGAAATGGAGAGAGAGACTTCGGACCCGAAGAGAGAAAGATAGCTTTTTATTTATGGTTAAAGTACACCAGATATCACTAAACTATTGAAAAATATTCTTCTAATCACTTAACTTTCACAAGTTACAAAATGATCATTAAATTATCAATATATTACACAATGGCCATTAAATTTTATCAAACTTTCTTAAAATAATCATTAAATTAGTCAAAATTTTATCTTATTTTTTAACTTCCGGTGATCATTTTGTAATGGTTCTATAAATTTAATGATTTTTGTGCAACTTTTGAAAGTTTAGTGGCTATAAGACTACTTTTCACAGTTTAGTGGACTATTGGTGTATTTTACCCTTTATTTATTTACTTTTTAAGTATCTGTATATAATTAATTAATCCACAGTTTAAAAAAATAAGTGGGCCAGGGCTACTGTAAGAACAGCTAAGGGAGGCGGCCGCAGGTGGTTGGATAGAAGGGAGAGGGCGAGGATGACGTGGCTTCTTTCATTTTATTATATTGTTTTTTAAATTAAAAAATTATTGTGAAATTAATATGTTAATAAAATAAAATACATCCAATACAACTTATCATTGTGTATTAAATAAAATAAATATATAAATTATTATGTCTATATAATTTCTTGTGGAGTTATTGTCATGGGTTAATATTTTTAAATCATACTTTCTTCATTCCATAAAAAATATCTCTTATTTACTTTTTAAAAGTTAAATTTTTTTAACTTTGACTATTATTATATTGAATATTTTAAATAATTAATTTTTATAAAATATATATTTGAAAACTACTCGATTAGAGGTTTTTAAAATATACTTTTTTATTTTTTATCAATGATACATTTTAAATAATTATGAGTCAAAGTTGAAAAAATTGACCAAAAAAGTCAATAAGGGACAAAAATTATGGAACGGAGGGAGTAATATATATATATATATATAATATTATTGTTTATACATTTAAATAAAATAATTTAGAACATGTGAAGCGGTCTCAGTGGTAAAGAATGATGTATTTCATTCAGGTGACATGAGTTCGAGTATCATGTGTGCATGGTGTGTGTAGCTTATTAAAGAGCTAAAAAAGCTGAAAATATATTATATTGTAATCACATTACTTCACCATTTGTTATTTATAAAATAATTTTTGAAATATATTTCAAATAAAACATTCATCCACATAATTAATATAATATAATTCGATATTAACTAATTAAGCTAATAAATTATCGGTAACGCTCTTTTACATAACTACGTATTAAGCTTAGCTCACAACTAATGATTAGGAGGGAGTGAACATGGTGAGCTACTATCTATCTAACATTCATCATTGTGTTAAACAAATAATGTAGGAGGAAAATTCGTAAAAGAGAGTTATAGTAATTTTTTTTATAATTTTTAACAATATATATATTAATAATAATTAAAATCTTTGATATTCGGCTTAAAAAGTGGATAGGGTGAGAGATCTATTGATTGTCTTAGTGGCTACAACCTATAAATATTCATGTGTTCATCTTGTATGAGTTCGAATCCCGCTATGAGAATGTAAAATCTCTATTTAATAAAAGAAATTATATATGGAGAGATTTACTAATTGGTTTAGTGATCATGAAAATCCATTTGGTTCATTTTTTTGTATAAATTCAAATTCCATCATTTAACTTGAGAATATTAATGTAACACAAACTTAATAAAAAGCTTGGTAATCCTTGATTGCTTATATTTACGGCCAAATTTATAATCTTAACCTCCATTTATTATATTATGTTGTGTTTATTTTACCAATTAATAATTACATGATTAAAAAAGTATACGTGGGCTTAAAAATTATATATATCATCATGTCAATTTTTGTAAATAAAAATTATTTTAAATTTTATATATTTTCATAAAGCATACACACTCATTACAAATTTATTTATTTTAATACAAAATGTCTTTTTATATTTTTATCATAATTTACGCTGACAAATTTCATGTATTACTATCATTAACAAATTTAAATACTATTTAAATGTGTATTTATTAGTTTACAACATCATGTCTAAAATAATTAGTTTTCTTCTCTAAATTATATTTTTAACAACAATGTTAAAAAACTAAATTTTGAATCAAAATTTTAAAATATATTTCCTTGCATTTTTTAAAACACTAAAACTATTTTTTTAAGTTTTCGAGATGAAAGATTAATGATCATGTGATGGAATGAGAAAAGGAGAGAATCTTTCACTTTATTGTGTTTTTGTACTCCATTTTAATTCCCCCCTTTTGCCAATAATAATTAGACAAGATGGAGTACGTTACAATCACAAGACAGACTACGCAATGCACCTAACCATGCTATTATTTAACCATTCAAAAAAACCATGCTATTATTTATATGTTTATTTATTTTATACTTGATCGCTTGCTACATTGTTTTATTTTATTTTATTTGCTGGTTGCTTTACTTTAGTTTTTTAATTTTACATAAATATTTCACATATCATCGATAAATAAAATTAATTAGTAATCTAATTATTTTTTTGTTAAAACTTATAGGAAATTTAATTATCTCACTTGAATTTATTTAAATGAAACGTTTCAGAAAATACTTGTAAAAATTATTTAAAAAATTATTAAACATTATTTTGGTTGTGATACGTGAAAAATATGTTAAGTAAATGTATTAATTTTTATTTTTTTCATTAGATTTATTTAACGATGTTAATATAAATGACTTAGTTTAATAATGACCAAAGTTTAATGGTATAAATTGATTAAAATAAAGGTTTGCGATGTAAATGAAAATGGATGTTAAGTTTAATAATATAAAATATAAATTACTCGTCATTTTGCTAAGTAAACATATTTGTCTATATGACACTGCTCTATCAGTGTGCACTGTCATGTAAGTTTGTCGTTTCATTTCACATCATTTACGGGTAATTGACTAATAATTTTTCATCTATGAATAAACTATTTTAGCCAATAATAAAATGTTGAAGATTAAAATATATAAAAAAACATGAACCGTAGTAATTATTAAGTCATGATTATTAAATCAAGGGTTGTGAACATATTTTTGGTTTTAGACTTTTGTATTTTTAAAGGTTTGATCCAAGGTGAAAGTAACAGGAAATTTTAAAGTGAGACACACTTAGAGTGCAACTAAAATGATGTGGATTTACATAAAATTTTACTCAGTTTGTAATAATTTGTGTAGTTATACAAATTTTTATTATTTGGGTAAGAAATTAGGTTATAATATAATTTTTTTATAATTATACAAATTTTTAAGTAATTAGTAAAAAATTTAATTCTACTTAAATTATTACTCAAATTTTAATAAGAATTTATGTAGCGTCTCATTTTAAACGCACCCTACCCAAAAGTCACGGAAGGGTGAAAAAAGATGTATCCCATGAGCACTTCATACGTAGCGTGTTTTTCATGTTGGTTTTTAACTGAGACCAAGGCGGCTTTCAAATATGTAAAGCGGCCTAATGATTGCTTAGGCTTTATTTATTTATTTTAAAAAATACGTTAATAATAAGTCACCGGATTGATAAAGGTTGACATTTTAAATCTATTCGAGTATTTAAGTAAGATCCTCACTTTTTTGTAGATTATACGTATTAAATGGTAGGATCAGAAAATTTAAATTACATGTTTATTATTTAAAAGAATATTCACATGTATAAATTAATAAATTATATTGTTAAAATTTTTAAAAATATTGTTATTAAATTTTTTTATATAAATTTTATAAAAGATTTTTTTTTTACAAAAGTTTTAGGTGTTAGTTGACACACCAATATATAGTTTGGCTCGTGTATATAAATTATCTATAATTTTTATTTTATAGTATACTTTTTTTGGTGAAAATTTTATAGTATACCTTTTAAGTTAAAAAAACTAAAAACTTTTTAAATCAACCCAAATATCTATTACTGTTATTTTATATTATGAATTTTGTCATGTAAAACATTTTTTATTATTACATTTTATTATGTTTACAAATAATAATTCTAATTTTTTTTAATTTTGGCATCTTTTTTGTGTTTTGCTTTTTATTAATAAAAGCCTGATGCATTGATAAAAAGATAATTCTAATTTTATAATAAAAATTTTTTATTAAATAGAAGTATTGCATTCTCATGTCGGAATTCGAACTCATATAAGATGAAACAAGATGATAATTCTTAGCCACTAGGCCAATTAGTAGATCTATATGATAAGACTTCTTTAATGGATTACTTTTTTAAGATGATCATTCATAATTAATATCCTATACACTGACGATAAAAACTGAAAATTTCTACAAGCGCCTTAATTTTAGGGTATAGGGATTTAATTTAGCGTATAGGGTTTAGTGGCTTAGGTGTAGGGGCTTAGAATTTAGGGATAGTTGTTTCAATTTAAGGTTTATGATTATAATTTAGGGTTTAGTTTTTAGGGCAATACGATGAGGATTTAGGTTTTAACTTATAAACCCTAAATTATAACCCTAAACCTTAAATTGAAACAAACTATCCCTAAATTTTAGCCCCTACACCTAAACCCCTAAACCCTATACCATAAACTAACTTCCCATACCCTAAAACTAATACACTTGTGGAAACTTTCGGTTTCTACCGCCTGTGTATAGAATATTTATCCTTAAAAGAAAAGGAAACTATAATAACTTAAATATACTTTATTATAAAATAAACCTTAAAATATGACCTTTGTTTATTTTAGGTATTTAAATTGTTCTTTTTACATATTCCAAGTACCTAAGATTTTTCATCGTTTTCACTTTGACCAATCCAAAATTTCCGTCCAAGTACCTTAAGGTTAGATCCTTATTTGGGTATACTTGGAAACTTAGGTATTTATTTGATATTTTTTAAAAGTTAAAACCTCTATTTGAATAGATTCGAAAATATTTACTTTAGAAGGTTAAATCTTTCCATAAGCTACATATGTAGATTAAACCTTATTTGAACATTTAACCTTTATATATTGATTTTAGTTGAAACTTTTTTGATAATAACTTTACCAATACTATAAATTAAAGGATTTAAAAATTTAAAACGAGTATAACTAATTAAATATACGAGATAATATGTAACATCGCATGTAATGCATATACCATAATGGTTAATTGCGTTTATTGCAGGTAATTGCCAAAGATAGGGAATTTTCATATAGAATGTAAAATGATTTTCTTGTCCGTTTATTGCAGATAATTGCCTTGTCTTGTTTATGAGTTTGGGAATCTTCTGTCTAGCAATGGTCCGAGTATCATTGCCAGAGTTCAATGGTTCATAAGAGGTTTTGCAGCCTTTGTTTTTAGTATATTGTAGCGATCCAGGGTTGTGAGTTGTAGCTGCCATAATACGTACTGTTTTTAGTATATGTTTGTACTTTTTTTAACCCTTTGATAACACATACACACCTTGCCGAGTACTGCTCGAACCTGGATATTTAAGAGATTCCCCCAGTGAACTGAATCGTGCTCAATCGAATCGCATCTTCAAATGAAGGATGTTGGCCCTTTAAACAAGACCCTAAACCCCAGTTGAATAGTATGATAGAATCTATCTTTATCTCCAAATAAGGAAACAAAAGTACAAAACACATGCTAAAAGTAGGAGATGAGTGAGCTTAGCTAGACTAGGAAGTACACAGAATATATCAACAACCATCATAATTCATAATTCATAATTCTACACATGTATATGTATTAATTATTATCAAAAGCTTCAAACACATAATCATCATTCACGCGTACATACTACAAAGCATAATAATTTAAGTGAACAAGAAGAGTATCGTTATTTAGCACACATGGAAAATACAAGAACCTGCTCCTGCCGCATATGAAGAATCAGCTCAACTCAAAATACTCCACTTCGTCCTTTCGTACCTGCAGGATTAAGATAACAAACTCTTTTATAACAAGCCCAAAACAGTCACGAAACAGCTTAAAACAACACATACCAGATGGAGGGGGTTTCTCTTGCTCATCAGCCGGCGCTAATTCATCGAGCAAACCCTTAAGGTAATCGTCGACCTCGGCATCCCACAGTGTGGCCCGCCTGTTGACTTGTCGGAGTTGGTGACCGGTGCGTTGCAGGGCTTCAAGGTTTTCTGGGTTTGGGTTCAATTTAAATTGCAGCAGATTTTGGTCCAGTACATCTCTCAGCTCTGCTTGCACAGCAATCGTCTTCTCTCCCCGTCTTTTAAACACTTGTATTCTTTTCATAGCCTCCTTTAAATCGTAAAACAAAAACAAAAGCAAAAGCAAAGCCTTATAAGAATTTCAGGAAGAAAAGAGTTCAAAGGAAATTAAGAATTTAGGTACCGGAAGCTTCCTTTGATTCAGCCTCCGCTGTTCCTTTCCGGTAACCTTCCGTTCAACCTGCTGCTTCCCGGCCATGGCTTCTACCTACACTATTTCAACAAGTGAATGGTTTTTCCTAAAAAAATTTCCATCAAAAGGACTCCATTTATAGGGAAAAAACAAGTCGCGCGATATCGAGCAAAGTCGAGCGATCTCGATCGGAGATGCGCGATTTTCATCGGAATTCGCGGGGCGGTGGTTTTCTTGTTTCGTAAACATTTTCTCTCTCTGTTTTTCCAAATTATTAGTGTAGTGTCGTCTCGCCCAAGGCACAAACAGTTGCTAATTCTTATGTAGGATTCGAACCAAGTTAACTAAAATTAATAATAAATTATATTTTTTAACAAACATGGTTGGTTCAAAAAGTAAATAAATTGATATTACTTAAGCATGTCTCGAGTTCGAGAGATTGTTTACGTAGAAAGTTCTCGTTGAGAGACTCACCTATTAAAATCAAGTGTATAACGCAGGTCAATTCGATTTAATTATGACAAAACTTTAAAAATTAGAAAGATAATATAAAATTAATATATTTTTAAATGTAAAAAGTAAAAAGGATTTTCACTGTTTAATTGTCGAGTATGGTAGCAGTTGAGTTTTGCCAATTTTTACTCATGAATGTGATAGAAATTAGCAACTAGTAATATGTTTTTATTTTTTTGATAATTATTTGATAAAAACAAATCCTTTATTTTTTACATTCCATTTATTTTAAGGATAATTGTTCTATACACAAGCGTTTGTGGAAACTTTTTTACACAAGCGCCTTAGTTTTAGGGGTTAGGGACTTCGTTTAGGGTTTAAAATTTAGGGGTATAAGTGTAGTAGTTTTGAATTTAGGGATTGTTGATAGAATTTCGGGTTTAGGGTTAAAATTTAGGGTTTATAGGTTAAAACCTAAATCCTCACCCATATTACCCTAAAACTAAACCCTAACCCTAAACCCTAAATTCTAACCCCAATTCCTAAATTCTAAACATGAACCCTAAATTCTAAACCTTTACACTAAAATCCCTAAACTCTAAACACTAACCCTAAACCCTATAATTGAGACGCTTGTGGAAATAAAAACTTTCCACCGCCAGTGTATATGATATTAATCCTTATTTTAATTGTTAAATTAAAAGAATAGCAAGTGTCTAGTGGAACTTGACGTGGCTCAGCAGCAATGGGTCAAAGAAGCGCGATGGTGGGGCATGAAGGAAACGAACAACGTGAGACAGTTTTCAAACGAATAACTAATTTATAATTTGAGTAAATAAATAACGAATTTTAAGTTTATTATCGATTATATCATTGAATAAAAAAATATAATATTTTAACATTAAATTTTAGTTTAAGTTTCAATTATAATATTAAGCCATTAAAATTGATGACGTTGATGGATCTTAACGGTCAACACTAACGGACGATGACATGAAAGAATTTTAATGTTTAATGGTGTAATTGAAGTCTAAACTAAAGTTTAATGCTAATATAACATTAATTTTTAGTTAAATGGTATAATCGAACTAAACTTAAAATTTAATGGTATCTAGTGTAGTTCACTCTTATAATTATTTTCAAGAAAATAAATTTGATACACAATTTTATAAAATTTAAAATTTATGGTTGAAGGATTATATATTTAAATTTTAGGATTTTAAGATTAATAATTTATAATTTAAATGAAAAAATTAATTACAGTTTTTAATTTTGCCGGCATATAAGCTTTAGTTTGCCAATTTTGTCATACATGTAGTACTTGGGTATTAAAGTATAAACAATATTGACCAATATGGTTGGTCCAAGTTAAGCAATTTGATTATGTTTAAGAAGATTTTGAGTTCGAGACGTATATGCAGAAAATTCTCGTTGGAAAAATTACCCACTAAAATCAGGTGTGTGATGCGGTCAGTTTAGATTAGTCAGGGTGAAGCTTTAAAAACCGGAAGTGTAACAAAAAAAGTATACAATATTTCTATAACCAGACAATTATACATTACTTCATTTGTTACATTTCATTCTTATTTTGTTAAGAAAAAGTTATCTGAAATCAAATTTAAAACATAATATAACCAATAAATATTAGGTGCATTGATAAGGTATATTGTACTATAAAAAATAAAACATAATATTAATTAATGGAGTAAAGTGATGTTTATTGTCTATTTCATTTTTGGTAAAATAACAAAAACACCTTTGGATTTTATACTTTAACTAGGCCTTTACAGACTTAAATAAGGTTTTAACATTATTTGCAATCAAATAAGTTCTCAAGTTTTATTTTGTACTTAGATAATTTCTTAAGCAATCAATTTTTTTCTATATAAAAAATTAACTCTTAAATAAATCATAGTATTTTACTCATTTCACTTTTTTTTTGTTTTCTTAAAACAATTTTTTGTTCTTTCATTTAATAGTTCATCGCCAAAATACAAATGATATTATCACTTTAAGACGTGTAAAATATTTAGACTAATAATTATATACATAATTTAATAAATACTCAAGGCCGAATGATGACGCGTGAATAATATATTCTTTTTTTTATCAAAGGAAAAAAGGAAAAGCGTTGCATCAATCAAATTACAAAAACATACAGGAGGGTCCCAATACACTTGATCCTGAAGATCCCTAGCGTATAGGCCGGCAAGACCTCGAAAAAATCATGCGTATATATGCCTGGGTAGACTTGGGACCACGCCCGCTGGCCGCCAATGCGCACAGGCTTGTGTGTAGTTTTCTCGGGACATAAATCTTCTGGGTTTTTCCCCTCGTATATACGTTTCAATATTAAAAAGGGTAAACTATACCATTGACCACCGAACTAATTGAAGATTTTTATTTTGACCACCGAACTAACGAACTCGTCAATCAGATCACCGAACTTATTAAATTAACCTATTTTGACCACTGCCGTTAAAAAAATAACAGAGGGCTAACGGAGGGATGACGTGGCAGTTAAAGAACTTTTATAAAATTACACATTTAATCCTTGCCACTTGCATATTTTTTTCAATTTAGTCCTAATTTTAAATTAATAAAATAAATCAATTATTTAATTAAGTGATGACACGTGTCAACACCTTATTGGAGGACTTTAATTATTTATATTTGATTTTATAATTTTTTTCTTCCTCCAATCAAGTGGTGACACGTGTCACCACTTGTTTAAAGTAAATAAAGCAAATTTGAAAGAATAGGGATGGGGTGGTTTGGACCTGAGACCTATGGTGTAACCCCCTAGACCCGCCTATACGTTACAACGGATCCTAGGAAGTCACATTAGGGTCACAAGAGCGACCCACAATGAAAATACACATGAAAACATTTTTCTTTCTCAAAACACTTATTAAACTGTAAAATCAACTTCTGTTTAAAATATAATTTCAGGAAAACATTTAAACACATAACAAAAATTTCAGAAAGTGCTTTACAGACTCTATCACAGAACCATACGTGACATACATGACATACATGCCCACTAACTATACAATACCGTACTCCAGAGGCAACGCCGAGAGAACTCTGAACACTGATGTCAAACATTAGGTCATGATATTTTCTTTTAACCTGCGATGGTAAAAACAACGTGAACTTGGGAAAGCTCAATAATACAGAACTACCAAAAGATGCTATAAGCTCATGCAGACATATGGTAGGCATAACATTTTCATGATGTTTCAAGCAATGATAGTCCTCTATTTCTGTTCTACTATTTCTAGGTTACATCATACTCAAGAATAATTGTATTTGTTCTTTAATCAAACCTTGAGAATTAGACGGAAATTATATAGGCTGGTAACATACGAGGTAGGAATCAGAGAGTTTGGCGTCTAGTATGTTCCAATAAGTGCGGATCAACATACATAAATACTTAACATCATATCCTATAAGCACATAACAAATTAAATGCAAATGTTCAATGATCATACAGAAGTTTACAAGAACTACCCTCCAACCTTACACCAATATGCAGTTCCCCAGAACTGCATCCATAAGGACTTACCCTAGGCCCGATGGGCATAGGTGCCACCTAAGGGGCTGCCTTAGGTCCATAAGGACTTACCCTAGGCCCGATGGGCATAGGTGCCACTCAAGGGGAGACCTTGAGTCACTAAGGATTTACCCTAAGCCCGATGGGCATAGGTGCCACTCAAGGGGAGACCTTGAGTCCATAAGGACTTACCCTAGGCCCGATGGGCGTAGGTGCCACTCAAGGGGAGACCTTGAGTCCATAAGGATTTACCAGCTTGATCAGAGCTGTACCAACAGAGACTTCATAACATAACCCAACAATATACCCCAGATAGTAATCAGTGTTCAGATTCCAGACATGAATAACATAATACATGTAACAGACATATTTTATTCAAAGTATCAGAAACAGAAGTTCATGCTTTTGACAAATAAATGGGCATACTATTGAGTAGAGCAGACATTTTCAGCATTCATCATGCAACAGATTGTCCCATCATAGGTCAAACTAACGGATCATGCTAACAAATTCATCAAACAGTCAGACAATACCATCACAGATCAAACGATCACATACCAAGTATACAGATTGAGCAGACATATATCAGGTAAGCAGAGAATGTCGTCATACATCAAGTTCATCAAACATAATATTATTCATGATTAAATCATTATGCATTCCATTCAACATAATATATCACACATGGAACACATTAGATGTAATATTTTATTTCCTAAAGATACTCGGCATTTACAGAAGTGGACGCATTAAACTTTTGACAATTTAGACGAATTTCTAGAACGAAGTTCCTATTAAAAAGGGGTTCGTAAAAAGATTCATATTATGTATTCAAGAATTGGTACATCAAGATCTTAGAAAGTTTGAATATATCATGAGTACTTTAGTCATTTAAGCTTACAAGGGCATTATGGCTATTTTATCATACATGGGCGTTTTAGTAATTTATACCAACGAGACATAAACAGTCGCTCAGGAAATTCTATTTACTCATCACTTTTCCAGTCATGCATTCAGAGATTTCTATGATAAGATCTTTTGCGATATCAGATACATCCAGGGTTGTTCTGGTCACAATGGCCAACAAGGGCGTTTTGGTCATTTAACTATCAGAGGTGATTTTATAGTTTAGCCCAGTAATGATAAAATGACGATTTACAATAGTTAATATTTCCAGAAGTTTTTCAAGCCTCCAACTGTTCGAACTAACATAATCCTACCTTGCAGTACTAACTAACTCTTATATTAATATCAGGAGTGATTAACAGACATGAGCGTGCTTCCCAACACTTAAGGGCAGTTTAGCCCTTAGAGTTTCATTAGAATTCTCAGGGTTTCATCAAATGCATAATTGTATATTTAACTCAAGAGAGCATTTCAATCATTCTGAAAATTGGGATAAATTCACCGTTTTGTCAAATCTTACTATTTAGCACCTCTATCGTTTACGTACTCAGAAGAGATTAAGTCGTTCTAATCCCTTCGGCCCTTACAGACGGTTTACTCATTTTAGAACTTAAGGGTAAAATTGTTATTTTGATTAATTAAGAATTTCAGTGCTCGAAGGCACTACAGTATTTTTGGTCATTACGATCATTTCGACTAATTCATTTCTTACTGTCGTACGGATCAGCTTAAGAATACAACAATAATTCCAGTAATTTCACCTTTAGGCGTTTTACCTTCATGTGTTATACAGAGCTCGGGGGAAATTCAAGTTTCTTTTAGTATCACACATTTGAATAATGATGTCGAAGTCTTTTCCAAAAGAACATACATCTTGGGTAGTGTAATTTGCATAATCATGTCGAATGCAGATTTTAGGTCATTTCCTTTATCAGAGGGGTAGTTTAGTCATACTTATGCTCCAAGGGCATTTTCGTAATTTCATAATTAATAACTATCACTCCGTATCCTGGGTCTCGATTCTTACGCACTAATGATTGAGTTGCGAATTAACTGAATTTAATTATTAAAACTTCTAATATTGTTAGCCCATTAGTAATCTTATTCAGATAATTTGGTCTTATTAATATCCATACTTATTGCTCGAATCTGATTCAATTTAAGCAGAATTTACAGTATACGCCATCATAAGCATGCATGCGTTAACCGAATATCAACATGTTCATAAAGCATACAAGGGGTAGTAGTGTATTACCTTTAATTTTTGCTATATCTGTCAACCATGGTACTCCATTCGGTCAGTCTCGAACCTGAATACGATGTCCTCAACATCCCGAATACAAAGAACTTCGAATACCTTCAATCGCACAAATTCAAATTTCAGTCCTTATTCACAATGCTCATAATTGATTATTAAAAATACATAAGCAGACTCAACTTCAAGGTCTAATTCGGAGACTTTGGGGTTAGAATTTCATGAAACGGGCTTCAAAATCGAACTCAGGACGTCGAAAAACATAAAATAGGACTTTTCTGGAAAAGTTGACTTTTGGTCAACGATCAAAGTCAACGTTGACGTCACTGGTCCCAGGCTGTCTCAGCGAGTTAACTCACTGGTTGACTCAGACGAGTTGACTCATTGAGTTGACTCAGACGAGTTGACTCACTGGGTTGACTCGGTCAATGGGTCGGGTCGGGTCAGCGGGTCAACAAGGCTTGACCGAGCTGACCGGTTCAACCGGTCCAGCCGGTTCAGACCGGTTCGATCTACGTGGACCGGCTCTTACCTTAAAGAACCCAAAAGTCGCCGGACGGTCACCGGAACATCGCTAGAAATGTCCATTTCACGTCGTTTCTGCCGGAAAAATATGCAAATCATCAGGCCATAATTTTATTACATCTTTAGGAAACTAATTGACAGTGGAAACAAACCAAAACTCACCAGATTCGTCCTTAACCGTTCGAACACGTCGAAACAATGACGTAGCTCCGACGATGAGGCAAACCACGACGAACGGGTGAACAACAACATGGGTTTTGTTCGGCCTGCGACGGGGAGTCCAACGACGATGGTGGCACGGCGAACGGACGTCGACAACGGCCGTAATCGGTGAATAACCGTTCGATATAACCTAGGTTCTTTGAAATTTCTTCCTCGGATTTCTGGCGAACGGGGGCAGCGGTTGTGCGCGTGGCTAGAGGGGTTCCGGGCAGGCTTCAACGGAGATCACGATGGTGATGGCTTCAACGTCAGATAATTTGGTCTTATTAATATCCATACTTATTGCTCGAATCTGATTCAATTTAAGCAGAATTTACAGTATACGCCATCATAAGCATGCATGCGTTAACCGAATATCAACATGTTCATAAAGCATACAAGGGGTAGTAGTGTATTACCTTTAATCCTTTCTATATCGGTCAACCATGGTACTCCATTCGGTCAGTCTCGAACCTGAATACAATGTCCTCAACATCCCGAATACAAAGAACTTCGAATACCTTCAATCGCACAAATTCAAATTTCAGTCCTTATTCATAATGCTCATAATTGATTATTAAAAATACATAAGCAGACTCAACTTCAAGGTCTAATTCGGAGGCTTTCGGGTTAGAATTTCACGAAACGGGCTTCAAAATCAAACTCAGGACGTCGAAAAACATAAAATAGGACTTTTCTGGAAAAGTTGACTTTTGGTCAACGGTCAAAGTCAACGCTGACGTTAGCGGTCAAAGTTAACGCTGACGTCATGCTGATGTCACTGGTCCCAGACTGTCTCAGCGAGTTAACTCACTGGTTGACTCGGACGAGTTGACTCATTGAGTTGACTCAGACGAGTTGACTCACTGGGTTGACTCGGTCAATGGGTCGGGTCGGGTCAACGGGCCATCAGGTCGGGTCAACGGGTCAACAGGGCTTGACCGAGCTGACCGGTTCAACCGGTCCAGCCGGTTCAGACCGATTCGATCTACGTGGACCGACTCTTACCTTAAAGAACCCAAAGGTCGCCGGACGGTCACCGGAACATCGCCGGAAATGTCCGTTTCACGTCGTTTCTGCCGGAAAAATATGCAAATCATCATGCCATAATTTTATTACATCTTTAGGAAACTAATTGACAATGGAAACAAACCAAAACTCACCAGATTCATCCTTAACCGTTCGAACACGTCGAAACAATGACGTAGCTCCGACGATGAGGCAAACCACGACGAACGGGTGAACAACAACATGGGTTTTGTTCGGCCTGCGACGGGGAGTCCAACGACGATGGTGGCATGGCGAACGGACGTCGACAACGGCCGTATTCAGTGAATAACCGTTCGATATAACCTAGGTTTTCTGAAATTTCTTCCTCCGATTTCCGGCAAACGGGGCAGCGGTTAGGCGCGTGGCTAGAGGGGTTCCGGGCGGGCTTCAACGGAGATCACGATGGTGATGGCGGTGGACACCACCGTCGAGCGGTGGCCGAGATCCAGCGTAACAAAAGCCCTTGATTTTCCTTTTTTTGGCCGATTATTCAACGGAGATTTCACGGCACTCGACGTTGCCATTGTGCGAGTGGTGGCCAGGGGTCTGATCGGGGTGCGACGACGCTCCGTTTGCTGCCTGCGGTGACGTACACGGCCCCGAGATGAGTAAGATCGGATGGTGGTTGGAAGACGTGGAGGTTAGAACCTTCTCGGTTCTCTAAACTCTCAACAGACAGCAATAATTTTGGGTAGCTGAGGAGTCCAATCGAAAATCTATATTATTCTTTTGAACATACTCAACAAGTATAATTTAAAATCAACCCGAGTCAGACTTGGACCAAGAATGGTCTTGGCTCAAATGGCTAAGACCTTTACCCACATTGCTATAGGACAGGGGTTTAAACCCCCACAACCATAAATATTTCTTTCTCTTCAATTTTTTTATTTTATTTTTTTGTAACGTTTATTAGGGTGTTACATATGGTTGAAAGGGGATTTGAACCTATACCAATTGAGATGTGTATAATCACACAAATATTCGATATAAAGAAAAGAAATTCCATTAAAATATTCAAATATTTTTTCTTTTTCATATTTAAATTAAATTAAATATTTGATTTAAATATTTGATTTAAATATTTTAAATCGAATATTTTAAATCGAATATGTTCTTCTTTTTCATACTTTAAATATTCGAATTAATTTAAATACTTTAAAATTTTGATTTAAAATATTCAAATATATTTTAAACCGGAAAAACAAAATGTGTATTAAATCGAATATTTATTAAAATCGAATATTTGTATTAAAATTTGTAATAAAATGGAAAATTTGTAATAAAATTTATTAAACATTTTAAAAATATTTTTTAAATTGGAAAAGTAAAATTTGTATTAAATCGAATATTTTAAAGTATTTAAATTAAATCGAATATTGAAAGTATGAAAAAGAAAAAAATATTTTTAAAATATTTAAATCAAGTATTCGAATTAATTTAAATATGAAAAAGAAAAATATTCGAATATTTTAAATCGAATGTTTGTGTGATTATACACATTCCAAGTGGTCTAGGTTCGAATCCCCTTTCAATCATTTTTACTTTCTTCCCTATCATTTACTGCATTATAACTTATATATTAAATGGCGCAATTTGTTTCATAGAAGGAGGCTTGGTGTAGTGGTAAGGTTGTGGGTTAGAAACCTCTAGGTCCCAGGTTCAAACCACCCCATTTCCATTCTTCCAAATTTGCTTTATTTTTTTTAAACTGTCACCACTTGATTGGAGGAAGAAAAAAAAATTATAAAATAAAATATAAATAATTAAAGTCCTTCAATAAGGTGTTGACACGTGTCATCACTTAATTAATTTATTTTATTAATTTAAAATTAGGACTAAATTGGAAAAATATACAAATAACAAGGATTAAATGTGTAATTTTATAAAAGTTCTTTAACTGCCACGTCATCCTTCCGTTAGCCCTCTATTATTTTTTAACGGCAGTGGTCAAAATAGGTTAATTTAATAAGTTCGATGGTCTAATTGACGAGTTCGTTAGTTCAGTGGTCAAAATAGGAATCCCCAATTAGTTCGGTGGTCAATGGTATAGTTTACCCTATTAAAAATTTAAGGCATAATAATAAAATATGTCCCAACGTTTGGATGTTTTGTTATTGACACTTATTATTTTTTAAAGTAAATAACTCTAAAATTTTAATTTAGTTCAAATATGCCTTTGTTAGATAAAAATTGTCGATTAATTAACGTATCAATAGTTGATGTTGACTAAACTTACCACGTATACGTGTCAGTATCATATTTACTATGTATCAATATTATATTCAGCAGGTGTAAACATGATAAAAAAGGACTGAAGGCTAATTCTTTCGTTTGTTAAAAGGATCCGAGTTAGTATACGTTTTATAGGTAAAAATAGTACTCATAGAAATGATATGTACAGCTTTGTAGAGAGTAGAGACTAGTATAGTCTTGATTCGTTGTAGCAGTTTTTACTGCTTTCTTAGATAATAAAGTGAAAGCGAATCTTAACCACAATCATAATTGAACACATTTACTGTCAAAAGATTCAAACTTCAAACACAATCATTATTTAGCATAATAATTCACGTACAAATGTTTCTGCAAATTCTAGCCTACACAAACCAAAACTTCTCAAACAGAAGCACACACATACACATACACAGTAATAAAATAAAGTAGTAGAAGCAAATGGGAACCTCCCCCATTTGAAGAAACTGCTGAGATATTCCACATTTCCCTTAGATCCCTACAATCCAACAACACAGAAATCAAGATTAAACATAAAGAAAAAGAAAATATGGGAATCATTTTCTGCCCCACCAGTTAGAATGAACAAACACTTTATGAATCATATATCAGATGAAACGCCTGCAGGAAAAAAAGACTACCAAAAGAACATCCAAATTTAGAAATACTATAATACATGATACATCCCATCTCCTGCTAGATTTAGGTTTGACGCACCACTTTCCATATCACAACTATTTTACAGGTAACCAAAAATTCCATCTTAAACACCTTTTGCTTTTCTAAAACTAAGAGGGCTTTGCAGTTACTTGGGAGCTTCACTACTTACTTACAAGCTATGGATTCGAATAGCGGTATGTGCCCGGAATCGTTATTACGAAAAATAGTGGTTCGCAATTACCGCAATAACATATGTCACTTCTGCAACCGCAAATGCAATTTAAATCCTTTACAAGAGCTGAGAGAGAGAGTCGAGGAAACAAACCAGATGAATGGGAATCATCTTGATCATCCTTCTGCAATAATTTCAGCAGCCAAATCGTCGACCTCGTCTTTCATCAGTGTGGCCAGCATGTTGACCTTTTGAAGTTGGTGTTCAGTGAGTTGCAGGGCGTGAAGATTCGGCGGGCTCGAGTCGGATCGAAGTTTCAGCAGATTTTCGTCCATTTCCCCCATCAGCTCTGCTTGCACAGCCGTCGTCTCAGCTGCCAGTCCTGCAAGAAATTTAACCTTTTCCTTCCACTTTTTCTTTAATCGGAAAACAAAGATCAAAAGCAACGCGTTAGAAGAATTTCAGGATAGAAAAGAAATTCAAAAGAGATTAAGCATGAGTATTTGAAAGAAGAAAAAAAATAAAGTACAGGATCAGGCTTCGGTTGAAGCAGCTTCCGGTGGTTCTTTCCGGTAACCTTCCCTTCCATGTGCTTTTTTCCGGCCATGGCTTCTCCCTCCCTGCTACAAGTCAATGTTCTCTCTTTAGTCTTTACTTTATCCACCCTCAAGTTGCAGTGTTGTTTTTGTCCTTTTTATAGCCTTCCACATGTAGTATAATACTATGCATGTATTTGTACGTAGATCTACGCAAATAGCGCGATAGGGCGGTGAAACCGCGTGGATCCATCGCAAAATCGCGCGATTCGGGCCTATGGCTGCCTCTTATCTCTCCACTCTTAAAACCCTTTTTTTAAAATATTATTTGGTTCATTACTCAACTTGTAGGGGTGTGCACGTATGATATGGTCAAGAAGTTTCTAGAATAATACTGTCACAAAGACTCCATAATATTTGTTATCTGAACCTAATTGTTGTAACATTAAACAATGTTATAAAGATGGACAAACATATAAAAATACAGATAAATTAACTGTTATACAAACATACAAAAAACAATCAATAAAATAGATATAAAATAATTTCTGACAAATAAAAAAAATGAAATTAAAGAAATAAATGTTCTATCGTTCTAATTCCGTATTTTTAATTCTATATATTTTTTTAAATTTCAATCTTAGTTTAATATTGATAGCCATATATGTTAATTCAAATTATGTTAATAGTCGCCATACTATATACTAATTATGTATTTAATTCTTTTTTCTTCAATTTAATCGTTTTAGGTTCTTATAATTTAGTTATATTAATATTTTTTTTGAAATAATTTAATTACAATTTAGTTATATTAATATTGAATAATAGAAAAAAATAAGTGAAAAAACTATATTATTAGAGCTTCCGTGTGGACGAAGAAAAAAATTTAAGATCAAGGTTTCAAGTACAAATGGTCTATGCATAGAAAATTAGAAATGATGACATTACATACCATGTCATTATCTTTTTTATTAATTAAATTAATGAATAGATAAGCTTGCAAATTAATTTTCTTAAGAATTGTTTTAATATTTTTAAGAAAGTATTTTATATTTAATTGTGTAAATTAAACAAGAGATAACTAAAAAATACTATTGAATTAAAATAATTAAACGATATGTAATAAATTATTGTTTTACCTCTTATTAATCAAAATTAATCATTGGATAACTCGAAACTCTGCTTCTTAGTACGCCTATCACTCTGCTTCTTAGTACGCCTTTTTATGGTTTTTTACAGTTTAAATTTTTCCCGGCGTCAGATCCTGTTCGATTGAATTCTGATAGAGGCTGCTGTGGATGATGGCTTGGCTGTGTTGACGTTGGATGATGACGAAGATAGTGAGATCCAAATAGATGATAACACAGAGACTGTGAGAATTTCTTTCGACCTTTGTTTTGTAGGTCGGTTTGTAACCTCCAGTGTGATTCACTTCCAGTCCATGAGAAATACTTTGGCCAATCTATGGAAACCTCTAGGGGGAATTGCAATTTCAGATCTGGGTAATAATCGTTATCTATACAGGTTTTACCATAAGGTGAATTTAGAAAGGGTTTATGCAGGTGGACCTTGGCCTTTTAACTCCCATCTTCTTCTTCTTCTTCTTCTTCATAAACTTGAAAAAGGGGAAGATCCGATGATTGTTCCATTGAATACCAGTCCGTTCTGGATCTTAGTACGTGATGTTCCCCATGGATACATGTTGAAAAGTTTAGCAAAGATTTTAGGGAATTTCATTGGGGAGTTTATGGAATATGATGCTGTTGCGGTTTCTCTTGGATACAAGGGGACGATGCGGATTCGAGCAAGCTTTGATATTAGGAAACCGTTAAAGAGAAAGAAGAAAATGGCTTTAAACAATGGCGGATCTGTTTATGTCAGGTTCGAGTATGAAAAGTTACAGTTATTCTGCTTCGTTTGTGGAAGAATTGGCCATGGTGAATCTTTGTGTCCGATACGGTTAACAAAACCGAAGGAAGAAATAACATTCGAATGGGACATTAGTCTAAAAGCCCCAACCAGAAGAGCAGCGATGTTACAAAATAGTCGTTGGTTAATAGACGAAAAACTCCCACTCAATACTTCTCCATCGAATGTAGGAGCAACAAATCAGAATCCTTTCTCAAGTCCTTCAAGGAATCAACCTGTCACAGAGAATACCAAAGTTAATGAGAAATCTACGCTTAATATTGAGTCTGAATTAGTTGCTGCAGACAGAAGCCAAGGCAAACAATTGGAGGATCAAATTAGGGAGGGGACTCAAGCTAATTTTGATGTAATAATGACTACTGCGGATGAGAAGAATAGAACTGTCATCCCTGAAGGAATAAAACGTCCTCGAGTTTCGGTATCATTACCAGGAGTTTCAATTGATGATTCAAATGGTAACAAGACTAATCTATCGGCAGGCCCTAGTGAAGGGGTCAGCTGGACATTATGAAACTCCTAAGCTGGAACGTTCGGAGTTTGGGTCAATCCCGGACGGTCAATCGTCTCAAGAATATGCTTCGAGACATAAACCCAACTATAATTTTTCTAATTGAGACAAAATTACGGTGTAAAAGAATGGAAGGAGTTCGGAAATTATGTGGTTTTACCAATGGTATTGATGTTGCGTCGAATGGCCGAAGTGGTGGGCTCTCACTTGCTTGGAAAACTAACTCCCAAGTAAAGGTTCGCTCTTATTCTAATAGACACATTGATGTTATTTTTGAGGAAGATCTTGACGGTTTGTCATGGAGATGCACTGGTTTTTATGGTACCCCCGAGGTTGAAAATAAAGAAGCTTCTTGGGATTTATTGCGTAGTTTAGATGATATGCCTGATACACCCTGGCTTGTAATTGGTGATTTTAATGAATTATTACTTGCCTCGGAGAAGCAGGGTGGAAGACTTAGAAGTGACAGTCAAATGAACAGCTTCAGAACGGCTTTGACGGACTGTAATCTTGATGATATCGGATATAGAGGACGATGGTATACTTGGGAATGGGGTAGACTCTCATCCAATAATATACGTGAGAGACTTGATAGGGGTGTTGCAAATCCAACATGGTGGGAATTATTTACCGATTACCATCTTGATCACCTTGTACATTCTTTTTCCGATCACTGCCCACTATTGTTAACAACAGGCTTGAATGACCGATCAAGAAAACAAAAGCAGCATTTCAGATTTGAAGCCGCCTGGTTGCTAGATGAATCGTGTGAAGGGGAGGTTCTGAATTTGTGGAATTCATGTACTGGAAATATTCCTGATCGTTTGGCTCTGGTAAGTTTGGGGCTGGAACAATGGTTTAATAGAACAAAAAAGGAGAAGAAAATTTCTATTAAAGCTCTACAGCAACGTCTGAAGGAATTAAGTGACTCCCAACCCAATGAAGACAACCTAGAGGAAATTCTAGAAACTAAGCTTACCTTGAATATGGAGGCGGATCGGGAAGAAATTTATTGGGAACAGCGTGCCCGAGCCAATTGGCTTAAAAATGGTGACCGCAACACTCAATATTTTCACAGCTTTGCAACAAGCAGGAAACGGAAAAATAGAATTCGATGTCTACTTAATGATAGCAATGAGGAGATCCAATCTGAAGAAGGAATAGAAAAGATGGCAATGGATTATTTCAAAAATCTATTTACTACGCAGGGAGTGGCAGATCCTAGTGGTATTCTGGAAGGAATAAGTTCCCCAATTACGCAGACGATGAATTCTGAACTTACAAAGGAATTCACTTATGCAGAAGTATTGGGTGCTGTTCAATCGATGGGCCCATTAAAGGCATCTGGACCAGATGGGCTGTGGGCTGTTTTCTACCAGAGGTTTTGGCACATCATAGGCCCAGAGGTATCGGATTTTTGTATTTCGGCAGCAAAAGGTGAATACTCAATGGCTGAAATTAATACAACGCACATCGTGCTGATCCCTAAGGTACAAAACCCAACACGAATGTCACAGTTTCGACCAATTAGTTTATACAACGTTCTTTTTAAAATAATATCGAAGATGCTATCTAATCGGTTGCAAACTGTTCTTTCGTTCTACATTGATGAATCACAATGCGCGTTTATTCCTGGTAGGCTTAATACTGATAACATAATACTTGCATATGAGACTCTTCATTCGATGAAAAATAAAAAACTTGGGAGAAAGGGTACTTTTGCAGTGAAACTATACATGAGCAAGGCATATGATCGAGTGGAATGAGCTTTTATTGAACGGATCTTGAAGAAAATGGGTTTTGCTGATATTTGGGTCCAGTGGCTAATGAATTGTGTCACAACAGAGTCGTATGCAACTGTTACGAATGGGAACATCGTAGAGAAATATTGGGAGCTGCTTACCGGATAAGTTCGAACATTTTTCCCCCTTTGAAGCTGAAGCCCATGCTTTAATCTACGGGTTGGAGTTTGCCAGAGACTTAGGGTTTCTACAAATTGAAGTCGAAGGGGATGCGAGATATGTAATCAAGAAACTAAACGACACGAGATTAGACATATCAAAACTTCGACCGTTCATCATTGACGCAATACAAATAGCTCAGGGATTTCACCGTTGTCGTTTTACCTTCACTGGCCGAAATGGAAACACAGCGGCACATGCAATGGCAGATTTAGGCCGGCGAGACACTGAGGACCGGTTTTGGGTGGAAGAGGCACCACCAGAAGCTACATCGGCGACTGATTCTGACCGACGATACATCGACCCACCATGAATCTTGGCTCGATTTGTGATTTTTAGGGCAACACTCTTACACAGGCCCTTCTTTTACCTCCGTTGGCTCCGAATCTCTAATGGAAATCTTCATCTTCGAGTTGAATCGGTTTAGGATCATCTGGCTTCATTTAGTTTTTCCTCTCAACTTCCGTTTTTCTTTTCTTTTTCAGACACCAAGCCCTCTGTTTGACTTGTGGGCTACACCGCTTGGTTTCTTTTACTTTTCCTTTACGCTTTGTTTTAATTATCTATTGGAATAAACGTCGGATGGTACCACTTTTCAAAAAAAAATAATCATTGGATGAATAATGTATATAAAAATATAAATCCTTGTGAAGAAGTTATATTCTATAGAATCCGTTCTAAAAAATCAGAATACTGAAAAAAAATTGAAAAAGAAAACTACAACACTTTGTAGAACTTTCAAAACCATTTCTTAATCTAATTCACTAAAAGGAGGAGGCTAAATTTATTTTCAATATTAAGTCGAAAACTATATTTGAAGTAGACTATGTTAATACAAAATTAAATTTATATGGCTTTTGTATCAAACCTTTTTGATGAAAATAATCTATTAACTTTTTTAAAATTAATAATAGTAGTAGTTAGTTTTATTATTATTTTTTTAAATAAGCCGGCTGATATGTTATTACTAGACCCAAATCCTAATTATTGTTGGCCCATAGCGGGCGATACAAACAACAAAAGGAAACTGAAAACAAACCGACAGAATATTTAATAAACATAAAGGAGACAAAACAGTCCGGCAAGCATCCCTCCGGTCTAAGAAGATGAAACGACAGTGAAAATGGAGGTGCCAATGAAAACGGTGGGGAGCAAATGAAAGATACCCCAATCACAAAGTCAGCAACAACGAGAGCTTCTACGGCGGATCTATATGGCGACGATCCGTTTCGACTGCGATGAGAATCGAGGCCGGCGCGTCTTCGACCCAAAACCTATCCTCCGAGGCAGACGATCCCTCCTTCGCCATTAGGTGAGCAGCTGTGTTTCCAGATCTATGCGTGAACCGAAACTTACACCTAGTAAATGCCCTAGCTAACTCCTTGTCGGTTCTGATATAGGGGGAAATCTCAGATAAGTCGTGGCCGGTTGCTTGGAATTTCGAGATTACGGCCTTGGCGTCACCCTCCAAGATAATCGAGCTAAAGCCCAAATTCGCTGCAAATTGAAGACTGGCAACCGCCGCTATGGCTTCCGCCGCAAAGGAAGAGGCAATCTGACGGTGAGTACGGTAACATGCACCCATTAAATTCCCTTCCTCGTTTCTAATTACAATTCCAGAGCATGACTTATACTCATTCCCCTTAAATTCTGCATCAAAATTAACTTTTACGGCCGGAGCACTGGGTGGGATCTAGAGGCTATCGCAACCCACAGAGGAGGACGGTGAAGATAAGCCCACAACATCCAAATCACAGCAGTAACTACGAACGAAGGTAAAAACTTCACCTGTAGATTGAGCTTTCCCTTCATGTAATAATTTATTTCTCGCAAACCATAATGCTCATATCGTTATTACAATTTCTCGTCGTTTCGAACTTGAATTGTGGTAAAAAAATCCAGGCCCACCACTCCTTGAAATCTGTGTAACTTCCATTATTTGACCAATGTATGTTGAGAGAATTCCACACTTGCCTTGCAAACGAGCAATCTCGGGCAATATGGATTGTTGACTCTATGGAGCTGTTGCACCGAAAACAAATAGGCTCATGCGCAATTCTCCTATAGCACAAATTTTCTTTCGTAGGTATATAGTTATGGATGAACTTTCAGACTAGGATCTTAATCTTAGCAGGGCAATTAATTTGCCATAGTTGCTTAAGCATAGGATGAGTTGTTGTGGATAAAGACCCGAGTGACATTAAGAGTTTATATCCACTTCTGACTGAGTATGTACCTGAGCGTTCACCCACCCACACCTGCATATCAGGTGTTGGAGTCATTGGTAACGGTATCTTCAGAATATCCCTTGCGTCTGTAGAGTTAAAATTATCATTGATAAGGTCAATGTTCCACTGATTAGTATCCTGGATTATAATATCAGAAACCATAGAAATAGTAGAAATATGGGGTGACGTGATTAGCCGTTTTGACGGGCCCGGAAGCCAGAAATCATTCCAAACCGATACATTAGTGCCCGACCCAACTCTTCACTTTAGCCCTTCCAAAAGTAAGCCTTTAGAGCTCCAAATGCTCTTCCATATAGAAGATGGCCGCGAGCCCAAACCAGAATCCAAGAAAGAGCAGTCTTTGAAATACTTAGCCTTCAGAAGCCTAGATACAAGGGAAGACGGGTTTGAGAAAATCCTTCAAGCCTGTTTTGCAAGAAGGGTTATGTTAAACTTTGAGAAATCCCTAAAGCCCAAACCCCCCTACATCTTTTAATTGGCACAACAAAGCCCATTCACACCAATGTATACCTCTTTTCCCCTATGACCTTTGCCACCAGAAACGAGCTTCCACCGATTCCAACTCCCGACAGAAAGATTTCGGTAGGAGGAAGCAAGACATGGCGTACATTGGAAGAGCCTGAAGGACTGATTTAATAAAGACCTCCTTCCCTCCAACAGATAAAAAACGTGTACTCCAGCTCTCGGAGCAACTGTTGAAGCGATCATGTAAACTCGAAAACGCTCCTTTCTTATTACGGCCCACAATAGCTGGTAAACCAAGATACTTTTCAATATTATCCGTACTAGACACCCCAAGGATACGCTACACATCTTCAGGATTATAGGAAATCACATTAGTTGAGAAAAAGACACCCGATTTCTCAAAATTTACCAGCTGCCCAGAGGCAGCAGAATAATGATTCAAGGCCGTCTTGATGTTGTTAGCTTCTACCGCTGTTGCCTCACCAAAAATAAGGCAATCGTCAGCAAATAACAAATGATTAACACAAGGGGCGTTTCTTGCAATACGAACACCCGAAATCTTGCCCTCCAAGGCTGCAGTACGAAGCAAAGACGATAGGCCCTCACTACACAGAAGGAAGAGATACGGGCTCAATGGATCACCTTGGCGTAATCCTCTAGTTGCAGTAAAACGGTCTCCACAAGCATTATTCAGAATGACTGAGTAGGAAGTAGTGGAAATACAGTTTAGAATGCGATTAATCCATAATCTAGAAAAGCCAAGCCGAGACATCATGGCATCCAGAAATTGCCATTCCACCCTATCATAAGCTTTGCTCATATCCAGTTTAAGAGCAAAAGACCCCCTCTTACCAGTACGCTTTGATTTTAGAGAGTAAAGGATTTCATAGGCCCCTATGATATTATCTGTTATCAATCTACCCGGAATAAAAGCACTATGGGCTTCGTCAATACAAATATTTAAAACAGCCTGAAATCTATTAGCTAAGACTTTAGCAATGATCTTATATAGAACATTACACATGCTTATGGGCCTAAAATGGGACATAGAAGAAGGATTTTTGATCTTAGGGATAAGAACAATCAGAGTATGGTTAATAGAAGATAGTACCTCATCTCCACGTAATATAGCAATGCAAAATTGCGCAACATCTTTGCCAATAATGTGCCAGAAACGTTGGTAAAAGATTGCACCTAAACCATCTTCCCCTGATACTTTAAGAGGACTCATTGACTTAACCGCATTCAAAACCTCCTCTACCTCAAAATCTCTATCAAGTGCAGCATTCATCTCGGGGGTAATGCAATGTGAGACCCCCGCAAGAACCGTATCAACTGAAGACAAAACTTGAGTGGAGAAAAGGTCTTGGAAATAATTCCGAGCCATATTAGCCAACGAAACATCATCTTCAATCACTCTACCTTCCTCGTCCAACAAATTGGAAACCCTTTTCTGCCGTCTTCTTTCAGTCGCATACTTATGAAAAAAGGATGTGTTGCGATCACCACTCCGAAGCCAGTTAGTACGGGCCCTCTGCTCCCAATAGAGCTCCTCTTTGTCCAACTCGGCATTCAGAGCCAATTGCACATCCAAACTTTCATTCAGAATATCATCTGTGGGCTGCGCTTCAGACAGTTCTTTAAGGCGTTGCATCAAATCCGTCTTAGCTCTCCTTTTGCTCCGTTTTCTGTTAGACATCCAGGCCTGAAGACCCTTTTTTAGCACCTCCAACCTGGTAAGAAAGTGCTCATTTGAAGTTTCCCAAAGACGTCTAACTTCTTCCTCACAATTGTCTTCCAGCAACCAATTTGATTCAAACCGGAAAACCCACTGTCCTTCCTGGGCTCTCACATTTGTATCCAATAATAAAGGACAGTGATCAGAAAACGAGTGAGTGAGGTGTGACATTCTAAATTGTGGAAAGAGATCCCTCCAGAGGCTATTAGCGACACCCCTATCCAACCGTTCTCTAACGTTGTTCTCAGAAAATCTCCCCTTTTGCCAAGTATACCATACTCCCGAAAAACCCAAATCCGATAGAAGACAATCATCCAAAACAGCACGAAAATTACTCATTTGGCGATCATTACGCAATCGTCCACCTTGCTTCTCATAACTGTATAATATTTCGTTGAAATCCCCAATAACTAACCAGGGGATATTCGGGCAATCGTTTAGTTGCCGCAACAAATTCCAGGCTTCCATACGATTCCCAACCTCCGGAGCACCATAGAACCCCGTGCAATGCCAAGAAAGCCCATCAGAGTCGTCCTCAATTATAACATCAATATGACGGGCCGAGAAAGAGTGTAAAGATATCTTGCAATTTGCTTTCCACCCAATGGCTAGACCGCCACTACTACCTACAGAACTAACTTCAATACCAAACGGGTAACCCAAACTGCGGCGTATATTCGCCATTTTATTGTCATAAATTTTCGTTTCCATAAAGAAAATTACATCGGTCTTTAAGTCTCTTAGGACATGCCTGAGACGACGCACAGTCCGAGGTTTCCCCAAACCCCGGACATTCCAACTAAGAAGCTTCATTGGTCCCGTCGGACCTGGTCTGCCAGGTCGGCCAATAAAGCATTTGAGTAGCCCATATCACGAGCCAGACCATCCCCAAAGTTTCCTTGGGCAACACTGTCAGGTACATCTATCACATCCTTACGAGCCCGCTTATGCCCATCTAGCTGTTCAATTGGGCTTTCCTCAGCCTCCAAGCCCATTTAGACGTCCATAACCAGTGTAAGAGCCAATACATTTCCCCTTAAGTTTCCATAAGAGGGCAATGGATAAGCTTCATCCTTTCCGCCATTACCGCTAGTAGATATGGAAGTAGATCCCTTGATGCTCGATGGGATAGGATTACAACCAGCCCTTTGGATTTTCTCCCCCGATATTCCGCACGATGATTCCAGATTAGCAGAAATCAAGGTTGAGTCCTCGCGAAGCCAAACACTGCTCACCGCTGGCCTCCTTGGTGGTGCGCGAAGCGAGATATCCCAGTGAAACTCGATGTGCTGCGGATCCAGACGCAGCCTAGCCGAACAGAAACTTTCACCATGTCCCAACCTCCCACATAAAAAAACAGAAAGTCCGAATTCGCTCGTATTGAAACCGGACGTAAACTTGGTTCCCATTCTTCATCACAATCTTTTTCCTGCGTTTTAACGGTTGCCTAGTATCAAAGAAAACCCTGAAGCGCATAATACGTGAGTAGCTGGACGGGGACAGCTTTGTATCGTACTCCAAGAATTGGCCAACGAAGTTCCCAAGAGATTTAGCTATCCCTTCCGACATAAACCCAAAAGGAAGATCGAGAACTTGGACCCACAATTTCACCAGATGTAGAGGAGTGCACAAGGGATCTTCCCCCTCCTGAAGTCGATGAAGGATCAACAAGTGTGAATTAAAGAACCAAGGAGAGCCATTATCGATTCTGTCAACGTCCACTGGGTGAAATAGCCTAAACAAAAAACGACCCTCTCCTAACTCCGTGATCGAAACACCACCCAAAGGCTTCCAGACATTCGCCAAGGTATTTCTCATAGATTCAAAATGTATAACACTAGATGTCACAAAAAGACCCACAAAGCAATGAAGAAAAGAGACAGGAGGAGGCAACACATCAGTCTCAACCTGGAGTGCATCATCTTCCTTATCATCAATCACCAAGTTTGCCAAATGATTCGTAACATCAGCCATTACCGCCGATCAGAAACTAGAAAACGTGTCAAAAGACAGACAGACTCCGCGTAGTTTTATTGAATAGAGATGAAATATAGTAAAACTGTAAGAAACATTTTATAAAAACTGGAGTATATTAATTATGTTAACAAGTTATTTTCTTTAAAACTATTAAAGTGCATCAACTAGTCACTAAATAATAAAATAAGAATATAAGACCATACAAAGAAATGTTATTAAAATCAACCAAACAACTTATAAAAATATTAGATATAAATAAACACCATTACCACGACAAAGATAAACACCATCAATAAAGGGGAACAAAACATGTTTCAACTTAAAAAATTTAATCTTATTTCAAAATTTGAGTTAACTCAAATTAGTGGTTTCAATTTTGAGTTTGACTCAAGTTTAAATTTTAAAAGTTTAAATAACCAAAAAACTGAATACTAAAACTACGTCTTTTTATCTTTAGCTAAATAATTTGTTTGTTTTGTGAATTGATTTCTAATATATATTGTTTCTTCAATTCCTCATTCATTTTAGGTTTATTTTGACATGTAACTTCAATTCTTTGTTTTAACAAACTCATTTTACAATCAGTCGCTTAATTTTATGTTTTGTTCATGCATTCGGTAACTCTTTGCAAATTTTTCATCTCACCAATTTATTAAATATTCTTTTATACTTAGGAATGGTAATGAGATGTGACAGATTAATTTTTTTGGTCGTCTCGATCTTAACCCAAAAAATAAAGGTCTCTATCTAAAATCCCACCAGCCTCAAGTTTTGGAGGCTTTCCACACCCCGAATTTTAAAGTAAAGATTTGTCCCCAACCACACACCCCGAACACGTTTGTTTTTTAGCATCTCACACTTAATTAATTAATTATTAGAAATAGCTAAACTATTTTATTAACCAGCGATGGTACAAAATAATAACGAGACTATTGGAAACATAAACACCTAAACAGAAAAGGTAAAACAATTGAAAGTTTCAATAATAATTGGAACTCAACAGTCTCTTTATTTGTTGAAACATGAAAATCTAAAAGTAAATGATAATAAGCAATATTAGAAAAGAATAATAACTAAAAGGAAAAAACAACAACAAACCCTAATTCTCTAATTCTTTAATTGGAAAATTCTACAACGCTCGACGAGCACCGATGAGCACCATTAACGACGAGCACCGATGAACACTATTAGTTTAATTTATAATGATTTAAAATCTAAATGACACAATGTATAATTATAACTTATTTAAAAATCAAAAGATAAATTAATTAAAATACACTATTTTATTTTTAATTTTCTTTTAAACATAGATCAAAATACCTATCTACCCTTAAATTACAAAACCCTAATTTTTGTTCATTTAAAATTCAAGCTGTCGATGTTGTCGCCGCCGCCTCTACCTCATGTCGTGACGGTGTTAGTTCTCTATTTTGGTTGTTCTTTTCTTGCAAGTTCCAAACCTATATTGGTTTCGAAATGCTTACAATTTGATCACCAAAAACTGTAACCAATTCTGCAACGATGCTTGCATCAGGTTGACTGGGAATTCAATCCCAAGCTGGGTTAATCGCCTAGCTAGAATTGGTAAGACTGATAAACACTGCTTTTATTTGTTAATTTTATTCATGCGAAAATGAGTTGTTTTCATCCAATTTTACTGTTTTAAGCTGCCATGAAAACTGATCGCAGCTGGAGGTAGAGGCGGCGACAATGACGGCTTGAATTTCAAATGAACAAAAGGGTTTTATAATTTAGGGGTAGAGATATTTTGATCTATGTTTAAAAAAAATTAAAAATAAAATGATATATTTAATTAATTTACCTTATAAATTTTAAATAATTTATAATTATACGTTGAGTCATTTAAATTTTAAATCTTTATAAATTAAATTAACAGTGCTCATCGGTGCTCGTCGTTAGTGGTGCTCATCGAGCGCTGTAGACTCATCCTTCTTTAGTTTTATGCAGTCGTTCATCATCTTTTCACTGTTGAGTGTTGAATGTAACTTTTTTCTTTCCTTTAATTGGTGGCCGACAACCAATTTTATTATTGGTTGTTGAGCACCGATTTTTTTTGTTTTTCTTTCTTTTTTTATAAAAAAACTCTGTCTTTGTGGCACACATCTTTTTTGTCCTCGTGACAAGCATTTTCTTATGTCATTATGACATTTTTGTGGTTCGTTTTAGTTGTCCTTGTGGCATAATTTTAGCATACCCTAGCGGTCATTTGTTGCTCGCATAGAGATTTTGACGACGCTAGTTTCTGATTATGATTTTTTCGGTGGTCATAGAAAGTTAAATCCCCACTCGGTTGATGGTTGTTTCCTGATATAATCAGTCCTAGGTAGTGAAACATTATGTCTGATAGTTTGGGTCGCTCACTACTCCTTTTTCATCCGTTATGCGTCTCGATTGGATAAAGACAAGGAGATCTACAGAAGCTTCTAAATTTTGATGACATGTTTATCTCTATGGAAATATTCATTTTTCTTTGTTTTTGGTTATAAGAGATTTTGGTTGATTAGTCTCAATATTCTCCTTATTAGATGCGTGTAATTGTAATATTTTTTATAATTTTAATAAAAATTCAATGGCAATTATAAAAAAAAATGACATGGAATTTCAATTTGAAACTAAAAAAATTAAAAGCATCGAAATAAACTGAAAATGTTTATTCTCTCTTGTAATCATATAAGAAAAATTCATTGATAAAAAAATATAAAAATATTAATAGGCAAAACGATCGGTCAATTCAAAAGGATAAAAAATAACAATTTTTTTGTTATTTTTCAGTGTTTTTTATGTTAAAATATTAAAAATTAAATTATAAATTTTAATTATAAATTTTAAATTTTAAACCATAAATTCTAATTATATGAAGAAAAATATTGATTTAACTTGGGTTAACTATACCATTGACCACCGAACTAATTAGGGATTCCTATTTTGACCATCGAACTAACGAACAAGTCAATCAGACCACCGAACTTATAAAATCAACCTATTTTGACCACCGCCGTTAAAAATCTAACGGTGAAGTGACGGAACTGCCACGTGGCAGCTAACGGGAAAAATTTAAAATTACACATTTGGTCCCTTTTATTTACACATTCTTTCAATTTAGTCCCAATTTTAAATTAATAAAATAATAAATTATTTAATTAGGTAGTGACACGTGTCAACACCTTATTGGAGGACTTTAATTATTTAGATTTAATTTTATTAATTTATTTTCCTCATCCAATCAGGTGGTGGCATGTGTCACCACCTATTTAAAGGAGAAAAACAAAGTTAAGCATGCATGCCATCCAAGGGAATCAAACCTGGGTGGTGTAGGTGCAAAGGCAGTGGCTAAGCCACTGCACCAAGCACAACTTTGTGCTTTAAATCACCCAACTTAATATATACCTCTTATTGGTTTCTACATTTATAAGTCAAAATCTCAAACCTTAAACACTAATTTCACATATATAACCCTAAACCTTAAACCCTAAATATTTTAAATTAATTTTACACTAAAAATTTCAAATTAATTTTACATATATAAATCATAAACCCTAAACCCAAACCCTAAAGTGCAATTTGAAATATTTGGTGTGAAATTAATTTGAAATATTTAGGGGTTAAGGTTTAAGGTTTATATATGTGAAATTAATTTGAAATTTAGCGTGAAATTAATTTGAAATATTTAGGGTTTGGGTTTAGGGTTTATGTATGTGAAATTAATTTGAAATGTTTAGTGTAAAATTAATTTGAAATATTTAGGGTGTATGATTTAGGGTTTAGGGTTTATATATGTGAATTTAATTTGAAATGTTTAGTGTAAAATTAATTTGAAATATTTAGGCTTTAAAGTTTAGGGTTATATATGTGAAATTAGTGTTTAGGGTTTGAGATTTTGACTTATAAATGTAGAAACTAATAAGAGGTATATATTAAGTTGGGTGATTTAAAGCACAAAGTTGTGCTTGGTGTAGTTACACCTACACCACCTAGGTTCGATTCCCTTAGATGGCATGCTTGCTTAACTTTTTTTTTCTCTTCTAAATAGGTGGTGACACCAATAAGGTGTTGACACATGTCACTACCTAATTAAATAATTTATTATTTTATTAATTTAAAATTAGGACTAAATTGAAAGAATGTGTAAATAATAGGGATCAAATGTGTAATTTTAAAATTTTCCCATTAGCTGCCACGTGGCAGTTCCGTCACTCCACCGTTAGATTTTTAACGGCGGTGGTCAAAATAAGTTGATTTTATAAGTTTGGTGGTCTGATTGACGAGTTCGTTAGTTCAGTGGTCAAAATATGAATCCCCAACTAGTTCGGTTGTCAATGGTATAGTTAACCCATTCAACTTTACTAGTAGAAGGAGAAAAAATGATTTACCTTGAAAAGGTCAAATGAATTGAAAAAGAGAAAAGTCTGAGAAAATCCCTAAAAGGCTAAAACCTTATAGGGTAATCTATACCATTGACCATCGAATTAATTGATGATTTCTATTTTGACACCGAACTAACGAACTCGTCAATCAGACCACCGAATTTATTAAATTAACATATTTTGACCACCGTCGTTAAAAAAATAACAGAGGACTGACGGAGGGTTGGCGTGGCAGTTAACGAACTTTTATAAAATTACACATTTAATCCTTGCTATTTACAAATTCTTTCAATTTATTCCTAATTTTAAATTAATAAAATAAATTAATTATTTAATTAAGTGATGACACATGTCAACACCTTATTAGAGGACTTTAATTGTTTACATTTGATTTTATAAATTTATTTTCTTACTCCACGTGTCACCACTTGGTTGAAGGAAAATTAAGCAAATTTAGAAGAATGGGGATGAGGTGGATTGAACTTGGGATGTGTGGGTTTCAATCACACACCTTTACCACTACACCAAGCCTTTCTCAATGACATGAATTGCGTCATTTAATATATATGTTATAATGCAGTAAATGTTAGGAAAGAAAGTAAAAATGGTTGAAAGGGGATTCGAACCTAGACCACTTGGGATGTTGTAGAACTAATGTTTTGATATAATAATTAAAAAATGTTTTGGACAAAGTTAAAAAGAATTCAAAACCATTTCTAAGTACAAACAACTTGAAACTATGTTTATGGGATATTTTAAAAAGGGTTTTAAGTGTTTTCAAAACCAAATTCAACAAAACCATCAAGGCGTTTCGAAACGCCCCTATGTGTTTCGATTCGGGTCTTTACAGTGGCAAAATATTTCGAAATGGGCTTTAATCTGGGTGAGATTTTTGCATAGGGTTTCGATACGGCCTCTGTCGTTTCGATACGCTTATGTGGCACTAACCTCAACGGTCATAAAACCCAACGGTTATTTTCCAACTACCTTTTAAATGTAGAGCGTTTCAATACGGGAACAAGCGTTTCGATACGGCCAAGGGCGTTTCGATACGGGTATTGCATCAGACTGCAACGGCTCTTTCTATTTCAAGAGTGTTTCGAAACAGGGTTGAGCATTTCGAAACGGGGAGCTGCAAAACTGCATTTATGGTGGGAAATGAAGTCTCTAACGGCTCCAATTCAATCACAACGGCTAGTAACGACTACAAACTCAATAAGAAGTATAAAAGGGACCTCCAAGCATCAAGTAGTGGTTAATGATTCAATTGTAATACAACATATGATCAAAATGTGTCTTGGTGCTTAAGTGTCAATTCTTTGTATAGACAAACACTAGTGAGCCAAAAATGTTAGATTTGCTCAAGTGTTTTAGGATTGTGTGAGAGCTTTATTGTGCAAACAAATACCTATTAGAGGGATTTGAGTTTGCTTATCTTTATCTCTTTGTAAATAGGGGTTGATCAATGCTTTGGGTAGAAAGCTTGATCAGTTTGTAAGGGTTTCCTCCTAAGCCTAGAAAAGGGGACGAATCAATAGTGGATTGATTGGAAATCCTTAGTGGGAAGCTAAAGTAGTGGATGTAGACCTTGGTTAGAAGGTTGAACCACTATAAATTATCTTGTCTTTATCATTTTTAGCTTCTACACCTCTATCACCCAAAATTTCATTTCTTCACCACTTGACGAGCAAGAACGGTTGAAGGAATCGAACACTGTAAAACCCAACAATTGGTATCAGATCTTGGCTCAATTGAAGAGGATTAACATCCTATTGAGAGGATTCGGGAAGCTTGATCAACATTTCAAACATCTGGTTCAATGGCGCAATCCATCGACAAACCGTCATTCTTCGACGGAACACACTATGCCCATTGGAAGACAAGAATGAAGTTCTTCATAAAGTCAAGGGACTACAAGCTTTGGGACATAGTAGAAGATGGTTCGTTCGTGCCTCAACAAGGCAAGGCAGATTGGAGTGCCGAAGATTGCAAGAAGATGGAGCTTAATTACAAAGCCTTGCACATCTTATTTTGTGCATTTGGCCCAAACATCTATGAGAAGATGTCTTCTTGTGAGAGTGCCAAGGAGGTATGAGACAAGCTTGAAGTCACATACGAAGGAACCAACGAAGTAAAGGAGACCAAGATCGAGCTCCTCAACCTAGCGTATGAAAACTTCAAGATAGATCTAGAAGAGAACATCAAGAAGATGTTTGATAGGTTCTCCACTATCACCAATGGTCTCAAAGGCTATAGAGAAGCCATCTCGGAAGAGAAACTTGTCCGAAACCTCATCAACTCCTTTCCCGAGTCATGAGACTCAAAGAGGACCGCCATCATCGAAGCTAAGAATTTGAAGACCTTGAAGCTTGATGAACTCATGGGGTCATTTCTCACTCACCAAATTATGAAGAAAAATAAAGAAGATGAGAAGAAAAGGGAAGAAATTAGAGCTGTGGGGGAGAAGAAGCTCAAAGGGCTTGGCATCAACACAAATGTCATTGCTCTCAAATCCTCCACATGCCATCATGTAAATTCAAGTTAGAAGGAGGATGAAGAAGAAGAGATAGTTCACCTCTTCAAGAAGTGTACCTCTTACATGAAGAAAGCCTTGAAAGAGCTTGAACGAGAATCTATGAAAAAGAAGAGGGCAAGCACTTCAAGCCATAAGAAGAAGACATGTGTGGCTACTTGGAGTGATGAGGCCAACCTTTGCCTTATGACCATCGAAGAAGATTCAAGGGTAACTTCTAATTCATCTACTTCTTGTTCATATTCTTTTGATGAATTACAAGATGCCTATGACGATTTGGTTTTAGAATTTAAAAATCACATTTTAAAAAACAAGAAAGTAATCTCAAATTTAAAAATTCAAAATAACTTGATTTCTAAAACCAAACTTGAACTTGAAGCAAAACTCAATGAGTTTGAACAAAAATGTTTTGATTTACGAAATTTGCTTCATAAAGTTCAAGAAGAGAAAATTTTAATTTCCAAAGAGCTTGAAAAGAAAAATAATATTGGAAAATTAAATTTTTATGTAAGACAATCTAGTGCCCCTAGATTTGTAAATGGTAAATGTTTTAGAAGTATTGGGGTCCCAAAAGGATTAAGTACTTCAACAAAAAAGGATGAAATTGAAAAATGGATTCCTAGGGGGACTAAGTTTTGTGCTACTAACGTCTATGGATCCAAAGTAATTTGGATACCAAAAATTACTTGATTATCTTATGATAGATGTGATGGAGAGTGATCAACAAGTCAAACATTGAGGGGGAGCTCCATGCACACAAAGAAAGACACTTGAAGAAGGAAGGTTTCACATCTCTTCTTGTAGTCAAGTGTGGTAAAAAATCTAGTTGTTTTTTTTAATTTGATTTATTTTTTAAACTAGATTATGACATATGTTGGACTAACATTATGATGATGCTTTGAGTAAGGGGGAGCCATTTTAAAACCAAAATTCTAAATTTTTGTCATATTTTCAAACCTCCTAAGTTATTTTGAAATTAATGACTTTTGGATTCTTTTTTATATAACAAAAAGAAGAGAGTTTGGTTTGAAAAATTGCATTTTCAAATGAATAAGGGGGGTTTTACTTTATTTTAACTTTTTCATCTCTTATTCACATTTTTAAACTTAAAGGGGGAGAATCCCAAACAATTTTTCAAGTTGGTTTTATTATATCAAAAATGGGGAGATTGTAGAACTAATGTTTTGATATAATAATTAAAAAATGTTTTGGACAAAGTTAAAAAGAATTCAAAACCATTTCTAAGTCCAAACAACTTGAAACTATGTTTAAGAGATATTTCAAAGGGGTTTAAAGTGTTTTCGAAGCCAAATTCAACAAAACCATCCAAGCGTTTCGAAACCCCCTAGGTGTTTCGATACGGGTCTTTACAGTGGCAAAACGTTTCAAAACGGGTTTCGAAACAGGCTTTAATTTGGGTGATATTTTTGCATAGCGTTTCGATACGGCCTCTATCGTTTCGATACGCCTATGTGGCATTGACCTCAACAGTCATAAACCCCAACGACTATTTCTCAACTACCTTTTTAATGTAGAGCGTTTCAATACGGGAACAAGCGTTTCGATACGGACAAGGGCGTTTCGATACGGGTGCTGCATCAGACTGCAACGACTCTTTCTATTTTAAGAGTGTTTCGAAACGGGGAGCTGCAGAAATGCATTTATGGTAGGAAATGAAGTCTCCAACGGCTCCAATTCAACCCCAACGACTAGTAACGGCTACAAACTCAATAAGAAGTATAAAAGGGACCTCCAAGCATCAAGTAATGATTAATGCTTCAATTGTAATACAACATATGATCAAAATGTGTCTTAGTGCTTAAATGTCAATTCTTTGTATAGACAAACACTAGTGGGCCAAAATTGTTAGATTTGCTCAAGTGTTTTAAGATTGAGTGAGAGCTTTATTTTGCAAACAAATACCTATTAAAGTGATTTGGGTTTGCTTATCTTTATCTCTTTATAAAGAGGGTTTGATCAAGGCTTTGGGTAGAAAGCTTGATCAGTTTGTAAGGGTTTCCTCCTAAGCCTAGAAAAGGGGACGAATCAATAGTGGATTGATTGAAAATCCTTAGTGGGAATCTAAGGTAGTGGATGTAGACCTTGGTTAGAAGGTTGAACCACTATAAATCATCTTGTCTTTATCATTTTTAGCTTCCACATCTCTATCACCCAAATTTTCACTTCTTCACCACTTGGCGAGCAAGAACCATTGAAGGAATCGAGCACCGTAAAACCCAACAAATGTGTATAATCACACAAACATTCGATATAAAGAAAAGAAATTCCATTAAAATATTAGAATATTTTTTTTCATATTTAAATTAAATCAAATATTTGATTTAAATATTTTAAATAAAATATTTTAATAATATTTTCTTCTTTTTCATACTTTAAATATTCGACTTAATTTAAATACTTTTAAATTTTGATTTAAAATATTCAAATATTTTAACAAATATTTTTTAAACTGGAAAAATAAAATTTGTATTAAATCGAATATTTATTAAAATGGAAAATTTGTAATAAAATTTATTAAACATTTTAATAAATATTTTTTAAATTGGAAGAGCAAAATTTGTATTAAATCGAATATTTTAAAGTATTTAAATTAAATCAAATATTTAAAGTATGAAAAAGAAAAAAAATATTTTTTAAATATTCGATTTAAAATATTTAAATCAAGTATTTGAATTAATTTAAATACGAAAAATAAAAATATTCGAATATTTTAAATCGATGTTTGTGTGATTATACACATCCCAAGTGGTCTAGGTTCGAATCCCCTTTCAATCATTTTTACTTTTTTCCCATAACATTTACTGCATTATAACATATATATTAAATGGCACAATTCATGCCATTGAGAGAGACTTGGTGCAATGGTAAAGGTGTGGGTCTGAAACCCACATGTCCTAGGTTTGATCCACCCTAGCCCCATTCTTCCAAATTTGCTTAATTTTCCTTCAACCAAGTGGTGACACATGTCATCACTTAATTAATTAATTAATTTATTTTATTAATTTAAAATTAGGACTAAACTGAAAGAATGTGTATATAGCAAGGATTAAATGTGTAATTTTATAAAAGTTCGTTAACTGCCATGTCAGTCCTCTGTTATTTTTTTTAACGGAGGTGGTAAATAGGTTAATTTAATAAGTTCGGTGGTCTGATTAACGAGTTCGTTAGTTCGGTGGTCAAAATAAGAATCCCCAATTAGTTCGGTGGTCAATAGTATAGTTTACCCAACCTTATATATCATACAAAGTGTATATATGGCCAGGTAGTTGATTTTAAACTCTAACTTTGATTCCATTCGAATCCAACTATTTTCTCACTAAACCCACCCCGACTCCCTATATCCATTTTTTAATTCGACTTAACGGGTCGGGTCAAGAACTTATTGAGTTGAGTTCAAATATTTATTAAATAACATTATAAATTTTACTTATACATGTGTAAAAGAATATAGGTTACCTGCTTCTGGAAATGTAGCATGGTCAAGAGTCGTTATCCGAAACTCAGTCGGTGAGGTTATGAGGGCAGGGAGGAGGGTTACCTATCACGTCCCGTCGGCCTTTTATGCGGAGGCGGTGGCGGCTCTTCATGCGGTTGTCTTTTTGTCCGATCTGGATTTTCGGCGAGTACTTGTTGAGGGGACTCCCTTTCCGTCATCAGAAAGTTGCAGTCTTCGACACAAGATTGCTCGGTGATTAGTGCGATAATCCATGAGATTAAAGAACGGGCAAATTCATTTGAAGAGATTTTCTTTCAACATACCTTTCATCCGTCGAACCTGGTGGCCCATCTTGTTGCGGGTGATGTTCGTTTTAACTCCGGTGATCACTTTTGGGTTGAAGAAGTCTCCGATTGCGCAGAACAGGCGGTAGAAGCCGATCGCCCTCCGTCAAGCTGATAGTTGTTCCAGTTTCTGTCCAAGAGTCCGTTTGCATGTACCGATATACGCTATTGGGATCGTATCTCCTCTGTTGCTTCATCGTTTCGTTTTCCCACTAAATCTGGTTTAGAGGTGTGCGTTTTAGCCTTCTTATGTGTCTCAAAGCTTCTTTTGTTTTAGTTGCCGTTCTATGACCGGCTTAGTGAATTAAGTTTGTCGTTTTTCTTTCCTGTTCTTTTCTTTATAACAAATCAAAGGCTTTTGTTTCAAAAATTAGTATCATAAATGTTATAAATAATTACAATTAATTTTATCAATGTTTGAATAAATACATTTGGTTCGACTCAACTTAATTTTTTTTAAATTAAAGTGATATTATAGATATATTTAATATTCTAGTAATATTTATTTTCCCCAAAATCATAAATCAAATTAAATTTAAGGGTAATCTTCACCAGTGATCCCTTTCGTTCAGGGTGTGTTTTATTTTGGTCACCAGAATTCAAAAAAGATTATTCTAGTCACTTACGTTTAAAATCGTTTCTATTTTGGTTCTTTAGCCGTTAGTCTCCGTTACTTTAAAAAATTAGTTTCTAATTTAACCCCCAAACTTTCAAACTTTTATTTTTCACAATCTTCCCCAAAAATTATAAAACTAAAACCCCATAAAATTAAATCAATGGCTATAACCCACCACTACAACCCATTTAAAAGCTTTTAATCTTGGGGGAATGGGTTGTAGTGGTGGGTTATAGAACAAGCAAGGGGAGTGGCAGGTTTGTTTTACTCACACATTGCTACAATTTACTCATAATAGCTAGTCTTGGATTTTTCCCTACTTTTGTTGGCATGTAATTTAGTCCTGCACTGAAAGAGATATTTCTAAAGTACTTCTTGGATTACTGTCAGTACTGCTTCTGTATCCAGTGATCATTATCTAATGCATTTTATTTTAACCTTTTTTTTTGTTTGAAATGTGCAGCTGCTTGTTAAAAAATATACCATGGAAAGGCTGGCTGATATTTTCAGAGTTTATTGTGCTGGGTGCTCTGATGGCTCGATCGATCACAATGAATTTGATTGGATACCTGAGAAGACTTTTAGGTGTTTCTATGACAAAGATTTTAGACAAGTCATTTGAGAAACTTTCAAGCAAGGATTAATTTTACACTTCTTCAAAATATATCACATTTTTTACATTTGTTTTTCCTCATCATTCGAAGTTTAGGGGATATTTAGTTAATACATTTAGATCTCTTATTAGGAAAGATTGGTAGATTTAAGAAGGGATTATATAAGCTTATCGTTTGATGTATTCTATATTTTTATCCCTTTAAATTTTGTCAAAAAATCTTCAATCAAAGCCATGCAAAAGAAACTAAAAATCATGTTTGTATAAATTTCCTTCTCATGATTATTTATTTATTTCTTTATTCATTTTTCCTTAGCATGTTTGTAAGTAGTTAATAGGACGAATTTGTAATCTATTAATTATTTTTATTAGTACCTTAGTGAACACTGTTTTCCTATAGTAAAATGCCAAGTAGAAGATTTAAAGAGCTTTCTGCTATGACTCTTTGTTTGGTGTGTGCCTTGCATAATCATAGCATTTGTAACATATAGATCTGCCCTGCAGTTCAGATATGATTGAATCTGTTTTATGTGGATCTCTCTTTCCTACTGAATTCTCAATCAAAGGTAAAGTTAAATGTTGGATACGACTTTTCTCTAGGTTTGACAAAATTGAGGTCAAGGCACTTGAGAGGATGCTAGAACAGAAACAAAGGTATATTGTAATTGCTTTCGCATATGGTTTTTGACCAACTTTTCCTTTAATTGTGCATTTAATGGATTCTAAACCGAATTTTGGGGTTTCCTGTTGGATTGCAGGTTACAGCAAGAGATGCAGAAGTATCTCTCTCTAAGGCAGAGGCATTAGGTTCGAAGCTTTGAAAGATGAAATAGTATCCTAAAGCACACAAGTTACACTTTTATAATCTGTTAATTGGAATAACTGGTTCTTTTTCCAATGCAGGATAGTGAAGCTCTTGAAATACCAAAGAAAGTTCTATTTAGCTTCCAAATCATGTCCCACTCTTTTTCTGATCCTGTGAAGGCTGAAGAGAGTTTTCAGACTCTTGATCGGTTGAAAGATGCTAACATCTGAAAGATTTTACTGAATCCACTGGATCCCAATACCAGCTTCCATCAAGCTTCTAGTGGTCAGGTAGGTTGTAAGATATTGACAAATGCAAAAATAACATGCAGTGTGGGTTATAGCCATTGTAGTGGAAGTTGACGCTTTTATCTTGGGGGAATGGGTTGTAGTGGTGAGTTATAGCGATTGATTTAATTTTACGGGGTTTTAGTTTTATAATTTTTGGGGAAGATGGTGAAAAATAAAATTTTGAAAGTTTGGGGCTTAAATTAGAAACTAATTTTTTAAAGTAACGGAGACTAACGGCTAAAGGACCAAAATAGAAACGATTCTAAACGTAAGTGACCAGAATAATTTTTTTTGAATTCTGGTGATAAAAAAAATACACCATAAACAAAAGGGACCACAGATAAAGATTACCCTAAATTTAATTTAAAAAAGTAAACTTTAAGCTGAGAGTCCAATCCAAAAAAAATGAAGAGCAACATGTTTCGTCTTAATCACATCTTTGGAGGGAAAACGAAATGAAAATTCATAAAATACGCCGTTATTCTTTACGTTCAAGTTAGCAAAACCCTTGTCTCACAAAAATATAATAATAATATTATATTCAATGTAGTTTTATTTGAATTTTAAAAAAGAAAAAAAATTAAAATACTAAAAATAAACGTAATTACCTCGCCATTGTCTTTCTCTTTCCAACAACACCAAAGAAGGCCACCACCGCCAGCATCGCCACCACGTCCGCCATTCTCACGACGCCGGTGGGGGGAACCGATCCACCCTCTCCTTATTCTTTTATTCCTCGCACAAAATTCAGAATTTTGTATTCTGTATTATCTAAGAAGAAATTCCAAAATTCTTTCTCTAAAAGATCAACTTTTTCAAACCTTCACCCCTTTTCCCCCATCATTTGACCCTTTTTCCTGACAGCCAAGCAGCTGAGGAAAAACCACTATCAATTATACTCTCCTGTCTTTTTTCACCTCTGAATCAGTGTTTCTGCTTTTCTCTGTCACTGTGATTCCCCTAGAGGAGTTCAACAGTGAGAGCAATACGGGAAATGGATTAGCGATGCGTTTCCGAATTCGTTCAGGTAAGAGGGAATTGGGGTTCTCTATGGAAGTTTTTAGAAGACTCTAGGGGTTTTGTGTTAGATTTCAAGACTTTCTACTTGATAATTTGGTTTCGTTTTCCCAGACTAGACAGCGAAATTAGGTTTTAGGATGCTAGTTTGGTAACGATGGTGAGGCTTCTAGGACTGAGTCGAGGAGAATCGGATGAGTCACCTCGTGAAATCACGACCTCAAGGACTCCTCTAACAAGCGAGTCAGGTGAAAACGGGTGGCTCATCAGATTCTTTGACTCGTCGTTTTTCTGCGAGTGGATCGCCGTTAGCTATCTTTACAAGCATGATCATGCCGGGGTACGAGATTATCTATGTAACAGGATGTACACGCTTCCATTATCTGGAATTGAAAGCTATTTGTTCCAGATTTGTTACATGATGGTACATAAGCCAAGCCCTTCATTGGATAAGTTCGTTATTGATATGTGCTCAAAATCACTGAAAATGGCAATGAAGGTGCATTGGTTTTTGTTGGCTGAGTTAGAGGATTCAGATGATAACGAAGGGATTAATAGGATTCAAGAGAAGTGTCAAATTGCTGCTACTTTGATGGGTGAGTGGCCTCCTCTTGTGCGGCCACCCAATGCGGGTTCAAGTCCAGGGAGTAAAAATCAAGTTTTGAATCGATTCCTATCCTCGAAACAGCTGTTTTTGTCGTTGACTTCACCTTCTCCACAGAGATCAATATCATTGTCTTCCCCCTCTTCAGGGAACCATTTGCAGGAAGATGGTAATCCATTGTTGTCCCCAGAGGATAATAAGATTTTTAAAAAGTTTATTCCAAGTCCTAAAGTCAGAGAGTTGTTTAGGAAGTCAGCTGAGAAGGATGAAGAGGAGAATGAAAAGGATGGGTTTTTCAAGAGGATTTTGAGGGACAGCAGAGGGGAAGAGGAGTTAACATCGAGTTCAGATGGGTTCTTTAAGAGGCTTTTAAAGGATAGTAAAGGAGAGGAGGAAGAAATGACTTCAAGTTCTGAAGGGTTTTTTAAGAAATTGTTTCGTGATAGTAAGAGTGAATCTGATGATAAAGTGGTTTCGAAGCCAGCAGAAGATGATGAGAAAGAGGGATTCTTTAAGAAGTTATTTAAAGATAAATTTGAGGATAAGAAAGATGTAAATGATAGAATTGATGATGTACATATGGTGAACTCTGCAGAAAAAGCTTCTAAATCAAGTGAAGATGATGAAAAGGAGGGCTTTTTCCGGAAACTTTTCAGGGATAAATCTGAGGAAAAGAAAGACGGGAATGATAAGAATGATGATGTAAATGATAGAATTGATGATGTACATATGGGGAATTCTGCTGAAAAAGCTTCAAAATCAGGTGAATTTGATGAAAAGGAGGGTTTTTTCCGAAAACTTTTCAAGGATAAATCCGAGGAAAGGAAAGATGGGAATGATAAGAATGATGATGATGAGGAAGAAGATTCTTCAGATTTCTCACTGTTCAGAAGACTGTTCAGAGTGCATCCTGAAGAGAATAAAATTAGTACAGCAAATGAATGCAACAACAGTGACAGTTTGTTTGAGAGCAGTCCAGGGACTGAGAACTTCTTCCGCAAACTCTTTAGGGATCGGGATCGTTCAATAGAAGATTCGGAGCTGTTCAATTCAAAGAAGCATAAAGAGGTTTGTTCACTTTCGTTTTTGTTGACATGTTGTCTTCATGCTTTGAGGCCTGTTCATTTTTAGTCCTTTGGTTTCCAATGTATGCACCCATGATACATCAACTTTCAGTGTTACATTCTTACCATTTGTCCAAAATTCCTGAACTACACATTCTTACCATTTGTCCAAAATTCCTCTCATCATATCATATGGATGGTCTTTTGTGAACTTTGTGTTTTTAATTTGATGCAATAGGCTTTGTGAAAGATACATATCAGGTTATTTGTTTTATGTTGGGGCCACAATTGAAAAAATATAGCTTAGTAATCTTTTCAGTTCTACCATTTTGTCATCTTCTGGACTATGGGCTGTCTAAACTTATAGGATATGATTTATTATACTTGTATTTATCTATTTTTTCCTAGGGTTATGATCCACTTACACAGTGTAAAATTAATGGTTGAGATTAGAACTTTTCAATTGAGGATTATCCACTTATTTCCCCCCGTAAAAATCTACTCATTTGCTGCTGTTATTCTCAGCCATTAATTTTCACTCATCCAATGATCCAAAAAATTGTAAAACTTAAAAGCTTTACACTGTGTCAATGGATCCTGCCGCTTTTCCTATATTATTGTTCTATTGTTTTTGACTTGTGTACTGGAATTTCCCCGCTTTTGACATTTTTATTTTTTCATTAAAAAATTTAAACAAATAGCAGCTTCCCCTCTGTTAGCAACCTTTTGTTATTACGTTAGTACTAGGATACTTGATTGATCCAAGGAACATTCTTCTACTTTCCCTTCATTCTGTCTAAATTGTGGCTTTCCACATTTGCCTGACATGATCCTAATCAACAGGGAGTGAGAAGCTTTATTGACCTTAGGGGTGTAGATTGTTTCATAAATAACTGTCTTTCTTTTTTAAATTAAGGTTTAGGCATTAGGCTTATTGAATGGAATTGAGAATATATTCTGTAATAACCGTGAAGATTGTTTGAGAGTTTTGAACACTGAACATACTCCTTTCTCATTAGACCGGCTTTGACATTAAGGATTTTGGTTCTTCCTTTTCTTTCGTATTATATTGTTTGGTTATTGGTATGTGCCCCATGTGCTTGACTTGCTTTTTAGAATATGTGGTTTTAAGGATGTCCTTCTCTTTGATTAAAACCTTGTAATTTGTAATGATTTGAAAATGTTGTGGAAACCTCTTAGCAACACAAGGGAACTTCAGATGGATCAGTTTGTTTTACTTTCTATTCTTTGAAATTGTTGATAACTTGAAATCTGTGTGATGTGACTGGAGATTACTTTGGATTGGCTGAACCAACTTATAGGCCTACTTTGAACTTGGCGGTATGCTTTTTATTGGGATTTAGAGCACTGGATTCGATGAAACAAATTCACATTGTTAAGGAAATAAAGTACAATTCCCTGTAGTAATTGTTAAGCTGAATAACATTGAAGGAGAGCATAAATCCAAAAAATCCTAAATGTCCAAAAAGAGCATCAAAATAAGTTTTTCCATGTATTTGGAGGGTTATATCCTCCTACCCATACCTGAATGTGCATTTGACATGGGTGTCAGACGTGGATGCTTCAAGAAAAAGGAAGAAGAGTTGGAGGAACATAAGATGGACTATTATAATTAAATGATAGAAAAATATCATAAAGGATATGGAAAGGTTTTTTGATACTGAGAAATTTCCTTTATTTGTTTTTGGAGAAGGATTTGAAGCAAGAGTTTTACAGGTTTCACGTGATTTTACTGCTCCTGGGAATTTATGTTAATTTTCTGTGCCCACAATTTTGCAGAAGCATCCTGGTTCACCAAAGCGACAGAATGATAAACCGAACTCCAAACCCCCGCTTCCAAATAATTCTGTATCTCAATTACGGAAAGGGGCTTATCATGATTCATTGGATTTTGTGCTGTCATTATGTGACACATCATATGGCTTGGTGGATGTTTTTCCAATTGAAGATCGCAAAACTGCTCTTCGTGAGGTGGTTTGCTCATTTCAAACTTTAATTGATGCTTCAATTAACTTATCAAATATTCTGCTAGGATGTTATATGACTTGTTAATCGTTCTTGTCATTTTTTCCTCTTAGTCACTTGCAGAGATTAATTCACATATAGCTGAGGCCCAAAACAATGGAGGTATGTATTTGTTTGTGATGGATTTGTCGATTTGATCAAAGCAATGGCATTGAGTGGCATTATTTATCATCTTTAATAAGTTTTCTTATGATTTCCAATGTGGTCTGAACTGTGAATTGGTGACTAGAATTTACCACCATATGTTTACTGGTCATTTGGATTATGACTTCTTAAAACCTTTTGAGGTGATGTATAATCCTTTTTATAGTTTTTAATTGTTATTTTTCGTTTGCACATTCATATTTTATTTGCACATTCAGTTGGAAGCAATTTATTTTGGTGTCCTGAAATATATTTTCATTTTTCTTTTACATCTCGTACTATTCTGTCTTTCTGACTGCAGCTATTTTTTTCATTAAAATGAGAAAAAAGAGTAAATGTCTGAGAAGATGTGCGTTGTGCTTATGGTGATATGGGTTGTGAACATGTAATATCTAAAATTGAGGGTTTGTGTTGGTGCTTTATGCAACATGGGTTGGTTGGGTTGGGTTGCTTGCCCCTTTTATACTCTGTGGCTATCTTAGTTCCTAGGCTTTTTGGGCGGGGTTGAATCTCAGATTAACCTGCGGGTGATCCAATCTGATCTTGCTTAACTTTCTGCTAATGTAAATTAAGAAAAGAATGTTAAATATACTTTTTTAGCACTTTAATTTTTTATTTAATTTTTGTCCTCATATAGCTGTAGTTCAACTTTATGGTGAAAATAACAACGAACGCTCATGTAATGATAATTTTTGCTAGAACAAGTTCCTTAGAAGTGATTTTTGTGATAAATTTTCAATATTTTAATCTGCTGAAAAGTGTTGCAATACTTGGATTCAATCAAATGTGCAATGTACAAGTAATTAATGTTTGGAAATAGGAAGTGAAGGTTTTATTTTATTTTGTTAGTTTAAGGGAGAAAAACAACAACACAAATGTACCTGGCCGAGCCATATTAACCTGGTTAAATAGCTAGGCCAAGTGAATTCTGTGATTGACTGATTGTTCTGTAATTTGGTGACGCCAGTTCCTAAGTGATTTAATGCTTTCACATTTGTTAATGAAATTTACATGTAATGAGAATTTCCTTTTTCTTTTCTGGGATATTCTGCCATTCAAACTTTTAAGGCTTTATTTTTGGCTAAGATAAAATTTCTGCATTATTAATTGGCAGTTGGCCTGCATTTCCATTGTTACTTTACTTTTGATTTATTGGGTGAACTGGATTGTTGCTTGTAATATATTGCTCCATACCCTTATTTGAGTATCCCTGGGAATACTTTTAGGAGTTTGCTTTCCAATGGGAAAAGGGATGCATCGTGTGGTTCATATTCCTGAAGATGAAGCTGTTCTTTTGAATTCTAGGGAAAAAGCACCTTACCTGATCTGCGTTGAAGTTTTGAAATGTGAATTGCCGAGGTAAGTTTCGAGTCAATTGTCCATATGACCTAGATGCAGTCCTGGTTTTTCAATTTAATTCAGAAAATTTGTACATAACTCAAAAGGAACTAAGTGTGGTTTCTAAATCCTTTTCGTGAATCTTATTTAGCAGTACAAAGGACACATCTAATGCTCAGAAACTTTCTAGAGGTGGAATCCCTCTAGCAAATGGCGATGCATTACTCCAAAAGCCACCTCCATGGGCTTATCCTTTATGGACTGCTCAAGAGGCATATCGTAATAGTAGTGATAGGATGTCAAGTTCCACTGCACAAGCCATTGACCAAGCAATGACACACAAGTCTGATGCGAAAGTGAAATTTGTCAATGTGGGTTTCTCTGTAGAAAGGCAATCAATCAGCCTGTCTGGGAGTACTGATGCACCTGATCCACAGTGCGGTGTGAATCGTTGCAATTTGGGTGCTGTTTCAGTTCAGGGTGGACGAGATTTAACTAAAGCTCATGCTAGTGATATGGAGTGGGTAAGGGTGGTACTGTCTGCAGATCCTGGGCTCCAAATGGAAGATATTGAGGGGCAGGGGAGACCACGTCGGAAGGAGCACCGCCGTGTTCCAAGTACGATTGCCATAGAGGAAGTAAAGGTGGGAATCTGATTATAAACATTTGAAGTAGATGACATCATTCTATCATGGTTAAAATATTAAGTCTGTAAATTTTTATGTGCATGTTTTCATGTAAATAAGAGTGGGCGTCTCATTTTATTTTGACATTATTTTTGCTAATGGTTAAGGTATTAACCTAGAGGTCTGTGCATGGTTTGTCAATGCCACATGCCTAGATGTCTAAACTTGATCTGTCTTGGACTGTTTAGTTTTGTTAGGTTATGTTTTTCTTCTTGTTTGTAGATTCATAGTTAAGTCCTTTAAGTGCGCAAGATTTTAACTATAAAATTATTCATGGCACATTCTAACTTTTCTGACCACATGGTGAATTGTTGTCAATCTAAAGGTCTACTTGATATTGCATCCTAGTATGACATGAAAGCATGACCATTTCATCAGTGACATGTTTTACCTGGGAGCATGCTTTATACAATTTCCTTCTTTTAGTCCTAGATTTGGGTTTGTTAATTCTCTAGGTTAGATCGGTTAAGAGCTTCTATGAACTGAAGAATATGTATAAGGTGTAATCTGTAAGTTGTTAAAATATGTTATAATATGCATGGCATATGCCAGTAGTCTAGAAGGGTTTTTTTTCTTCCATTCCCATGTGCTGATATCAATTTAAATATTGGGAGATATGTTGTTTTAGCCTGTAACAATTTAATCAAACGTTTTCAAGGGTGTGTCTTCTTATCATCATCATGATTTTATTGTAAAACTTTTTGTAGATGCTTATTTGCTTTAAGACCATTTCAAGTTGTTCTCAGAAGTATAAAGTTTAATAGAGGAAGAAATGCTTTCCATTCAGTCTTTTGACTTATATTAATTTGAAATGAGTTTCCTTTATAAATTTATTTAATTTGTCCCATTTTAGATGCTACTACTGAAACATAAAATTGTTGTGCAGGCAGCTGCTGCAAAGGGAGAAGCTCCTCCTGGACTCCCTTTGAAAGGGGCTGGTCAGGATTCATCAGATGCACAACCAAGGGTAATATTATTGAAACTGAAGATATCTCTCTCTTTTTTTTCTTATCCTTGAAACTTTGTAATTTCCCACCAGGCTAATGGCGGTGTGCCTAATGCTGGCGATGCATTATCTGGTGAGCTTTGGGAGGTGAAGAAAGAGAGAATACGGAAAGCTTCAATATATGGGAAATTACTTGGTTGGGACTTGCGTTCTGTAAGTTCTCTCAAGCAATTGCTCTTTTTGCTTCTTTACTTCCCTTTGCATTGTGGTTGTATGACTATGTGCCTAATCAGTTGTAGAATGGTTTTATTTCTGCATAAAATCATTTAGCAATTTTATTTGTTTCATGCTTCTCCCGCAAGACTAACCAATAACATACATACATGTCATCATATCATTACTTATCTTAATGCTAGTGTAACATATATACATGTAATCATAGTGGTTAGTCTTGTAAGAGGGGCATAATGCAAATCAATTGCTTAAGGGTTTAAGTGCAAGATGAAAATATTTTTTTCCTTTTAATTTCTTTGATGAAATATTGAAAAGTATATCAGGTACATCAACATGTGTTCTTTTCTGTGATCTTCCACTATTAGTGTCAGCTAGTCGTAGCTGCTGTTGTGATGGCATTTCCTTTTGAGGCATTTTTGTCTTTAAGAGTTGCTTATAGTAATTTTCTGTGGTGTGTTTATAGACTTTTTTCTCCCTAGTCGTAGCATTGTTGTACATCCTGTAAAGCAATGTTTTTTCAATTGACTTGATGGGGTGGGTCCTTCGCCAAGGTTAAAGATTGCTTTGTGGAGCTCATCCTTAAAAAAAAAAAAGATTTACTGAAGTGGACTTCTGTAATAACGGTCTGTTTCCCAAAATCATTTCTGTCGAGATGTTTAAAATGTTTGTTCCCAATTGGAAGCTAAAGTCCAATAATTTTTTCCCAACTGAAAGCCATGTACTGTAACATTCATCTCTTTTTACAGAAGGAACCAAATAAGTTCTTCCATTTATGAGGAATTGAACTAGAATATCTATTTTTAACAGTTAGTATAATAAACATTTCAAAGGGGAAATTTTTTTAGGGACTAGGGAGTAGTTGCTATGAGATCTTGTTGTTTTTCTTTTTCTGCATTTTGCTAATGATTTACTCCTCACAGTAGCAGATTTAAGTGGTAAACTTATTTTATTTGCTTCCACATGGAGTTGATTTACTTAGAGTTTTGACTGATTACGAAAAGGAGAGTAGCACTGGTTTCAAGCTTTATATGATAAAGGTCTGATAGGTTCAAATTTGATTATTTGACATATTTGAAAGTCCTTAACTACTTGTGGATGGTTCTATATTGTTCTCATCTCATATTCGTTAATTATTTTTTTGGAAAAAAATTAAATAATTATTCTGTTAGTTTTTCATAGAAATGAACTTCTGGTAAAAGGAAAATATTTGTATAAAGAAATGGATTTCTGTTTGTTAAGATTACTAACAAATGTTTTCTATTGTTCGTCTTTAGTAGAGAAATTTCAATCCACCATCTACCATAACTATCACAATGACTAACAGTGAATCCCTAACCAGCAAAATTTCTCCTAGCCCTGCAAATTTTAATCAAATAGCTAAAACTTTTCTTCTCCAGTTCTTTGGACAAAAAGACAATGTCTTTGAAACTTGAGATGTAGTGAATAGATGGGTTTGGGACCTTGCCTTGGGTTTGTGAAGTTTGTGGACAGAAATTTTTAATATGTAAAGGTTGACAGTGACAGAGAAGAGAAAGGAGAAAAAAATATGGAAGAAGTCTCTAGTTGTAAGAGAAAGGAGGAAGGGATAGTTTGGAGTGGTGAGTCAAAGGTGAGAAAGGGAGAAAGAAGCTGTTCATGTTGAAGTGAAGCAAGGGAGGGTCACTGACTCACTGGTGATTGGAAGCAAGGGGGTGGGGGCGAGAGAGAGAAATGCTGCCTGTGAAAGGGCCAAATTGAAATTGGAAAAATGGAGATTCCTTAAGTGAAGAGGGAGATTGAAGGAGAGGCAAAGGTACTGCTCGGTCTGGTGGTATTTGATTGTATGGTAATGGGTAGTAAGTTGGCTTTGTTGTGAGAGAAAGTTGAAAGTCTTTATTTATGGAAGCCATTTTTACTTAACAAACAGACCTAAGTTCAATTTGTTTTCATTTCATTGCTGCTTTTAAACGGCACCATGTCACCACATAGCTCTTGAAATGGATAATACCAACGTTTATTGTTTATTTAGTCCCATTGATGCAGCTGGTAGAGATGCTTGTTCGATTGCAAGAAATAATTGATTGGTTCTACAAAAGACACTAGTCCTGAAGCTTAGAAACTGATACAGTATTATTTCAACGAAATATGTGGGTGAGTCAATTTACAACTAATTAGTGTTGGATCAGTGGGTATTTGTTCAACTAATTCTTGCATTTACAACTTGAACATGAACCTTTTTGTCCCTTTTCTATGTATTTGGCATTAAGTTGATTGTGTAAGGCATTTGATATCATCATTTTGGTGTAAAGCTGACTTTTTGGTGAATGTTATTTAATTCTGTACTATTTGTTTCTTCCTAATATGTGCTATTTTGGATTGGTTTAAGTAAATATGCCCCCTTTGTTATTTGTATCATGAAGGTTATTGTGAAGAGTGGGGATGATTGTAGGCAAGAGCATCTTGCTGTGCAGCTTATCTCTCATTTTTATGGTATGTCCCTTTAATTTATTACAATTTTTTGTGCTTTTCTCCCAATATTCTTTGCTCATTTGCTTTGTGTCCAATCTAGTTGCTGTAACCTTCAACTTTTGGATTAAAGTTTTCTTTCTACATCATATGTTAGTAGAAATGATATGAGAAAATGTCAAGGCTGTGAATTTCTTTTTCCCCTCTAGAAAGGGAGACATAATTTTGCATGCACAAAGATGATTAAGAATGCATGATGTTGAATAAACTGTGTAAATTACATTCATTAGTGTATAATGTATATGTATTTCAAACATTAGTGATCTCAGAACTGATTTATTGTCCCATGATCATAGTTGGTTGAAGTGTGTGTTTATGGTTTTAAATGCCAGATATATTCCAAGAAGCAGGTCTTCCTCTGTGGTTGCGCCCTTATGAAGTTTTGGTTACATCTTCTTACACAGCTCTTATTGAAACAATTCCAGATACGGTAACACAAACCTTTTCTGTTCAACCGACTCAATTGCATCTATGATGGAAACTTTGGCTGTGTAAATGGTAATAGCTCTGCTGTTTTCTGCAGGCCTCTCTTCATTCTATCAAAAGTAGATATCCCAATCTATCTAGTTTACGTGAATTCTTTGCTGCTAAATATCAGGAAAATTCTCCAAGTTTTAAACTGGCACAGGTAATCTAGTGGCAAGAGGCAGGTCTCTCCTGCTGTTTTGTTTGTTAGGCAAGTTCATTCTTACATTTCAAATAATTGTCACATTTTACTAAAATATTTTGGCTTTATATTTAATCTTTTGGGAGTGTGGTTGGACCATTAGGACGAGTCAGAATTTGCTTCTCTTTCTCTTTTTACCCTGGAAAAATGTTGTTTTTCTTTATAACTGCAGATACTATGATTGTAATGCTCTATTAATTGAAAGGAATGTTGTTAAATAAGAGAAAACAGGAACATTCCTTTCCACTATACTATTTTAGAGTTTGACAGCAATTTTGGTTTGTGTCGTCATGGACAATTTCCTACTCTTTTTTAAGCTGCAGTGCGATTTACATTTTGTGCTATTTTTAAATTGTTTATGAGTTACCTTAATGTTACTTTCATTTTGAACCAATCATCCTATGGTAACCAGTTTTCTGTGGTTACTAACAAATCTTGCTAGCCGATGGCAGTTACCTGGTAGTATATGTTGACTGCTTGATGTGCTGGGTTCTGATTTATGCAAATTATCTTGATATTGCAAGTTGGTGGATCCCTCTTGTTGATATCTTTCTTTAGTAATAAGATTTGTGATTGTGGTACACTTCTTGATTAACTTCACTGGTCAAATCCAAGACACTTCTTGAGTAATGGGATGTAGGAGCAAGATACTTTAGTTGCAGTGTTCTGTTGGATGGTAATCAGTTGCTCCTGTATTGTGTACGTTTGTTTTAGGAAAGATGAGCGTTTCTGTGGTTTGCTGATTTGGTTGATATTACCCAAGAGCTATATGAAGGGTATTCTGTTAATATGCTTTGTTACCTTGCATGCTTATGTCCTATATTTTATTAGCTAAAGTTAATGAAATACTAGGTTTCACTCTTTGTTTTTGGTGTTTTTTTATGCACTAGAAAAACGTTCGTGGTTTTCTATTTTTGGTTGTGCTTGTAAAGTTTCTGATGAGTTTTGTAATTGTGTTTCCTTAATGTTTTAACCAGTTGAATTGTGATGTCATTTTGTCTATGGAAGGTGCTTAGATATACTTTTGTTGAATGTTTCTATTGCTCACATTAAGGTTATTTTATTGCAGAGAAACTTTGTTGAAAGTATGGCTGGGTATTCCCTTGTGTGCTATCTTCTGCAGGTATATATGGGTTTCTTTCTCTCTGTTTTGTCAATTCAATGCAAAAATCAAGTGGGCATCATGGATTAGAAACTTTTAAGAGGTTAAAGCAATGAATAAGATCGATTGAATGGCAGATGTCATTTTCTAAATTCCTTTTTATTGTGGTGGTGGTTGTATTTTGTATTGAAAGCATATTATAACTGTAGATAAAAGGGTATTTGAGGCAGAGAATCAATTTATTCTCTGTATTCTGCTTATTAAAAAGGGTGTACAAAGTAAGCCTTTATTAAATAGGTTTGATACTTAGAGTTATAGTATAACTAGGACTAATCTAGTTAGTACTTTATCTACTAAGGATAAGACTCATACAGCTTAACTACTAACTCTTAACATGTACAAAGTAAACTAACTACTAACTTTACACCTCTACAATCTACAATAACAGCATTTGATTCTTGGGGGTTATAAATTTGATGAGCTAGTATGTTATATACTCTTTTTATTTTAAATTTGCCAATTTATCCAAGTGTAGGTGAAGGATAGGCATAATGGAAATCTACTACTGGATGAAGAAGGTCACATAATACATATAGATTTTGGCTTCATGCTCTCCAATTCACCTGGTGGTGTAAATTTTGAGAGTGCACCATTCAAATTAACCCGTGAACTTCTTGAGGTAAGTCTGCTGAACATGAGGTTCAATCTTGTAGCTCAATTTTTGTTGGTCCAACGCAATTCTATCAGTCACTTAGGAATTGCTCTTAATGCCTAATTGTCGGGTGTGGTAGGTCATGGATTCTGATGCTGAGGGAGTTCCAAGTGAATTTTTTGACTACTTTAAGGTATTTAAGCCCCTTTTCTCTGTTTAAGGCCTGTGTGGTTTGTTCACTCTTTTACATAAGTTTGTGATGGGCCTCATGCACACCAACATATAGCAAATTAGTGGAAGTTGTTGGATGTTGCTTGCTTGCTGAAAATAAATGTTATGGAAACATGAAGTGAATGATAAAGACATATCGATACTTTCTAAAAGACCAATATGTCGAGCTTTATGTAATAATATAATCTTTCTTCTTATTTCATAGATCTTAAACCAAGTTGATCTGTACAAACTGAAACTCCAGCTTTTAATTAGTATTTATTCTTCTTGTGCTAAATTGAAGCTGATATCTTTACCCATTAAATTCAGGTATTATGCATCCAAGGTTTCCTAACCTGCCGTAAGCATGCAGAGCGCATAATTCTCCTTATTGAAATGTTGCAGGTAACATGCTTTAGTTTATTGAAATGGTCATACTATATTTTTGTACATAATCATAACATGATGAGACCTGATTCTGGTAGCTCTCTTACTGAACTCTGAAAGTTTACCAAAGTGTCCCCTGGTTAAATTGCTTATGCTTGTTACCAATGTTCTTGTAACAAACAACTACTTTAAATCATGGTAATTAGAGAATGATGGAGTCAGGATAGCCTGTATTTCTCTAGGCTGTTAGTCACTTACAATTCACTGAGCCTGGTTGTATCTCGCAGACTAACACAATATATATAGTTGAGAAACAGATAAGGTTGTGCTGTTTAGAAAGATATGTTAACATGTAAGGCTGGAGAAAGAACATATATGCTCAACATTTTCATTTTTTGTGTTAGGATTCTGGTTACCCATGCTTCAAAGGTGGCCCTCGAGCGATACAGAACTTGAGAAAACGGTTCCACTTAAGCCTGACAGAAGAGGTTTGTTGTCTTAAGATTTTTATCCATTTTTAATACTGCCCTGCATTTAATGTTGATGGTGGTTATCTGTTGGTTTCTTGCAGCAATGTGTGTCATTGGTGCTTTCCCTGATCAGCAGCAGTTTAGATGCATGGCGGACGCGGCAGTATGATTATTATCAAAGGGTTTTGAATGGAATATTGTGAATTCAGATTAGATTTGTTGCCCTATTGTCGCATGTTTTGCTAAAATCAGACTAGTGAAGATTTTCATACAAAAAAGATACTGGTGTTATACAAGGATGGTTCGCTTTGCTATGCAATGGCTTCAAAGTTTTTCTACGAGATATAATTTTTCTTAAGAGGGGGGGAAGGATGGTTCATACCCGTATGTGGCCTGTCTTATCTTGGTTTGAGGAATTTGTAATTGTATCGGCGAATATAAACATAGGAAGGCTAGCAGGCATACTCTTCCATAGCAGAGCTGTCTTCAGTTGTTTTGGCCATCGTCGGACATCGGATACTGTACAGAATGATTTGAACATGGAGAAGAATTAAGGTAAGAGGAGGTTGAAACAGCAGTTGCATCAAAACTTGAACCAGTTTGCCATTTTGGTACATTTAAAGTTGGATTTTGAGAATAAAAAGATGGATGGCAATGCATGGTATAAGTAAAGTTTGTGGTTGAATTCATGTTTGTAATTTCCCCCTTTACATATATAGTGTTTCTCAGCAAGGAAAGTATGGTTGATTGTATCATATGACATTTCCTTAAGTGTGAGGTTTGTTCATTAGAATAGAAACTGTTTGCTTTGGATATATTTTGTTGAAGTTAATTGTCTTTTTGGAATTAGGGTGAAACAATCCCTGTACCTTTTCTTCTTCTAAAAATCAAACCCATCAGAATTGTTTGGGACTATCATTGGTCGGTAGCACACGGCGTAAGAGACAGTTTGAGTTCATTTTGGAAACTCCGACCCACAAAGAGGTGGAGAAGATGAGAGGAAGAAATAAAGAAAAAAAAGCAAAAAATTGTTTTTATAATGCTACAAAACAATGTCGTTTCACTGTTTTTCTTTTTGTCAAAACGACGACGCCAAAGCGTGTCTGTCATGTTATAACATTGTTAATTATTTAAAGTTTGAATGATTAAAACAAAATCAATTTAAAAGTTTAATGATTTTACTTTAACGATTAAATAATTAAAATAAAATTAATTCAAAATTTTAATAATTAAATTAATATTTTTTAAATTTTACGGACAAAAATAAGAGTAAGAAAAATGAGTGACTAAAAATGTAATTTACTGTTTACAATATTCTCTTTACATACAATGATAATTATTATTACAAATTTAGTTTTTCTTTTCTTTTCATATACTTCTATAAAAAAATAGAACATATAAATATCGGAATCATATTTAATGTAATATAAGAGAAAATTTTTATGTACCGACACAAAACAATTTTAATTTAGGGTTAAATATTTATTTTAAAATTTGATGTTTAGGGTTTAGATATTAATGTTTAAGATTTAAATTTAGAATTTAAGAATTATAATTTAAGATTTAAAAATTATATTATGGAATTAAAATAAATATGTTTGTGTAAAAAATTTACAACTTCATATATAAACGCATAATATAAATTGTTATATTTTGATATACAAGTTAGGTAAAAAAACTATCTAATATTTTATCTTTAAATTATAAAATTTAAAACCTAAAAAACCTAGTTTTTTCTTTACAACAATCTTGCGCCGCTTGTAAGTTTTTTCAATTTTTCTATGTTAGTCGGCGATCGACAATCACCTAACTATTGGTTGTTGATCATCGATCTTTATTATTTTCTTGTTTTTCTCTTTTTTTTTTAAATTTTTGAATAAGAATCTCTACCTTTACGACACACGTTTTCTTTCTTCTTGTGACACACGTTTTCTTCTGTCCTTGTGACATGTTTTCTTTGTTTTTGTGGTTTTGTTTCATCTGTCCTTGTGGCATGATTCAGCATACTCTAACGGTCGATCGTTGCTCGCATAGAGTTTTTATTCGGCGCTAGTTCTCGATTATGATTTTGCCGGTAGTCACAGAAAGTTAGATCCTCACTCGATTGATGGTTGTTTGCCTATAATCAGTCCTGAGTAGCTGAACATTTTGCCTGATAATTTGGAACGCTCACAACTCATTTCATCAGTTATGAGTCCCAATTGAATAGAGACAAAAGAAATTTAGAAAACTACTGAATTTTGATGGTATGATACCTCTCATTATTCAAAAAATTAAAACTTAAATCCCTAATTTTAACACCATAAATTTTAAATTATACAGTCTTAAACCCTAAATTATAACATAAATCTCTAAACCCTAAAATTAAAAGATACATCACCAATTCAAAATTTAATTTTATAAATATTTTTTATTTATAAAATATTTTCTTTAAATGTAAATACAATTAATTGGTGTCCTTCCTCTCCTCGTCCAGTCCATACCCAAGCCTTCTCGTGCCTTCAAGTCTCTGACAGAGCAGGAGGTAATTTTGAAACCCTAAACTTAGCTTGGAGATTTCTTCTAGCTGTAAGTTAATTGCTATCATATTCCCGATAAGTTAACATAAGGTGCAGTCACCGGCGCAGAAAAAAAGTTGTTTTGGACCAAAAAGAAGTAATGGTTCATCGACTTGGTAACCCAGAAAATGTGAAACCCTATTCTGCTCTAATCTTCTCCTCATCCCTTTCAAACCCCAAACTTTTGCTGCCTTTTCTCTCTGTAATTTGAAACGGATTAACAGGCTATTTATTGATCACTGTCTACTTGTCTTGTGTTTTTTCTGCTTTGGGTATTTTGGAAATCGATAAAATCTTATGGCTGATGAATGAAATTATTAACTTTATGATTCGCAGAGGACAAATCGAAGATGCCTCACAGAACACGTCCTATGACAGCTCTATTAGTGTTCACTGGCCTCAACGCTGTGCTGGTCTCAACCATTACTCCTGTTTATGATTTTGTCTGCTTCCTTCCTTACTGGGAGAGACGGGTTTGTTTCTCCTTACTCTTTCCATTGCTTCTTTTCTTCCCAAGGATTGTTGCTTAAATGTGCTCAAATTTTGTTCCTTTCAACATGATGAATTTGGATTTTGTCTTTCACTTGCTTGCTAGTATCAATCTTTCACTAACTGAAAATTTGCCACTCAAACAACATAATTAAATCTTTAAAGTGATATGCACGTCAGATACTAACGGGTTCGTGTTACGTTTGAACAATCTTGCAATGTTTTATAGTTGATCTCTTACCGATGCTTGAGTGAAAAATAACTCAAAGAATCTTTGAATTGAACTGCTCGAGTTGTAATCCATACCAATCAACAGTCATCTTTTCAGATATTCTGTCACAGGGAAGGTATAGAATGCTACTCCAAGTAACAATTATCTAATGATACCATGTTTCTGTTGACTCATCCTCTGAGAACTGGGAATGACAAACTAAAATGGGCAATTATTGCTGTTTGTCTTGTCTTTCCCTTTTGGTTGAAGATGCTTTTACTTCAACATAGTTTGTATTGGTTTCTTTAGGATGTTTGCAGATATAGGATGTAAGTAATCATTTGATAATATATGTGGATACATACCCTTTTGTCATCTCTATACTTGAGTGAGAGTGATTCTGATCAACTGAAGAACCGTATGCTTTTGTTTCTTGTTTTGGCATGAGTTATCTATTCTATTGCAATCTTCTTGGTTTTCATTTCATTCAAATTTGCTCCTGTTTTCTATCTTGGTTTGCTGATGCACATTGGATGTAAGGTGTCATCAAATATGTACTGTATTTACATGGCTGATTTTTTCCTCGTTCACTCTGTTTGTTTCAGCGAGAACGGCGTCGTCTAGAACGGGAAGCTTCACCAGATAAATTTCAATCATCCTGAAAGATCTCGGAGACCCCAATTGAAAATAGGTTTCTTAAGTAATTAGTACATTATCAAATGCAAAGGTTTAGGTATATTTTTCTCATTAGAAGTCAGAGAAGTAGAAAAATACCTTGCCTTTTTGCTTGTAGATTGGGAACTTTTACAGTGGCAAAAACTGGGAAATGCAATGTCAACGTGTTTTAAGAAACTTCCATGGATGCCATTGAAGTTATAAAAGAAATAACAATCAGTGAAGTGCCATCATCAAAATGACACTTGGACTCTTCTTTCTTAAGTTGGAATTTTCTTGTAACCAATAAGAGTGGCTTTAGCCTTATTAATGTTTGGATAAAAGATGAAACACTATGCCTTGTCCTGGAAGTTGAATTTCAAAGCCTAGTTCTTTGAAATGCGAATCGCGACCGATATGTTTTTGCATGTCGTTTTAGATTTGTCAACACTTGTCAAATATTTTTACAATCATGGTAGGGGGGAAATTGCCATATGCTGAAAGTATAGTGAATAGCAGAATATGCTAGGGGGAAAATTGCCATATATAAACTGTCTTGGTTGCCTTTAAACTATATATATACATTACAATCATGGTTTCCTCTTATCTATGTTCTCATCATGCATGAAAACTATCATGTCTTTAAAACTGAGACCATAAGATAGAAAAAATGATTTTATCTGAAACGAAATTCAGAGACCAAAAATGTGAACTGTCTTACAAAAAATAGGGTACTACAAGCTTTGCCTGCCAACGGAACTCAAATTCTATAAAAAAGAAAGGGTGTTCAAGAAATGTAATTACCTATTAACTGCAGCATTATGCTATGTAACTATAATTGAGTTGTGCATTCAGAACATTGGGTCAATCAGATAGAAGCAAGGCAGCCATTGTTGAAGCTCGTATCCGGGGCACCTTCCACCTCGGTTTAACTTACCATACCCGCACACACGGGGATCCTTTCGTTCAGGCAACTCTTATGATCATATTGCAGACGGCAAGCCGAATCAGGTCACGACTATCTTATAAACCCTTTGGGCTACATACACACTCATGGTATGGATTATCATAGAAGAATTCTTCAGTCCTGAAAGCTTCTTCCCCTTTCGTTCCTGCTGCAGGACCTTTTCTTTTTCTTGGACCTCCTTTTCTACAATATCGAAATTCATTACAAAATATGTCATTCCATTGAACACTGCAATAAGAATGGTCTAATTCTGGAAAACAGATAACTGATAGTTGCGACATAGCTAAGTACTTGTTTTTCTGACTCAGCCGCACAAGTTCGGAAAATTGGGATGTTTTTAGTTGTCCTTTTTCCAACTCATCAAAAAGCTTGGCAAGTCCTTTCCTGCATAAAGTACTAACAATTTGAGATACAAGTATAGATTACTTTAATAAGAATGATAGTTCTTTCGAGGGAAAAAAATCACAAAAAAATGTTCTTATAGGGTGACACTCAACAATACAAAGTATTTCTAGAAAAGAAGTTAAAAAAGCATCTTTAAACTAGACAAACAAACTAACAAGACAAGGCAAGGCAAGGCCATGGTATTTGTTACCTGTCGGGGGAGATTGTCTTGCCGTGGACTAAGAATCTGCGGTGCCCCTCAATAGCTCGTGCCATTTTACCTAAATATGATGGAACAAACACATCACTTTCCACAGAAACAATGTAATCTAGTGCAACACTTTGAGTTGCATGCTTAGCAAATGAATTCAACTCTTCCTTTGTTGCCAGTTTCTCCTGTCATCAACAAACGCACCAAGTCAAGGCATATTACGCACATCAAGATTCAAACCATTTATAATAAGAATAGCAAACCTTGAAAACTATATTTGGGAAATACGTCTTGAGGTCTGAAAGGCGAGCATCACCACCATATATTTCACCAGATGCGACATAAATTAGTGTTGATGGAGGATAACCAATAGCTCGAAGAAATATTCCCACTTCTTTGGGGGTTAGTGGACAAAAGCCACCTTTTCTCTGTTGAGTAGGGTTTATATCTTTCACCTTCCAATCTTTTGTGTTCTCCCTGGAAAGATATTTAGAAAAATCAGAACAAGCTAAACACACACACACCTAAGCAAATGCATGAGAACAAAGGACAGGTTCCCACCTCATTATTCTCAGCTCTTCGGATTCTGCATCAGTCAAACCAGAAGTGCAACCAGTAAAAGCAAGCAGTTCTTTCTCATATCTTAAGTGAAGTGCAATGTATTTTCCACTCTGTGTTCTCAGACGATCCACCAGCTCCTGTGGTGTCACCATCATGCATAATCAGATCACAATTTAAAAGGAAGTCCAGTGGGAGATCTCTTAAATCAATCAATAATAAAATCAAACATGAATGTTGTTTGTTGTGCTTATTATATTCTAGCGTTGCACGATGAATTTGCTATAAGATCTTAAATTCTTGCTGCATTTTGAAAGCTTTTTAATGCCTTTTATTTCATGCGCAGGGCAGTAAATTAATAGGGGCATAAACACCAAAGAGTAGCAATTCACCTTTCCTAAGCTCTCAATAGGGGGAATGAAGCGGAGAGCATGGAACATGGAACGACATCTCAACCTCTGTATGTCGAGAGGAAGATTATTGTTCGCGAGTCTAGAATCTGATTTAACAACATGGATAACCTGCAAATGTTTCTCGGTCAGCATCCTTGGAATTAAAACTTACCGTAATATTTGATGGTTGCAACACACAGGCATGATATTTATCCAATTGTCAAGACTGGTATGAGAGCATTTGAAGAACTTTGCCTTAATATTAAGCTACCTATAAATTATTTCAGTAATAGAATGCATTCTATTCAACTTGGTATAACTGCATTAAACAAAACCTAACAGTGAATTATATTCTGAAAACAGATTGCACGCCATCATCACTGCAGATCAATCGCATTGAGGCCACAAGCAAAAACAAATAATGTCAACAAGTAGATACCTGATACTCGTTCCACAGCTGTGTCATTTCTTTGTAGTAACCTACATTAGACCCGGAAGTAAACTGCTTTTCAATCCGGGGAACAAGTTCAAGTTCCTTTGGAAGCTCCTTAAGAATCCTCACATCTTTTTGTAAAGTTGTGATGAAATGAAGCTCATCAAATATATCAGAAAATTTACTGTTCCATTCAAGATAAGAGAGCTCAAGTAATTACAGGAAACTAGATAAGACCAAAACAATTACAGACTTTGATGGAGTTATGAGAGAGAAACAAATGAGAATACCTTGAGTCATGCCAGGAGGATTGTGTATCCAGTTTTGGAATAACTAAGGTTGCATTCATTATGTGTGCCACAGCCACCATGTCTGATATCTATGAGTGGTAGCATGTAACTCTATCAAATCACTAACCGTAGAATGTAAGAAAAAGACATAAGAAAACATACCCCAGTGCGTATTTGATTCAATCCTCCATCGCAATCCATTGTTAAATATCGGTCAGTTCCGTACGTAGCTGACATAGCATTAAACGGAATTAGAGAAAACCAGAATGATGGATTACAAACAGATAAACAAATAAACAACTTGACATTGAGTGAAACTAAAATTATGGTAGGAATGAGAGGAGAAGAAATGTATTTGTAGATATTTACGTATATATCTGGTGGTAGGATGGGCACAGGCACGTAAGCCACGGCTAGGAGGAGGAATCCAAAGTTCTTCATCATTTATCTGCAAAACTCAAAAAGAAAGAACATTTAGCGCAATGTTAGCAGCATTGAAATAATGGAGCACAGACCTGGAGAGAGATTGGGTTGAATTGATCATCCTCAATGTTACCAGCATTGAAGACAAAAATGAAGATGGAGAAAGCAAAGAGCAAGAAGATGTAAAGAGCAATGGCCCTGGGGGATTTCCTAGAGATGAATTTTGTTGTTGTTGAAACGTTTTTCATAAGGGATGAACCTCTATGGTTAAACATTCCAACCAGCTTATCTCCGGCTTCACTCTCTGTGTTTCCGCCATGCCTTTGGCTTATTATATAATTCAACACTCTCATTCAAAACCGGGAATTTCCAACTTAATATTCGGAATACTGTAAATTTAAGGCAAATCAGTATAAACCGTTGAATGAGGAAATTAAATACCGGTGAAAGTGGTTAACCTGTTCAAATCTATTAATGGAAGGAAAAAAAAGATTGCATTTTGGTCACTCTATCGAATAGATAGACAAATTGGTCCTTGTATATTTCAAAATGAGTCCTTCAGTTAAAATTTTCATCCTTTTTAAGGAATATTTCTGAATTAACCCTGGCTTATATTAAGGAGTTCTATTAATACATTAATGTGACTGCTTTATAAACAAGTCTTTGAAGTGTTGTTCGTCTTATAATTAATTTGTACATTAAATGTTGGTTTGAATGTGATGTGGAACGTATCCTTTCCCTAGAATATCCCCTCTAGGTAGAAGTAGTAGTATTTGTCAAGAAAAAAAAAACACTCATACTAATTATAGGAAAAAAAGATTTGATTAATACAATGTTGATATTTTGAGAATTCAATTAAAGTAGTAGTAGTATTTTAAGGGCTATTTACTAAATAAAACAACATCGAACAAGAGATGTTTAGCATCTTATCTAGTGAAGATAAGATATCCAACATTGATAGTATAATGTTATAATTTGAATTTTGATGAAATTCAATCCTGTTTTTTTTCTTTCTTTCAAAACTATCACCCTACAATTTCAACATCATGGACAAAGAAAGGAACCGGATTTTGACAAAAATTCCTTTGAAAATAGATTAAAGGGCTAAGTTTCATTTCCTACATCAAACGAAAGCAGTAGCCATAAAGCTAAACATTCAATCCCAAGTGAAGCCATCATCCGAATAGGCAAAAACACTGAATACCAAGCAATAACAAAAAAAAAGAAACTGAAATCTCTCCTCGTTCTTTGATCAGACAGACAATTTGATAACAAACACGAAAGGGGGTCATCTCTATCGCCTCCTCATTCCTCGTCCACGGCCAGGGAAACCACCTCCACGCCCTCTGCCACCCATGGCACTTGCAGCAGCTTCTCCTTGTGCACTCTCCGACTGCAAAATTGAAAGCAAATAAGGAGCTTTACAGCCACAGAAAATGCACGGGAACACATCAAAGCCGACAAATATGGACATAATGTAGCTCACTACTAAAATAGGTAGAATTTGTGACACCAATATTCAATAGAAGCAAGAACAAAGCTATGTAGTTAAAAGTCTCAGTTTCCTAGATGGATACACTAGTAAAGGTGCTCACTAAAGCAGGCTTCCAATTTCAGTTTCTTTTTATTAATGAAGGGTTTACTGTAATTTTAAACTCAAGGAGATTTCCTAGAGATGGGTGACTGGAATATTCAACATTTTAACTATCATCCACTTTTCTTAATTTTCCCTCTTTAAAATTCCATTAAGGACATTTTCAGATGATCAAAAAGGAAAATAACTAGATAAATAAACTAACTCACATTTGCACTTTCTAGTCTATTTTTGAGCAGAGAACTCAGAACCAAAAATTCAAATATATTTTGTTGACTAGCATTACAACAAACACCTTGTCAACAATGATTATGATTATCATAAAGACACCAAACCCTGAAATTTTAGAGTGTTCTCATCCACAAATGATTGAGCAATATACAGATATAAGGATGACACGGACAAGAGAAAATGATAAACCACAGAATATAAAAAGGCATGCATGCACTTCTAGACAGGGAACAATGCATTACCTTGGGATTCTTAACAGTCTCGTCTACGCTTAGAATAAGACATGCAGCCTCAGATGCAGCATTGATGGCATTGATCTGTCAACAAACATTTTAGATGACAGAGGCACAAAATTTGTGAAAGTTAAGATTAGCACAGAACTAAAATGTACAGAATATTAGTTGGAGATTGATCAAACCACCTTTACAACTGATGGCTCCCACACAAAGTTTGCAAATGAATCTGCTATTCCGCCAGTGTTGATGTCCACTCCATAAGGTGCACCCTCACCTGCCCAGAACCTCAAACTGTTAAAAGGAGAATCTTTAACAGATAACATTAGGAACAAATTATTAAAAGAGATTTTGAAAAGAATAAAACCAGATGGAAGTGCATGCTTCTGCCTTAATTTGTTCAACACATCAGTTGCATCAAAGCCAGCATTGTCACAAAGCTGCCGTGGGATAACCTGAAGATGAGAAGAAACATCAAGATGTCAAATATTTGCCCCATAGTTTACTTGCAGAAGTTTCATCTTGAATAGAAGGCAAAATTACATCCTCCCTTCCCAAATAAATTGTTCTCATGATAAAAATTGTTTCCATACATTCATGAGGAAGTCATACTACGGCAGGCGGCAGCATTATACAGCATCTCCAAATAAAAGCATACACAAGGACAATAAACTATATATATAAAATCTTCCCACGGATATATCAAAAACACTTTTTTCTGGTAATAATTCAACACGACATGAAAATAAATTCAAATTTTTATATCCATATTGAAGAAAAATATACTGATAATTCAAAAGGCTCAGCAAAATCAAGAAGTGAGACTTCAGCATAAAATTAATATTGTGGCCTGTCTACATGTGTATATGCACATCAAGTAATGACTTATTTTGTATAAAAAAATCAAAAACAACTTTTCTTTTCTTTTTGGTTCGGAAGAAGCCAAAGCCTATGGGAAAACTGGGGAAGGGAAATTCAAAAGTTCTAGGGACCAAGACCCAGCTTTGCAAGAATCTATCAAGTATCACCTAAGGAATATGGGTGGTGATTTGGGCTACAGCCAAGAAAAAACAAAGGGCAGAAACACCTACCTCAAGTGCTTTTGCATAAGAGTTAATAAAAAGTTGAGATTTCCCAGCTATTGTGCGTGCATGCTGCCTCAAGTATCGACTTATCTCCATCTACCAGCAAAGGCAAGTTTCACATATAGAGATAAAAAATTGTTTTCGAATATGCTTAAAAATTCACTAGTTATTGTAAATACATACATCTATTGCACCACCTCCAGGAACCACAGTAGAGTTCTTCAAAGCTCTTCTAACAATCATAATTGCATCATGTAAGCTCCTCTCAGCTTCTTCAATGAACTGAAAATAACAATGCATATAGTCTCCAGCATCAGCATGAAAAAGTAATACATGTTAATAACTATCACTAGTAACAATATGAAAACCTGATCAGCTCCACCACGTAGAACTATGGTCGCTGTCCGTCCGGATGGGCAACCGCTGAATATATTGAACCTTTCGTTTCCAACCTGCTTTTCCTCAAAAACCTCACATGTTCCCAGAACCTTTAAAAAACAAAGAAGGAATTTAAATTCAAAAGGTTCAATAAGCACTGAAAAGTTGGAAAGGTTAAACTTTGGGGAGGGGGATTGGCTGCATTTCCATAGGTATATATAAACCTCATCAATGACATTGTTAACAGATGTTTGTATGGTTCCACCAGCTGCAGCAGCCACCCGGTTAAGATCTTCCTCAGCTACACGACCAGCACAGAAAATATCTCTGTCTGCAAAGTACTGCCAACAAACATTCAGGTCAATAAAACTTTAGAGAGAATAAAAACTCATCATAATTACTGAAAAACATCACTCCAAGTTCCATGTAAAAGAAAAACTGTCAATAGAGAGAACATAAGAGCTAGAAAGAAATACATATGTCAGAATTATGAAGTTTTAAATAAGAACATGCACATGACTACATTATCCTTTTTACAAGGCCCAATGAAAGAACTCATACAAGCAGGTAACATAGTAGCCAGAGAGAAGGCCATAGTTTTTTTTAGTCACCAGATAAAACTTATTTTCACAACCAAAAATATGTATCAGCTCAATTTAGTCGGAACATAACCACAAAAGGAAAATGCTTTATAAAGACTGTGTTAGTTATGAATAGTTAAAGAGACGTGTTTTAAGAAAGATGAAATGCACAGTTTACAATCAAGGCAAAATCTCACACCTGTGTTGCCAAATCACCAATAGCCAACCGTGAAAGTACAATTTTTGCACCACTCTTCACACATTTATCCAACTTGTCATAAATGATATTCCATTCGGCATCAACAATTGATTGATACTGTGATGGATCTGAAAGTCTGTAGCATATACAAAAGGTAGAGTCAATACTGACTATGAACAAATAATTCAAATCAGAGATAGCAAAAAGCCAAAAACAACTACCTTATCTCAGCATTTTCTTTCTCGGATTTCAGTTCCAACTCAATGTTTAACATAAGTATTTTGGGATTCAAAAACTTCTTTGGCTGCTGTTCAAAACCAGCATATGAAAATGTCTTTTTAAAGGCAACACCATTAACCAAAAAGGAGTCCCTCATATTACCACCAGGAACCTTGAGGAAGAAAAAATAATAATTATCAGTTTTTGATGTGACAGATTAGGTACAAGAAACATAAACCTAGACTCACATTTTCAACCTTATAAAAATCAAAGCCAAATCTATGCACACCTCATTTACTAATGGTACATTGCAACATTGACACTTACATGAAGCTAACTCACTAATGGATGAGAATCTAAACATAAAGAACAGCCAAGTGCTACACACTGCTAGAAAGTAAGATAGTGCGATATAAGACACACTGCATCCAAAATATCATTCAACAACAAAATTTATGGCATCATCATTTCAAAAGACCCAAGTATAAAAATCAGAAAAAAAGAGAGGAAAAGAACAAAAAGGGTCGAAAATAAGGCATGAAACAGAAGATTACCTTCTTAATTCCAATCATATTTAATCTATCTTCATTGCCGATCGCAACAACAGCATCCACAACCATTGATGCAAAAAACTCCTTTTCTCCACCAATGAGTTTCGAAGAAAGTGTTGTTGCAGCACACTTAGCTAATAAGCTTTTCTTCTCTTCTAGACTCTTCCCCTCTATGCTAACAGCTATTTCTTTGATCTTCTCAATTGCCTGTCCATCAGGTAAAACATTCAGCATTTAACAGATACGTAAAAATTACTGCCACATCTAAACCATGATAGGGGGCAAAACCCAAACTCACCAAATTGCAAGCAGTTCTATAACTGCGAATAAGATTTTGAGGGTGGACTCCATCCTCAACAAAAGGCTTGGCCTCTTTTAAAAATTCTCCAGCTAGCAGTACAACAGTTGTAGTACCATCACCAACCTGCAAGACACAAGAACAGAGTTACTTAAATCATATAAATAGCACAATAAACGGTGGATCCCGATAACATCAATACCTTTAAGCAGATTCATGACGCTAATGAAAACCCAATGTCCAAGCGACTATTTAAACTACAATTGACCTAAAACTGGAGAAAACGATTCGGAATCTACAACAAAAAAGAGCAAAAGAAAATGAATAGCGAGAGTGACCTCGGAGTCCTGAGACTTGGCGATATCGACGAGGATCTTGGCGGCAGGATGGACAATATCCAGAAGCTTCATGATGGTGGCGCCATCGTTGGAAATGGTGACATTTCCTTTGTCGTCGTGGATGAGCTTGTCCATACCCCTGGGACCCAGAGTCGTTCTAACCACATCAGCCACGGCCGTGCAAGCGTTTATGTTGCTGACTAGCTGCGCCTTCCCCTGGGAAGTGTCCGTCCCTTCTTTCAAAAGAATGATTTGAGGTTGCTGAAATGAAAAGGAAAAAGAAAGAGATTTACTAGAGTTTATAAAAGGAATTCAATACACTAAGAAAAATGAGTGAAGACAAGTGAAGTTACCAGCACGGACGCCATTGCTGCTAGGGTTTTGCTTGTTTTAGGAGGAAGAGAGGAGCAGAGTGAGAGAGAAAGTTGGAAAAGAGTGTTCGATTTCTTTCTTAAGCTTTTTTTAGGGGTTTAAGTTTTTAACTCTTTGGGAAGTCGATTGGGCTTTAAATGAAAGGATTTGTTTTGGTTTCGGCCAAAATTGGGCTTCTTTAATATCTCTTCTAGTTTATGACCCAACCAAGTTCATAAAGCTTATCACTTTGGCGGCACATCACACAGACACAGTTTCTCCTGTAGTAATCAAAGTTTCAATTTTTATTTCTAAAAAAGAAAAAAATCCCAGTTTTTTCTCATGGCAGTCTCCACTTCTTTTCTACCCACCATCTCATTTGGTCCAATCTCTTCATGTTCATCATCATTTTTAAGTCGTACTCCTGTAAAAACCCATCACCAAGATAGCTTAATTAGGACTCAGCAGCGCTCATTTAGACGGTTGGTTATCAACTGTTCGGCTTCTTCTGAGCTGGGTTCCTCCCCAGACCCCATGAACTCCAGGTTGGTCTCATCGTTTCATCTTTGTTTATGTCTTTTGGATTTTTGTGAAAATTTCTCTGGAACAGTAGGAGTTTGTCTTAGCGTTTGAGTGTTGATGCTCAGTCTGGGTCTTGTAGTCGTATTGTTAGAATTTGATGAAATATTCAATGTTATGTGCTTATGCTGATAATTCTTTTATAATTCTGATAACAAGTGGGCATCAAAAGTGGAAATTCCAAAATTCTTGCACTTCTATATTGGGTGTCGGTAGAAATCAGAAAATAGTGGAAATGGATTTGCTCTTTAAACAATATCTTTCGATTTTTGTAAATCCTTTTTCAGTTGCAGAGTCTCTATAAAAAGTTGAAGTTACTATGACTAATGTAAAAGTGAAATAGAATTGTTGTTGTGAGGAAACTAGCATTTTATGGTGGACTTTAGCCGTGTAAAACAATGACTTTTAATTCCTTATAGTCAAATTGTTCTCTCAAGTACAATAAAGTAGCATTTGGAGTCATGTTGTATTAGTTGGATGTCCAAAACCATCCTTGTTATAGGTTAAAACCATTCAATGTTCTATGGTCTCAGCCTTGAGCATTGTTGGTCGGTGCTTTCACGTGCATAGGAAATCATTTTAGGGACCCCTCATATTTAATACTTGAGAGTGATTTTCTCCTTGGGTGATTCTATGGTTAATGAATCAGAATGATTGATTTCTCCTTATAATTTTCTGTTTTTAGCTCTTACTGAGGATGCTATTATAATCTTTCATGCTTGAGAGTTCAATCTCTCATTGCTGTTTTGAGGATTACTGAATCGAAATTCTTGACTCTGATTGTAGTTTAAAAGTGGATATTTGATTCCCCCCCCCCCCTGGTTTGCTTAACATTTTTAACCACCTTGTTTTAGCAGGCATAATCACATGCCATCCATGGATCCCTTTGGAATGCAAATGAATGACAAACCATCTTATAAATGGCAAAGGGTTTTGCTTAAAGTAAGTGGAGAAGCACTTGCTGGCGATCAGTCTCAAAACATTGACCCAAAGGTTGTGATGTGAATAATTGTTTTAGTTTGTGTATTATATTTTCTTTTCTTCATAATAACTGAAATACGAAGTGTCTGCTTGGATACAGATTACCATGTCTATTGCTAGGGAGGTTGCATCTGTAACTCGCTTGGGCATTGAGGCCAGTCTGAAGCCCTTTCTTCCATTTATATACTTTTTGCCTTTTTCTTTCTTCTCTAATCCTCTTTAGATTTGGTTGCAGGATTCATAAAGAAATATTTGTAGGATAAACAATTCATACTACAAAATAAAATGGCATCAATCTGGCTTGTTAATGAAGTTGGGCAGACTATGAATTAAATGTACTTGTAACTTGATAAATGCTTTATACAAAATTATTAAAATATTCTGGGAGGACATTGCTTAGCAAGAAAGAGTTACACCATGTTGCTTGTATGGGCTCACTACAAAATAAAATGGCATCAACCTGTAACACTGTTTGATTTCTTTTATATGTCTAAATCATTTTAAGTACCTGTCCACAGGTTGCAATTGTAGTTGGCGGGGGTAATATTTTCCGTGGATCCTCTTGGGCAGGATCAAGTGGGCTTGACCGTTCATCTGCTGACTACATTGGGTAAATGTTTAATTTTGTTTGATGTTTTTCTTATCTGTTTCAGAAGTCTTTTTGGTTTTTTACTGAGAATGTATTTCCTTGATTGACCATTTATGGTATTCCTTTATTGTAGTTTATTATATGCTTTTTATACCTTTGAGACAATTTCTTACTTCAGAGAGAAATGAAATTTGTAGAAAAAAGAAAGAAAAAATCGTGGTCAGGGCAGTTAAAGTTGCAAAAGCCATTGGAATTCTTATTTTATACATTGGACGATCCTGCTTTTTTATTAATAGACTGGAAAAGAATAACGGAAAGAAAGAGTTGGTTATTCATCAAAATTATAATCTTATCTCTTTCTTATGTGTATTATTGCTGCATTGTTTTACTAGAATGTTAGCAACCGTAATGAATGCTATATTTCTTCAAGCAACTATGGAGAGTATTGGCATTCCAACACGTGTCCAGACTGCATTTCGTATGTCAGAGGTTGCAGAGCCATATATTCGTAGAAGGGCTGTGAGGCATTTGGAGAAGGGTAGGGTTGTCATTTTTGCAGCTGGAACTGGTAATCCGTTCTTCACCACAGATACTGCTGCAGCCCTTCGTTGTGCAGAAAGTAAGTGAATTTTTCTTCAGTCAAAATTAGGAGCTCAAAACTCAACTCAAGCTTGATCGAGTTCCATCTTTAAAGCTCTAGCTCAATTGGAGCTAAATATTGAACTGCTCAAGCTCACTCTATTTTATCTTTCCTATTAAATACAAGCTCAGCTCCCAACTTTGATCTCAATTGTTTGTGCTCAAGCTCGAATTTGAATTGTCATTTTTTAATTCTAATTAAAAACAATATATATATATATATATTAGAAACAAAAAGGCTCGTTTTATCTCACATATTACTCAAGCAGGGCATTGGGATGCGCAAATTGGCTCGCTCAATAACTCAAGCTGCTTGAGCTCGATTTGCCATTTGTTAAACTAAATTCAATTTATTTTCTAGCCAAACCCAAAGCTTGTGAGCTCCAATGCATGTTTACCCCGTTGCCAGAAAGTATATTGACATAGGATGGAAATATATCCAAGGCCATTGACACTATTCAACTGTACTATATATAAATCTTGCACAAATGAATTTTTGTTGAAAGTGTTAACGGACTTAACACGGGAATTTGTTTAACTTTTGTTTTTTCAGTAAATGTTCTGTTAATGCCAAGATAATGCTATTGTCTGGAATAAAATTGATTTTCTATTTTTTGGCCCAGTCAATGCAGAGGTTGTGCTGAAAGCAACGAATGTTGATGGGGTTTTCGATGATGATCCTAGGCGTAATCCAAATGCTCGTCTTCATGATACACTAACTTATCAGGAGGTGACTTCTAAAGATCTCTCTGTCATGGACATGACCGCCATTACTCTGTGCCAAGAAAATAACATTCCTGGTATGTTTAAACTTTTGTAATCTGCATAGAAACAAGTGTGACTTAGAAGTGGCTTATGTTTTGGATTTGTAAACTGCCCAAAGTGAGTAAACTGAAGGGAATAGGAGTTAATTTATCTAAGTGTCTTTCTTTCAATGCAGTTGTTGTCTTCAATTTAAACAAACCCGGTAACATCTCAAAAGCAATAAAGGGAGAGAGAGTCGGTACATTGATTGGAGGAACATAGAACTCAGCGGTGGCAAGGACATGAAGAAGATATCCAGTGCAGTTTCCTAACATGTAGCGACTTCTCCTTCTTTGCTTTTCATTTTTTGAGAAAAAAGGTGTTTGATGGTTTTTCATTGCTCGAGCATGCCGAGAGTTTTCATTTGAAAACCATGATTATAATCATTGTTGATTTCATACATAAATACGTGGAATGTTGTCTTATTCGAACATTGTAGCAATCTCAATCAAACAAGTGATTCTTCGATAACTGTTGACATGTTTGTAAGCATAATTGTTTAATGTTTGTGGTAAGCAGTTGTGACTTGTGAGGTACACAAAGGACAAAGTATTATATTTTTGCTTCTTATTTATATTCTTATATCATCTGTACATTTACCTGTGCAAGAGATCTAAGGTTTAAAGATGACCAATTAGAGTTCATTGGAGCCCTAGCTGCTAACGAAACTCCAGGTTATTTCATTATGTCACTTGCTTTTGCTCTTTAACATTTTAACTGTGAAAAACTGTCTCGTATTTACCTCTGATGTCTCGATTTTGAATGCTTCACAGGTTTTCTACCCCTGGTTCCAGAAATTGATGGCGAAAAGGTATAACTTGTACAAATCTTTACTATTATTTGAACATAATCATTTACTCAAGCATACATTTCTGGTCCCCCCCTGGCCGCCAAAAAAATCAAGGAACTGTGTGCCGTTAACATCTCCGGTGGCTACCTCCTGCTTCTCTGCAAATGGCATCCACATCTATATTTATGTCAAAGAAAGTATCTATGGTATCTTAGGTTCTTGTGGAAAATGGAACAAAACTCAATAATTGAGAAATGGACCACCACATTGCACTGTAGGGACCAAAGTTGAGAAATATATACATGCATACACACATATTTTCCAGATTTTGAGGGTCAGTTCTAGTTAGTAGGAATAATCAGCAGGTTAGACGAAAAATGTACCAATAAATTCCAATGTCATCACATCAGAAGCTATTGTTGAACAGATATCCTGTAAGTTTAGAATCTTGCTATGCTTGGAAGTTGGAATCTGGGGATCTTTCCCTTTTTCTTCTTCCTCTTCTCTTCCAATATTATGAACTGTTTGTTCATTTTCTTCTTAAGAATCACTAATTTTAGTGAAAAACAACTAAAATGGAAGGAACACGATAAACTAAAGGATATCAATATGAACAATCATTCTGTCATCATAATCAGTCTCCTTTATTCCATGAAATTACCAAACTTTACAATTCAGATCCAAATACTCAATAAAATAAAATTACAATTAGAGAAAAAAAATACAGACACAAAGCCCTTGAAAACAAAGTTACCATCCTAAACCCTAAATTTCTAAATATTAGTCTCTTTATAATGCTATAAATGAGAAAGAAGTTAGTGCTTTGTGGCATTCTTAACATTATTACAATTTGATGAAGCCCCTGAATCTAATCTAATAATAGAATCCCCAAATTTGTAAACCCAAAATTTGATTCGGATATTGAAAAAGAATTTTCTAAAAGTTCCAAATTTGAGCAAAAATGTCGGAGTTTGGAGAAGAAATTAAAGGCGACATCGTGAACCCACTTCCATGTATCATCGGGCTCCAATCATGCCAAGGCGACAACATTCTCGCATCCGATGCTGGTGTAAAGATAGTCGCCGTCGATACCGCCGGCAACGCCTCCGGTGCAGGCGAAAGTATCCCTATCGGCGGTCGAATCAGATCCTCGTCCATCCCGCCTTCCCCCATAATCCCCGAGTCCACAATCTTCTCTCTCGGGCTCGGGCTCGCCTTCTCCGTCACTGCCAACCTTGCCGCCGGGGATACGTCGCCGCCGCTAGAGAAGTCTCCGGATGAAAGACCCGTGTAACGTTGGACGATGGACATGAACTCGGATTCGTTGGCGTGGATGACTTTGGGTGAGACGGCATAGATGATTACCGGCTGACGGCGTTGATCTGCTGCAGCAGCAGCTAGCGGTGGGCCGGCAGCGGCGGCATGGGGTGGTGGGTGAGGCGGTTTTCTGATTCTATGGGAATCTTTGCTGACTTTGAGTGGGGCTGGGCGCGGACCTTGGATTTGTAGCTGACGTTTTGGGGTTGTCCCGCCGGCGGGAAATTGGGAATCCATGACTGATGATGAGCGGCGAAGAAGGGTTTTTTTTCGCGGGGAAGGAGGAGAAGGGAAAGAGAGGAGCAGAATTGTAGGTAGATGAAGTTGAAGTGAATCATTTTGAACACACTTTCTGGCAAAATTATTTGACTTCGGAAAACACGAAGAAAAGAAAAGTCAATGCAAATATTATTTATTTTTTCTGCTAAATTAATTAATTTCTAATCTTTCTCCATTAACAACTCATACTTAGAATTCAAACTAGGGAAGATACCTTGAAACCGGAGTGGTCTGTATATTGCATTTAGGTGATTTAAATTCGAACAGAAATAATATGTTGTGCACCTAACAATTGACATGCAACAGATAGAATAATTCTCACAGTGATCATAACACAATAATCGGCTAAAAAGAGGGCTCACAACTCACGAGAGAATGTTAACACGTGATAATTAGTTCTATAATGGGAAATGGTAATCGCCATTATTGATCACGTTTAATAACAACCATATATTATTCGGATGTTACACAACTTCTCCAACTTTTTTATATTAATTAAAAAAATCTCAATGAAAAAATGAGAGTTATTTCTTTTTTTTATAAATTGATAGTACTAATTTTATTAAACGAGAAAATATCTAAAATTACAATGAAAGTTTACTGCCGAGTAAACAAACACCTAAATCTAGATACAAACTCAGAAGAAACAATTAGCGGCTCTAGATCATAATAGGACCATACAATGAATAGGTAAGAACCTAATCCAAAGACTCGAAGCAAAAGACATATACAAACACCCCCAAATCGACGATGATGGGTAAAACAATCAACAAACAACATTAACAAATGCATATTACAATGATCGTACGTTGACTAAAAAGTCATTACCACAACTCAATCGCGAATAAACGGTAGATGTTTTCGCATATTCAAATCTGGTTCAAGGGTCTGAGAACGGGGATCAGCAGCATAATGAAAAGAGCGTCATCTTGATCAGTCGTGGCGTCGTCAGATCCAGCCCTAATTGAAAATCAAAATAAAAAAAAACGTGCCAAAAGATAGAGAAATACGTACCAAAAGGTAGACTAAATCGTGCTACAAGAACATAATAATTTATTAAAAACAAAAAAAAACAAAAGAAACAATAGATCCGGCGGTCGACAACCAGTATTAAAACTGGTGCCGCCGTCGGCGGTTAAAAAAAAGTGTAAAAAAAAACAGCGACGGCTAAAGTTTTTAGAGCAAAAAGTTTTAGGTTTTCGAGAGTTATTTCTTCTAATTCTAAATGATTAGTTATTTCACAATGAGTTATTCAAGACTAAAAAATGGTAAGGCATAATGCTAAAAAATGTTCATGATATTTAACTAAATAGTTGTTTTGCCTACTATTTTTAAAGTAATTTAACACTTAATGTTTTGTTGGTCAAAATGGTCCATCTACATATGAAAAAATGTTAGTCATCTGATGTTAAATGACTTGAAATAACGTGACAAACCTAAATAACAGTGCACGTCGTGATAGTATTATTATATAGTGAAATATACAGACTTTACATAATGACACACCGGTCAAAAAATAATTTTATAAAGTTTAGAATATTTTTTCTTCTGACGTGTTATTATGTCAAGTCATTTGGAGTTGTTTATCGTCAGTTGACTAACAGTTTTTATTTACATATGGGTCATTTTGACCCAAAATAATACGTTGAGGGTTAAATTGCTTAAAAAAAGAATGAGAGCCAAAATGACAATTCATTAAAACTTTAGGGACATTTTTTTGACATTATTCTCAAATATAAACACTATACAATAGGGATTTTCATTTTCGATTATCAAATCGAATTCGATCCGAAAATTTTATATCACTATAATAGCAATTCGTATCCGATCCGAAAAAATCGAATATTTGGATATCAACTAAAATTTTTTAACTGCTAACTTTAAAAGTTGATGACAGTAAACTACTTAATTGAGCACTTAACTTTTAAAGTATTATTATTTTGGTCACCGATTCTTTATGTATTATAATTATTCAACTATTAAATCTCGTAACATATATTGATATGGCCTTTGATGTGTCCTAAAAAAACTCACTTTTAACTCATCACAATAAAACTCATTTCGACCCCATCTTCAATTTCTTGTTCCTCATCTCTCAACCAACCCCATTGTCTACTACCACAACTCTAATCAAAATCACTACACCGTTAGAACCATCACATTTATCCATCCTCATTTGCCATTGATGTCACATTGCCGGTGTTATCAGAAAATCCTTGCTATTGGAATTTGATAATTACGTTTTTTTTTTTTGTTTTTTATATAATTTTTCATATTTCAGAACATGTTTAAGTAATTGCGGTAGATTTATTATTTCTTATGTGTTTGATATCTGATTTAGTTAAGTTTCTTTTATATATTTTTGCTTCATTATGCACATATACATGTCTTATTTAAGGTTTAAAATTTTAGGTTGTAATGTTCAATATCCAAGATCTAGTAACATGGGAAGGTATAAGGGACTAGGGGCCATGGCCCTCCAAAATCTTGGGAAATTAGAATTTGTCCTTTGAATTTAAAAAAAAAATCTAATTCATATCCCTCAAGATTTCTAAAAACCCATATTAAGCTTCGAAATTTCATTTTTTTAATTAAATATCCTCACATAATTTTTAATTTTTTTTATTAAATCTCACAAAATTATTTAAAAAATTTAGTTAAACATTCAAAAAATTTAAATTTTTTTCATTGTCTAGTGAATTAGGATTTGAAGTTGAAATGTATAATGTCGTGTAGTCTAGATTTTTAAAAGTTCGCATATTAGAACTTGCGGAGAGGTCCCAACGGTAGTGATAAAAAATGATGTATTTCATGCAATTAACACGAATTCGAGTACCATGTGTGTACGTTGTGTATGCTTTATTAAAAGGCTAAAGAAATTAAACATTACTACATTTTAATCACACAAGCATGCCAAAAAAAAGTCCGCACATCAAATTATTATATATAGCTTTTATTGGTTTGCTAACTACACATATGCTTGTTGGCCCATATGCCATGGGCTGTTGATTTTCATTTTAAAACAATGGGTCATTGAGTAATGAATTAAATAGAACAAATACTCAAATGTATTAATAAGCTTGGGCAGTAATGCAACCTTCTTTTCATATTCCAGCCTTTGGGTCAACTAATTGAAGCCTCAAAACCCAATATGTTTTAGTAAAAAGTAGGGCTGCAATTTGGCAAAGGTTCAAAGCAAAGACTTACGCTTCTCTAGGGAAATGATCATTATGAAATCAATTAATTCAACTATTTCAACCCTCAATATTAATATATTCTAAAGATTTAATTATTTTAAAATATATATATATACAATAAATTATCTAAAAAAATACATCCGCTAACAACAAGTTAGTCTAGTAGAATGAGGCACTAGGTCCATTGAGTAAAGTTAAAGATTAGAATCTTGACGTTATATTGGAACAATTGGATTAAAAGAATTACTGCGTAATAGACATATACAATACCCAATCTGAATTGAACAGCCAATAGATCAAAACCGATGGTTATACACAAAAAATTTACTCTTCATGCTTCTCCATTGACTATCACCTTCCTCTCCAAACCATACCTTCAAATCCAAACACCTTTCATGAAACCCAAACTAACCCTTAAACCGAGCAAATATCATACTCATCGTCTTAACCAATGAATCATAGTACCCAAAACAAGTATTATTCAAGTCAAACTATATCCAAAACTTGAATCATCATCGTTTTTGGTCGTCCATATGTATCAGGATGGACCAAAAGTGTTAGAAGACAATCGTATCTTAAATTTTTCAAATTTTTATATAATACGAGTATTTTTTTTGTAATTTTCATTAATATCTAATCGTACCCTTAAGTTTTTTTTTGTAATTTCTTACTCTTGATTTCTAGTTTAACTTGCTAAAAATTCATACTCCAAGCACAAAATCTTTTGTCTGTCTCTGTCCATCCATTGCATCCCCTGGACACCACCATTACGGAACCATCATCTTTAGCACTCTCTCTACGTTTTTAAGGTCACTCAAATAAAACTAAAGGAACTGTACATATTTTTAAGATGCTATTTGAAAAATAATTTAAAATATAAAATGTTTAATGTTCTCGTAATCTCAGTCAGAAAATGACATCTTTGACTCAAAATATCAAGTCAAATGGTTCTTTTTGTGAGTTTTTTTCATTGTTTAATAAACACGAGGTTGATGTAAGTAATTGGTTTGCTGGATTTCTATTTTTCATTTTTTTTATATTTTTTATATTTTATGCATTTTTTATAATTTTTGAATTTTTATAATTATAAGTTTAGTTTTTTAGAATATAAAGTTAAATTTTATTAGATATATAAATATTGATAATTGAATTGTTTAAAATTAAGAAAATACTTTGATGCACAAACTGTGTAAACTTTAGTTTACACAAGCCCTTTAATTTTAGGGTTTAGGGTTTATGGTTTTATGTTAGGGTTTAGGGGTTTAGTATGTAGGGTATATAATTTAAGGTTTATGGTTAGAATTTAGAGTTTAGAGTTTAGGGCTTAGGGTTTAGGGTTTAGGTTGCTAGGGTTTGTGATTTAGATTTTAAATTTTATAAAAGGATTGTGTAAAAAAAATTTACACAGCTTGTGCATCAAAATAAAACCCTTAAAATTAAGACCAAACTAGTAAAATACATAAACATTGAAGATTAAATATGTTATTATCTCTATTTAATTAGGTTGCGTCATTGCTTAAGTTAACAATTTAACTGAGGATGACTAAAAACAAAAATAACCAAAAATAGTAATGACAAATTAATTTTTATAATTTGGCGACCAAAATAAAAGTACGCTAATAATTAAGTGATCGTTAAAGTTAACTGTTTACCCACTCTCGCAAACTAAATCCTAAACCATCATTAAAATCCCAAATCCATGATTAAATCTAATGATACCCAGCATCTTGGCTTCGTGACACGTCCCACAAAACTACAAGCAACAATTTGCATTCCAAAAACCCATCAAACATTAATTTAATATTTTTAATTATAGAATATGATAGCTTAAAGGTTAAAAATAATTATAAATGTAGGATGTGTCCCAACATTTTAGCCATGGAATCATGAAACATCCCACTAAATTAAAACCATCAACTTGCACTCCTAAATCTATCATTGATTAAATGGTTTGGTTAAGAATTTTCTATGGCCAATAATTAATAATCATTTAATTTTTATTTATAAACTTTTTTTTATTTAATACATTATATCAATAAGATTTTTAATTATAATCATTGATATTTAATCTGTTGATTGACTAATTCAAATAGAGTATTGTGGAAGCACATTATATCGATAACCTTCACAACGTTAATATTCAAACATATGATGCTGCTTAAGAAATTCAGTGTCTTGTTCTACTAAACTAATTGATTGTTTGTATGATTGATTCCAAATTATTCCAAGCTAGATCTGAATTTATTTTGATCATACTTTGTATTAATTGGTTCATATAATCCATTAACCACAAAATCTACATAATCAAATACAACATGCTTCAGCTCAACCCCTTGTGTCCTAGTGGCAAAAGATGATGTTCATCATATTGGTGATCCGAGTTTGAGCACTAGTATTGCTATGTTGTGTGTGCCTTCTTAAAAAAGACTAAAAAAATTTAAACAAATGCCTACCATTTCATCACACTTAGCATATTCAAAAACAAAATACAACATACTTTAAAATGTATTACTTTCAATCATATATTACCATACGTTCAAACATATTTAAACTCATAATTATACAATATTACAAAAATAATCATATCAGCTGGGTTAAAAAAATTAATTCAAACCATTCTTTTTAAGAGGTAAATACTCGGGAACTTGGGAGGAGCCACATATGTAATTAGAGTGTTTAATGGCATCTCAATTTTTTTTGGAAATCATATTTTTTATATAAAAAAATTAAAAATATACATAATTGACACCCTTTTATAAATAATTAATTCCTCTTAAATACTGTTAAAAGATGACTCTTTATATAAATTTTTGGCTCTGCCATGCTCGGGAGCATTACTTATATAACCAAACCAATTTGTTATAGACCATGATTAATTGTATTGCATCTATACATTGGGATTATCATGCATACATGATCCATTGTCCTCAAATCTAGCTTTGAAATTAGAAACATAAAAAGAATCAAACATAATATCTCAATCAAATATAAGATATGAAAATTCAATAAAATATATGAATAATGGAGAACCCCAGAAGAAAGAAAGAAAAAAAGGGTAAAGGGAAAGCTGAAGTGGTCGAAAGAACCAAATCCTCCCTCCCAACTTTTTAAAAACCATGAAACCAAATCAAGCAGCCATTATTTATAATTTTTTTGGGGTTGTGATTTGTGATTAAGAAATTCAAATTAAGGGTTTGGGTGCATTCAACACCTCTCTTTTCTAATCTTACATGTTTGTTTAAGATTTTATAGTAAAGTGGGGGGTTCAAATCTATCTCACCTCACTCTTTATTTCTTATTAACAAATTTATCCTTTTTTTTTTCTGATTGTGATTCCAATCCTTTTCGTGATGAGAAAACCAATTAAGTGTTGAAAATCACAGTCAGCAAAGCAAACTCCATTTCAGACATTGCGGGTACTTTCTCCTCCTCTTGTTGCTTTCTCTCTAATTAAGTAAGCCCGGCCGCTTCCCTAATACTTGGCTTTTCTTTTGTCCAACTTCTTACCTGATTTATTGATTAATTAATTCGAATCGAATTTATTGACTCCAATCGAATTTATTGACTCCTTTGCCCTCTAATCTCTCCTTGCCTTGGATCCTTTGCTTCGTTTTACTTTTACAAGTAAACTCACATGCCTTTGCTTCTCCTTCTTAGGTTCTTAGTAGATGGCTACACGCAATTTCTATCTAGGTACTAGATATCACGAACAATTTTTTTAAATAAGGTCTCAAATTCGAATACTATAAAAGATTATTATCTCATATATCAATAGCGGGTGTGTTAGTTTAAGCGTTTAATGTTAAGAATTTCAGTTATAGATTATTATAAATATAAAAATGTTAATTCGAAAAATCGTTTCAAAAAAAGGTCCTGAGAAAACAGTTGACAACTGTGGATCAGTATGCAATTTACAGCCCCTTCATTGAGTATGACAGACAGACAGTAGCACAACTTGGAGCTGCAAATTGCTACAATCACAACTATTTATGAGTGTTTTCATTGAATGAGCCCCTGCCCAGCTTTGACGCTTCTTAGTTGAAAATCAAATCAAAACAAAACAAAACTGTACCATCCGAAACAACAACAAAACGAAGCCAGCAATTAATGAATCCCAAAACATTGTCAATCGTGTACCATTCAGATGAATTTCTGTTTTAAATTTTAATACTTCACTAACAAAAAATTTCCTTTGATTTACAAACTTGGGTTTTTTTTTTCTTGATCAGAAGGGCATAATATGGGTAGTTTTAGTATCATAACTGGATAAACAAGACTTGGAATTAACCCGGAAAATCTTAAGCAAATCCGACGACATTTGCCGAACGGATGCCGAGCAATTGCTTTGCATCAGCAACAAGAACTTGGTCATCCCATTGCTACTAACCACAGCTTCTTGCGCTTTCTCGTCCCTAAACAAATAGCAAACGCACCACAGTATCGTCACGGAGTGCTCCGTCGCTTTGTTCGATACTTTCAACACTTTCTGCACAATCGCTTGCAGCAATATGGAATCGTGACATATCTCCACCCTCCCTTCTCTGCAAGACGACAACGTTTCCAGCAGTTTTAATGACTTCTCAATTATTGAAACGCTCGTGTTTGGCTCGGATATGTGTTTCTTTAATTCTGGGATTGTTCCGGATTCGATTGCTTTGATTTTTACTCTTCTGGCCATTGTGATTTCGATCAAACAAGATAAGCTCGCTTCGATCAAGCTTGGATCCTTTTCTTTGCTTAATGATTTCACCAATTCCTGCAGTAATCCCTCTTGTTCGGCTATTTTGAGCTTGGACTCTCCATCGACCGCAATGGACTTCAGTAATTCAATCGACTGGATTTGCGAATCTAAACTTCCTCGTTGTAGAACCAGAAGGATCGTCGACAAGCAATTTGATTCCAACAACGGCTTCTTCTCCAAAATTTTACTTGACATCAAATTCAAAATCTCAACCACTTGTTCGATTAATTTGACGTCCGATTCCACATTTCTCATGAAATCGAACACCGCGTTCAGAAACCCGTCGATTTTGGCCAGGAATTCGCGGTTCTCCTCCGATTCTCTGGCGAAACAAACGATCTTCGTCAACGATGAAAAGAAATTGTTGTTGTCGAGCTGCTTGACCAAGAGATTGATCTGATCTTGAGAAGGAACAGCTGAATTGGCCGCCGAATCGACTTCGAGTTGACGGCGAGCAACTGAGTCGGACCAGATCTGAATGAGCCGTTGTAAATTCCTGTTCGGTACGAATTCCTTGCTTTGGAGAACTTGCATGGTGGCCGGACACGTGTTGTTTCCGCTTTCCAGCCACCGTTGGATGCAGGCTCGGTCGTAGGTTACGCCCGTGCACAAGCTTACCGGGGATTTCATCACGTCCAACGATATCGGACACCGAAAAATACTCGGAACCGTAATGTGCAAATCGTGTCTTCCTCTTCCCATATATTTTGTTTTCTTTTACCTTGTTTGGACGGAAAGAAAATGAGAGAAAAAGTGAAAGTTTCAGAGAGAAAGTGAAAGAAAGTGAAGTGGGAGAGATGGGAGAGGGAGAGAACGGTGCGGGTTTAAAGAAGAGAGAGAATTAGTCAAAGGATAACTGACGTCATAAAATTCACTTTTTATTTTAATTTTTAAGTAATATTCTTTTTTTCGCTTTTTTATGAGTCGTCGGTCAAAGTTTTTTTGGGGAGGGAATCTTCACGCGCGTGTAAGTTAATATATTGGGATTGAAGCTCTGAGCCGTGAGATGGATGTTAGAAAATAAATATAACGGATCACGAGGTCGAATGAACGGTAGAGATTAGATGAAGGAGAAATATACAAGCGTAGATTGAGGATGGAAAGGTGGAGGGGCCCACATGAGGGTTCAGTTGGTCGGTCTTGATTTCGCATCATTTGTAGTTTAAGGACTAAGGAGACCCGTGCACCTTTGATTTTGTGGAAGTGCCTTTTTTTTTTTTGCTTTTTTCTTTTTTCCTTATAGTTAATGTTTGTGATTTTTTTTGATAAATTATATATTTATTTTTAATAGTTTGTGTTCGAAATTTGTGACTTTTTCTAAAATTTTTTTATTTCGCTTTTTAATTAGTGGCAGGTTTTGAGCTTTATTAATGGCTTTTAGTCAAAATATTTAATGTTTTTAATAGTCTAAAGGTGATATAAGCAGAGGCGGATCTTGGTATAAGAAGTTGAGGGGGTCAATTTAAAATTTTCAAAAATTTTAGAAGTGTAAACTAAAATTTTTAAAAATTGTGAGGTTTAATGAGAAATTTTGAAAAATTTAAAAGGGAACTTAATTGAAAATATTTAAAGAAATAAAAAAATTAATGATAATTTTTTAAAAGTTTGAGGGGGCCAAAATAAAATTTTCTATTTTTTGAAAAGATTAAATTAATATTTTTTAAAAATTTAAAAGACCAAATGTAAAATGTTCAAAATTTTAGGGGGGCCAAAATAAAATTTTCTATTTTTTGAAAAGGCTAAATTAATATTTTTTAAAAATTTAAAAGACCAAATGTAAAATGTTCAAAATTTTAGGGGGGGCCAAGGGCCCGTTAGGCTCCTTAAACCCTCCGCCCCTGGATATAAGATAATGACTTTGTTTGGTAATTAACGGATAGTTGATTGCGGATTGCATTAACTGATAGCTGATTGCATTAGCTGATTTGACTAGTGAATTGTATTAGCTGATTGTATAAAAGTGTTTGGTAAAATTAACTGATAGCTTATAGCTGTTAGATTATTTAAACATGCAAAATGATATATAAGGACATGATTATATTCAATATTTGTTTGAATAGTTTATTAGTTATCAATATTTTGTATCTAATTAATATTAATTAGATTTATAAAATTATTTTTAATATAATTTTTTTAAACATATTCGAATGGTTTATATATTAATTTATTATTTATATAATTTTTTAATATAATATAATTAATTAATAAATTCAAATACACAAATAAATATGCGATAATAAAAAGGGAAAAATAAATAGGGTGAGAAAATATTTAATTTAGGTTATTTGGAGATTTTTGGTAATTGGTAAGGGTAAAAGAGTCTTTACAATTCTAATATCAAACCTCTAATCTCAAAAAGCTCATAATATGAGCTTTTTCAAAATTAGCGGTTTCACCCCACTCCGCTATTCACCAAACAACAATATTAGCGGATTTGACTAGTCAAACATCTAATTATACCTCAAACCTCTAATTTTTACCCAAACCACTCTTTACCAAACATGGTCAATATTTGTTTATATATATATATATATTTTAACTATTTGACAATGCACCAATATCTTATAGACAGAGCGATTGAACCCAGACCTCTTAAGATGAACATTATTTACTTGTCCACCGGAATCACTTGTAGTCAAAATATTTAATTTATAATTTTATTTATTAAAATATTAAATTTCAAATATAATTATTAAAATACTAAGTTTATTATTTATATTAGTATCTCAACAACCACAAATGACGAACTTCGCTTACTAAAAAGTTGTGTTTTTTTATTTGTTTGAGTTTTTCGAAATTATTTCACTAGAATAATCTGAATGGTTTTATGCATTGACACTTATGAAAATTGATATTTATATTTTAAAATTTTACAAATTTCGACGCTCATCAGTCTTGAGATTTAATACACTGATTAACAATAAATTTGATATTTTAACGGACAATATTTAAAATTTAATATATTAATAAATACATTTTCATTAATGATTTCGTTGAAAAGCCTTTTATTCATTCCGCTTTGACTTATTTTTAATTTTAGGAAATCGAGAAAAAAAGATAAAAATTGAAGAAAAAATGAATTGTTATCGAAATATTGTATAGTCCAACTCAAAATAAATATACTTTTAAAATTTGGTTGACGGTTAGTGAGATAGATATTGTCAACAGTGACTTAAAGGTGAAGCAATTTTGTGGGATCGGGTTAATAGTATGGGCATGGGTCGGGTTTTGACTCATCCGAACCCAACCTGAAAATATATACTCTAAACTTGAATTCGACTTAATTTTATACCTGAAAAAATCTGACTCAAAAATTATATATTTAAACCTGACCCGTTCGAGTTATTAAAAAAAATCAATTTTATGGACCTAGTTGTAAATATATATATAAAGAGGGAGCATTATTGCAATATCTCTAAAAAACATAAGGGAAAATTACACTATTAGTTCGGATTGGGTCAAATATTTTTCACCCAAAAACTGAGCCTGGCCCGAAAACACTTTTAATAAAACCCGGTTTGTACCTGAATTTTCTACAAAAAATCTGACATGATCAAGCTAGGTCGAAACCCGACAGCCACAGGTCGGGTAAAATGCGCATCTCTAATGAGGTAGTCGTGGACATCATAGATGAAGGCTTCTACGAGTACGAGTAGGAGTGAGTATTTGACTGAGTCAAAAAAATTCGAACTGATTGAGACGATGACTCTTATTTTATAATTTAAATTTTATTAAAAAAAATTCTATTCAAGTTGAGTTGTTCGAGCTTTTATTCAAATACGATTGTAAAAATATTTATAATGTTATGTAATTAATTACTTTAATTTTGTACGAGTTTCTATAAGCATATACAATCCATATGCATTCATTTATATTTTTTTCATTTGTGATATATATCAAATATAATTGAGAAACTCTACTTGAATTTAAGAACTGATGCACTAATTACTAAAAAGCTCTAGTTATTTGAATTTTTAATTTTAATAACTCAAATTTTATTTAATTTTTTTATTCGAACCAATACGAGTCAAATTTTTTGGAAGCTTTACATTTTTATTTTTATTGATTTTTTTCTCACAAATATGGCACAAAGCAAAATTATTTACACAAATATTGTAGTTTGAACAGTAGAAGCAAAGTCAGTGTGCACTCAATCTGACTTCACTGTTCATTCTAATTTTTTATTAAAAAATAATGAAGATAGACGGTATGAATGCACTTTACACAGAAAAACATTGTTCAAAGACGGTGAGTATTTTTATCATCTTTACTTTCATTATAACAAATGCAATATTTATAAAAATAATCTGGGTTGTGTCATATTTGTAGGAAAAATAATTAAGTGCAATATTTGTGTAATTTTCCCAAATCTTCTACATCCGATTGAATAAAGAACTCATTTTTTTCCGAATCGTGTCAATTTTAGGCATTTTTACACCAACCCCCTAAAAAGTAATTTACGAAAATAACCCCTACCAAAGTTATATAGAAAAATGGCGCCCCCAATTCTGCCACGTAGGGCGTCCTCGCGTTTTGCAAAATACAATTATAGACCTCGTGTGACACAAAAAGAGAATTTTATTCGACGTGGGCCGAGTATGACCCCACATTCTCAAAAGTGCAAGGTTCCCGAGAAATTGAAGAGACATTAATGGATCGCGATAATTATTGTGCAGAGACCTCGCATTATGCACATAGTGAGTTTCCTTTAACCGTTTGAATTTTATTTTAGGTGATAATTATGTGACTTAGTTAAAATCGAAATCTTAACAAATAATTATTTGAAAACGGGTTTAATATTCGAAAGATGATATTTAACCGTATATAAAATATAATTTGAACTAATTATTCGAAAAGTCTTAATTTTGTGGAAGCTAATTTTAGTAGATGCAATATTCTAATTATTTGAACAGATCCTAAAGTATTTCATATTTATTATGATCAATATATATTCTATAAGAAGATATTATTTAAAGAAAAATACGGAATTTAAATTTTATTTGTATTTAATGTATGCTATATTTGTAATTAATTATCACAATAAAAATATTTGTTATTTTTTTAATTATAGTAAAAAATTTAACTCTTATTAAAACATAATTTGTAATGAATGTAAAATTTTATTTGTATTTAATATATGTTATATTTGTAATTAATTATCTCAGTCAAAATATTTGTTATTTTTAATTACAATAATAAATCTAACTCTTATTAAAACATAATTTATAATAAATGTAAAATTTTATTTGTATTTAATGTATGTTATATTTGTAATTAATTATCCCAATTAAAATATTCGTTATTTTTTAATTACGGTAAGAAATTTAAATTTTATTAAAACATAATTTGTAATAAATGAAAGTAACAAATCAAAATCTTATCTAAATAAAAAAACGAACCTCGCGTTTTGCGGATAGCGATATCTAGTCAAAGAGTTTGATTTCGTTCGGACTGAAACGAATCGAATCGTTGCGGATTCTCAAAGGACCTCGCGTTTTACAAATAATGATGTCCCTTTAACGCCGTTTCGTGTAAGGTGCGAGGACTCCTATAAATAGGACTCAAATGAAAGATAAGTTCCAATACTAGTCATCTACCCTAAAATATTACGAAGATTATTCTAATAATAACCTGGGAAAACACCTCCAACATGCCTACCAAGCCATTTTAACTTCTTAAACAATCGTTGGAAGCATTTTCGACGCTTTTTAATACAATGTGCAATGTCTCGTACGTGCCAATATCAATCTCAAATGGAAGATAAGTTCCAATACGACGCATCTAAGCTTAAAAATTACCAAAATTGTCGAGCTAATGGCACGATAAAATGCCTCGAACATGCCTATACACCATTGTATTCAAGCCTGAATTTTAGAAGACCTCGCTTTCCTCAAAACGTGAGGTCTATTTTAATTTAGACGCGATATTTTTATTTTCTCGGAGACCTCCCGTTTCCCAAAACGCAAGGTCGCATCCACTAATTTTAAATTTCAGAATATGAAAAGGCGACCTACGTCGGACAAAACTCGCGTTTTGTATCACGCGAGATCTATAATAGTATTTTACAAAATGCGAGGACGCCCTACATGGTAAAATTGAGGTCTTTTTTCTACATAACTTTGGCAAAGGTCGCTTTCGTAATTAAATATTTAAAAGTACTTTTTGATGTAAAATTGCACAATTTCTATTTACCCCTATTTACGAGTAGATGATTGCTTTTGGAAGGATGATGTACTTTCTAATTTTGGGTACTATAACTACATTATGACCCACTCTCGTCGGACGATTCAAAGTGAATTATTTTAAAATGCTGAATATGTGCGTGCATTATTTGAACATAAATTGTTTATTTTTTACAAATTTTAATTTTAATTTTATTTAAAGAGAAGAGAATGAAGATTGTAAGGCAAAGAATAGGTGTTTTTACCGACTCCGAGTTTAAAACACGCAATTCAAAAATATAAAAGAACAAAGATAAACAATTTGATTTCTACCAAACAATTAAATGTAGTCAGTTGAAATGCAGCAAGTAAAGTAAATAATGGCACCGTGGATAAGTGTGGTGATGCAGTAGAATGAATAATGCATGCACTCGATTCTAAAAACATGATTGCAAATTGCAAGTGCAACAGCACCGAAAGCTTTACATAATGGGGGTGGTGCTGGGTGCACCCAACATTATTTGCCTTGATAATCTACAAACCTCATCATATCTACTTCTTTCCCTCTTTATATCATTTTTAAATTTTCAAACATTATTTCGAAATTCGTGTCACATATTATCTTGTCTGTTTTTATATAAATAACTCTATACATAAAAATATTACATATAATGAAAAAAATTCGTATCGTTTTTGAAATGGTATAATCGTCTCGTTTTATGATAGTTTAATTTTTTTTTATTTATAAAATGATACTTATCATCATTTAAGGATGTTTGTGATTTTTAAAAAACTTTGCCGATTAGTTATTCAAACTATATGCGTAGAAAAATTATATCATGAATTATTTCTATTATGTTATTTATGAGATCAACCAATAAAATACATTTATTTTATTATTTTTTCATGTTATATTTTTATCAAGTGAAAGTTTACTTGGTAAAAATTATTTTTAAATTTGATTTATTATAAATATAAGTGAAGATTCACTCGGTAAAAAATGAGATGAAATAAATTTAATGAAATAGATGCATTTTATTGGTTGGTCTCATTGATAATGTGGCGAAAAAGACACATGATATAATTTCTCCTATACGTATTTTCCCTTTTTATTTGTTTTTGTCTAATCAACAGTGAATCTAAATTTGGTGTTGGTTGTCGACCGTTATTGATTCATATATATATATATATATATATATATATATATATATATATATTATTTTCTATTTATTTTTTATTTTATTTCTTTTTTTGCACAATTTTGTTGCACTTTTCTCTTTCTCTATGACACGTTTTATCTACCTTTATATCACGTCTTTACTTTATCGCACGTTTCTATGGTTATTTATGTAGGTTTGTAGTGTTCGTATGATGACCCTCACAACGTTTGTTTCTGATTCGTGCTTTCAGTGATCACGTAAAGTTTGATCATCGTTTGAGTTGTTTGTCAATGTAATTTATAGCGGATCACTTTTGAGAATAAATGTAAAAAAATAATTGCCGATTTTAAATTTTTTATCTAATTCTTATTTTAACAATTCTCTATGGATCATTTCTACAATGCACTTTAGAGAAAGAATTTGGTGTAAAGAAAATGTTTAATCTAACTGATGTAACACTTTTTTAGATTTACCATTTTTTTTTGTTTTTTTTAAGTTTTAAAAACTTTATTACATTATGTTTTTATTCTACTTTTATTTATTAATAAAACTATTCGGTTAATGTGTAAAACATAAAAAAAATTGATGTTTGTGATTTTTCTACAAATAATTGTTTACATAAAATTAATTCTATATATTTTTTCTCACTTCAATACTTAAAAGAATTTAAGTATGTGACAAAACACCACTCATCATAAAATTATAGTTAACCGGTCAAGAAAAAATTATTATCTGAAATAAGTAAAAAAATTAACACAAGAATATGAAAACAAATTCAAAATTTTAAAACTATATAAAATTTCTAATTAAATTATAAATTATATTTTGTACGTGAGACAAAATTTAATATAGTAAAAAATATCGAAATATATTTAAAATAAATTATTATATTATTATCCAAATAAACAACAAAAACTGTTATAAATCAACATCAAACCTATAAAAAATCAAAGTGTAAGTTCGCCAACGGCATGCTCTCATAAGGAAGCAATGGTTAAAATCCATTGTTTTTTTTACTAAAAAAACTAGTGTAAGAGTAAGAAGATCTCATCCGATAGTGAGATGAAGTGTCCACAATCTAAATCTCTTTTTACGAATAAGTTTAGTCATCGTATCCGATACTTTATTACCACTCCAAAATAAATTGAACATCTTAATTCTAATATAACAATTAAAAAATATGTTACAAAAAAAAATTTATCTCTTTAAGACTCAAACGACCAGCATCCGAACTATCAAGCACAAACAAGAGCTTTCGAGCTCTTAAATCCCACACATATAATAGTCCATTATTGATATGAATCTTGATGATATACATTCCCTTCTCTAAATTGAAGCTTTTGATTCTTAATAAAAAGATATATTTAGTGTTTTTGAATTAAGTCAAATCAAATTTGATATTATACTTAAAATTTTATTTTAAATTAATTAAATTATACTAAAAATAATTCGAACATAGAATTTATTACGTGGTCTCAATAGAAATTAAGATTGAAGGCAAGGGATGGTATTAAATTGTTAGTTGTGAAAGTAGGTAGGCCAAATCCGACAAAGAGGTTGGGAGTTTTGGCCTTTGGGTATGCGGTTGAACAGTTGATTGCAACACCCAACAGTTTTTCAAAGATGGATTGGAGACTCCCAACTCCCAAATTTAGACCAAAACAACTACGGCTGTTGCTGTCGCTGGCCAATTCCCACTCGAATGGTCCAAACATGGACTGGTGGGGTCTCCTCTCTTCTATCCCTAAATCCCATTTTTCTTGTTTTAGTTATTGCTTGGAGACTTGGGATCCAATCTATTAAAACTACTCATCTTTCTTTCTCAATTTTAGCAAATGCAATAAATTTCAATTCGATTTTTTCATTTTTAAATTTTTAGACAATAGTTTTAGTTGATTGTCATAATCGACAGTCTAAAGACTGCCATCAATCATCCTATCACTTCTTATTCTTATTATGTCGTTCATTCTTTTGTTCGTTTTTACATTTTTCTTGTTTGATTTAATGTTTTTTTCGGGAATATTGAACCAAATATTAGTTTTGAGTTTTTTATTCCAAAACTAGAGATGCTTTTAGATTAATTTCTTATCTAGGGATATTTACTGTGCAAAATAAAAAATATTGGGTGCACAGCCCGTTTTTGGACAGTGTTTTTCAAGTTGGAACACTGTTCAAACTCGGATTCCTTTTCCCCTTTGAAGAAGCCACGCTGCCACGTGACAATAGCTGGGCGTTCCGGGCACTGTTCAAAGTCGGATTGCTCACCCCCGATTTTGAACAGTGCACCGAATAAATAATGGGTGTTGGCAGGCGGGTTCACGAGTGGCAGCTTTCTTTATTTTATTTGTTTTTTTAATTGGTTGAATGAGAGGTGAAATTTTTGTGGTTGAAATTGAAATGAGGTGAAGATAAATAGGGGTTGTGTTGAAGGTTGAAGAAAGAAGGTAAAAGATAGAAAAGGAAGATTTGGAAGAAATTTTGTAAGTATTTATATTTTATTTGAAATTTTTTTGTTAAATTTATATTTATATTTGTAATGTATGTATTTTTTGTACTTACCAATTTTTTTTATTTTTTAGATTAGTTTTTTTTAAATTTATATATGTTAGAATTTTGAAGTTGATGTTTGAAATATTAAATTTTTTGTGTTAAATAGATTGTTGAAGAGGAGAAGAAGAAATTTTGTGAAGAGTTTGAGAAAGATAGATTTGAAGAAATATAGTAAGTATAATGTAATTTTATTTGAGAAAATTATGTTAAATTTATATGTATATTTGTAATGTATGTATTTTTTGTAGTTACATTTTTTTTTCAGATTACTTTTTTTAATTTTATATATGTTAGAATTTTGAAGTTGATGTTTGAAATATTAAAATTTTTGTGTTAAATAGGTTGTTGAAGAGGAGAAGAAGAAATTTTGTGAAGAGTTTGAGAAAGAGAGATTTGAAAAAATATAGTAGGTATAATGCAATTTTAATTTGGTGGTTGAATTTTATAAATTTATGAAGAGATTAATTTGTTGTTTTTTTTTAAATTTTGGAGTTGATATTTGAAAATTTTAATATTTGAATATTTCTATTGTTGTTAATTTTATGTTAGATTTTATAACATTAATGTTGAAAATGTTTATATTTGGAGTATATTGGGAGTAAAATGAGTATATTTGGAGTTGAATCAAAAAAGAAAAAAAACATTTTTAAAATTTATTTGTAATTTTGAAAAAAAACCTTAGGAGTTGACATAGTAAAAAATATTCAAGTTTTTTAATTTAAGAGTTATTAGTAGAAAGATGTTTTTTAAAATTTATTTATAATTTTGAAAAAAAAAATTAACTTAGGGTAGGAGTTGGTTTAGGGTAAACAATATTAAAGTTTTAATTTAGGATTTTTAAAAAAAATTATGTATGATCGTAATTAGGGTATTTATTATAAGTATATTAGTGACTAGTTTGTAAAAATGTTAAAATTAAAGGCTATAAAGCGAAAATAGTAAATTAGTGAGTAATTTGTAAAAAAATTAAAGTTGAAGAGTTTTAAAGGGAAATTAGTGAATGATATATGACTAAGGATTAAAGTTATATTAATAATAGTAGTAGTAGTCAAAAAGATGTTTTTAAATTTTATTTGTAATTTTGAAGAAATTGTTTTATTTATTAAATTTATTTAATGAAGTTTGGGAGTTTTATAATTCTAGTTTTATTTGTAATTTTGAAGAAATTTAAATTCTTGTTTTATTTTTAATTCGGTAAAATTCAACGAAATTTAAATTCTAAGTATTTATTTAGTTATTTAGTAGTGCGATAAATGCAATAAAAATATTAATGAATTTGAGAGTGTTTTTAATAATTAGTGACCTTAAAATTGTATGTATTAAAAAATATGGATGTTATTAGTCTTTTAATAGTAGTGTAGTTGAATTGAAATTTAAACAAAATTAATTTATAATATCTAGTATTATTTTTAATTCAGTAAAATTCAATGAAATTTAAATTCTAAGCATTTATTTAGTTATTTAGTAGTGTAATAAATGCATTAGAATGAAAATTTTAATTGCGTAAAATTTTACAAAATTTAGTCTCGAGTTATAATATATTCATACTTATCATGTAGGATGGCTGAGTAGGCTCCTTTATTGAGATTTCAGGATGAACACATTAGTAGTTTGCCGGTTCCTGAGATGGTACAATTTTATTAATAATTGATTTATTAGAAATTCAATTATGTTAATAATATTTTGTTTGGTTTATCCCTTTATTTATTGATGTGTTAATTACAGGATTTTGAGGATACATTTAAACATCACCTGACCATGACGAAAAATCCTCCGCACGGTCGAATCACTGAATGGTTGCAACAATATGGATTTTATTATGCGACATTCCTTCGATGGGAACAAGTTGGTGCCCGAGTTGATTGTTGCTCTGATTGAGCGTTGGAGGCCGGAAACCCATACGTTTCATATGTTGTGTGGGGAATGCACGATCACACTTGAAGACGTGGTCATGCTTATTGGGGTGGCGGTAAACGGGGCACCATTGATCGGGGCACCATTGACCGGGGAACCTTCGATCGACCAGACTGAAGTTAGACCTGAAATACTTTGCGGTTATTTTCTTGGGTAGGTGCCGGACAAATCAAATTTGTCGGGAAGTCGCGTGAAACTGAGTTGGTTGCAAAAAGAATTCAAGCTCAATGAATATAGTTCGATTGATGTGGTTTATAATGCCAGTCGAGCTTATATTCTGCAGCTCATTGGCGGTATATTGATGCCGGATAAATCTGGTAATCTTGTACATACACGGTATCTACGCTTTTTGAGGTATCCGTGGGAAGCTGCTCAATATAGTTGGGGATCGGCCATATTAGCATTCTTGTATCGTGAGTTGTGCAAGGGCGCTAAAATAGATAATGGTCCTAAGGTTCGAGGTATTGGTGGATGTTTGTTGTTGCTGCAAGCATGGGCTTGGCAGCGACTTCCGTTCTGGACACCGATTACTCGAACACCGGTACAATTCCCTCTTGTCGCCAGGTAATTATCTTGATTGTAAGTTTAATTTTGTGGTAATTTTAAATTATTTTTTATTAATTAAAACATTAATTGTGAATTGTATGCAGATGGTGCGAGAAAAAAGCGCACACGGGTTTGGCGAACAACAACTTGAAAGTGTTTAGAGCGGAAATTGATTTGTATTGTCAGGAGCGGGTATGTGGTTAACTATATTTTTTACATTAATAGTTTTTTTACATTATAGTTAGGTCTTATTATAATAATGATTATTTTTGTAGTTTATTTGGATGGCGTACTACGATGATCGCATATTTGAACTAGATGAAATGTTGAAGGATTCTAACATGTGGTGTACGGTTACACCGTTGATCCACTTTGCTATTGTCGAGTTCCACTTTGCCGACACGGTGCTTAGGCAATTTGGCTTCCACTAGCCTATTATGTATCCCCACACTCAACATGATTATTTGCACAATTATGATGGACGCGGCAGAGCAGATGTTCTGTGGGAAGTCATACACGCTGAGTACGTTACGATGTGGAACAACAAAAATTCAACGATACCATTTCGCGCCGTATGCAGGGTATGCACTCTTCACATTTTCATCCATTTTTTCAACCGTTTTCTCCGGCCATAGTTGTCCCCTATTTATTAATGACTGCACCTTCTTCCCTTTGACGGCCCAAATCGTAGCCAAACGGTAGTATGTCTCGGTTATCAAGGTGGCTATTGGAAGATGGCGCGACTCTTTGAGTACTCCATTAATGCACTTCACAAGGTTGGTAGTCATTTGCTCGTATCGTCTACCACCTTCATCATATGATTGGGCCCATCTCTCTCTCGATGTTGTTGGCCCAACTCCAAACATGTAACCCCCTCGTCCCGGTCTGGTCGGACGACCGGTCCGAGTGGGCCACACGGGGAAAACCAAAGCGAAACCCGTTAAGGTTCCTCCTCGGTTAACGACCCAGAAAATTTCTTTTAACTTTATCTTGTCTATAGGCATGATTAATTCCTACGTGAAGCACAACAGCGGAAACACAAACAATCCAACGTCGACCAACCAAGACAACACTTTAAACAACTCATTTTAGCCCTTTACAGCAGGCCGTATCGAAACACCCTTAGGGTGTTTCGATACGCCTTGACTTAGTCAACAGGCCAGGGTCAACCTGAGGAGACCGTTTCGAAACAGGGGTGGCCCGTATCGAAACGACCCTAACGGTCAACTTCTCGTGGTCAACGGGATTTGACCGTTTCGAAACATCAAAGACCCATTTTGGAACGCCTTTATCTCGTCAATTTCTCAAAATTCCAGTAGCAAAAATGTACCGAAAGAGCCTTTATCCGTTTTGAAACGCTCGGCCAAAAACAAGGGACCGTATCGAAACAGGGTAGCTTGTTTCGAAACGCCCCCTGTCTGCATACTCGTTTTGGCTGTTTTAAGGCACAAGGGTGCCCCAAAACACCACCAAAAACTCCAACAACACACTAACAATTAATCATAAGGCAAACCAACTTAAAAGCATGCTTTAACATCATTAAAACAAGACTAAACACCAAGGCATAACAACACAAGCCATGCATTCATACAAATCATTAAAGGAGTTAAGCATACACATAGCCAACACTTAGACAAATTCTAGATAGCAAAATACTAACAAGGTTTCAAGAAAGGCATACATCTCAAGCCAAATAACAAGCACAAACGAGGAGTCTAACATGCTCCTAAGCAACATCAACTACCACACAATCCAAAACATCATAACACGATTACATGTTCCATTGCTTGACCATTACATCTTAATTTAAAAGTTCATACTTGGTAGCTAAACAAGCACCACAAGCACACTTGGGGGCCCCTTTCTTGCTCCTAGCAACCCACGAACTAAGGATCTGCGTTGTCGAACAAAGAGAGAGCGTAAGCAATAAGCTTAGTGAGGGTAAGCTCTATAAAAATAAACCTTGAAAATGCATTATCCAAGCACGAGCATAGCCAAGGTAAACACACAATTACCAAGGATCCACAAGAGCCACAAGATAAAGATGCTTGAACAATATTCAATTATATGCCATGCTCAACAAGCTCTAATTCTCAACATATGTAAACACATATAAGCATCCAAGTAGAAATCACATTCTACAACACATTGCTATACATATCAATCAATATTGGCACCTAGCTATGACCCGAATACGCGGATAAACACGTTGGAACTCACATCCAACAACCACTTTACCTCACGGTGGGATTACACTCATCACCGGTCTCGCGGGGGGGATTCCACTCATCCTCACGCCTCGTCGATGGGATTCCACTCATCATCGACTAATGTAAATACAATTTCCGGGCGTACCCGTACTCCTCCTTGGTGACTCAACGCCACCAAGGCCACGCGCGACTTTTGACTCATGTGTGCACACTAACATCCTAATGATCGATCATTTGTACTCAAGCATACTAGTGCCAACATTTAACTCATTCCACATTATTCGTTTCAATCAATTCCGTGCTTAGCACGTACTCACCATGATCACCATCATGAACCATTACCATGCATGCCTTAAGCATCACAAACCATGCCTCATCTCACATGTACAACACAATATACATAAGCAATCATATCACAAGTCATACGAGGCATAAACATCCATATATATAAGTTCATCCAAAGGCTCTAGATCAAGTTTAGGATTAGGCTACCACCTTAATCCTAACTCTAGGTGGGTCTACCAAGCCCAACCTAGTCCACGTACTCGAACCAACCATTTAAAAACCACGTAAAACGTTTAACCACTCACCTAAGCTTCCAAGCTCCAAGCCAAGCAAGCAACCACCCTCACGTTCCCAGATTTCCTCTCGATGCTTCACCAACACAAGTTCCCGCTTCTAAATAACCTCAATCACAATTCAAACAATCTCAAATCAGCCCAACATCAAAAGACCAACCCGGAACACAATTCAATCACAATTTACAATGTTGCAAGCCATGAACAAACCCCAATATTAGCAATCTCGGACAACCCCAAAACCACATCCAAAATCCATGTTTCCAACATCCATTGCACCCACAAATGATCCCAAATCAACCCCTAACCATAATACTATCAGTAGCCTATCAAAATCCACCTAAAACAACCCTCAAAACTCACCCAAAACCCTCCAAAAACCCCATTTTTACCCAATTTCGGGAATTGCTCAAAATCATTCAAAATTCACATATGTTGTACCATTTGGCTCCTATATTCCATAACTAACCATATTAAATCAAAATATTAAGTTTAGCTACACAAAGACACCATTTTTAATCAAATCTTTTGAAAACCCCAATTTCAAAACTTCAATGAAAATGAAAACAAATGATACTTTTAAAGAGAGGGAGTTGAGGAGAGGTAAAAAATGATGTTACCTTTCGAAAATGAGTTGAAATGGATGAGCTTTTTGATGGAATAGTGATGAAGGGGAGAGAGCTCTAAGTTCACGTTAAAAATGGATGAGAAAGAGAGTGAATAGTGTTTATTTTGTGTAAAGGGGGATTTAAATTAAAAGATGGGTAAATTACCAAAAGGCCATTAATGAATGGCTATCCCTTTTCTTCTTGAAAAGCTCTTCAGTTTGCAATTTAATCAATTTGGTCCCATTTCAAATATTTATTTTTGCAACCTGGAACGTAAAGGATTATTTTAATTATAAACTCGAGCCCAAATAATATTAAAATATTATTTTCACCTAACCCCTAAACCCGGGTGTTACAAAACACGCTCGCCATATTTCATTAAACCTGCCATCTTTCTTTCAAATTCTGGCCGTAGTAATTGATACCCTGTGCCATAATTATTGTTTGACTTAGCATCGACATAAATCAAAACACATCACTGTATACACATATATAACTTAATTTGAAAGAATGATACTTACCCATGCTCATAATCTTACTACGAAGGTACTGATTTTTGAATTTTTCAACGGCATTCTTTCCGATGTGACGAACATAGTATGCAGGGTATGCATAGGGAGGTGTCCAACGACTTCCCTCTCGATTAATTGCTGCTTTGATACTCGTCCCTCGATCAGAGATAATACAAACCCCGTCTTGGCAGACCACATGCTCACGCAAATTTGTCAAAAAGAAATCCCAAGCTTCAGCAGTTTCCCCTTCAACAATTGCGAATGCAATCGGAATGACATTGTTCTCACCATCTTGCATAACGGCAACCAGTAGTATGTGGGATTATTTCCCGTAAAGTCGCGTTCCATCCACTTGGATCATACGCTTACAATAGGGAAAGTCGTCAATGCATGACTTGAAAGCCAAGAATAGTCGATGGAAAAATTTATACCCTTGAAGCAATTGCTATTGTCGGTGTACGCATCTTTTGTTTGATACCTGACTATGGTGTTTGGGATGAACTGTGTCATTGCCATCAACAACGTTGGTAGCTCGTTATACGATATGTCATAATCACCGTACACTGAATTCAATGCCTTATCCCTTGCACGTCACCCCTTCTTGTATTGTATTTGATATTGAAATAGTTGTGCAACGGTTGCTTGAATGGTTGAAACTGGAACCCTTGGATTTGCTTCGACCAACTTCATCACGTGATGGCTTATTACGCTGGAGTCCAATTTCATGTGGTCCTGGTCGATGGCTGTTCGTAAACATGTGTGATTGCCATTGTACTTCGTGACCTCCAACCGACCACTCTTCTTATGCTTCGTTACACGAATCTTCCAGTTGCACCCTGCTCCGTACTTCACACACTTCGCAAGGAAAGTTTTTGTGTTGGATTCAGCAACCGCATAATCTACATGTTGTCTGATATTATACTCTTTAATTGCCAATATAGCTTAGTCTTTTGCCTTAAATTTCAGCCCCTCAGCCAAGTCGCCACTCTGACTAGAACTTATTTGGGGCATATCTAGAAATTGTGGCGCCCTCATCGTATCGAAATTCACCGAGTGCATATGAGCAGGAGCTTCGTATAATGTAATGTCGCCCCCGGTCGGAACAAATTCTCCAACACCGAAGTCAGGGGCTTGACCATCGTTATTCGGGAACAAATCAGGATCCCCAATATCTTTATCTTCAATAGAATCTTCTAATGATTCTCCCCACCGGCCACGTCCAAGTGCAATATTAGCATCAACATCAACAGTCGGTCCATACGATGGATCATATGTTGACGGCCCACCTTCATGAAATCCACTAGATGTCCCAGTTGCCAACATTGCAACAAAACTACCTCCGGACATATCAATTTCGTTACCGACACCCATTTGACTAGATTTCCCGGTTGCATTTCTAGAGGGGCCAGGAATATCAAGCATCGTGGCAAACAACTCGACATTTCGAATTCTCATTGACTCATGCTCTGCGATCATAACTTCCACATCTTCATTATCTTCGAGAGCAATCACGGAATATATGATTGGATTCGAACATGTCATCCACTGGTACTGCAAACTATGAATCAGACCTCCAATTTTTCCGACATCTCTTCTTTCAATACTCGAAGTGTGATTTCTTTGTTAATTCTCATCTTTGTAGGCCTATCCGAATGAAATACGACACCAACATCAGATTTTACCATTTGTCCGTTGTAATGGACAGTCACAAAACAAATGTTGTTGCTCATTTTCTCTATATATTCGAAAAAATATTTTACAATTAATTTTCAAATAACATAAAGAATATACAGATAAAAAAATAATATTTCAAAACAACTTGCATTTTTTTTCTTTCAACTTTCTTCTTCTTCTTCTTCTTCTTCTCTCTCTCTCTCTCTTTACTCAAATATAACTTAAACGATTTTCTATCAAACTACATTCTTCAACACTAAATGAACCTATTTAAAATAAAATTCAACTTGAATATTTCCCTATAATACCCCTACACGAAAATTAATATTCACTAACAGATTTACAATAAAAAACTACACTACCCTACATAATTTAAAATTATTTAACAATTAATTTTTTTTACTAACCTACACCTGCACATACACCACTATTATTTCACATCACTGAAACATACACCTGCACATACACCACTATTATTTCACATCACTGAAACCTACACCTGCACCTATATCACATCACTGAAACCCTACACCTGTACCTACAACACTATTATTTCACATCACTGAAACCTACATCTGCACATACACATGCACCTATATCACATCACTAAAACCCTACACCTGCACCTACATCACATCACTGAAACCCTACACCTGCACCTACATCACTATTATTTCACATCACTGAAACCTACATCTGCACCTATATCACATCACTGAAACCCTACACCTGCACCTACACCACTATTATTTCACATCACTGAAACCCTAAACCTGCACCTATATCAATTAAAAATATTTTAAATCAAATTAAAAAATATTAATTAAAATAATTATTCGAATATTTTTTTCAGTCTGAAAAGATTGATCACTGGATTAAAAATTAAGTTATATTTTAGTACATAATTAGTGTAAAATATTTTTTCAAATAAAAATAAAAATTAAGATCTCATATTTATAATATTTAATATTCAAATAATAATTACTTATTATTTTATATTCGATCCAAAATTAAAATAAAAAAATACCACCTCTTATTCATCCAATCAAACCCCCAAATTCAGTCAACCCATGCACCTACACTTCCCATTCACCCAATGAAAAAATAAAAATTAAGATCTTATATTTATAATATTTAATATTCAAATAATAATTACTTATTATTTTATATTCGAACCAAAATTAAAATAAAAAATATCACATCTTATTCATTCAATCAAACCCCCTAAATTCAGTCAACCCATGCACCTACACCTCCCATTCACTCAATTAAAAAACATTCATATTCAAACTTAAAAGCCTGCCACCCGCCTGACCCGCCTGCCACCCAACTAAAATTATTCGTGCACTGTTCAAACTCGGGGGTGGGCAATTCGACTTTGAACAGTGCCCGGAATGCCCATATTACGCCACGTGGCAGCGTGGCTTCTTCAGGGGGAGGAATCCTAGTTTGAACAATGTTCGAACTTGAAAAACATTGTTCAAAAACGGGTTGTGCACCCTTTGTTTTCTGATTTTGCACTGCAATCTTCTCTAAATTTGAAATTAATCTGAGAGCATCTCTAGTTTTGGAATAAAAAAACCCAAAACTAATATTTGGGTCAATATTTTTTTCATGAGCATCCATTTTTTATGTCCACTTTTCATGATCATTCATTTATTTTGTAAATATATGGTTTCTAATACGTCTTATCATTTTCTTACGAAAATAATCTGTTTTTAATCGTCTCATACAAATTTTATTTTATTTACTTGACTCACTATTTTCTTTATTCTCTCACGATTTCTCATGTCGATTTAATCGATGTTAGTAAATAATTCAATCACAAACTACTCTTATTTTACTTTATCTATTTTACAGATCCATGATTTGCTTAGTTGATATAATTTTTGTAAATAAGTCTTCTCATTTTTTACAAAAAAATAGTGGAAGTTTTCTTTCTTGTCCCATGCATATTATGTGTATTATCTCGTATAAATTTTGATCTTGTCTCATCAGTTATTTTATTTTTCTTCCAAAATTAACTTTGTTATCGTTTCTCTAGTTGACAGATGCGTTGTTCATTTCCAAACATTTTTGCTAGATCTAGTAGAAAGCTTAAACTTTATTTCGAGTAAATTACTTTAATTGAGAAGTTATTATGATAATATTTTGAAAAATTTTACAACGTGCGACGAACACCGATGAACACTACTAATGATGAACACCGATGAACACCATTAAATTAATTAATAAAGATTTAAAATTTTAAGGACTCATCACACAATTAATAATTATTTTTAAAAATTCAATTAAATTATTTTTATACATATTAAAATTTTATTTTTTAATAAGGGTAAACTATATATTTAGTACATCACCTATTTTTGTATTTCTATTGAACCCTCATTATTTAAATATTATTTTAATTTGACCATATTCTTTATAAAAAATAATTTAACCCTTAACCCTCAACCTAAAACCCTAAACTATTAAACCTTAAACCCTTAAAATCTTAAACATATACCCTAAACCATATACCATTAAAAATAATTTCACCATCATCGATTCAATTCAATTCAATGAATTGAATTTGAGAGTTTACCCTTTTATTAACTATAAATTAAATCCCTAAACCCTAAAATTAAGATATTTGTAAAAAAATTATTTTCACCGCCGGTGCATAGAATATTTTCCCTTTAAAATTATTATGGATATCTATAATATAAAAAGTGACGTAAATCATTTAGGTATCTATTTTATTTATTATTACGCCTTAATTCATTCTTTTTTATGTATCTCTAGTTTTATAAAATTTGTTATCTTTTAGCCTCACTTGTAGTACATATTCGATAAAAGGATTAAAAATAACAAGCGTCGCGAACTCCGAGAATACAATTTTTTGTGTGAAAAAATTTATCGAAAGTGGACGAGGAATCAAAACAGATTTCTTACAAGCTTATTAGAGATGAGAGTGGGAATGTTAAGCTTGATTGCCCTGCCATGGGTAAACAATTTGTTAGAACTTAGAATTAAAACAGTTTATCGTGGAATTTAGTTTCAATATCTAGAACCCTAGAATCCTCAATGCCGGTACGTGATTTTTCTTTCCTAAATCCGTTTTTAACCCTAATTGTTCGAAGTTCAATTACATATAATTTCTTTCTCTTTTTTGTCGATGTTGATGCAGATCTTTGAGTACAATGGTAGCGCGCTTGCACCCATGGCAGGGCAATCAAACTTAACATTCCCATTCTCATCTCTAATAACCTTGTAAGAAACCTGTTTTTATAGGGAGAATTCAACAATTCATTGAATTGAATTAAATCGATGATGGTGAAATTATTTTTAATGGTATATGGTTTAGGGTACAAGTTTAAGAGTTTAAGGGTTTAAGGTTTAATAGTTTAGGGTTTTAGGTTGATGGTTAAGGGTTAAATTATTTTTTATAAAGAATAGGGTCAAATTAAAATAATATTTAAATAATGAGGGTTCAATAGAAATACGAAAATAGGTGAGGTACTAAATATATAGTTTCCCTTATTAAAAAATAAAATTTTAATATATATAAAAAATAATTTAATTGAATTTTTAAAAATAATTCTTAATTGTATTATGGGTCCTTAAAATTTTAAATCTTTATTAATTAATTTAATGGTGTTCATCGATGTTCATCATTAGTGGTGTTCATCAGTGTTCGTCGCACGTGGTAGACTCATCCTAATATTTTAATTATTTTCAATGATGATAATCACATAAATAATAGGAAAATTTTACAACGGGCGACGAATATTGATGAACACCACTAATGATGAACACCGATGAACAAGCGGGTATATTTAATTCTAATCTATTAAAAAATTATAAACTGATTTCTATTTTTTAAGAGATTGATTTTGTCAGGGTTTAGGAGAATTGGGTATATTTGATTCTAACCTATTAAAAAAATATTATAAAGTAACTATTAAATTTGATTTTTATTTTTTAAGAGATAATTATAATTATAATTTTATTCCTTTAAACTTTTAAAATTAAAAAAATAGTGGTGTTCATCGTGGTTTATCAATGTTCATCGCGCATAGTAGACTCATCCTAAACAATATTGATTTTTCACGACTTAGGTTTGACTGTATTGGATAAACTCATTAGCTTGAAAGCAACAGTCTTTTTCTGATAAAAAAGAAAAGAAAAGAAAGCAACAGTCTTTTAAAATTTTAATTATTACACTTAGATTCAAACTATTGATAATAAAATAAAATATAAAATTAATACACTTCAAATAGAGAAAAATTATTAAAATATTGTGATGAAATTTTTTTTTCCAAGATTATTGCACTGCCCAGATTATTTCCACAAATATTGTGGTTTGAACAATGCATTTAAAGTTAGATTATGATGAACTCGAGTGTGAAAAAAATGGCCAAAGGCTAAGTCAGCTGGATCCGACTTTGTCCCAAAGTGTACCCCAGTTGAATCCGACTTTGAGGAATATCTGCCATGTCAGGCAGCCTGCATGCATCGACCTTGCATGTTGTGCATGCATGAAGGAAAATTGGGAAAAGGTAAAAAAAAAATAGGCCTCGTAAATTGAGTATAAATGGGATTGGTCAGATGAATGGTGGAATTTAATTGGGTAGGTGGTATGAGTGGTTGAGATTTAATTTCTGTGAGGTTAAATAGGGGTGGGTTGAAGATAGATAGTCTAGAGGGAGAGAAAATATTTTGAAGAAGAAGAAGAAGATTTGAAAAATCTTATTAGAGTAAGTAACTAAGTATTTTATTTTTGTAATTTATCATTATTATTTTGAATAATTTTTTTTCAGACTATTGCACTACCCAGAGTAAGTTACAAATATTGTGAATGGTGCAATTTTAAAGTTGTTGTTTGAATTTTTTGTTAAATAGATGGATTGGATAAACTCATAAGCTGAAACTCTAACCCTGTGCATTGCCCGACGATTTTCAAAACCTCGGTTCAAGAGATAAGTGACCTTGGTGTGTCAAAGAGTTGTGTCTTTTGCTGCATCCCTCGGGCAATCAACACCTCAGCAGACACTTTGGCTAAAGTCGGAATTAGATAAATAACTGCTGTTTTTTTGTGATTTCTAGTGGCTTGTGGTGTTTTTAATCTCATGTATCCTTAGGTTATTAATCCTCTGAATTTTGTTTTTATGGTTATCGTTCTTATGATGGGTGTTCAGTAGCTCTAACTTCTCTGAAGGTACTCTTTTCTTCCGATAGGCTTATGGAAGTTTTTAACGAGGCCCTCGGAGTTGTGTTTGTATGATGGCCCTTACTTAATACATCATACTATTTCTGATAAAAAATAGGTAGAGATTTGAGAAATATTTTGTTGTATATTGTTTAATTTAAATTCGTTAATTTTTATTTCGATGTTCATTGAATTTGTGATGTTATTTGGAGAGAATATAATTTAAAAATTTTGTGTTAAATAGGTAAAGATTTGAGAAGAAAATATAGTAAATAATTAATATTTTATTGTTTAACTTGAGTTCGAAATTTTTTGTAATTTTTATTTGATGTTTGAATTTTTGATGTTATTTGGAGAGAATATAGTTTAAGTATTTTGTGTTAAATAATAGGTGGAGAGATTTTGAGAATATAAAAAAATTGTTTGAATATAAGAGAAGAAACATTTATTTTGATAATATAGAAAAATAGGTGGAATGATTTTATTATTTTACTTAAGCTCGTTAATTTATTTATATTTATTTATAGGTGGTTGAATAAAAAACGACGTTAAATTAATAATTTGATAGACAATAAGTAAATACGACATTTATTTTAATTGTTATTTTTTACCGTGATAGATTTAGTCTCAGTATACTAATATTTTCTTACTTGTTATGTAGGATGGCTGAGCAAACTCCATTGATGCATTTACAGAATTAACATATTACTAGCTTTAGAGTTGATGAGTTGATATACTTTTTTTAAAAATTGTTTCATTACGAAATATGTCACTTCTATGTTTTTTTGTTAGTATTTATGTTTAAATAATGTGTTATTTACATGATGCAGAGGAAACATTTAAACATCATTTGTGCAGTCGCTAAGCTGTAATTATGGTATTTTTTTACATGATCGAAATAAAACACACTAAATCAAAATGCTCATAAAAAATAAAAAAATAAATATATTTTGAACATATTTTTTCTAACATAATAAATCAACTTAGAAAATAAAATGAAATTAAAAATTAAAATTACCAAACTAACTCAAAAAAATTACATGAAAAAATATACCATTTGTACAATCCAAATTCGAACTAACTCAAATAAACTACATGAAAAAAATTTAAAATATATGAAACATACAAAATAACAAAATAAAAATACTAAATTGAAAAAATTGTCAAACTCAAAAATTTGAATCTACATACAAAATAACAAAATAAAATTACCAAACTAAAAAAACAAAACTCTAAAAAAATTCGAATCTACTTACAATCTTTTCTTCATTACTTTCTTTATCTTCTTCTACTTCTTCAATCTTAACTTCTTTACAATTCAACCTTAACTTAACTATTTTACAAAAAAATAATTTTTTATCTCTTATAGTACCCATTTTTCTGCCTAATTAACAACTATAAATTTTTAACCTCTACTCCTATACATTTTAAAATACCCTAAACCCATCACCATTCAAAAATTACATCCACCACTCCAAAAAAAATTAATTTGCTACCCATTCTTCCAAAAAATAAATAGTAAACCCAGCCTAAACCTATACCTATATTCGAATCAAAACTCTTTCCCAAAAATAAAATATAACCTAAATCTATATTCGAATCAAAATTAAGTGACTGGTCTCGTCACCCACTTGATTGAGAATCAGATTCTCTTGTCGTGCCCCTCTGCCTCCTCATGCATGCACAGACAAAGATTCCACCCAAAGTCGGATTCTAGTGAACAAGACTTCAGTTTTTTTTTGAAACTGTGACTATTAGAGCCTGACTTTAGGGAATTTCCCCCTAAAAAATTTTCAAAATCAGATTCTTTTAAGAAAGACTTTAGTTTTTTGTGAAACCGCGACCATTAGAATCTGACTTCTCTTTGTACTGTTCAAAGTGTATTATTTCGAGAATTATTCTGGTACCAACAATAGATTGAGAAAAAAGAATCCCACAACAATTTTTTGAGCATTTCCCCTTAAAATAGACATATTCAATTATTGAATTACTCATCCAAATTAAAAAAAAAACTTAGTCCACTTGGATTGGATACCAATAACTCAAGTTAATGTACTTTTGCCCTTTTAATTATTTTTCAATAAAATAATATTGATCTAAATGACATTTTTAGTCATCAAACTTTTTAGAAAAGTCATTTTAGTCATTGGATTTCTTCTTTTCTTCTATTCTCCTTCGAGGTCTTAATTTATTGTCAAAATAAAACATGTGACGAAAAAAGTAATTAACAAACTTGTTAAGCTAGCATTAGATATTTAGTAATTTCTGTCGATGTGGACATCAATATTTTCATTTTGCGCAAACATTCAAAAATGATAGAACTATAATTTTATATATATATATTACAATTATTAAAAATTGTAAAAGAATTATAAAATTGACAAAAATACAAAATAACTGATGTTAACTTAATATATCTGTTATTTTTTTGTCTGTTGGTTCAATTTAACAAACAATTTGAACTTCGAAGACCAAAACAGACAAAAAAAATTAAAGACTAAAATATCTTTTCTTATAAGGTTTGAGGGGTACAAATGTTGTTAGACCAATAATATATTCAGATAGTTGGATAAAAATGTTTGAATTAAATTCGAAAAAGAATTTTGAATCGTGGCCCAATCTATGAATAAATCTAAACTAAAGGTTATTTTTGGAGCATCAGGTGCAAAGATGTAATGATCATATCCAACTATTTTTTATACTTTATATGTACGTTACAGATAAATTATTTGAATCTATTTTTTTTTTGTAAATAACAAATATTCTTTTTTTTACTGAGTTCACTCTGGAAAAACTCTCATTTTATTTTTAATAGTCGTAAATTCGTTCTCGGTGAGTAGTTAAATGAGACTAGATTCGGAATTAAACTTCGCAAACATGGGCCGCTCTAGACCAGACTTGTGCATTTGTCGGGTCTACCGTTTATTTGAATTAACTAATTAACATTATTTTTATTTAAATTTATTTGTAAAAACAAACATTATACAAAACACAATATTTTTAACATTATTTTATAAGTTTTTAGGTTAAACGCTCGACTAAAACCTGGTAAAGAAAATAAAATTATTTAAATTAAAGTTTGATTTTTTTAGTGAAAAATAAAAATATCTAGTATTATGTGCCTCATTAAAAATATCTCTAAATTTAAATGAAAGAAGATGGTACACATGGTAACCAATAACATAACATCTATTCTATATGACAACTAATACGGCAAGCTAAAATTGTCTAATAACTAATTAAAAAACATACTGTAAATTACAGTTTGATTTGATATGGTCGATCAATAAATTTTGTCGAAATTATATAAATTCAATTTAATTAAATTTTAAATATTTTCCATTTTTATTAGATCTATTGAGTTTCATTTAAATTTTAAAAATAATGATATTTAATTACCTCAAAAATAAAATTTTTAAAATATTTTTGTTAATTAATTAAGTAGATTATATCAAAGACTCGAGAGCTCGGCCATATGAGAAAATCTATTTTAATCATTTGAGTTTTAAAATTTTTTATTTACTCACTAAAATTCAGACATTTAACATTTTTGGTCACTCATATGTTAACTTTTTTGTGACGGTCATTTATAGAAGATCGAAGGTACTTCTCCAAGATCCGAATAGTGAAAAACTTCATTAGCACGAGAGAGGTAACATATAGAGAAATGGACTCTATCCGGCGACAGGGGAAGGAGATTGACGAGAGAGAAACTAAAAAGTTTTTGGTCGTTTCATAAACTTCGGAGCACTTTCCGGTAAAATAGAGGTCAAATTCAGATTCATGGGGCCGAGATAAAGTGACTAGTGAAATTTAAGACCGAACGACCACCATCTACGATCATATGAGGTTTAAGAGTGACAAAAAACGTTTAATGTCTAGACTGAAATGAGTAAATTGAACGTTTTAAAACTTTAGTAACCGAACTAAGTTTAAAAATAAAATTCAGTGATGGTTTATGTAATTTACCTCATAAATAAATACATTTTAAAAATAAATTATTGTTAAGTGAACATATAATATCATGAGTTATCAAAATTGAAATACTATACGTGAGTGCGGAATTAGTAGAAAGTAATGATAATTTTAATTTTTAACCTCTAATATGTATTAATTTATTGCTAATTTGATCCTTGTTATTGAATTAAATTGGGAAGCATTTTATTTTCCCCTGCAAGTCTATATTGCTACATCCTTTAATCATTCTACTGATTGTTTATATAATTTTATTACTTCGTCCAGATCTCAATGTGCATAAATTGATTTGCTAAAATTAGAAGTTTGAGCTAAAACTATAAGTTTGATCGGTCAAATATGTTAATATGAATGTTTGGTGAATAATAAATTGGGTTAAAACTTTTAGTTTTTTTTTTGAAAAAAAAACTGTTAATAAGAGCTTTTTAAAATTATAGGTTTTGACATAAGACTTATAAATACCCTTTTACCCTTAACAATGATAAAAATCTCTAAATAACCTAAATTGAACCTTTTCTATTTAATTGTTCACCCTCGCGTATTTACATGATATTTGTAAATAATTAATTAAATTATATTAAAAATAATTATGTAAATAATAAATTAATATATAGATCCTTCAAATATGCTAAGTAATGGTATATTAAAAAATGTTTTCTATAATCTAATTAATATTATTAAATACAAAATATTAACAATTAATAAACTATTCAAACAATTATCAAATATAATCATGTCCTTATTTGTTATTTTGCTTGTTTAAATAATCAAACAGCTATCCGCTATCAATTAATTTCACCAAACACTTTTATAAAATCAACTAATACATTTCGTTAATCAAATCAACTAATACAATCATCTATCATCTAATATAATTCGCTATCAGTTGTCCGTTAATTGCTAAACGTGATCTATGATTAATTATTTGGACTAAAGAAAAAGAAAAAGTAAAATATTGAAGGCGCTTGTCCTGTCACATTTGCATTGTACCACAACTAGTGCTATGGTCAGCACAATGACAACTCTATCCAATGACCATTTAACAATTGATGTTATAGTTTAAATATGTTTCAACAATGGAAGTTGAAGTCGTCAAAAAAGTGTAGGTGTTGTTAGAGTTTATTTATTTTAAAAAAATTGCTTTAAGTGGTTGGTAGGGAAGACGATTTCTCTTCCCATACACGCATACGAATGGTGTCTGTCGAAGAAATTTTGCATGAAGTCGCCGTGAAGCATAGGCGACTTTAGAATACCATTCAAACGTCTCTAGATCGTGAAATAATTTCAAAGCATTTCTATCTCACAAAAAAAAAAAACTCACAACACTACCCGGGAAAGAACCCAACAATTGATTGATTTCAATTGAGTATACCTCGATCAACATTGTCATTGATATTATATATAGAAGGTTATGTAATTAAACTTGTTTAATCATTTAATATCACCTATCTATAGATAGAGAGGAGTTTAAATAGTATAAACATCTTCAAATAAAAAAACAATAGATTGACTAGTGAGATTAAATTAGCTTCCTTTGATATATAATGCTAAGAGATGGTCTATTTTAGACTTTCAAACCCTCCATCTATTATGCATTTCAAACGACAAATGAACCTGTCTCCTCCATTAAACATTAAGAGATGGTATGTTTTAGACTTGTGAATCCCTCAATTAAACTAACATTAAATAAAGTACTCAAACCCATTTTTTAAATAATCTCGATGTTGTCCAAGTTTAATATTATATCGAAATCTTTTCGAGTATTGGAATAAAACTTTACATTCTAACAGATAATCCACGCCTTTTTAACATGTCTGCCTCAAAAGAGGATGGGACTCTGTGGGAGCTGAAGCTTCTCATGAAAAGATGGGGATTTTTGAAGATAATGAAAGCTCAAAAGAAAAAGGAAGGAAACCATGTGATACAACTACTTGTATGTTTCAACTTCTCCTTTTCTTACACTCAAAAAGTGGGTCCCCAAATCCGAAACACAGTTCCGAATCAGTGGGACAATGTAATAACAGGACTTTAGTGTTGCATCAAAAAAATTTCTATCCATTCAAGAGACTACGCCCACTATTCACTTTATGAGTTCATGGCATCTATAAACCTAACCTACACAAATAAATAAAAAACAAAAGCATGGGATAAGTCGAAATGAACTTCTTGTTCTTCCCCCATGTCCTCACTTAGTAGGACCCTTGGATTGGATGGCTTGTAGTTGTACCATTAATAAATCCAATGCTCAATTTCTTTTTCTTTTTTCACCCGTGTTTTTAAAGTTTGTTTAACGAATTACGAGAATTAAATTTTTAAATTTTATGGATGTCTGTTTAATAATATCATCTTTAAATTTCGAACTTAAATTGTTTTAATTAAGAAAACAAACTGTGAAAAGAGTTTTCCTCACTGCAAAGTTGATTTTGCTGCTTGGGAATTTACCTACACGCTATAGAATTGTTTCAAGTAAAGCAGGATTGGGGCCTCCAATATTTTCAAAAGTTTTACATTCTCCTCTCTCTTTATTTCCTTTTTTCTAAATACCTTTTTGTAAATTCTACATTTCATTTTCACAATATCTTTTATTCAATCAAAATCTTATCTCGGAATTTAGTTAAGTGAAAGGATTGAGCTTATTATATGATACTAGCTTTGATGTTTTTCTATAGAAAAAAGTTTGTGTGATCAGAGACAAAATTAAGATAAAAAATTAGAATTTGAAATGAACAAAAAAATTAGAAATGATACTCACTTTAGCAAATATGCAAACTGACAGGGACTTAAAATGTCACTAGACAAAAAATTGGGGCACCAATGCATGCCGCACAGTCACAGTTCAACAACAATGTTGTTCATGTGGACTTTCCCACAGCTACAATGATTGTAACATTGGCATGAGAAAACTAAGTAAACCATGTTGACGTTGTAGTTATCCAAAGTAAACAACGAGCTTTGTTTTAAGAAAACCCATAAAAGAATCCAACGAATGATTCTCAGAAGATGACATTCATCTTAGAAGACTTAAGTTCGAACACTAATGTGTATAAAGTCTGTATGTGTTTTCGAAAGAATAAATATTCTATACACATATAGTGGAAATCGAAAGTTTTTACAAGCGCCTTAGTTTTAGATATAGAGAGTTAGTTTAGGGTATAGAGTTTAGGGGTTTAGGTGTAGGGGTTTAGAATTTAGGGATAATTGTTTTGATTTAAAGTTTATGGTTATAATTTAGAGTTTATAGGTTAAAACCTAAATCTTCACCATATTACCCTAAAACTAAACTCTAACCTCTAAGCCTTAAATTATAACCTTAAACCTTAAATTGAAATAACTATCCCTAAATTATAAACCCCCTCACCTAAACCCCTAAATCATATACCCTAAACTAACTCCATATACCGTAAAACTAAGGCGCTTGTGGAAACTTTTAGTTTCCACCGTCAGTGTATAGAATATTAATCATTTTCGAAATATTAACATATATTATTATATAATGGATAAATATTCAATACACATGCGGTGGAAACTGAAAGTTTCCACAAGTGCCTTAGTTTTAGGGTATAGGGAGTTAGTTTAGGGTATATGGTTCATGGGTTTAGGTGTAGGGGGTTAGAATTTATGGATATTTGTTTCAATTTAAGGTTTAGAGTTATAATTTAGTGTCTATAGTTTAAAACCTAAATACTTATCATATTACCCTAAGTTATAACCCTAAACCTTAAATTGAAACAACTATCCCTAAATTCTAACCCCCTACACATAAACCCATAAACCTATACCCCAAACTAATTCTCTATACCCTAAAACTAAGGGACTTGTGAAAACTTTCAGCTTTCACCGCCAGTGTATAGGATATCCTTATATAATTACACTAATATATTAAAAAATCTAAAAAAAATTGATTCCTATAAGAAGGGAAAGAGGGAGACAGGGGAAAAGGCAAAGGTTACTGAGGAGGCCTCATAGGTTCAATAGGTAATATGAAAAAGGGTATGGGTGTACCTGAAGAAACCTGACAATTGCATTTACTTCCCTGTGTGTGACAAAGTAAAGTTTCAATTCCATTTGGGAAATTCAATTTTCTTGAAACAAAATCCTGTCCCTCACAATGTAACAACAAATTTACCATCAACTCATTGATGCCATGAAGATCAACTCTTGTGATAGTAATTGCTTTCTCAAAAGAGGGAGTACAAAATATTGAAGTTGTGGAGATGGTTAGGGAAAATAGTACACTGAAACTGTAAAGAGCAAGAAAAAGGACTATGAAATCTTTGATTATTTAATGCAATTGACCGGTATCGGTTGGATATGTTATAGCTTGAAATTGAATCTAAGAATTTATAACTTTTCATATCAAACTGTTCGAATTCGAGTTCGAGTTCAATTTTTTCTAACATTATCGACAAGGACAATTGAGTATATACTCTAGATTTTTTTTATATATGTAGAATATGGTAAGTATAGTGTAATATATTTGATGCAGGTAAACTTCAAATCAGAGCCCTACAGAATAGGGGAGTAGAAACTGAGGAAAGTTGGAATTCCCTTATCGGAGTGGGACCAAACCCCAACCTAACCATGGAAAAAAGAGAGAAGACATAACATAACACTCGCCCCACCTTCCCCCAAACTTTATTTTTGCAATCCTTTTGCTCCCAATCCCATACCTTCTCCTCTTCCTTTTTCTCCCCCTACGCGTTTTTATAACCGATTTGTCATAGCTCGATTAATAAAATTGTTATACGTTGACATCAAAGATTGAAGTTCGAATTATGTACCATTCATTTTAAACATGAATATTAGGATCAAAGTTGGTCAAATAAAAGAAATAATAACTAACAACCAATTGATATGATGAGATAAAACGTTAGGTTCTTTAAATAAGATTCAGAAGTTTCAATATATGCGGTTAACCCGAACAAACGTGAGAGCAAATAACCAATCTAACTAATTAAACTGATTTCTTTAATCTTTTAAACACTATGCTTCCAATGTTTACTTCTATTGCTAAGTACTAGCACTGTACTACAAGTATATGATTTTGTTTGAAAGGTCGCCCCTTTTGTTTTCTCTCTCTCTCTTTCCTCTCCCTTGCTTGCTTACTTACAACAAGTGACAACCTTTTTTTCTCTCATTAGAATACTTGTTAATTTCCACCTCTATTTCTCTCTTAACACATCCCTTTCCCTTTTACTCCACTTTTCCCTAGCTGAGCTGCAGCCTGCAACATGATGGTTGATTGCAGAAGGCAACTGGTTTCACTACTTCTCCTCTGGCTCTTGTTAATGCTTACGTTCATTGTCAGCCACTGCCACGGTTCAAGAACCACGGCCACCGCCGACAACGTTTTCAAAATCAAACCGAAATCTCCTTACGTAGGCCACTTCGTCGGATTCTTGCCTAGACATCTCCCGATTCCGTCGTCCGGTCCTTCCAGGAAACACAATGACCTCGGCTTACAAAGTTGGAGATCGCCATGAGGATCATAGGAGAAGAAGAAGAAGAAGGTGATGATGAGTTTGTTATTTTTTTAAAAATTTTAATTTTATTTTTCAGTGTTCTTACAAGGATATGGGATTTGAATATGAGGAGTGGGTGATGTATATGGAGTTGTTAAGTTGAATCATTTTTGAAGGCTTTGGTTTTAACAAAAGGGAAATATTTGGGGTTTATCTTTATTTTTGTTTTGATTGTGAATCAGAGAAAGAAAAGTAGTAATAGCAATTAGCATGGCAGGAAAGGGAGTTTTAATTACTAGATTATTTTGGTTCATCTATTCTCTCGTGTATATATAATTATTAATACATGCAAAAATTCCAGTTTTATTTCCCTTTTCTTCTCAACTTTCTTACATGGGGTATTCATTTATCTGTTAGTGCTCTCAGAAGCTTGAATTATGATATTGAGAATAGGATGAATTAGATTAAAATTATGTTTATATAATATTCAATTTGAATTAGTCGAACAATGAATTAAGTATACGTAATTATAGAAAAAATAACAGATGGTTAGGAAGAAGAAGATGTTGAATCATATTTATCGTCAGTCTTAGGTAAGGCAAGCTCAAGTTCGTACCATCAACCATGCATTCAGATCAGACAATCGCGATTAACCTCAAGAGTTGTTGAACTTACCCATACTTTGTCTGACTTATTATGTCAAAAGAAATTAATGAAAATATATTTTCACAAATAATATTAATTTATATACAAGAAAAAACAGATGATATTTGGTATTGGAAATTAGAATCGAGTATAAACATGTGTTATTTTTATTTAAAAAATCTATATCTTTAGAAAAATATTTGTTTAATAAATCTTCCTACCGATACATTTAAGGGAATTGGAAAAAAAATATAAAAAACAGAGGCATAACATATATAATATTTATTTATGAGAACTCAACGAGTACTAGTCCAGTAAAAAAGAGATTAAGTTTATGTTAGAAGACTCGCCTTCAAGCATATATATGGTTTGTTAAAATGTTAAAAATTCTTTCTTTATGGAAAAAGAATCTCTTTTCTTAAAAAAATTGAAAAACTGTAAATATGCATGAATATTTCTACGATAAACTTAACACTAAACATTAATTACGCAATCTATAATTAGATTCAATGATTTGTGTGTTTATATCGTGTAATTATACTTTTAAAATATTATTTTTTAATTAAATAGATAGGTATTACATTCTCATATCGAGATCCAAACTCATGCAAGATGAGAACAATATGATCATCTTTAGCGACTAAGCCAATTAGTGAATATCATACTTGTTAAATATTATTAGTTTCGTGTAGCCGGTCAGAATTAGATGATATCTAAATCGGACCGGTTATTATAACACAATGTTCTTCTTTAGTGGTAACAAATGCAAAGAAGTTGATAGCTTCTATCAATTCTCCCTCCAGCCTCCCATGGTGGTGGGGTTGTTGGTCATCATTCAAAGGTTCCATTGGATTCGTCTCAGCATTTGAATTTTTCAAAACAACGTGGCATTCTTTCTTCTACGAAGGGTATTTATTTACTTTTTAGTAGCTTCCACTTTTAAAATCTAATATAGGTATGACCTAAAACCACTTCATAGTAAATTCAACTGTTTAATTCAAATCAAATCCACTTTTTAGTGGCATTCTTTCCGATTAAACTCGAAATCTAATAGTAACAAAATCTTACTCTTTTTTTGATAGAAACAAAATCTTACTTTTTAGTTAAGCAAAAGGAATATATTGATTAAGTATTAGGTTTTAGTAAATCAAATGTTAGTTTACTTAACTAATTTAATAAATAATAATAGACATGTAACTAATGTGTTGAAATCAATGTGATTTTTTTAGTCAAATGGAACCCCACAAAGCTACCTGCATTAATATGAAATACGATTCTTTTTTAATCTTGCCTTTGAAATTCTTGGCCGGTTGGATTTTAAAGTGCACTGTTTGGAGGTCGGTGGGTAATTTATTTCAACATGTCTCTATTATTTAGTCAAAAAATCATCGTATTTTATTTAATACCCATGTGATTTTGTTGACTTTTCTCATCAACCATATATTACATAAGAAAGAAAAATTAAGGTACCTTAGGATCCATTCTTTATTGGTCGTTACTTATTTGTACCGTCATAATTAATAGTAAGACACATTATATTTTTAAAAAGATATCGTTGATTGGAATAATAGTGATATATTCGAAAACAGAAACTAGGATAGACGATAATTCAAATCTATTTGAAGCGTTGTTGTTAGAATATTGTAACAAAAAAGGTCCAAGCAGAAACGTACAATGTGCATGAAATCCAAAGGAAGCTGTATTATTGAGATGCAGATTCAACGAGCCAGCTAATGGGGAGTACGTGCAGGTTCAAACATCTCGTCTGAGGATGTTAAGGTTGTCTTGGCATGCCCGAAAGCTTGTTTTCATTTCTTACATCGCCTTCCTCTTCATATGATCTCGTACGCGCATGTGCAGATGTAGATCATATCGTACACCCAAGACTTCACTGCATTATTGTGATTGACAGGTTTATCAATCAATTAAGGTTCAAATGGATGCCAGGACGGGGGCTTTCTGAATTCAAGTTAGAATCAAGATGATGGTTTGGGTTCGAGTTATTTTTTTAGAAAGTTTGATGCGTTATTTTTAGGGATGTCAAGTTGACGGGACATGTGCGTAGGGTGTTCTCCCAACACTCATCTTCATCGAGAATTATTTCATTTTCATCTCTATCATGTGAGTACAAAGCCCAAGACCATTCATCCCCTTCTAGCGATCTACAAGATTAAAATCATCTCTGCCCCATCACCTATGTTGATTCTGAGAACCCCCTAATCCTCTCTATATTAGTCTCACGACTCACTTCATGTAATATTTGTTCATACACATTCAAAGGTAGTATTTGTTCATATATATTTTTCACCTTTTGACAATGCACACACTCAAGCCTGTTCTTGAGATTTTGGTAGCCCACGGATGAACTTAAAAATTAGCCCTAATAATAAGTATTAAAAATAAATTATAAGTGCCTAAAATAGACTCTAATAACAAGTAACGAAAAAAATAAATTTTAATAATTTGTACCTATTAACAAATATTGTAAAAAAATTCGACTCTAATAACAAGTATTGAAAAAAATAGACCCCTAATAACAAATATTGAAAAAAATACATTTTAAGATTAGAACCCTAATAACAAGTATTAGAAAAAATTTGGGCCCCTAATAAAAATATTGTAAAAAAATTAGACTCATAATAACAAATACTAAGAATAATGAATTTTAAGAGTACGCCTAATAACAAATGTTGAAGAAATAGAGCCTTAATATCAAATATTGAAAACAAAATTAAATTTTAATATTAGACCCTGATAACAAGTATTAAAAATTATACCATAATAATAAATGTTAAAAAATTAAACTATCATTAAAATTAAATACTTATAGTTATAAACTGTGGGCCCTGAATAGAGGTGGGCCTTGGGCTATCACCTTTATAACTCACCCTCGAGGACGACCCTAAACACACCTTGCAGATAAAATAATTTGAAATCAAATCTCTTATGAAAATATCATTTTTTTCATTGATATAGCTAAATTTATATTTAATGTATACTAGAGTAATAAATACAAGCTTATATTTGATGCACTGTTCATATGTAATCATAACATTGATAATGAGTGACATGATGTTGTTGCTAATAAGATATGACATAATCATTAATTTTTTATTAAGAATGGGTCTATTGCTATATGTCTCATTAAAAACTTTCTTTAATTTTTGATAGAGAAAAAAAGTATATATGATAATCATTACAATAATAAAACAACAAGTCAAAATTTAGCAACAAATTTGCCATAAGGATAAAAATAAAAAAAGCACACACGACACCTATTCACCAGGCACCAGTAGACATAATTATCCCGCATTAGCCTCCTCAATCACTAGACCAGCGAGGCTTGTTGGAGCAGCTTCAAACTCCCATGTGCCCATCGGGCCACTACGATGCAGTGCAACAAGACCATCAGCCACCATGTTCATGCAACGGGGGATGTGTTGGACCTGCACACACCATGAGCGAGATAACAACAAGAGGAGCATCTCCACAAGTGCGCAACCAACAAGGGCTTTGGACCGCCTCTGTAGGATCCAAACCACCTCCTTGTTATCCAATTTCAAGTGCACATGTCGAAAACCAAGATTTCAAGCAGCTTGAAAAACATCGTAAGTCGTCCAAAGCGCTGCCATTAAGATCGAGCAACGTCCGATACTTCAAAAAATGCCATTGCAACTCCCTAAACCCGACCTAAAAGAAATAGTCGAATTTAAAAAATCATGTTTGAAAACTTAACTCTTAAGTAATAGATTTTAGATTTAAATCATTTAAAAAACAATTTATTTATTAATTAACGATAAGTATCGTAAAATATATGGCGACTTCAGAACAATAGTACTAAAATTATCTAAAACCAACTTAGCATGGCGAGAAACGAGAACCAGATAGTTACCCTCTTTGTAGGGAATCTATCGCCGACGATGCATTGGAGTGGATTTAGACAAGCTTTTGGATACTACGGGGACGTCGTTGACAGTTTTGTGGCGAGCAAAAGAGATAGAAATGGGAGGAGATTCGGTTTTGTGAGATATAGTAATAGAGGAGATGCAACAAGGGCAATGGAGAGACTGAATGGTTTCAGACTCTATGGATCACGCATTTCAGTTTCTGTTGCAAAGTTCGAAAGCAGAACTTCATATTGGAGGAAGATCAGACACCGGGTGAATCATGGAGTTAACTTTGAACGAGGGAGGCCACATGAATATGGAAGCGCAGAGGCGAGTAAGAAGCATAGAGATGGAAATAAGAATACCATTGGCGATGGAAACAAGAATACATTTGGCGAATCATGGGATGGGAGTAAGTGTTAGAAAATAAGCGTTAATCCAAGAAAAATAATAAAATAGAATAATATTATTTAACGAACAATACAAAAATAAGAACAATACAACAATATAAAAATAAAATCGATTTGGAACCAAAAGAGACGTATTGAGGCCTGCACGAACGCAGTTTCCTTAAGACAGATTTTCGGCCACTCCTATGGTGCTCGAGTTCATTGGTCGTCTGTCTCCCAGGATACAACAACATAAGATCAACCACAGTTGCACTATTGTGGAGATCACGAACTGACCCTTGCCTTCGCCTATCACCGAAAACCACTTGTAAAATCCACAGAGTAAAACAATAAAAAATTTATGTGGTTTTTAGTTGTGTAAAACTTAGAAGGTTTACTCTCTATTTATAGGAGTGTCATGAGGGTATAAGTGGAAATTTTGACCTAATGGAGCATTCAATATTGAGAATCAATTGATTCTCCTATAAAGCAATTTCCAAAATTATTATTTGAATTAAAGGTAACTTCTAATATTTACCCTTTTAATTTCAAGATAAAATTTGGCAAATTTATGCTTTTATTTGAGGAAAATTCATTTTAAATTTGGGTCAAAATATCTGCAAGCCCACGAAGGACCAGACCGGTTCAGACATTTGCGTTACCCACGTCGTGCACGTCTGCACATTTACGAACCAACAATTGGTTCCACATTTCCTCAACAACATTTGAATCAATTTCTCATTCAAAGCTCCAAAATTATCAAATTTTTCCAACAATCCCCCACATGAATGAAATTGATTTAATCAAAAACATTTTGACTCGATGTGGTGATAGATTCTACGATCGATAGCTGCATAGGATAGGTAGGTGTCCACCCTTGAACCTTCCCTTGTGAAAGTATATTTACTTTACTAGCTGACCAGTAGACGTAATGTCCTTGAACTGTTCTGCCGTTTGTGTAAACGATGATATACTTCACACAACTACCTCTCTGACAAGAGTATTAGTTCTCATGGGTATGTCCATATGGCCGTGGACATCGCCTGGTTCTGCAAGAGTTTGAAAGAACTATGCCCAATAGTCTCATTGAAGAGGCCCCACTTCACTCTCACATAGGTGACTTATGTTGCTTGACTCACAAAAGCACACAATGGTCATTAAAAGCATTGCTTAGCCTAAACCACTTTGATCACCGTTTACATCATAGGAATGGACTTGGGGATAAGAGCCCCTACAGTGACCGCACAGGTCTATGCAATTAGGTTGTCCCTTTGAACCTAGATCTTGGGATCTCCAGTCAACTAGGTAGGGTTTTCCTTCACATAGCACCTTAAATTTACATGGGCTTTAGTCTCATTCCTTTAGATGTTTTTTTTTTTCAACTTGATCTCAATTTAACCTTTTGGTTAATAGATTCACAACGTTTTTCTTTGATTTCAAAAAATCAATAGAGATAACTTCATTTGAGATCAGTTGTCTAACGGTATTATGTCGACAACGCATATGTCTCGACTTACCATTATACACAAAGCTCTATGTCCTACCTATTGTGGGCATTGGCTTTGGTCGTTCAGGAATATCCTCCAAGAAATTTTTAAAGCCATTCGACTTCTTTTCTAGACTTGTCTAGAACTTCAAAATCAGATTCTATTATGGATTTGATTATAACCATTTTCTTGAGGATTTCCATGACACGGTTCCTCCTCCCAAAGTGAAGACATATCCATTTATGCCTTTGATATCTTGAATATCAGATATCCAATCGCATCGGAGTATCCTTCTAAATAGAAGAATCTCTAGAATAATGCAATTCATAATCTCGAGTATATCTAAGATATCTCAATGCCCTCACAATTGCTTTCCAGTGATTTTCACTTGAATTGCTTGCGAATCTACTTGAACTGCTCACAATAGAAACAATATATGGTCTATTGAATCTACTTGGTCAACACTTTGGTCTTTGTTCTTGGACAAAAGTTGGCATGTATTTATTGGAGTTCTGGCTATGCCGGAAACATCCTTGCCAAACTTCTCTTGTCCGCGTAGTGTGACTACGTCAATATGAGACCTTCAAGTGATCGTTTGATTTGGATGCCCAAACTCAAATATGTTAATCTCATATTTTTCATGTCAATCTTGAATTTGACAAGTCTTTGGTATGTTTACCATTTTATTGTTGCTTCCAACAATGAATATGTTATAACATACAAACATAGAATAATATATCCAATGTTAGTAGTTTTGACATATACACATTTGTCACACTCTTTTATCTCGAAGTCGTTTGTCATCATGACATTATCGAACTTCTCATGTCTTTACTTTGGTGCTTGTTTAAGTCTATACAAGGACTTCACCAACCTACATACTTTTCTCTCTTGACTTGAAATTACATAACCCTCAGGTTGTTCTATGTATATTTCTTCATCAAGATCTTCATTTAGAAAAACTCTTTTAACATCTATTCGATGTACGTCTAGATTTTGCAAAGCGACAATTGTAAGTATCATACTTATGGAGGTTATCCTTGATACATGAGATTATGTATCGAAATAGTCAAGGCATTCGGTAACCTTTTATTACCAATCTGGCCTTATACTTATCAATTGTTCCATCTACATTCATTTTCCGTTTGAAAATTCATTCAAAATTTAGTGGTTTAATTTACAGAGAAAGATCCACTAATTCTCACGTATGATTTTGCATGATGGAATCAATTTCACTCTTAATGACATCCTTCCATAAGATGCCTTCAGATGAATGTATAACATCATCATACGTTTGAGATTTAACCTCTAACATAAAGTTTAGGAAAATGATCCAAAGAATTTTTCTACCCTTGCTCATTTACTTCTTTGCGGCTCTATTTCAAGCTCAAACCCTTGTTGATCATTTGAGTCATCTTTATCGATAATCTCCGAAGTTCGTTTCATTGAACTTTGACCAACTTCCCTAGCTTTACAAGGGAATACATCTTCCATTATCGTATGCTTGTGAATCTCAGGGTTCTTCGATTCATACACAAGAAATCGATATACATTGCTATGTTCTATATAGTCAATAAAAATACAATCCACAATTTTTAGGGATCTATTCTCAGTTGCTTTAGTAATGGGTCATTACTTTTGCAAGACACCCCCACATTTTCAAGTAGTTGTAGGAAGGTTTAATTACCTTTCATAACTTATATGGTGTCTAGTCTCTTTAATTACGGGGAATCTTGTTTAAAAGGTAATTAGCTTATAGAACAGCTTCCCCCACATGTTAGGCACATTATAGTACCAACGTTACTCATATAGAGCTTCTCCTCATCTTAAACCTTTAATTAAGTTTGGGATTCAACATCATGCTCATAGAGAACAATTTTCACTATAGCTTCATCTTTACATTATTTTTGTGCTATCATCAATGAAGGTAATAAACATATTCCTTCAACCAATATGTTGTCATATCAATTGTTATGGCAATAACATTGCCCTCGTCTGAAAGAAGACTTGTTCCTCATCTTATGGCAATTGAAGCATTTTTTACATGAAATTTTGCTTCTTGAACACACCGTCCAATTTACGGTTTGAAGTCGTTTTTGACCTCTACTACGTTTGCCATGATAATATTTATCTTAGCAATATTTACCTTAGTAACATTTGAAGGTGGTAACAATATTTACCTTATCCTCTCTAGTAATAGGAGGACCATCCTTCAGATATTTAACTAGGTTTATCATGGTCAATTATGCAACATCTTTTGTTGCCATGTATGAAATTTTTTCCAATAAATTTCACTAATTTTTCCATTGTGTTTGTGTCACGTAGACACAATCCAGAACCAAAAGTTATGAATCTGTTAAACGTTAGGAATTTAGTCAAAGACTAAAACCAGAAACAGAAACATAATTTCTAACTTTTGTTAGACAACGGAGATTTAGTAAACTAAACCCCAAACAAAAGTTCACACGGTATTAATAGAAAGAACAATAATAAACAATGCACCGGGTAGGAAATTTATGAAAGAGAGGTGGTGCACTAGGCACGCTTAAATACCAAGTCTCTCAAAGAACCAATCCTAGACATGCATTTTTAAATTTTCTTTCAATCACCGTTTATGAATTTTATTCTTGAAATCATTCCAAGCATGGATAATCAATCGGAATCACTACCTTTGATTCACAACAATTTGGAATCTTCTATTTATGGTCCAACGACTCTCTCGATTCTTTAGCCATTTTTAAACACTGTGCACTTCATAGCATGCATCAGAATAGGCTTTAAGAATTTAATTTTGACAAAGAGAATCAAGTTCTTCTATGCTTTGATTCGAGACCTCAGTCAGAATCATTGCTCTAAATTTGGTAACCAATGTTACTTTCCGAAATAAATTCACCAATTTATTTCCAAAATAAAATCATACTTGATAATAAATTTGAGTTATTTATTCCAAAATAAATTCACCAATTTATTTCAAGGTTGAATCATTCTAGATTCTCACGAAATTAAATCCAACGATTTATTTCCCTTAACAAGTTAGAATCAACACATGATTCTAATACAGAAAATAAATTTCATAATTTATTTCCTTTTACACAAATTTAATCATATTTGATTTTTACGGAAATAAGTTCGATGATTTATATTTCTTAACAAGTTAGAATCAACGCATGATTCTAGCATAGAAATAAATTTAATGATTTATTTCTTTTTACAAAAATTGAATCATACTTGATTCTTACGAAAATAAATTCAAGGATTTATTTTCCTTACAACGTTAGAATCATACAAGATTCTCTTGAAAATAAATCCAATAATTTATCTTCATTTTCCAAAATTAGAATCAACACAAGATTCTAACGAAGAAATAAATTCAGTGATTTATTTCTCATATATCTTTTGTTAAATATTGGGATTAGTAGCACTAAAACCCAAACCAAAGATATCAAGGCAACAAAATCAAAGGAAGTGATCCTTTAATTTTTATTTATTTTTGTTTTAGAAAGATCACGTAAATCCGTTAAAACGACAAAAATTAATTTCTGAAACGAATTATTTACGAGATCTTTGTTTCCAAAACAAATCAAAATTTCGTCTGAATATCCTGTTCGTCTCTATAAAATTTCTCAAAAGAAATTATTAGTACAAAAAATAAATAATCCACAGTATTTCCATAAGACATAAGATATCCTTTATTCATGCCATATTTACTATTTAATATTAAAGTCAAAATTGTAAGGTAATAAAATGATAAATAATACCTTGATTTAAGGCGTTAACATCATCATAAAAATATCTTAATGATATTTTGACCAAACTTTATTAAGGAATGTTAAAAATTATCTTAATACCATAATAAAAGTACCATGAATATTACCATAATGATGTAAAAAATATATATAAGGATTACCTTTAATAATACAATAATCACTTTGATTATCACTAACCGAACAAGGCAACCTTTTTTTTAAATTACATTTTTTTCTTCTTCTTCATATTTAAGGCCAAAATAAAATTAGGTAATAATACCATAATAATATTTGCAACATAATAATGATTTTAATATTGCCATAAAATATGCACACGTGATTAATAAGGTAATATACTATATATTTAAAGATTTAAAATTACCTTATACCAAAACATCTTTCCAATAAAACATGCACAATGAGTTGTCCGTCATTGTACCATATGATTAGAGTTAGCAGTAGCTCAATCTTCTCACCTCATTAACGCAAATTTGGTCATGCTTTTAAGCATGATGTTCGTCTTGGATTCAAACTTTAGAAGAATTTGTCTTAAGATTGTTAGAAAATAAGCGTTAATCCAAGAAAAATAATAAAATAGAATAATATTATTTAACGAACAATACAAAAATAAGAACAATACAACAATATAAAAATAAAATCGATTTGGAACCAAAAGAGACGTGTTGAGGCCTGCACGAACGCAGTTTCCTTAAGACAGATTTTCGGCCACTCCTATGGTTCTCGAGTTCATTGGTCGTCTGTCTCCCAGGATACAACAACATAAGATCAACCACAGTTGCACTATTGTGGAGATCACGAACTGACCCTTGCCTTCGCCTATCACCGAAAACCACTTGTAAAATCCACAGAGTAAAACAATAAAAAATTTATGTGGTTTTTAGTTGTGTAAAACTTAGAAGGTTTACTCTCTATTTATAGGAGTGTCATGAGGGTATAAGTGGAAATTTTGACCTAATGGAGCATTCAATATTGAGAATCAATTGATTCTCCTATAAAGCAATTTCCAAAATTATTATTTGAATTAAAGGTAACTTCTAATATTTACCCTTTTAATTTCAAGATAAAATTTGGCAAATTTATGCTTTTATTTGAGGAAAATTCATTTTAAATTTGGGTCAAAATATCTGCAAGCCCACGAAGGACCAGACCGGTTCAGACATTTGCGTTACCCACGTCGTGCACGTCTGCACATTTACGAACCAACAATTGGTTCCACATTTCCTCAATAACATTTGAATCAATTTCTCATTCAAAGCTCCAAAATTATCAAATTTTTCCAACAGTAAGTTCCCCAAAGAACCAGGGAAAAATCATAACAAAAACGAGAGTGCAGTTCAAAAATTGATGGAAAATGTAAGAGGATATCCGGAATTGTAGAAACGGAAGAACTATGGAAATTGAAGAAATGCATGGTTGGTGTTAAAGCCACAGTATGCAGTGTGAGAAGCATTATGATGAGACTCCAAGAGTGGGGGTTAGGGGAGATCAAGGTTCAGAGAATGGGAGGGAAAACCTTCTTATTGTCCTTTGATAATGATGAAATATTCACGTTATTGGAGGATGTTAACTGGTCCTACCTTAAAGAGATTTTCATAGAGGTTTTTCCTTGGTCAGAGAACGTAACTTATGGAGGTAGAGCAACATGGATAGAGTTGTATGGTCTGCCCCTTCATTGCTGGAATCATGGAACTTTAAAGAAAGTAGCAGAACTTTGGGGGACTTTTGAAGCAGTGGGTGAAAACGCAAAACACACTATGGATTGCGAGAGGGTGTCGGTTCTGATTGTAACAAACTAGGAGAAAAAGATAGAGGATATAGTGGAGATTGAAGCTGGGAATAAGGTTTATGGAGTCAGAGTATCTGAAGTTGGTTTCAAGGATGATTCGATGGTTACAGTGGCTAGAAAAGAGGATGGAACTAATATAGATAAAAACAGAAAAGAAGTTAGTTTGGAATGTTCATCGGAATCTACTCGGAGCAATTTCACGGTACCAGTTCAGGAAGGCCATCGTGAGGTAGAAGATGAAGATTTTAATGCAATGTACATTGGGAAACATAATAATAATGGCTCCAACTTGGGCACGTTGGTTTCCAAAGGACACCTAGGTGAAAAGGAAATGAAGGGAGGTGTATCTAATGAAGAAAGGTGGCAAAATCCTTCAGGAGTCTTGGGAGATGAAAACATCATTGTGAGTCAGAGGAATAAAGAGGTGTTGTCTCCAGTTAACGGTTCTGATAGCTGGCAGAAAGAGAATTCAAGGGAGGTGGGAAAAAATCCAGTGCAACTTGAGGAGGATAACGAATCAGATTATGAGAATTGGACAACTGGGGCCTTTGATGATATTTGTGGAATGGGTCTAGGCCCAAAAGAAAATCACAATGCTAATGCAGGTCCACTTCAGCCCAACTATTACAAATATGCTTGGGAGAAAATGGTTGATAAACAAAATAACAGTAAGTTTTTGGGATTAACAGGCAAGTCAAAGGAACCAGTTCTTATTGTATCTCTAAGAGAGGGTGAGGAACCTAGGGCGTTTTTTCCAGAATTAGGGAAGAAGAAACAGAAAGAGAAGAGGTTTAGATCCCTAAGCATCATACAGGAAAATGCATTAACAGATGTTGAGAGGAGAAAGAGGGATCGGGCACTTAGAAGGGAACAAAAGAAGAGTAAAAATCAAGAGGAGTCGGTTTTGACCGGGAAATCTTTGTTGGACTCTGATTTGGTGTCTAGATGGGAGAACTTAACGAAAGAAGCGCGAAAGGCTTTGAAGCTAGGGAAAAGGCTGGGAGTTCAGATAATAGGGGATAAAAATCAAGCAATTAGAGATATTGCTAGACTAGAAGAGAACTAAGGAAGTCAGAGAAGTCAGCTGAAGTATGTTGTGGGGATAAAGATTCTTTCGTGGAACATTAGAGGTTTAGGGTCTGTATCTAAAATTTCTGATGTAAGAAGATTAGTAAGGAATCAGAGAATTGAGTTGTTACTGTTACAAGAAACAAAGAAGTAGGCGATGACGAGAGAAGATATCAATAAGCTTTGGTACGATGATGAGGCGGGGTTTAGAGCTGCATATGCCGTTGGAAAGTCAGGTGGCTTTGTGTCAGTATGGGATACTTCTAAGTTCAATTTGGTAAATTCTTGCATTAATTCTAATTTTATCTTACTGGAAGGGAAATGGTTAGAGAAAGATATAGATATCGTTGTGGTCAATGTTTATGCTCCCTGCAACGTACATGAACAAGTAATGTTTTGGAAGGAGTTATTTAACCAAAAAGCCTCTCGACCAGGATCTTATAAGTGGCTGTTAGGAGGTGATTTCAACGCGGTAAGACATATGGATGAGCGAAGTGGCTGTGTTAGTCTAGTGGCTGGAGCAAAAGAGTTCAATAGATTCATAAACTTATGTAATCTTATAGATTTGCCGATGGTGGGGAAAAAATTCACTTGGTTTGGTCCGAAGAATAGAAAGAGTCGACTCGATAGATTTTTAATAGAGGACAATTGGACACTAGCTGCAGGAGATACGATGCAAATGGGACTCCCTCGCTCTATTTCGGATCACGCTCCAATTCTCTTAGTACATGAAGAGATGGACTGGGGTCCAAAACCTTTCAAGATGATAAATGCGTGGTTTCAACAGAAAGGTTGTAGAGAAGTAATAGAGGAGGTGTTTGGAAAAGAGGCATCCAATAAATCTGAACTGACTGTAAAATTAAGGAGGTTGAAAGAAGCCTTAAAGCATTGGAATCATGAGTCTTCCAACAATTTTGACAAAAAGGTGAAGGAGCTAGAGGACAAGTTAAATGAGCTAGAAGAGAATGTTAGTGGAATGAAGTCGGAAGCAGAAAGAATGGAAGAGATAAAGAAGATCAAATTAGAGTTGTGGGATGTATTGAGGATGCAAGAAGATTGTTGGAAGCAAAAAGCTAGAATGGAGTGGCTGTCAAAGGGTGATTTGAACACTGTTTTTTTATCATAGAGCAGTTAAAATTCGATCCAAGAAGAAGCTAATACATGGCTTAAAAATTGGGAATAAGTGGTGCAGGGATCCAAGAAAGTTGAAGCAGTCAATCTTTAATCATTTTAAGAACCATTTCAATAGTGAAAACAGATTGTGGAGATGCATTTTTAATTTGGACTTCAAGAGGATTTCGAAAGATGAAGCAGACAGATTGGAAGCCTCATTTTCTTTGGAAGAGATTAAGGAGGTTGTTTTGAGTTGTGATGAGACTAAATCTTCTGGATCGGACGGTTTCAGCCTGAAATTATTCAAGCAATGTTGGGACCTCGTAAAGAATGATCTGGAGTTACTGTTCAATGATTTTTACCTGTATGGAAAGCTACCAAATAAGGTGAATACTTCTTTTATTTCCCTTATTTCGAAATGTAGTAATCCATCATCAATTACTAACTTTCGCCCGATAAGTCTAATTAACTCAGTCTATAAGATTGTTTCTAAAACGTTAGCGAGAAGACTGAGAAATGTCATTGAGAAATTGATTAGCGACACTTAATGTGCGTTTGTGAAAGGAAGGCAGATTTTTGATGGAGTCCTAATAGCAAATGAGGTGTTGCATACGATGTTGCAAGGTGAAATTGAGAATGGAGGGGTAATTGTTAAATTGGATTTCTCAAAAGCATATGACACAGTCAGATGGGATTTTTTAGAGATGGTTCTCATTAAAATGGGCTTCGGATACAAATGGAGAAGTTGGATTTGAAGCTGTATTTCGACAGCCTGGGTTTCGATTTTGGTAAACGGCAGTCCTACAAGCGAGTTCAAAATGAAGAAAGGCTTTAGGCAGGGAGATCTAATGTCTCCATTCTTGTTTATAATGGTAACAGAGGCCCTCCATCTGCTACTTCAATCAGCTGTTTCGACAGGAGACATTGGAGGTATAAAAGGGGTGATTCTAAACCAGGACATTTCACATCTGCAGTTTGCAGACGATACCATTATTTTCTTGAAGGCGGATAAACAGTTCTTGGTAAATCTGAAGTTAATTCTAAAGTGTTTTGAAGGGTGCTCAGGCCTACGAATAAATTTAAAAAAATCCTGCTTGGTGGGAGTTGGTATAGAGTCAGCTCTAACGAAGGAATTGGCTCAACTCTGTGGGTGTCAAATTGGGCAGCTTCCTTTAAATTATTTGAGATTACCCCTGGGAGCAGATCCGAGAAGGGTGCAAACTTGGGAACCAGTTGTTGCAAAGTTTCGAAGTAAGCTGGCAGGTTGGAAAAGTGCAAACTTGTCTTTTGCTGGTAGGATTGTACTGGTAAATTCAGTTTTATCCTCTCTCCCATTGTATTACATGTCAATGTTCGAAATTCCTCGCTCAGTGATTGTGACAATAGATAAATTGAGAAGAGGCTTCTTGTGGGGATATTCGAAAGACAAGAAGAAGATGGAAAAGGTAGGGTGGGATAGAATTTGTTTGCCAAAGAGCATGGGAGGTGCTGGTGTCATAAACTTAGCCTCAAAGAATAAAGCCCTTCTTGCCAAGTGGGGCTGGAGATATGCAACAGAAAAGAGAGCTTTATGGAGGAGGGTAATTTGCTCAAAATATGGTGGTTCAGCTCGGAGTTAGAAATTGAAATTGGCCAATTCGAAGAAGTGCTCTCTAATTTGGCGAGGCATCGTAAAAAATTTGGCGAATCCGGATGTTGATAGATGGATGAAATTTGAAGCTTTCAAGTGGTTAGTAGGGGATGGTCTTTTTATACTTTTTTGGGAAGATTGGTGGTGTGGTGCACAGCCATTTTGTAAGGCATTTGGGAGACTCTACAGATTAGTAATTAACAAAAGCATTTTGGTCGCGGAAATGTCTTCAGAATGCGAGTTTTCGAGAGTTCAATGGCATGAAGTCTTTTCGAGACAATTACTGAATAGAGAATGGTTGATGGTAGATGAGTTAAAGAGTTTAATTGGGAATGTTTCTTTGCGCCCTGGTGTACCGGATCAAATCGTTTGGATTCATGACAAAATGGGTCAGTTTTCTATTAAAAAACTTTCGTTTATGCTTGTCGATTCTGATATTGTTGCTCCGAATTTTAAATTTGGTAACATATGGAAGATGAAAGTACCTCCAAAGGTTAAAACTTTCTTGTGGTTGCTTAAACTAGATAGAGTTCCTACGAAAGTGTTCCTTAGAACTAGAGGAATAGCTTTAGAGGCGAGCCATTGCATGTGTGTTTGGTGTGGATTAAATCAGGAGGACGCAGACCACTTGTTTGTTAATTGTACTTTTGTGAATTGCTTTTGGGTGTTGTTTTGCCAGTGGTGGAATATTCCGAAGAGACACTTCCAAAATGTTAAAGGGGTTATTAGATTTTTGCTTTGAAGTTTCGTTATCGGGTGACATTAAAAGTATTTGGTTAGTTTCGATTGGTGCAGCATTGTGGAGTATCTGGTTAGCGAGGAATTTGAAGACTTTCAAAGATAAAAATACAAATCTCAAGGACCTATTGTTCTTGACAAAATTGAGAGCTCTGTTTTGGTTAAAGGTTTCAAAAGAAGATTGCGATCCTAATATAGATGAGTGGTGGCTTGATCCGAGGAGAGGATACTGCAGCACTGCTAGGGCGGGAGAGAAGATTACAGTCTGGTTACCTCCGGAAAATGGAGCGGTTAAATTTAACGTGGACGGAGCAGCAAAGGACAATGTCGCTGGATATGGTGGTGTTCTCAGAACGGGAGATGGAGCAATGAGAGCTATCTTTTCAGGCCCTTGTGAAGGTTTAGGAGCTGAGTTTGCAGAAATTCAAGCTATTAAAATAGCCTTAGAGATTTTTATCGAGGCGGATTGGATTGATAAAGCTCCGTTGGTTGTTGAATCTGATGCTAAGGTGGTGATCAATTGGATATTGAATAAATTTCAAAGACCGTGGGGCTGGTGGTTGGAGCTGGTGGAGATTGACAGATTGGTTAAAAAGATAGGGTATGTGCAATTTAATTTTGTCCCAAGACAAGCAAACGTGTTAGCAGATGGATTAGAAAATGAGGGTATGTTTCGGGAAGATATTTTCAAAGCATGGTGGTAATTCTATTCAAACTGTTAACGCCTACTCGATTATTGTTATTTGGGTGTTTCTTTCAACTTTGCTTTTTATTGTAATGATTTGAGCAGTGTTTGGCGTTGTGTGGTAGAGTAGTTGTGATCGGGAAATCTCATTATATTGGGTAGCATGGAACTTGTACGGTTTTGGACTTAATGTTCGAGATCTTTTGTTTTTTTGGGTTCGATTCTTGTAACCTCGGTTGTGTTGTACTATTTTCCTCCACTTAGGCTTAGGGAGGTTTTTAACGAGGCACGCAACCGGGATGAGATCTTTTGTTATTAATAAAAAATTATTTGCCGAGCAAAAAAAAAGTATCGTAAAATATCACAATTATTTTCAAAACTCAAATGTTATAAAAATATTCTGATCATTTAATAAATATCTGAAATAATAACTGTAAATACATGCTGAAACATAGTTCCAAAATAATAATAATAATAATAATAATAATAATAATAATAATAATAATAATAATAATAATAATAATAATAACTGGATAAAATCTGATATTCTCCAAGTACCTCGTCGCTTAAAGTCCAATGATATCTGTAAGAAAAAACTATGAGGAATAAGCTAAAGAGCTTAGTATGTCTCTAAAGTGCAAGAAAAACCATACACACAAACACAATAATTTCTATAAAATCTTTAAGTTCAAAACAATGATGATTCACAACACAAAACGATTTAATTTAATAAACACACAACTATAACGCACTAATCAATAAGAGGGAAGTTTCCCATAACTCCTCACTACATCCATCAATCGGTAAGTGATCGTCACCACAATCTTCCACCATAAAATCCCAACTCATGCACACAACGGTATTAAATCAAAATACTCAAATCTCTATTGAATTGTGTATTGTAATCCAAATTCGTAGTCCTCAAAACCATTATTTAAATAAATCTCTATTTCAAGTATGAATGCATAGAAAATTCTTTATGCAACAACACATCTCATATAAAATACCCATAATTTAAAAACAACACCACACAATAAAACCATTTATATAGCACAGTGAGAAAACACACCTTAGCCAAAGCAAACTCAACCCCCTGTATGATGTGATTTTCCATGATCAGAAGTATTGGATCTAATTGTATTGGTATCAGACTAAACTTGAGGTTGAAGGGACTAACGAACAAGGAGTATAGAGCGGTCGAGATTAAAAAAATAAGAATTTAACAAATCAATAAGAGATTTGGCGACATGAATTTATATAAAAAGTAGGGTTCTTGGGGTGATCTTATTTGAACTATGTGTATATATATATGGAGAGTAAACTTAATTTAAGTAAAATAATGAAAGTGATATATGATAGAAAAAAATAAAAATAAATAAAATAATCAAAAAAAGACGAGTGGAGCAAGGAATTAGAATTCAATTTATATAAAAATTATTACTTATGAAGTCAATCCTTATACTTTCAAGAAATTTCATATTAACTTTTAAGTTTGATAAAAAAAATTATTTAGTTCCTCATAGAAATTAGGGTTCTGAATTAAAAATTCTCAAATCATTAGATTTTAGGAATTAGGGATTTTAAAATTAAGGTTTTAAATTAGAGATTTTTTAAATCTTTTTGAGGTGTTACAACCATAAATTCAAGCACCATATTCATCGCGTAACCCCCCCCCCCCTGCGATTGCCATGCTATAAGAACCACGAACCGCACCAACCGAGTTCGCCTTGATCCATCCGGTCGGTGGTCTTTACCAAACGATTGCGGCTGGAGCTGTCTGTCTTGCAAAAGAAGGAGGCTTATCGAAAGCAACTACATATTCTGCCACAAGTCTCCTACAACAACTAATAAAATCACCATGCGGCACATAATTTGCATAAAAAAGAAGACTACACCGATGCTTCCTTAACATCCAAATTACAACCACAAAAAATTCCTTCTAATGAGCCGGATCGCGTGCAAATCCCCCAACATCGCTAATATTTGCAACCAACCATTCATGGAACGACAATGCTAAAAACGCAAATAACCGACTCGAGCAAACCACAGCCCCAGAAACGGATTGCACCAACGTATACTCCCCGAGCACATGTATGACAGTTCTAGGCCCCCCAGCACATACTTCACACGTATATGATAGTGCTAAATGCTGACGGTTCCTTTCAACATTAGTCAGCAAACATTCGTGCAACGCAAGCCAAAGAAACATTCTAATCTTTTGAGGAAGTTTCAACGACCAAATTATCTTCCAATTAAAGTTAACCTAGATATTAGATTCGACGCTTAAGACCATGTAGGCCGACTTAGAGGAGAAACGATGATCTTGTTCTTACCGCCAGCCAGGCATAACCGCTCTCTTTTTTCTGATATATATTAAAAAGATATAAATTATAATTAGTATATAAGTCTTCGGTGATAAAAAATCACGTCGTGCGTAAAAAAATCATAACCGCTCTCTTTTTTCTACTTAGTCGCTTATTTTTTATTTGACCGGCGATGACAGTAATTTTATTACTGTCTGCCGACCGATAATAACTTATAATTTATTTTGTTTTCTTATATTTTATTGTTATTTTTCTATTTTCTTTGTTATTAGTAAAGTTTTAATAAAAATCTATTTATTTCGTTTTTTTAGTTTTTCTCACATTTTGTGCACTTTTTTCTGTTTTTGTGGTACGTCTTATGTCTTATGGCACGATTTATGTCTATCTCTACGGTCATTTGGTGCTTGCACAGAGATTTTTACGACTTTAATTTCTAATTTGGGTTGTCGGTGGTTACATATAGCTTGAGCATCTTTTGTAATTGTTTGTCGATGTAATCAGAACTGTATAACGAAACAGTATGAAACAGTGCTTGTTTCGCGCACTCCTATTACCTCCTATGTGTTTTGATGGATAGAGACAAGAAATTTTTATAACGGTTGTTGGGTTTTTATGATCTCAAGTGAAAGGTTTTGATGATTTTTACGTCTTTAGGTTTCATGTTTTTTGTTTTATTTGTATAAAATTTTTGCGGACACACTCTTTAAATTTCTCGTTATGTTTAAACGAATTATATTTGTTGAATCTTCCATTATTTTTAATCAAATTCAATTAATCTGTTAAAAGATATATTTATTATAAGGAGTATAAACTGAACAAGTAGAAAATTATGTATTTCGACTTTCTAGTGCTTTGGAGGTAGTCAAGTCATAAAGGGAATTGCTTGGGGAGGTTAGCAGGGATGGAGCGAGGAGTGCTAGTGGGGCAACCGCCCCTTAAAATTTTGAAAATTATATATTATTTTAAAATTTTTCTATGTATTTTCTATTAAAAATTTATTTTCACCTCTAAACTTTTATAAGTTTACACCCCTAAAAATTTATAGGTTCGCCCCCTAACCTAAAGTCTTAGGTACGTCCCTGGAGGTTAGAATTAGGTAAATGTTATTACAAAATGGTACGTTAAAATCATGGGATTTTCATTTATCTTATTATCACGGAGACATGATTAGAAGTGTACATTTGATTTATTCGAGTTGAGTGAAGTTAAGAAAATTGAGTTAGTCGAGTTGACAAATCATATTTTATAACTCAAAATTTAATTGAATTTTTTAGTCGAGTTGTTCGAGTTTTTGTTAAATTTAATGGTCAACTAGATCATATACCACCAAATATTTGTATTGACTTGTTATACCATTGAATTTCTAAATTGTTCAAATTTAACACTAAACTTTAGTTTTCGACTCGTTTACGTTACTTCGACGTTAACTCATTAACGGACAATAGCGTGATTAATGACAGCCAGAGCCGTTTCTGAGATTTTAGTGGCCTATGGGCGAATCAAAATTTTGGGCCCTAATAACAATTATTAAAAAATAATAATTATAAGAGCTTGCAAAAATAAATTAATTTATTTGTAAATTATATATTTTTATTATAATAAAAATTATCCAATAAATACATCAAATTTCAAATGAAAAATATCATTAAATTTTATTAAAATCCAACTACTCATACAAAATAATTTCTATGAGCATTTTTAGATATAAAAACACTAATAATAGTGTCTACATTAATATGTTCTAACATATTTTTCTCAATACATAAAATTGTGAGAAAATATCAAATAAAAATTATATATAAAAACTAAAATAAATTGTGAAAAAATAACATAAGAAATAGAGAAAATTGAAGAGAAATTGAGATGTGAAGAACAAAAACAATACAAAAATTATTTATAGGTGTGTTTAAATTTTTTATTCTTATTTTAAAAAATAAATTATTATTAAAAGCTTAATAATTATCCTAAAAGCTATTAAAACCTATACTAATTACAATTTACAATAAACTAACGATACAATTTTTATTTCCAGGAGAAAAGTTAACGATACAATACATAGTGATGATATTAGATTGGTTATTTGAGATTTACTTTTTAATTAAACTCATAATAATGAATAATCCCAAAAAAGCTATTGATAATGTGGGCCCACCATGCAGTCATTTTTCATTTTTGTCGTGTAGTCTTTACCTATAATAATGGTGTGGGGCCACACCATGCAGAATTTTATTCTAACATACTGTTATGGGCCTCAAATTTCTTTAAATTTATTTCAAGTGTCTAATAAACATATTCTAACATATTCAGGTATGGGCCCTGTATAAGGTGGGGGCCTTGGGCTGTCGCCCTTATTGCCTTGGCCCAGGGACGACCCTGATGACAGCTTACGTGGACAATACGTCAAAATGACGTCGTCTTAGTATATCGCTTTTAATGGCTAAAACGGCTCAAAACGACATCGGAGGAAAGATAATAAAAACATGCCTTTAGAATGGTTTGGACCCAATACTTTTAGATAGAAAGGTTAAACCTTAATCATTACGTTAATACAAGATTATATAATATTTTACCACAAATAATGTATACGTTAAAATAGAATTGAGATTAATTTAAATTATTTATTATATATTAATATATTGTTTTTGATACATTTACATTAGAAATAATATGTTTATTTTATTTATATACTTTAATATTATTTATATAATAAAATAATTTAAATATCAGTGGTGAATTCAGGAGCTAAAAAGTGGTGTTTTAAAATAAATATTATAATATCGTTTTCAAATAGGTACCCAAATTTCCTTTAAAAAAATGTCTTGATAGTAAACGGGTATAAAGTCTTAATAGTAAAGCACATCAAAACAATATAAGATACATAGAATTTCAATCATAATAGACATCCACGTCAATAAATATTAATTGATACAATAAAAAAATAAAAATAAAAATTGAATTACGTCACTAAAACAATTACATCTAATGAACAATTAGGACATTACACATCTAAATAGATTAGATATTTGGTAAAAACCAATGCATGAAAGAGGTGCTTTCAGTTTTAACGCTCGGGAAACATCGTGTAATGCTTCCATCGTCAAGGTGATAGACACCAGCTTCACGACAAACTGAGGGATATGGCTTCTCCACCATCCTGTTCTTTAGATAACTATACAGTTGTAAGAAGTAAATGCAATTTTTATCAAATTTATTGGGATTTTCCAGTGCAAGACAATCCCCGATTCCCAAAAACAAGGATTGATTGGGATTACCCAGATCACTTAAACTTGTTGCACACATTGTATCTTCACTTGTTTCGATCTTTAAAATTTCAAACCTTGCAGCTTCAAAATACGTTAATCTACTTTCAACGCCCCATTCTTCCACTTCACCCTCTTCCTCTCTTTCCTCGCCCTCGCCATCGCCATCTCCATCACCATCACCATCCCAAGTGCATATGGCATCCCATATTTGAGTGATCATTAGTAGTTGACCGTCTGATTCCACCAAACATAGCCATCGGTTGCAGTCCGTGAGATACAAAAGTTTCGCATCGACGTCTTCATCATTAAATAAACAAGAGGGTGGAGGTGTGGAATAGATTACCTTCAGCTTCACACGCTGGCTTCCTATCGTTATGCAATGTGTTTGAAAAGGAGCTTGATTATTATTATTTTCCAAATCTAAACTCAAAACGGTAGCGTATAATTCTCCACCAAAAAAGATAATATTCCCATAAGAATATCCCTCGGCCAAGAGTCCTTCAACTATGGTCCACCTCTCGTCCCCTGGACTACATAGTGACAAACTTGTATTGTTTTCCAGGTCACAGAATGTTATCGCAACAATACACTGCGAGGAAGATGGTTCAATTGAACCTATTGTGCAAGCACATGGGTTCCATTCAGAGCAGCGATTGGCATAGAACCAATCTTCAATATTTGATATCGTCGACAACGAAGGAAGCGGAATTTGAGCTCTTGAGATTGGATCGAACAATAAAATTCGCAGGTTACCGAAAGTTGTGCCCAAGGCCAGGAAAAGCCATCCACTGGAGGACCCAAAAAACCAACCTCCTCGTACAGATTTAGGAAGATTCAACTTACGAACTTTGGCATCATACATGTCGAAAAAGCTCAAATATTCGTCATCTAGTTGGTAAGGAAGCATCAACCATAATGGTTGCGGAATTTGCTTTGTATTCTTTCCCCATTGCTTGCACACAAGGTTGAATCGGATGCGATCTTCTAAATCCAAACGCTCGAAAATTAAACCTGAAATATCAAATCGGAGTTTTTCCCAAGGTGCATCAACCATCCCTTTGCTTGGCATGACTTTGGAGAAGAAAGGACAGCCTCTCAATAGATTAAACCACACAGTTTTATATGCATGAAACATATATTTAATCATCCCCATCGATACGAAATATAAAAAAAAAGATAGTAGTAATTGATAAAACAGAAGGTGGATCTATTATCTATAGCTACGTTAATAACTTAACTTGGATCACATATATATAGTTTTGTTTAACGACCAGAGTATGATTAGGACTTTAATTCCTCAATCTAGATAAATAAGTTAATTAAGTAATTAAAAAAGCATTTTATATGATAAGTTGTACTCGATCATCTTTTCCAAATTCTCGTGAAATTTGTAAACTAATGTTGTGTTTAAAAAAAACAATTTCAATTATAATGTTTTGGGTAATTTATTTCCATTATAATTATGGATTATTATCTTATACACCGACGGTAAAAAATAAAATTTTCGCAAGTGAAGTTATTTTAGGGGGTTAGAGTTTTAGTTTAGGGTGTAGAGGTTAGGGGTTTAAGTTGTAGGGTTTAGAATTTAGGATTTGTGATTAGAATTTAAGTCTAAATACTACAATATAAACCTTTAATTTTAAATTTTAAAGTCTAAATCTTAAACACTAAATCCGACTTTCCAAATATTTCTCATCAACCCTATATTTCTTGACTGTTATTATTAAAATTGTGATGTTATTTTGATTTTCTGGTAATACTAATAGGTTAATCCTAGGTTTTTTATATATTAAAATTAATTATTTTTTGTTTCTTCTAATTTGTAGAATAAATTTTTGGAGTGTTTTTTTATATAAAAAAATATAAGGTACATATATCATAGATACTAGTATGCCATTAATCGTACACAAATTTAATCATTGTAATGATTTGATTAGGTATATATATTCCACAAGTTTGTTTTCGATCAAGAAAGGTAATGAGCACGGTGGTTATTAGGAGGAGGAGGATAACGACTATTACAATATTTTCCTCCACATCCTTTGTTCTATTATAATCCGATTTTTTATAGGGTTATAATGTAAATAATATAAGATGGAGCTCGAAGAGAAACATCTATTTTTTTCAAGGGCAATAATCTAGGGTTAGTTAATGGAAGGCTTAATATTCAAAAGGGGCCAACTTATACCCCTTTTCCGGTTTAGGGCCCAACTTTTAATTAATTATTTTTTTCTTGAGTAGTACGAGGATAAAATTTATTATAATTTTTAAAGGTATTATTTAACTACATCTATCACAATGAGCCGTTTATCGAATTGTTGCAATCGATGCTTGATCCTAAAGAGAGGGAAGAGGTCTTCAAAAAATAAGTTTTTATGATACGATAAATAATCAAACCTATTTAAATCTTTTCGTGATTCTCTATTTCCTTGAAAAATGAGCTCAACCCAGAGGAACTTTTCATGATATTTTAAAGAAGGCAAGGATTTTTGTAAAACTTAGTATCTTACAAAATTCAATTAATGGAATATAAAAAATAGGGTGTGGAACAATTAATGAAAAATATTTATATAAATGATGGAGTTTCCTCGCTTTTTTCTCGTAATCCTAGTGTGGACTCTGTAAGCTGGGCTTTTGGGCGACGGCGATGGGAAGAGCACATGATGCCAACCACAGTTTTTGGGAGCTAATTCTTTTGGTATCGGATCCTCAACCATAATCACCTGTCTATTGGATGGTTCGGTTGAGAATGTATCTGGTGAGAACGCAACTGATGCAGATGGTTCGGTTCCCGCTAAGGAAGGACGATCCCACGAGTGTCAACGTGGTGGAGATGATGCTATGGTTCCTGATTCATTGGAAGTGGGACCAGCAGTGCTATCGGATATGGCTTTGGAGTCTACCCCACCTGCTCATATCGGTGTAAACTCAGTTGACTCTGAGTCTAAGCTTTCTTTTCGAGATATGGTACTAGAATAAGATTTAAGGTTAAGGTTTGTGGTTAGGGTTTAGATAATTTAGGATATGATGTATTTTTAGGGTTTAGGGCATAAGTTTTAAGGTTTAAGGTTAGAGCTTGAAATTTAATTTTTTATTATCTTTTAGTGTTGGGTATATATAAAAACATCGGAAAAAAAACAGAATTTTTATCCATAATCTTAATACCTCACTAATTATAATAATATTTACTAGTGATTACCATAATTAAAACGTTTCTAGGATTTTTAAAGTCACGTCAATAGGCGTTTAATGATGATATAATAGACGTTTCTAAGATTCTCCATCCTGTTTTAATTCTTATTAAAAGCATTTCTCATATTTCCTCATTCAATGAAATATGTTTTATAGACATATGTTATAATGCTAATCAAAGACGTAAAATGAAATAAAATTGGATAGACATACTTTGCAGTAGAGGTACTCTTACCAAATGAAACAAATTCGAGATTTCTGTGACTGCACATAATTTTCAGTCTAACTACTGATTCCAGTAAATCACAAGCACCTTACTTTAGAGAATGATCATCAGTATTTATAAACATAGTTGTGTTTAACGGCAGTGAATTTGCTTTTAAATTGTTTGAAAAATAGACTGCTGTAAAATAAGACGTTATCACTGACTGAAAAATGATAAAATAATTAAATGAAACAATAACCGTGTCGTAGTATTAATCACTGCCTTAGAATCGCTCCGATGTGTGTAATCGCTACAATGGACGAACGACCTCTGAGGTTAGCACAACTCTCTAAATTCGTACACCCGAAAGATGGAGTGAACTCTGATGATACTCTCAACTCAAAAATAACACTCGAAATAGGTTTAAACCTAAGAGAGTGTTTTTAAAGCAAATACTTGCTTAGAAATGTCTCAAATGAGAAAAGATACTCACTATATATAGGCTAAATAATAAGGGCAAAAATATTATTTTGAAAGTACAATTTAATTCTATTTATAATAGAATTAAATGAGATTATGAAATTCATTAGTTTCTTTACCATTAACAACATATCCTCTCCATCCCTATTTGTAAGATGAAAATCTCCTCCCCTTCTTTTTGCTTCTTACTATAGTTTACAATAAATTGCTTCAAGTTTAATGTTTAGTGTTTATTGTTTTTTTTTTATTTACGTTCTGTTTTTTAGAAATTTAATATAATTTTATATTGTACAAAGATTAAAATTAATAATACAAACCCACAACTCGAATGCTAAACCCTAAACATCATACCATAAACACTAGATCCTAAATCACGTTAATTTTGTTTCTATTTGATAAAAAAACTGATATTATAAGCTCAGACCCCAAACATTAAACCATATAAAATTATAAATCACAAACTCTAACTACGTAACTCATAAACCTAAATAGTGTTGATTTTGTTTTTATTTGATTAAAACTTAATGATACAAATCCTAAACGTTGAATCCTGTACACCAAACCAAAAATATTAAATCTTAAATTTTAAACCTTAAAATCATAACCCATGAACCATAAAATTATTCCATGTTCATTTTTATTTGATTAAAATAATAATAATAATAATAATAATAATAATAATAATAATAATAATATAAACCCTAAACCTTGAATACTAAACATCAAACCCTAAACCTTGAATATTAACCAAAACATTGAACCCTAAACCTTAAATATTGAGCACTAAACCTTAAATATTAAACCAAAACATTGAACCAAACCTTAAATATTGAACCCTAAACCTTAAATATTGAGCACTAAACCTTAAATATTAAACCAAAACATTGAACCAAACCTTAAATATTGAACCCTAAACCCTAAACATTGAGGTCTAAACCATAAAACTAAACTATGTTATTTTTATTTGATTAAAAATTAATAATATAAACTCTAAATCTTGAATCCTAAACATCAAACTCTATACCTTAAACATTGAACATTAATCCCAAATATTAAACCCTAACCCTAAATATCAAAGCATAAACCCTAAACATTGAACTATTATATGTGTTTATTAGAGATTCTTACGTTGTTAGTTTTTGATTTGGGGTTGTCGATGTTCACATATAGTTTGAACATCTTTTGTAATTGTTTGTCGAAGTAATTAATTCTGTGTAGCGGAGCAGCATGCAAGATTGCTTGTTTTGTTCAGTCATATCACCTCTTATACGTCTCGATGGATAGATGCAAAAAATTCCTATAACAGTTGTTGGGTGTCTATAGTCTCAAGGGAAGGGTTCGATGATCTTAGGGACTTTAGGTTTATTTTTTGTTTTATTTTTATAACTTTTTTTGTAATATTCCCTAAATCTCTCTTAGGTGCGTTATATTTGTTGAATCTTTTATTATTTTTAATAAAATTCAATTATGCTGTTAAATATATATATATATATATATATTATAAGAAGTATAAACTAAATAAATATAAAAGTATGTATTTCGACTTTCTGTGTGCTTTGTAGTCTGTAGCCTGTAGATAGTCAAGTCAGAAAGGGAATTGCTTGTGGAGGTAGAATTAGGTGAATGTTATTACAAAAAAATGATCATAATGCTATAACAAAATGCTACGTTAAAATCATGGGATTTTCATTTCTCTCGTTATCATATGAGATATGAGATAGGACTAGAGTTATAACTTAAAAAATTACAAGTTGATCGAGTTGACAAGTTTTATTTTATAATTCAAATCGCTTACCACCGGTAACACCTTAACTGAAACTGCTCACCAACACAGTTCCAGCTACAGAAAGAGCTCGTTACAAAGCAATGTCTGCCACCACCTTCACCTCCGGCTCCACTGGATTAAAAGCATCACTGTTTTTGTTATTTTCTTGAACAATCGCGATTTGAGAACCATTCCCAAGAAAGTTTGGAAACCCATCAAACCCATCAAATTCAGGCGATCATATATTAGTAAACTTAATGCCAAATAGTATGATTAACAACAAGTAGAATTAATTATTCCAGAAACCATTCAATAGAAGAAATGAGCATTGGATGTTTAAACTCTCCGGTGGCTCAGCAACAGCAGTGTAGCTTCAATAACCAATGACCCGTTATTTAATAAAAACATTAGGAATCAAATGGTAAGATGCCATCAAATACTTGTATCTAAATTTACTTGTCTAAACTCTGTTTACCTGCTGAAATTTGACTCTTGATTCGATAATCTCAAGAGCAAGACGTTCATCCCCTACCTAAAATCACATATCCAATATTAGTTGATCATTCCACAGAAAAACTAAACCATGCAGACTCAACTGCTTGTTTTTCAAACACATCAACATTAATCATTTAACTTCATGGAAACATATTTTCAATTATTCACGCCTAATATTCCACATATATTCATAGATTTAAACCCGAAAAACGTACCATGTATACTTCTCACAGATCATGATTTCGACCAGAAACAACATTTTCGATCTTTCAATAGGAAAAAGAATAGAAATAACTATGCAAATTCAGCACTTGTCTTGTTGCTCTATCACCACATGTCTCACATTTCTTTTGCTTACATAAACAAGAAATTATTTGTCTTTCATACTGAGAATCAAATATTCCAATTACAAAAGTTTGAGTAATCCCATGCATAACAATAAAACGAGTTGGCAATACATACTTAATCAGTTATCAGTCAGTAAACTAAAAAAACGAAAAAAGAAAGGAAAAACACTAGTAATCCAGCAGCCGGATTACTATGATTGTTACAAGAATGATCAGAACAACTAAGCATATAAATATTCCAAGCTGGAATAGAGATATTCCACTGCTTCGGGGCCACTTTCGCATGTTGTCCCTTCGACGATCTCTACCACTCCCTATGATGACGTGAGTGCAAGTTCGTTGATTACCCATCTCGTTTGCTGATTACCCATCTCGTTTTGTGTTTAAAGAATTGTTTACGGATAAAAAGATATATTAATTGTTTTGTATTAGTGAAACTTTCAACAAAATATTAAAAAGTCACTTATATTTATTTCGGTGGTCATGTCATGTGCCACATCAGTCGGGTTCATTTTTCAGTGGGTGGATGTACTATTGCCCGAAAAAATACATATGTGAAATTTTTTCACTAAATAAGATTTGAAACTAAATGAATTTTTAGGGGCTAAAATGAACTTTTAAGTATAGTTTAGGGACTAATGTGTTCCTTTTTCTAGTGGAGGACTAAAACCATTTTTTAAGTATAGTACAAGGACTTATACTATATGTCACGTGGCTAGAGTTTCGACTAGCCCAACGTGCAGCCTTAGTCGATGTTCTTAGACGAACGACTAAGTAAGCCTGAAAACCTTCTTCGGAAGATCAAAACTTACAAGTCTCACAAACACAAGATCATTCCAAGAGGAAGCGATCAAAAGAGAAAGGCAACAAGAACAGTAGAAAGAACACTCAAGAACGCGAAGAACACCACATAGTGTTTAGAGTAAATGCCAAGTGTATTACTCAAATGATGGAGGAAAACAAATGAAGGAGGGGTCTCTCTATTTATAGTTGAGCACCCTCCGAATCAATAGTCGAGATCGAATTACATGGATGGCCAGGATTAGCCCAAATCCTTACAAAATCACCTATCTATGGAAAGAGAATCAAAATCCTATCTTGTAACCCCCTCGTCCCGGTCTGGCCGGATGACCGGTCCGAGTGAGCTACACGGGGGAAACCGAGTGAAAACCCCTAAGGATTCCCCCCTCGGTTAGCAACCCTATTTTTTTCATTTTAAAATCTTGTCTAAATGGATATTAAACCCTAAGTGATCATACAGCGGAACAACATATACAAAACAATCAAACGAACTCAAACGATCATGCTACAGCCCAATTTTAAACTTAAACTGCAGGCGGTATCGATACACCTAAGGGGTGTATCGATACCCCCTTGACTATGTCAACTGGTCAAAGTCAATCCGTAGAGACCGTATCGATACACCCAAGGAGTGTATCGATACCCTCCCCGACGGTTGACTTCCCACGGTCAACGCTAAGATGACGGTATCGATACACCAGAGGCCAGTATCGATACCGAAATGGACAGTAGCTCCAGAGACCAAAATGGTATCGATACGCCCCCTCGCGTATCGATACACGAGGCCTGAAACAAGAAGGCGGTATCGATACGGGACCAACCGTATCGATACCCCTGCTACGAACTTTCAGGTTTGAGCTGATTTAAGGCACAATGAGGCCCTTAAATCCTCCTAAAACCCCAACCAACACACTAACATCAATCCTAAGGCAAATCAAACATAAAATCATGCTTTCACAATGAGCCAAAGGACACCAATCAACACAAGGTGATGCACAAAACATTCAAGCATCTTAAGCATTAAAAAGACAATTTATCATATAAGGTCATACATGGAACTCAAAGACCTTGAAAGACACAAGACGACACGAAAGAGGTTTGCACCTTAACAAGGTAACCTAAACATCTAAAGGCATGCCACCATACACAAACATTCATCATAGCATTCATGCATTACAAACCATAATCAAACCAAAACATCAACATAAGGCATTAACAACATGTGGCCAACACAATGGAGTCTAGATACAAGCTCCTAAAACACGTAGCATTTCCCATTGCTAAACTACTACATTATTTAATAAACCATACTTGAGCAAACTTCCACACGCTTGGACGTCCTTATCTTGCTCCTTGCTAACTCCAAGCTAAAGATCTGCATTGTCGGAAAAAGGAGAGCGTAAGCATAAAGCTTAGTGAGCGGAGCTCAAAAACATAACTGCGACAATGCAGGGTTCAAAGCTTTCTTTAAAATAAAGGTCAACGCATACAAATCATCCAACGACCTATTCCTTCTACTAACATACAAGTTCAACCAAGGGTCAACAATATAGGCATTTATCATAGCATTACACTTCATAGCATGCATGAGGACATAGTCCTAGATTAAAGCAAAACAATATAAAGGGATGATATAGTGAGATACAACATGAGCAACACATGGCATGCACAAGCATAACCAAAACATACACGGTGGGACTACACATCACCGTTTCGACTAGTAGTTTTCCAATGGGACTACACATCAAAGTACTCTTCTACTAGTCACTACCGGCGGGACTACTCATCACCGGAGCAACGACAACCATCACGTGAGGTTCGACACCAACCATGCAACACAACAATACAATCACTATCGTGCGACATGTACTCACTATATCATGCACAACCAAAACAAGTTGTAACAAAACCCACAATTAGGCATCTCTTACTACTTCAAATCTTACCAATCACAAATGGTCTTACTCACCATTTTCGTGCACAACCTGCACCAACTTACACACATCTTACAAGGCATATCAACATCCACATTATTACCATCATACATGATCAACGATATAATGTTAAGCAATCATGATTCTTCCCAAAGTATTTAAATTTCATGTATAGCAAAATATCATTCCAAGCAATGAAAAACAATGATAAAAGGGGAAGTTTAAAGAGGCCTTCACATCACTTACTCTTGAGTTTAAAATACTTTCAAGCCCAAATATAACCCACTCTCAAAAATCATCCTTGAACCAAAACAATACTTGAAAGCATTTCTACATCCACATGCTTGAACCAACCTTTGAAAATCAAATTAAAACATTAACCACTCACCTTACTTCCTTAAGCAAGACAAGCAGAGCCGACTCAAGCCTCCTCACTTCCGGATTCGATCCCAAAGTTTTACCAACGCAAATCCTTGCTTCTAACCGCCCCAACACAAGTAGATTAACCTCAAATCAGTCTACAAAACAATGCAGTAAACCCGGAACACAACCCAAGCACAAAATACATATTTTTCGAGCCAAGAACAACCCCAAAAATGCAATTCCCGAGCAGCCCCTTTGCACCGTCCAAAACCGATGATTCCAACTCTTTTAACACACCTAATAGCTTCCAAAACAACCCCTAACTATCATACAACCATCAGCCCTCATTTTCCAACATAAAACAGCCCTAAAACTCACTTCTAACCCCTCCTAAAACCCCTCCAAAACCCAAATACGAATTTCTTAATAAAACCAATTAAAAATGATATATATTGGACCATTCGGGCTACAAACAACACATATAATAATAATAATTCAAAAGCTTCAACATTGGACAACAAAGTTAGGATTTTTAACTTAAAAGTTCAAAAACTCAAAACATGAAACAATGGGTTTTATGAAAAACTAAATACATGGAGAGAAAGAGGAAGGTGAGGACAGTTCAAAAGTGCCATTACCTTTTAAAAATCATCAAGGATGAAGGATGGAGGAGATGAAATAGAAGCTTCAATGGTGGGAGGGGGTTTCACGTTGGGTGTGTTTTTGGGAGGTAGAAGATGACACAAATTTTGGGTGTTTTGGAATTAAAAAGGGTTTTTATTTTTACAAGGCCACATATTTACGAAACTGCCATTAATAAAATGGCTATTGGGCTTGGGTTTAAAAATTGGATCCAACACCTTTGTTTTATTTGCAAACAAAACCCGAACCATTATTTTATTTATTTAAATTATAAAACCGAACCCGAAAAATATTAAAATATTATTTTCACCCGACCCCTAAACTCGGGTGTTACATATCTAATTACATCCATTAGTAGAAAACCTTCCTCGGATATGTCTCCACATCGAATATGGCAAGATTTTTCCATGATCGTCTCTGATATGTTGTCTCCCGCCATGTTTACCAAATCAATGTGGACGAGCTCACTAGCATTCTCCAAGTGTCGGACCAAGTCTGATGGTCTTGGCAAGCCTGATGATCCGTCTTGAACCTCTGGGGCGGATCTCTGCGCCACTGTCTCGGACCAAGAACTTTGGGTCGTGACTTTCTCCCCCACCAAACTTAGTGACGCCCTCGTCGCTGCACTAGAACGATCCTGGGTAGGGCCACTTTGGATACTGCTACTCGCTGCCTCGACGTGGTGCGGTTCTCCCATTTGAACTATTCGCCTCGGCTCTTTCCGCCATGTAACTCTTCGATCCTCTGCACCATTTCTCACATCAACTTGGTGGCTACTCAATGTCTCCGCTTGCTCTCAACTCGGAATCGGGCAACAATGTCCTCTTACAAGGACCGCTTGCTTCGACGCTTCCCGCCAAGTGATGTCGCGTGCTAAGACGCTTCTGGGTACATCATCACCATAGGAGCTCTCTCATACACTCGTCGAAGATGACGAATCAGACTCATAATCAAAAGAGTTGAGTTCAAGATGTACCTTGCACTTTGTTGCATTTACTCTAAACGGTATCAACCCCCCGCTCGTGAAGTTTGGTGCCTCGTTGACCATTGGAAAATTTTCCCGCATTGACCCTTCTTCACACTTGAAGTTTAATGATTCTCTCACCTTGCCCAAAAGTGATTTTCCCACGGGCCTCATGTCGCTAGCTGGCTTGGGCAAATCTTGCCCCACTAAAGTAGTCCCTCCAACAGTAGCCTTCGCAGCAATGTCTCCTTGACTTGGAGCATCCTTGATAAACTGTATGGCCATCACCGTTTTGTTTCCTTGTCCCTCGTCTCGGTATGTGGGCACAACACATTGTTGTTTGGAATCAAAAATGTAGACGACGTCGGCACAAGGAACAACGTAAGCCTTTATGCGGTCAAGGAATTTCAGTCCCAAAATGAAATCAAAGTCATCCAAAAGAATTACCTTGAAGTTTTCCTTGCCCTTCCATTGACCAATCTGCAGCTCCACCTTCCTTGCCTCCCCGACAATCGGAACTTCCTTAGTGTTCGCAGTCTTGATCTTACCGGTTGAACTTTCAACTTTAAGACCAAGTTTCTCGGCAGCCTTCTTGGACATGAATAGATCGGTTGCTCCGGTGTCCACTAGAGCATTCCTTGGTCTTCCCACAACGTTGATGTCGACAAACATCAACCCTTTCTGCTTGCGTCCCTTCGCCTTAGCAGAATTCAATATCATCGAACCAAGTCTCGCAGCCTCGCTCTATTCAGGCTCGTCCACCACCTTAGATGGCTTGACTCAACATGGGCATTCACGCACCCTGTGAGGCCCCTTGCATCGGTGGCACTTCATTGGCGTCTTCTCAATCCTCGGCTTGACGACTTTATCATCTGCTATCACACCGGGTCTCGGCCTTGGCTCGGCTACTTTGACAGATATAGTCGCTCCAGGGCTCTCCCCTGGCTTATTGACACTTGCAATTGCGCCAAGTCTCATCACCTCTTCTTCCGACTCCTCGGTCTCATCACTTTGGATAGCATTGAGGCGATCATTCATGGGACAATCACTCTTCATGTTATTCCCACCGTAGGTGAAACATTTAAGAACTTCAACGTTCTTGACTCCCCCACCATAGCCCTTGCCTCGAGGCTTGGTGGACTCGGTTACCTCGAACTCGGTTATGGATTCAGCTGCGGCCATAGCCTTGGAAAGTTCCTCGACTCCCATTCTTTTCAACTCCATTTTGGTCCACCGTTTCAACCCATTTTTGAAGACAAAGAGGCCTTCCGCTTCAGTCATGTCCGTGAATTGAAGTTTGAGTTCGGTGAACCGTCTGACGTACTCTACGATGGAACCCTCATGCTTGAGTTCGTACAGCTTCTCCCGAGCCTCATGTTGAGCGTTCGTTGGGTAGAACTGCTCTTTGAACTTGGCCTGGAACTCTCCTCACATCCCAATGGGACAATCCTTGCTCTATTCCTCAAAGCATCTGCGTCGCTGCCATAAAAGGGCAAAGTCAGTCAAGTAAACTGAAGCAATGTTTACCTTATCCGCATCATCCTTGATGCCAACGACACGGAAGTATTGTTCCATGCTCCCCACAAAGTTCTCCACGTCCCGGGCCGACCTAGTCCCATTAAACTCCTTCGGCTTTGGCACGTCCAACTTTGGTTCGGCTGTTGCCACGGTTAACATACCATTCACAGCAGCCTTGTAAATCTGAAGCTCTCCCTTGAGCTTCGTGATTTCCTCCTTCATCTTCACCTTCAAAGCCTTCAGCTCGGCTTCGAGTGCATCACTCAGTCTATCCTCACTATCGGCACACCGGTCAAGGTCTTGCACGTTGCTCTTAAGTTCTCGCACACTTCCCTCGAGCTCCTCACCAGCAGAGTCTAGCTTTTCAAGGCGCACTTTCACAACGTCAAACTCTTCTTGGGCATCCTTCATGGACCCCTCAAGTTTTTTCACCCTTTCTTCCAGCGTAACCACAGTGTTGCTCGGACTGTCTCGTTTTCTGTCATCAACTTGGGTTTTTGTACCTTTTGTGCTGCGGCATTCCCTCCTTTCTTTGCCATCTCAAAGTTGTGTTTGCTCTCGAACACTCGCTCTGATACCAACTATCACGTTGGTAGAGTTTCGACTAGCCCAACGTGCGGCCTTAATTGATGTTCTTATACGAACGACTAAGTAAACCCGAAAACCTTCTCCAGATGATCGAAACTTCCAAATCTCACAAACACAAGATCGTTCCAAGAGGAAGCGATCAAAAGAGAAAGACAACAAGAACAATAGAAAGAACGTTCAAGAACGCGAAGAACACCACAGAGTGTTTAGAGTAAATGTCAAGTGTATTACTCAAATGTTGGATGAATACAAATGAGGGAGGGGCTCTATATTTATAGTTGAGCACCCTCCAAATCAATGGTCGAGATCGAATTACATGGATGGCCAGGATTAGCCCAAATCCTTACAAAATCACCTATCTATGGAAAGAGAATCAAAATCCTATCTAATTACATCCATTAGTAGGAAACTTTCCTCGGATAGGTCTCCACACCGAATATGCACTATAGCAAAATAGGTTTTTAGCGGCGTTTTTTAACCCTATAACGGTGTTTTAAGCGCCGCTAAAAACACTCACGACGCTAAATAAAGCGTCGCAAGAAGTGCCGCTGAATCGAGCGATGCTACAGTTAGCGGCGTTTGTTAACAAAAAATGCCACCAAAGGTCGATGTCTATAGCAGCGTTTGGTAGTTCAAACGCTGGTGAATGTCTTGGGCTATTGTGGCGCTTAACAAAAAACGCCGCTATTACCTTGTCCTTAGTGACGTTTTTTTCAAAACGTCACAATATATGTGTGATTATTAGTGGCGTTTTATCCAAAAACGTCGTTGTTGCCTATGTATTAGTGGCGCTTCTATTGACAAATGCCGCAAGAGCTTAGTGGCGTTTTATTTTTTAAACGCTGCTAAGCTTGATGGAAATAAAATTATATAAAAAATCAATTTTCATTGTTTCTATTTTGTCAAAAAAAATGTAAATTACAAAGACAAAAATATTTGTTAAATAAAATATTTATTTCATCCGTAAAATAGTCACAATTAACTTAAAATATTTGTTAAACATATCAACACCCCAAATTAATTCCATGTCGTTCTCTCACTATGTTTTTTCATCATCATCACAGGTTTGGTTTTACTTCCACACTACTCGGAGTGTAAAACGTTCTGAAACTCCGAGATTCATTTATTCCTCTAGGTCCAAGAGGATTGGTCGGAACGAATCCACAAGCATTGTTAACATGACCAGATGCTCCGCTGAATAGATTACTGTCTCGGTTGGCTAAATATGCAGCAGCTTGTGCAGCAGCAATTGCTCCACTGACTATAAGCTCCAGCCTAATCTGGTCATGACAATCTGCAATAGGAAAGACATGAAATCATTCTGAAACTTGAAGATAAAATTTGTGTCAAGCAATTCTTCACATTCCATGAATATGAAATCCACATTTTTTTCAAATGTCCATAGCTCCTTGAACATAAACTCAAACTTAACAGGTGAAGTTTGAGCGGCTAGACAGCTACACTTAAATTCAATATTCAAGAAAAAATTTCAATTCTCAGATAAGTTAAATCCATATATTTCAAACTTCCATAACTCCTTGAACATAAACTCAAACTTAACAGGTGAAGTTTGAGTAGCTAGCTAGCTACACTTAAATTCGATATTCAAGAAAATTTTCAATTCTTAGATAAGTTCCATATTTGAAATCCATATATTTCAAACATCCCATAGTTCCAATTTAAAGTTTGAGCGGCTAGCCATCAATACTTAAGTTCAATATTCAAGCATTTTATATGATAAATTGTAATCGATCATCGTTAAGATTCTTATTGATATTTCCTAACTCTCATGAAATTTGTAAACTAATGGTGTGTGTTTAAAAAAAAGCTATTGCAATTATACTTTTTTGGGTAATTTATTTCAAAATAATTATTACTAGATCTTATATCAACTTTGATGGGTTTAAATAATTTTATTATAAATATATTTCTTTAATAATAAATATTTTATAGTTATTTATACAATAAACATTTTGATACTCAATGTGTATAAAATAAATTTTATATAATCTATCAATTTTCTGCCTAAATCCTACAATCTAAACCTCTAACCTTAATTTTAAATCTTAAATTTTAAACCTTAAAATTAATAAGCGCTACGTAAACTTTAAAGTCTATATATATCAAAAATATTTTTCTATTTATAAATATATTTGTTTGGTACCGTTATAGTTTCAGGCTCAAAACTTTTTACGATTTTCCTTGGCTAATGCGGCAACATCTACAGTGTGATCACCAAGAGTTTCAAAAAGTAGACTGATTTTTTAACCAGTAAAATTAACGTTGCATTGACAGGAGAACCAAAGTGGAATGACATTGATAATTTAAAGATTGATGTAAAACGTTTTAAAGTTTAAAAATCAAATTGAAATGAGACATAGTTTGATGATTTATATAAAATATTTTTAAATTTAGGGACTAATTTAAAACGGATCAAATGTAATTTCTAAAAAATTGTTTAAAAAATATAAAAAAATATGAGTGAATATTCACTTGGTAAGAAAATAATATGGAAAAAAAATAAAATGAGTGGTTTTTATTGGTTGAAACTATGTCTGATATGATGAACGGTCGCAATATAATTTTTCTCACATTTTTTGTTCCACCATGCTTAAGAATAGGGATGTTAAGTTTTATGGGATTTGTCCCACTTAGGGATAGGCATTTTATCCGGACCTGACGGGTTTCGACCCGACCTGATCGGGTCAGATTTTTTAATTAAAAATTTGAATTCATGATGGATCGGGTCGGGTTTTTGTTAAGGGTAAACTCGGATCGGTTCGGATTTAGGGTAAAATATATCTGACCCGAGACTAATAGTATAATTTTCTCCTAAATTTTTAGGGATTTTTATAATAATACCACTCTTTATATTTTTTTATAATTAATTCCTTAAAATTGAATTTTTATTTATAATTTAGCCCTTTAAATTATAATTTTTTATAATTAAGTCCCTTAAAATTATTTTTTTACAATCAAGTTCTTAAAATTAATTTATTTTATATAGGTCGGGTCGGAGTCGGATTTAGTATATTTATTTTCGGATCGGGTCGGATTTTTTAAAGCATATGTTCGAGTCGGGTGCGAGTTTAGAGTGTTTATTTTCGGGTGGGCCAAAAACCCAACCCTACCCGTGCCCATCCCTAGTCCCACTTCGCTCCCAATTTGGACATAAAATAGTATAGATTTCTCCGGTGGGATGTTTTACAAAAAAATACTCGTCATAAGTGGTGAAATACTGGGATACGTGTGGATATGATCTTGTCTCCACCCCACTTGTCATGTTCCATCCGTGTTGATCAATATATATAATAAGTATATTTAAAAAAATTAATTTTTATAATATTCAATTAACATTATCGTTATTTTTTTAAGAAAAATATAGCACTTACATAGTCACGGGTTCTAAATTTTCATCCATTTAAAGAATCAAGACGATAAATTATTATTTTAAAATAACGACATTGGAAATAATGTTATATATATGGTTGGAATTTAAAAATGTATTTTATATTTAACAATTACTTATAAATATATATTATATGAAGTACATTGTGGGACTGATATAGCGGGTATTAAGTGGGTCTGATGACTCATATGAGTGTGGAACGAAGATGGTTCTACTCTTGTGAGTCGTGGGATGAAAAAGATTTTAGATTTTATATCCAAAATGGGTCGCAAAAATGAAAATTTTTAACAAAATGCGAAAACATCCGTGCTTTTTTTTTTTTTGCTGGATTGTTGTACACTCCAAAGAGCTCTTACATTCATGCAATCTCATAGTTTTGTTTCCTCTTCAACTCCATATTCTAATCGCTTCGTCGCCAATCTCATCCTACTCTTTCCTTTGCTTTTATATTTTCTTTTTGTAGTGCAGTGCAGATCTTATTTTATGTTTCATGGAATGGACATAAACAGCCCACAAATGAATTCAGATAAAATGCATTCACCACCGAAGATTTTGCGGTGTTAAAATTAATTTTAGATCATTGTGATTTTATAAAATTAATTTGATGTATAATTAATTTTAAAAGTAACATGATTTATATTTGAGAGTTTTTCTTCTTAAATATCTCGATTGTATAAAAATAGTGTAAAAATTACGATAAAACACAAACTATTTCTACCTTGTTTTTCTCAAAATCACGTTTAGACCCCAAAATTGATTTTGAATTTTTGGATCGAAACATTTGGGCACAATATTCGAGGCACATTTTCCCGTTGAATCAGAATTTTGTGCTTCCAAAAGCGAATCCAAACACATATATGTAATTTGGTAAAAAAACAAATGCTTTTTAATAATGAAAATAAACAAAATATAAGGAGCATCACAATCACTCTCCAGATACAAACACCCTAAAGCAACGTGTTTGAAAGATGCATGCAAAGAAAGAACCCGAGAACCAATCTTCTCTGCCCACCAACATATCTGAAGGGCTGCCATCTCAGCTGCAGTGACACCGGATACAGTAATACCGGAGAACACCCTCGAATTATCCCTGCCTTCAATGCTTCCCCACACGAACCAGACTTGACAGAGGACACAAAAAAGCCAACTAAACAGAAAATGTAACTGACCATGAAAGCAATCACAAAGTTTCTTAGAAACACTTCCTGTGGACAATGGATGGACCAGACTCATCATACTCGCCCTTGGAAATCCACATCTGATGCAACAAGTAAACCAAGATATGTCAGTCTCAGGCACCCAACACACAGAGAAGTATAATAGAAGCCATTTATATGCAAAAATATGTTTCACCTGCTGGAAGGTGCTGAGGGATGCCAAGATAGATCCTCCAATCCAGACACTGTACTTTCTCTCTGGTGGTGCAACGACCTTGATCTTCATGCTGCTTGGAGCGAGTGCAGTGATTTCCTTGCTCATACGGTCTGCAATGCCAGGGAACATAGTTGAGCCACCACTGAGCACAATGTTGCCGTACAGATCCTTCCTGATATCCACATCGCACTTCATGATTGAGTTGTATGTAGTTTCATGGATTCCAGCAGCTTCCATTCCAATGAAAGATGGCTGGAACAGGACTTCAGGACAACGGAATCTCTCAGCCCCAATAGTAATGACTTGTCCATCAGGTAGCTCGTAGTTCTTCTCTACAGAAGAGCTGCTCTTGGCAGTCTCCAATTCTTGCTCGTAGTCCAGAGCAACATATGCGAGCTTCTCTTTCATGTCACGGACAATTTCCCGTTCAGCAGTGGTGGTGAACATGTAACCTCTCTCAGTAAGAATCTTCATCAAAGCATCAGTAAGATCACGACCAGCAAGGTCTAGACGGAGAATGGCATGTGGAAGGGCATATCCTTCATAAATTGGCACAGTGTGAGAGACACCATCACCAGAATCCAGCACAATACCTGTTCGTTCCAATAGGGAGATAATTCAGTGGTGGGTTGATTATAAACAATCTATACAACTATGGAACATCTACAGGGACTTTACAAACCTGTTGTACGACCACTGGCATACAAAGAGAGAACTGCCTGGATGGCAACATACATGGCAGGTACATTGAAGGTCTCAAACATGATCTGGGTCATCTTCTCTCTGTTGGCCTTGGGGTTCAGAGGGGCCTCGGTGAGAAGAACAGGGTGCTCCTCTGGAGCAACACGGAGCTCGTTGTAGAATGTATGATGCCAGATCTTTTCCATATCATCCCAGTTGCTGACAATACCATGCTCAATGGGATATTTCAAAGTAAGGATACCTCTTTTAGATTGTGCCTCATCTCCTACATAGGCATCCTTCTGACCCATCCCAACCATGACGCCAGTGTGTCGTGGTCGACCGACAATGCTGGGAAAAACTGCCCTGGGAGCATCATCACCAGCAAAACCAGCCTGAATGATAAACAAAAATCAACTCAACCAAAACAAAGTAAAGCTCTTCATTAAAGAAATAAACAGTAATGGAGAGAATAACTCAGGTTTACAAATCAACTAACCTTCACCATTCCAGTTCCATTGTCACAGACAAGGGGTTGAATATCCTCGGTATCAGCCATCCTTTAATATTCTACAAACAAGATTTGAGAGAGTGAGTTTTAGAAAAATAACTCTATACTGGGAATCTATACCATCTCAAATAATTAAGAAAAAAGGGAAATCTATGTCAATTACAGATCCAATTCTAGTTTTACATATTATTTAAATGAAAGAAGCTTAAGTAATCATTCCTTTCTTCAAGTATATAAAACAAAAGTATTCAGTATCCTGGCTAGCTAAAGAAAATACAGTTGTGCAAAAGGTCAGTTAACCAAATAAACTAACCAAGACCAATTTGACCATATTAGTTATGTTTAGTTGATAATGATTTTAAATTTTGTTGGCTCCAAAGTTCTGTTTAAATAGGATTTAATCAGTCAGTTGTCGATTTTAATTTTAAACCGACTTACCTACCTAAACCAACTCATTCCCATCTATATCCAATCTTAAACTTAATACCCATTACCCAAACACAACACAACTCATTTTAGTTTTAAATCCATTTACAATATACAAATTTATAAACCCAACCCAAAATTATAAATTTACAATTTATTAATTAAAAACCCAACCAAAAAAATAAGCCACCGTGATGTGACACGTGTCTATCAATATCAGTTTTGAGTATACTCGCCCTCCCCTTCCCAAATCAAACAGCAACCCAGACCAAGCAATCCCATCCGACAGAATATTTAGCTATAGATAACGAAGAGAAAAATTGACCAAACCGAAAGAAGGATTATCTCGGTTAAGGTATATATGGCCAGTCCATCAAGTCGGTCAACTTTGATGTAGTAATCGATTCGTTCAGTTTTCTATATATAAAAGTTGATACCGATTTGCAAACCTTTAAAAAAATTAAGTTTGTTAGCCAACCAATTTCACAATTCAAATAGACAGCATTCATGGACAGTTAAAAAGAGCCTAAATCAATTATCCAACGATTAAAAAAACTAGAGCCTCCAAATAAGTGATCTACAAAGAATCTTCTCATAAAGATCTACAAAGAAATCGCAAATGTAATGAAGCAAAGCAAACTAAGTAAAGATCCGGATAGAAAAAGAAGCAGATCCAGCTATATCAAACTCTATGGAAACTAAGAGTGCTTTAGATCTCAGTTCCATCATCGGTAAAACATCAAAATCAACAGATCGATTGGTTTTAAAGTGAAATGGAAGCAAACTAAAAGATTTACCTGAATGTGAACAGAAGCAAGGAGAAGTAACAGATGAAGAAAGAGATAAACGGAGACGGAGAAAACGACGTCGTTTGTTTTCTCTCTTTCTCTCGGGTGGAGGTGCTGTTGGAGACGGAGACGAAATGGAGACTGAGTGGAGAGAAAGACGGGTATTTATATATGGAAAAATATTAGACAATAGGGAATGTTCCAACCCAAGGGATTGAATTTATTTTTATTCTGGATAGAAAATATTTAATTTTAGTTTTTTAATAAAATTTGATATTACATAATTTATTGATAGTTAAATAAATTTATATTTAAATATTACTCGAAATATAAAAATAAATTTAGTTGTCAAGTTCAAAAAAAAAGTTTAGCTGTCTGTATGCATTGTGTATTTGTGTTGGTTTTTTTATTATAATTTATTTTTAAAAAATTAGTATAAATTAAAAGGCAATTGGAAATCATTTCGACCACCATTGAGAAAAGATAGGGTGACCTGGCTGACAGCCTTTCCTTTCTTCAGAGTTCAGACCCACTTATCTCGTGTTTTGCACTTTTTCTACCCTAGGAGTTTTGATGATCTTTTACTTGTTTGTAAGTTTTACCGTTTATACCTCCAAATAAAATAATTTTTTTTGCAGTAATTTATGTTTTAATCATGTGTTACTGTTGTAATTTATCCGGTTATTAGCGTAATATTAATTTTTTTAATAGTTATAATATACACGCCTTATAAATAAAATTTTATAAATACACATTAGTTTTTTAAAGTAAATTATCTAGGTGACGGCCTAACTATTGAGTCTGACATATTTTGATCGTCGAACTACAAAAATTTAAAATTCGACTATCGGCCGTTAAAGTAAAATTTATATAATTACATAGTTGATTCTTGTTAGTTGTTAGTTCTTTAACTAGGAAAATGCTTGGCATGAGGTTTGAACCAACAATCTTTTAGGAGAAAACTCATGACTTTACCACTGCACCAACCCATTGTTTTATGAATTGGATTGCACCATTCTATACATACCTTATAATGCAATAAATGCTAGAGAATAAAGAAGTAAAAATAATTAGGGTAAACTACAACGAGGTCACTCAATTATGTCTAAGGTTACATTTGGGTCACCAAATTATTAAAAGTCACATTTGGGTCACTTAATTATGGGTAAGGTTATATTTGGGTCACCCAATTATTAAAGGTTACATTTGGGTCACTCAATTATGGGTAATGTTACATTTGGGTCACCCTTCATATTTAAAAAAAAGTACATTAATTTAGTCATTTTTTTCTTCCAAATCACTTGTATATCCTCGTTAACATTAGAGTACTTCATTTGAAATCATTAATTAATCTAATACACGAATTGATATACTTTTTTAAATATGAAGGGTGACCCAAATGTAACCTTACCCATAATTGAGTGATCCAAATGTAACCTTACCCATAATTGAGTGACCCAAATGTAACTTTTAATAATTAGGTGACCCAAATGTAACCTTACTCGAACCTAAATCACTTAGGATGTGTAAAATAACACAAACCACTTGACCAGTTCAAATAATTAATTTAATTAACGTATAGTTAAAGTAAGATTTAAAATGGTTTGTGTGGTTTTACACATACTAAGTGATTTAGGTTCGAGTTCCTTTGCAACTATTTTTACTTTTTTATTCCCTAGTATATATATAATAGTGCAATCTATTTCACAAAAGAATGTGTTGGTGTAGTGGTAAAGTTGTGGGCATTCTCCCAATAGGTTGTAGGTTCTATCCTTATGTTAAGAATTTTCCTTCCACCAAATAGTGACACCTTTTGATTAGAGAAAAATAAATATATTAAATTAAATAAAATAAAAATTAGAGTAAAATTATCAAATCGGGTGATGACATGTGTCGTCATCTGATTAGTTGATTTTTGTTTTTCAATTTGGTTTTTATTGATTTTTTTAATTTGAATCCCAAATCCTGTTTGTTATCGTTACTGTAAGAACTACCATAGTTGTTGTAGATCCCCTATCCATTCTTCCTCCAATCTACGTGATTCAAGTTTTCCACTGGGATTTTACTAATTTCCTAAGAAACAAACAATCCGAACAAACAAACCATGTGTTTTAATAAGAAAATGGCTGTTGAAACCTGGAGATGTTAGATTTAACTCCAACCCATGCAAATTTCACAACGTTTCAATGGATCCATGTGAAGACGGTAGTTGTGGGGGGAACTAATTAGCAAACTATTTTAAGGTGGGCAGTTGTGGATGGGTTAATTTTAATTATGTTTTTTTAAGATTTTTAGGTGTACCACGTGTCACTATCTTAATAATTGTTTGTGAGCTACAATCAACTATAATGGTCAACGTTATGAGAGGGTTAAATTGATCGCAATTTAAATTATGAGAGTCTGATTGATTATAATTTGAATTATGATGACTAAATTTGGTGTAAAAAATTTATAAGGGCTTAATTAATTTTTTTTCATTTTTTGTAAAAAATTTATAACGGTCAACGCTATGAGAGGACTAAATTGATTTTCTAGAAAACATTCAGATCAATCAAAGAAACATTAACAATCAACATAACAAAAGAAGCAATTAACAATATCGAATAGTTCAAATCGAAAAAAAGTTTCAAACTTCAATGATAGCTTTAAGATGTAAATTATGATAAAAAGGTAATTAAACAAATTATGATGATGATGGTGTTACAGGGGAGTGGGGATATTAATTTTTAGGGTAAACTACATAAATGATCACCATACTATTGGTAAAGTCGCGATTTGATCACATTACTTTTTTTTAAACAATTAAACCACCAAATTATTTAATTGGTTGCAATGTGACCACCAACCGTTAAAAACTAACGGAAGGTGTGACGTGGCTGTTAATGAAATTGGTATAATTACACATTTGATCCCGCAATTTGTACATTTTATCAATTTAGTCCCAATTTTAATAAATAAAATAATTTTATTATTTAATTAGGTTACGACACGTGTTGTCGTATTATTGGAGGACTTTATTTATATATTTTTAATTTAATAATTTTTATTTTGCTCCTCAAATCAGGTGGTGACACGTGTCACCACCTGATTGAAGGAGCAAAATTTAAAGAAACAAGCATTTGCCTCTAAAGGGATTCAAACCTAAGGCAGCTGAGTTGATGGCCAGCGCTTATACCACTAGGCCAAAGCTATTGTTGTGAACTATTGTACACATTATAATATATATCTTAGTTTATTACTCATGCCAGGAAAAAAACAAGAAACATACCTTTGGCAGGATTCGAACCCAAGTTTCCAGGGTTAAAAGTGAGTGTGCCTACCACTAAACCAATGTTATTCTTATGATACAATGTACAAAACGTATTATATAACTTAGTTTGTTTCTCATGTCAGGAAAAAGAAAATAAATATAGATTAAAGAAACTCGAATATGATACTTTTGGGATGCATAAAATATTTAAACCACTGATATATATCTAACAAATAAATTATTAACTATTTTATTTTTTATTAAATTTGAATTAAATTATTATATTAAAAATATATATATTAAAATTTTATTTAACGAATATAAAATGGTTAAAAAATAAAAAAATACATTAAATTTTTTATAAAATTAATAATTTTAATTTTAATTAAATTATTAACCATTTTATTTTTTATTAAATTTTAATTAAATTATTATATTAAAAATAAAATTTTATTAAAATTTTATTTAACGAGTCTAAACTCACAAACATAATTTATTAAATTTATATTCGTTAAATAAAATTTTAATAAAATTTTTTATTTTTTAATATAATAATTTAATTAAAACTTAATAAAAAATAAAATGGTTAATAATTTAATTATTAGATATATTTCAGTGGTTTAAATATTTTATGCATCCCAAAAGTATCATATTCGAGTTTCTTTAATCTATATTTATTTTCTTTTTCCTAACATGAGAAACAAACTAAGTTATATAATATGTTTTGTACATTGTATCATAAGAATAACATTGGTTTAATGGTAGACACACTCACTTTTAACCCAGGAAACTTGGGTTCGAATCCTGCCAAAGGTATGTTTCTTGTTTTTTTCCTGGCATGAGTAATAAACTAAGATATATATTATATTGTGTACAATGGTTCATAACAATAGCTTTGGCCTAGTGGTATAAGCGTTGGCCATCAACCTGGCTGCCCTCGGTTTGAATCCCTTTGGAGGCAAATGCTTGTTTCTTTAAATTTTGCTCCTTCAATCTGGTGACACGTGTCACCACCTGATTGGAGGAGCAAAATAAAAATTATTAAATTAAAAATATATAAATAAAGTCCTCCAATAATACGACGACACGTGTCGTAACCTAATTAAATAATAAAATTATTTTATTTATTAAAATTGGGACTAAATTGATAAAATGTACAAATAGCGGGGATCAAATGTGTAATTATACCAATTTTATTAACAGCCACGTCACACCTTCCGTTAGTTTTTAACGGTTGGTGGTCACATTGCAACCAATTAAATAATTTGGTGGTTTAATTGCTTAAAAAAAAGTAATTTGGTCAAATCGCGACTTTATTAATAGTATGGTGGTCATTTATGTAGTTTACCCTAATTTTTATTGTTATGTTGGTGATTATGGGAGGATGGTTTCAAAATCATTTTTCATTTTGAAAAGAGTTATTAAGTTATTTTTAATTAAAATATGGCCAAATTGAATAAATGTGTAAATAATGAATGATAAATTTATTAGTTTTTTGATTTATAACTAATTTATTTGAATGTACAAATTTGAAGGATTATATGTATTATTATAAAAATTTTGATAATTGTCATATCACCCTTTTAAAAATTGTTAATGGCTCGATGACCAATTTAAAGTAAAATTGAAAGCTTAATGTCCACTTTAACATAAATTGAAAGTTTAATTGTTAAAATGTAAAATTTACAAAAAATCAATGACTACCCTAAACAAAAATAGAACGTACCTCACGTGCAACATTATTGCTATGTAGGGAACATATTATTATATTATCTCAGAGTATATATTTTTTTGCCAACTATATTATCGTAAAGTATTAAAAAAAGCTTAAACAGTAATTTGACTTTTCAACTATAAATGTTAAGTTTTTTTTAACAATAACATCTGGATTAATCACTATAAAAAATATTATAAATATAATATATTAAAAAAGAGAAAAATAAGGACTAATCTACTAAAATTTTATACAATAAAAGCAGACACTTTCATCGAAATTAGCATACTATTAAAATTGAGAAAGTTTCTTGAATCTCCTTGTCTCTAACCAAACGAGACGTTTTACGAGATGAAAAATGAGTGGTGAGCGAACTATACTATCAAGCAAAATGCTCCGTTACCCAAGTCTGATTATATCGGCAAACAACCATCAACCGAGTGGGGATCTATCTTTCTATGACCACCGGCAGAATCAAAATCAGAAACTAGTGTCGTGAAGATCTCTGTACGAGTACCAAACGACCGCTAAGGTATGCAAAAAGTATGTCAAACGATAGATAAAATAAACCACAAAAATAAATAAATAAAACGTGCCATAAAACCAGAGAAAAACGTGTCACAAGTACATAGATTCTTATTAAAATAATAAAAGAAAAAAAAACAAGAAAATATTAAACTCAATAGTCCACAATCAATATTAAAATTAATAATCGACTACCGGTTAGATAAGCAAAAGCAAAGAAGGATGCAACACTCTCGTTGCTGAAAAAAGTAGGGTTTTTATTAAAAATACTAAATAAACATTAAGTTCATTATTCATTTTATTTTTGAAAAAAAAATTAATATTAAATATTTTACAATTAAATTTAAATAAAAAATTAACTAATAAATTGTGACTTAAGTCGAATGAGATTAATCTTCAAGACTTTGAGTAATTTTTTATATACATATTGTGTATAAAAATTACACAAATTTACATATTTACTATTTAAATACTAAAGTCTAAATACTTAATCATAAACCTTAACTTCTAACCATATAATATATACATGTGCTCAAATTCTAATATTTTAAAATAAATATTATTTTTTATTAAAACCATTCATTAAATTCGAATTATTTATATCTTAACGTAACAAGGCGAACGTTGTGAGCAGAGAGCATGTGAAAAAGTAAATTGAAAGCAAAGAAGTGATAATTATATATGTTGTTATACCATGGTATATTTATTTGACTTACAAGCCTGATGTCAGTAAACTTTGCGTAACTTAGCTATTAAGTATTAAGAATAAGAAGAAGTCGCCTTGTTGGAGTATCATTAAAGTCAGTTTGGTGGGAGATCATCACCCAGTTAATTTTATTAAATGCCGCCAATAAATCAATTTTTAAAAAATTGTAATTATAAATAAGCATAATACCAAAAAAATATCTCTAATATTTGGTTGAATAAAAAACGTGTTTTAAACATAAAATACTTGTATTGTGTGATTGACTGAATGATGAAATTTAATATCTATGAGGCATAAAGTAATAAAAAATGGCATTTAAGTTTTGACTGAATAGTCATTTTGGTCCATATTTTTTAATTAATTTAACCTCAGCATTTTATTTTAGGTTAAAATGGCACATTGAAAATGAAAATTGTTAGTCAACAGACAATAAACATCTTGAAATGACGTGACAAGTCCATATGATAGTGCATGCCGTGATAACATCATCAATCATATAGACAAATATGTTGACTTTACATAATGACACATTAATCAAAAATTATTTTAAAAAAATGTATAAAATACAAACAAATCCATTGACGCTTCATTTTGTTAAGTCGTTTCAAGTTGTTTATCGTCATTTGACTAACGATTTTTATCCGCAGAGGGGTCATTTTGACCTAAAATGAAATGTTAAAGATTAAATTGATTTAATAAAAGATATAAATAAAATAATTATTCAGTTAAAGGTTAAAATATTTTTTTTTTGATTTTATGCCTTATAAATATTAGATTTTATCAATCACACAATACGAGTGTTTTATGTTTAAAACACGTTTTTAAATGAAAAACACAATTGAAGACCTCCAATTGCACACAATTTAAAAGAACCCACAAATTATGATAAAAATCCAAATACGATGCACCCATGTAATGACACACAATCCCATTATAATCTAGGCTTAGTTTGGGGTTGTGGAATTGGAAACCAGTTTTGGGGGCCATGAACGTCCGTTTAAAGGGTTACTTTTGGACTGCAACCGTCCTTTAGTTATCGAACCGGAGTTATTTGGTATTAAAGTTGAGGGTCAAACGTCGGTTAAAAATAGGCACCACAACTAAAAATAGGCCCTAATTATACAGATTTTTCAAATGCAGCCATTTTTTTTAACATTCTCTACTTACGAGGATTGCTTTTACAGGGACTAAAACCTATAACCTAAGGTAAAATGATTGGATGTCAACAAGAGTCTTTAACCATATGCTCCAAACACGACCATTTGAAATTTAAATTCATTGTTATTTGTATAAATAAATAAATAAATACTAACATATAATTCTAAACAACAGGAAATGTGACTTGTGGTCAAAAAATATTGTAAATTTGAATGGATGGTTTTTTATTTCTTGAAATAAATCTAGAGGTTGATTGGAATTCTCACATGTCCAAAGAAAAAGAAAAGAAACAGAAGAAACGAATTAGGTTTTGTAGCACCCAAAAAAGACCAAAAGCAGCATTAATGGTCAATACAATATCGACCTTTCCAAAATTGATGGACAAACAGTGGAACACGTGTCGAATTGCTCTGCCATTCAACCTTACATTTCAAATGCACGTATGGTTTCGTTATCTAAAATCTTTTTAAAAAACAACAACAATAAATTTAAGTTTGGAATTATAGCAAACGAAATTTTGGTTTTTTCAAGGCTGCCTTAGGACCATCAGGGACGGTGGAAATTTCATTTTTGTCATTTGATTTGATGTCGAATGTATCTGGATTTATGGTTTGAATTTACATGACCTTATCCCCTGGTGAGTTCAATTGTGGAAAACAAAATTCCATACATATCTGATAAATTATTAGTACTTTTATTTTATGGTACGTATATGATTTGATTTTGAGATCACATACAGCAGCATGGGGAACTATGTCCTTTTTATGGTTTTTAATTTCTCTAGCCTTCTTTCAATTTAGTTTTTTTATTTCGCTCGTCAACCATCGTAATTTTTCGATGCAAATCAGATAAACCGAGTAAAATCTCTCCAATCATCTTAACTTGTTCATCAATAAAAAATAATCAAGCTTAGTGCGTGAAGATTGCTTCTCCATGTATAGCAATTAGCAACCGAAGTAGAAAGAGTTTTTGTTAAAGAGAAGATGAAAAGAAAGGTGGAACCGAAAGCATGGGACATGTTTTTGCCACGTTCAATAAATTATTCATATGATTAGTTTCCGGGAAGGAACTAGAGCCCAAGTGATGTGCGTTGTCCAAATACAACGACTAGTGTTTTTTTTAGCAGTGGAGTCTGGTAAGATAAAGTAGGGCACGTCAAAGGTTGGACCTTATCTTTGCTTTAATTAACGCGTTATGCTTCTCCAACTACTTAAAAAAAAGCTTAAATATACTTTTTTAATACCTAAACTTATGCATTTTATCAATTTCATCCCAATTAAAAACAATTTAATAAATTAACTTTTTCATATTTAAAATTACATCAATTTAGTTATTTTTACGATACTGTCAAACCAAGCGGGTCTATCATATCAAAGTAATAGTTGAATAACTACATTCTATGATAAAAACAATAATTTACTGTTAAACTTTTATTATACCAAGAAAGTAATGTAACATTTCTGGTAGAAGAACAAACAATTTATGAGAATAATAAAAGGTAGATTGATAGAATTTTTAAATATAAAAAGTTAAATTTATTGATTCGTTTCGAATTAGGACCAAATTGATAAAAATGTATAGGTTTTGGTACCAATTTGGGAAAAGTTGTCTAGTTCAAGTACCGACTTGGGAGTAAAAATTCTTTAGGTACCGACTTAGGAAAAATGCCTAATTCGAGTACCAATTTAAGAGCAAAATTTTTTTTATGCACCAACTTAAAAAGAACCTAATTTAAATACCAAATATATATGGGTAATTGTTCTATACACAAGCGCTTGTGGATTTTTTTTTACACAAGCGTCTTAATTTTAGGGGTTAGAGACTCCGTTTAGGGTTTAAAATTTAGGGATATAAGTGTAGTAGTTTTGAATTTAGGGATTGTTGATAAAATTTTGGGTTTGGGGTTAAAATTTAGGGTTTATAGGTTAAAACCTAAATCCCTACACATATTACCCTAAAACTAAACCCTAACCCTACACCCTAAATTCTAACACTAAATTCTAAATTCTAAACATGAACCATAAATTCTAAACATTTACATTAAAACCCCTAAACTCTAAACCTTAAGCCCTAACCCTAAACCCTATAATTGAAGCGCTTGTGGAAATAAAAAATTTCCACCGCCAGTGTATAGGATATTAATCCAATATATATTTAAGCCCATACAAAATATGATCAGATCTTAATTTGATAGTTTTTTTAAGGTCACAAGTTCAAGTGTGCTATTGTTAACATTTTAATAAAAATACCGAGTGATGGAGAGAATTGTATCTAACAGACTAAACTCAACCTGTAAAATTTTCCATACGTGGTTGGGACGGTCAGAACTCGAGGAGTTACTTCGATGTATTTTTGTTGCCTTCTCGATTTTTAAAATTTTATCTTGATTAATTCGATTAATTTATGTTACGTACACTTGACATTGGTATGTGAGTCTTTTAGTAGAAATTTTTTGTATGTACAATACTTCAAACTCAAAACATATTTAAACGATACTAAAATGCTTACCACTTGAACTAGTCTTAGTCTTAGTGAGCGATGTTTTTAATCCTATGAATTTGAGAATTTTAATGGTCTTGAATACAATCGAACTAGTAATAATTGTCAAACACTGGCATTGAATTACAGTCACCAGACAACAGACAAAGAATTTAGATTGTTGAAATATCCTTGTCTAAGAACATTACAGTTATACCAAAGCCTGCCTACTTAATCCATCTAACTATGCCTTTCAACATTCACAATTTTCTACTTCTTTGCTGCTATACACTTTCCTGCACCGGAACAGACTGTTCCAATGACTCTGCCCTGCTGCAATCAACAACACTCTTTTGGTCCGTTTCAGTCAAGCAGTGCCTGCACGTAGGACACGAAGAATTCGAGCTAAGCCATTTATCGATGCATTGGGTATGAAATCCATGGTTGCACTTGGGCAAAATCCGCAGACTTTCCCCGGTAGCAAACTCGGACAAGCATATAACACAAGCCGAGTCTAAGCCCGGCAGTTTCAACTCGGATGCATATTTCACGGTCGGGAAGGCTTTTAACGTATTTTTCTCGACTCCCGCCTTTGCCAACTTGGCTGAAGCGTTTGCAGCAACGGAAGTCGAGAACCGAATCGCACACTTGACGATACAGAACAACCCCAAAGTGATAATCACGCTACATACGAGGACGGAGAGAACAAAAATCACATTTGCATCGAAGTTGTTGTTGACGACGGCATGGTTGTTTTCTTGAGCCGGGGAAATCATGGGGGATTCGGTTGAATAGAGAGACGAATGTTGCAGAAATTTTCTGGGATGAAAGGTTCCAAGCAAGTGCTGGGATAATTGGGCAGGTGTTGAAGAAGTAGACATGTTTTCAGATGGCTGCAATTGTTGTTCTCAGAGTTGGTTCCATTGAAGGATTATATACACATGAAAAAGTTAAATCAAAAGGTGGGGTCTGAGCCTATATAATTTAAGATTAATGCAGCCGAGTATATCTGATAAATTTGATCCCACTAAGCCTTCTCTTTTTACATAATGGGAAAGATGCAACTTTCCATCCATTGTTCCCATCAATGAAAGCTCAGTCAGTAACCAGTTGTGTTGGAAAGGACATTAACGGATCGAACTCTATCTTTCCCTTTCGATATGAGAGATTGTTCGAGATCGAACTGAATCTTTAATGATGTAAGAAGGAATAGGGACAGTAGTGGAGTTCGGTCCCTAAATCCTAACCAGCAAATCAGGTGTGTGCAGAAAAGTGAAAAGTACAATTTGCATTGTTATTTCGACCAACTTGTAAGCTGTTGAGTGTGCAACATTAAATTAATAAGGTAAGCCAATTCTCTTCCAGTTATTACGCATTACAGTTCATGTCATTATCGCTCAAGTATTTCCAGCATTCAAAGTAAAATAAACAAGTTCTACACTTGTGGCTACAAGTAGAGCAGAATAATTTGTGAGATCTTGCAAGAACAGTGGGGCTGTTTTTTAATTGCCAAATTGGTATAATCCAAGGTTGGCCCGAATCTATCTTATGATACTACTGTACTGTTATTATTCTTTCTTTTTTAACTCTACGGATATCATATTTTATTAGAACAACTTTAAATTTATAAAGAAATAGTATAAAATATTTTGAACCAAAACTGGGGGATATGTTCACCTATCTACAATGTTAATATACTGTTTTCTTTCATGAGCACATATTATTAACACAATGTATATACTTTTTCATGTGAGGCATAAGCCAAGTCTATATAAGAGCAAACTACAAAAATAATTGAACAAAACAACAACAACAAATGAACATAAAGTTTTACATTTTATTTGATAGGTGTGTCTATGGGCTAGGCCGGGCGGATCCCTGCTTTCAAAAAATTTCAAGCTCAAAATCGAAACCGGGCGGAATTATCATGCCCCAAATTATCCACTTTAATTTAAAATAGTTTTCTACTAATATATATTTAATTTATTTTTGTGAATAACTAAGAAGGGCCAACTTAATGTTTAGGCTTACAATACAGGAACCAATGTAAAAGAGGAATCAAGCCAACTTCTATGGTGACTAGCATATCCGCTGCCATGTTGGCTTCCATTCAAAACCAACCTCCCATCCTTTCTGACGCAATTTTGTTAGCTAGATTAATTTTCACATTCTCATTTCCCGTTGACTTTGTTTCATTCCGCGTCGTCCCTGTAACACTCTTGTTTTTATTTAGCTTAAAATGAAATTGATAATTAAAAAAGGGAAAACTACACCAGTGACCACCGAAGATATTGAAGATACCTATTTGAACCATCGAACTAAAAAAAACGTCAATCACACCACCGAACTTATAAAATCAACCTATTTTGACCACAGCCGTTAAAAACCTAACGGTGCAGTGACGGAACTGCCACGTGGCAGTTGATGGGTATATTTAAAAATTACACTTTTGGTCCATGTTATTTACACATTCTTTCAATTTAGTCTTAATTTTCAATTAATAAAATAATAAATTATTTAATTAAATGGTGACACGTGTTGGATTTTAATTATTTATATTAAGTGGTGACACGTGTTAAGACCTTATTAGGGGACTCGAACCTGGGTCTCCCAGGTGTAAATGCAGCAGCCTTGCCATTGCACCAAGCACATCTTTATGCTATAATTCTCCACATATAATATATATCTCTTATTAGTTTCTACATTTATAAGCCAAAAGCTCAAACCCTAAACACTAATTTCACATATATAATTCCTAAACCCTAAACTCTAACTCTAAATATTTCAAATTAAGCCTCAAACCCTAAACCCTAAATATTTCAAATTATTTTTACGCTAAATATTTCAAATTAAACCCCAAACCCTTAACCTTAAACCCTAAAAATTTCAAATTAATTACACGCTAACTATTTTAATTTAAACCCTAAACCCTAAATATTTCAAATTAATTTCACGCTAAATATTTCAAATTAAACCCTAAATATTTATCATGTAATTAATTTGGAATTTAGGGTTTAAGGTTAGGGTTTGTGGTTTAATTTGAAATATTTAGGGTTTAGGGTTTAAGGCTTAATTTGAAATATTTAGCGTGGAATTAATTTGAAATTTTTAAGGTTTGGGGTTTAGGGTTTAGGATATTTAGTGTGGAATTAATTTAAAAATTTTAGGGTTTGAGGTTTAATTTGAAATATTTAGGGTTAGAGTTTAGGGTTTAGGATTTATATATGTGAAATTAATGTTTAGGATTTGAGCTTTTGGCTTATAAATGTAAAAACTAATAAGAGATATATATTATATGTGGAGAATTATAACACAAAGATGTGCTTGGTTCAGTGGTAGAGCTGCTGCATTTACACTTGGGAGACCCAGGTTCGAGTAAAAATAATTAAAATCTTCCAATAAGGTCTTGACACATGTCACCACGTAATTAAATAATTTATTATTTTATTAATTGAAAATTAGGACTAAATTGAAAAAATGTATAAATAACAGGGACCAAATGTGTAATTTTTAAATATACCCATCAACTGCCATGTGGCAGTTCCGTCACTCCACCTTTAATTTTTTAACGGCGGTGGTCAAAATAGGTTGATTTAATAAGTTTAGTGGTGTGATTGACGTTTTTTTAGTTCGATGGTTCAAATAGGTATCCCCAATATCTTCGGTGGTCACTGATGTAGTTTTCCTTAAAAAAATAAGGAGTTTGTGGTTAAAGGAGATCGAACTCGCAACCTCTTAATCACTAAGCTTTTAACATAGTCAAACTAAGCTAGACAACTCTTAATGTTTAAGGTTTCCCATCTTTCTTTTGAACCCTTCTGGTAATGTACCTAAGATAATTAAAATATGATCTGACTATCCACCTACCCGAAAGACCTTTCGAATCAGATGAGGTTGAAAATTCTTGAAAAAGAAATCCCCTCACCTAACCCACCATCGCCTTAGCTTCGATCTGCACCACCGCTCGTCGGTGATCACCACCGCTCATCGGTGATCACCACCGCCGTCACCGTTGAGAGCGTCATCGCATCCCGACCACACCCATGGTCGTCACGTGCATATGTGAGTCGCCTTTCGCCGGCAAGACTTGTTTGAAGTTCCGGCCAAAAACCTAGATCGCCTCCACGGTTTTTACCAGTTTCCGTCGTCATCCACCATCCGTTTGTCGCACCATTGCCTTTAGTGAGTTCATGGCACCGAGACGAGTCAATCCTAGGTTGTCGAACTTTGATTCGCCGCCGCTAAGGGCCTCGTCAGAGCTTCGTTGCTGTCCGGTCGTTCCTTGGGATTTCAGGTAAATCTGGTGTGTTTCAGATGTATTTTCGACTAGTCGTTTAATGGTTAGCTTGTGGAGTTGATGTTCGTCAGTTTTCGGCCAAAAATTTAACCGTTGAGATCACCGGCGAGATTCTTGGAGACCGACCATCGACCTGAGGTCTGTGGGGGTAGGTTGTTCGAGCCGGTCTAAACTGATTAATTCGGTCCGACCAGAACTGGTTTGGCCCAACAAACTGGGCCAGACCTACTAGTTGATTAGGAAGTGGGTCGGTCTGTGTAAGGCCCAATGGCCTTTAGTCCAAACTCGTTTAACCGATCCAACCCGAGGTTGACCCAGTCCGACTCGGCCCAAGCCCAAAACCTGGTAACTCGAGTCAGCTCGCTGAGTCGGTTCGACCGAGTCAGTCGCGAGTTAACTCGACTGAGTCAACTCCATTAACCTTGACCCGTTGATCGTTGACTTTGATCAAAAAGTCAAATTTTTTGAAAACTCCTATTTTATATTTTCGACGTCCCGAGTCCATATTTGAAGTCTGTTTTGTGAAATTCTAACCCGAAGGCCTCCGAATCTAACCTTGAACCCGAACTTGTATATGCATTTAATTATCCAGTTAAGAGTACTTTGAATAAGAACTGAAATGGGATATTGTGTGATTGAAGGTGTTCTCGGTTTCTTGAATACGAGATGTTGAAGGATGTCAAATTCGAGTTTAAGAGTGTCCGAACGTCATTCGAGGGTCGACCGATATAACAAGGATTCAAGGTAATACATTACTATCTTATGCATGCTTTAGTAACATGTTGATATTCGGTTAATGTTTGCACGACCATGTTTGAGCATATGATTATTTTTGATTATGTCAATCAATTATGAAATAAAAATAATAATGGCTAAGGAAAATATTCGAATAAGAGGTTTAATAAATTGAAAGGACTTCTGAGTTTAGTACGGGATTAATTAGACGGATAATCTCTAAGTCTGATTATCCGTTTGATTAAAAAGAAATGTCAAAAATGTTTGATTAATGAATGGCAAAAATACCCCTATCTATAAAAACAACCCGAGAAGCTAAACTTGATCCGGTAAGACATCTGATACATTTGAATACTTCAGATTACTAAAATGTCATGGTAACAAGACTTAACCCTCAAGTTTCTAAAGTACATGAGCTTGCTTGAATTTTGAATAATCTTCTAAATATAAATTTACGGGAAATATCCGCATGTATGAATTGATCAATGTGGCATAAAGATGGAATTGATTGCAATGATTAAAAAGGATTGAAAATACTGTTAAGATTGAATGAGATTGAATGTCGCTAAATAATGAAATTTCTTCGGGCATTAGTTGCCCATCAACCGACATATGTGATATATCTTTGAGGTCTGAAACGAATGAATAGTTGGAATGACCGGAATACTCTGAATAATCGTAACACCTTCGGGCATCGAATTGTCTGAAATACCCTCAGATATTATAATGACTGGAATATGTCTAAGACATGAAATTGAGAACTCCAAATAAAGCCAACCATGTAATGGCTCAAACAAAAAGTGGTAATACGACTCGTGTCTGTTGGTCGTTTCTGATACTAAAATGATATTGGAGGAATACCATATGAAGGCGTACAATTTATTTGGAGAAAGTACATAGTTAATAGTAAGAGAGATCTATTCTCATAAGGCACATTTGATGTTTTGGAATGAGTTCAAATGCAATGCACATGTTCGAATACTTGGAAAATATTGTTTGAATATATGCTCGATTCTTAGTAATAAGTTTAGTGGGCGATTGGTAAAGGTGAACTACTTTTGATTATACGTTGTGGTCAGTTCTGCGAAACAAATGTTTAAGGCGTACCTGAAGAGCAACTCGAATTCTTGAATTTTGTGTGTCGTTGCTTATTCTTGGTTGGTCTAAATTATCAAATTAACCATGAAGGTCAAAACGACTATAATACCCTCATAAGTTGTAACGTTTGATTCGCTCACGATATATCTAAAATCTCGATAATCCTGATGCATCAACTTTTGATGTTTGGTCCGAGTCATTTTATCAAACTCCCTTATTCGTGGGACCTCGTTCTGAAATCCGTCCAAAGATTGTTGAATGTCTCTTTCTGATACTTATCAAGTGTTTCTGAAAATAAATTGGGTCCTAAAGCGCGTACCATGTATTCGTAAATACTCCATGTTCTAAACCAAAACACTATTTGCCTAAAATTCAAAAGTATGACACTATTATTCAGAAAGAAAGCGATCCATGGCTTTGAATATGTAATAATAATAATAATAATAATAATAATAATAATAATAATAATAATAATAATAATAATAAATCTGACATCTATCTTTTGGCATAGATGTAGATCTGACATCTATTTTCTGTAATACTATCTTCTAAATATAAACTGAAATCATTTAAGGTATATTATCTGGGATATGAATGAAGATCTGTAGGCTCGGCGCTGGTAAGTCCTTATGGACCTAAGCTCCTACGCCCAATGGGCATAGGGTAAGCCTTTCTATTAAGCTCTTACGCCTACGGGCCTAGGGTAAGTCTTTCTCGACCTAAGACATTCCCTTAGGTAGGCTTCTACGCCTCAGGCCTAGGCTAAGACCTTCTGTATGCAGCTTAGGGGAATTGTATTTTGGAGTTCAGTTGGAGGGTAGTTAAGTAAATTAATAAAACTTTCTGACCTCTTCTGAAACATACCCTACTAAATTAATGTATCAAAGTTGAACTCTCTGTAAACCTACAATTCACGCTTAATGAACCACTCTGAACTCCTTGATTCAATTTCTGAAATCTGAATCTCTTTGAATCTCCAGCTTTAGACTCATCTCTTAAGGTTTAGGTGATCAAATAAAAAACAACTATGTTACCTTCTGATATAATGCTTCACTAAAATAACGAATCGTAATTTGAGCTTATCATTACCCAATTCATCATGACAGTGTTAAGCTTGTCATTTACATGCTTGTGCTTTTAGCATCCTTGGGTAGTCTGTATTATTGAGCTTTCCGAAGCTCACGTTGTTTTTACCATCACATGTTAAAAGATCGACCATGTCACAACTATCAATATCGGTATGAAAGTTTCTTCGGCTTGCTTGCGAAGTATGGTATCTGTATAATTAGGGGCATGCATGTCATGTTTTGACTTTTATTCGAGTCTGAAACTTGTATTAATAATTTGTATCATAGTTTTGTTTCATTGTCTTAATGTTTTTGAAATTGTATTTTAAGTCAGAACTTGATTTATGATTTTAAATGGTTTAGCAATTTGTTTATTTAAAATTCTAAAGTGGGTCGCTCCGGTGACTCTAATGTGACTTCCTAAGATCTGTATTAACGTATAGGCGGGTCTAGGGGGTTACATTCCCTTTGTTTTCTCTTCTTAGAATTATGATTTTTTTCTCTTTGCTCTATTTTTCTTGTTTTTCAGTCATGCTGCCAGAAATCGATGAATCGAAGATCGATTTCAACCACCAACTTTTCTTGCATCCTTCCGATACACCAGGTGTTCTCATTTCTCATCGTTTTGTCGGCACCAATAATTACAACATTGGGCATCGCTCGATGCGTATTGCTCTTCTCGTGAAGAATAAACTTAGATTCGTCGATGACAGCTGCAAAAAAGGAGAACTATGGTGCCAATCTGTCTTCTTAGGGGGAGAGGTGCAACATCTTTGTCCTGTCTTAGATACTTAACACCGTTAGTAGCAGACTCTCTGTCGGAATCGTCTTTTCCTCGAGTGCGGCTCATGTTTGGCGAGATCTCAATGAGCGATTCGACAAGGTAGACGGCTCTCGAATCTTCTATCTTCACCGTGAAATTACCACTGCCAATCAAGGTGACTCATCGATTTCGACGTATTTAACTCGCCTGAAACTTTTGTGAGGCAAATACAACTCTCTCATGCCCATTTTCGTCTGTGATTGTGAGGATTCTCAACAATTTCTCAAGCATCTTGCTCAGCAACAACTGTTATAGTTCCTGATGGGTCTCAATGAGAACTACATGGAGGTTCGGAGTCAAGTTCTCTTGACCAAGCCTCTTCCGACGGCCAATCAAGCCTTTTCCATGATTGTGAAAAGACTCATCATTCTCAACTTTTTGGTATTTCCCCAATTTCGACTCCTACTGCGTTATTCACCTATGTTGGTTCTGATCGTCGCAAGTTCAATGGTATCTGCGATTATTGCAAGATTCGTGACCATAAACGCGGTAATTGCTATCACCTTCATGGTTTCCCTTCTAGTTTTAAGTTCACTCGGAAGAATAATTCTTTTTTTTGTTGTTACTGCATCCACTATGGTCGATGATACTGGTGGTTCGGTTGGCTCTTCATGTTCGTCTAATGTGCATGTTTTCACTCATGAGCAGTACACTCAATTGTTTAGTTTGCTTCACAAGCCCCCTCTTATTGAGTCTGCTGCCAATTTAAAAGGTATAACTTCTATTGTTTCTACTCATTCGTTTGCTCATAATACTTCTGTTGGCTGTTCCTCTATTAATTGGATAATGGGCTCAGGAGCTACTGATCATATGTTGTCTGACTTTCATAGTTTAGATTTTCCCAATTCATGTGTTTTGAATTCTCACCTTGTGCACCTTCCAAATGGTAATAATGTTCCCATTACTCACACCGGTTCTTTTTCCTTTAATGCTACCACTACCCTTCCTAATGTGCTTCACGTTCCTCACTTTACACATAATTTGCTCTCGGTGTCCAAACTCACAAGTGAACTTAACTGTAGTGTCACTTTTTATCCTGACTTTTATATTTTGCAGGATCTTTGCAATGGAAGGATGAGGGGGATTGGTAGAGAGTCTCGTGGATTGTATTTCTTTGATTCTACTAGTTTTTTGTCAGCTGCATCACCTGGTACCACTCCTAGTTCTTTTTCCAATATTATTTGTTCTGTTGCTTCTATTTTTGCTTTTACTGAATGTAAGTCAAAATCTCTTGTTAATAAAAATTCTGTTTGGCATACTCATTTGGGGCATGCTTCTCTTAGCACTCTTAATAAAATTCCTTGTTTATATAGTGTTAACTTGGATTCTGAATCTGCTTCTGCTTGTTATATATGTCCTTTGGCAAAACAGACTCTTTTGCCTTTCTCTTTAAGTACTACTAAAACTCAAAAACCTTTTGAACTGGTTCATCTTGACCTCTAGGGTCATTATAGGATCTCTACACATAGTGGTCATAGGTTCTTTTTTACTATTATTGACGACTTTTCAAGAATGACATGGGTATATTTGATGAAACTTAAAAGTGATATTGTTCTCCATTTAAAGCGGTTTTGTTTTCTTGTTTATAATCAATTTTCTTTTATTATTAAGACTTTTAGAAGTGATAATGGTACTGAATTTTTCAATTCAGATTGTTCTGCTTTTTTTATCTCACATGGAATAATTCACCAAAGTTTGTTTTAAGACCCCTCAGTAGAATGAGGTAGCTGAAAGAAAGCATAGACATCTTTTAAAGGTTTCTACGGCTCTTTATTTTCACTCTAAAGTTCCCTTAAAATTCTGGGAGTGGGTGTGTTTTAACATCTTGCTATATTGTAAATAGGCTTCCATCCTCTGTTTTGAGGGGGAAGACTCATTTTGAAGTTTTATATAACAAATCCCCTGATCTTTCTCATTTAAGAATTTTTGGATGCCTCTGTTATGCTACTCAGATTCACCATTTAGATAAGTTTTTTCCTAGAGTTATTTTTTCTATGTTTCTTGACTATTCTTCTACTCATAAGGGTTATGTGTTACTTAATTTTGACATTAAAAATTGTTTGTAAATTGAGATGTGCTTTTTTAGAAAAAAAAATTTCTTTTTCATTTGCCACTTTATGCTGATTTTGTTTTTTCCCCTTCTTCTTCACTTCCTTATACTGATTTTTTGGTCCTTGCTTCTCCAACACAACAAGTTTCATCAGATACTACTCATGTTCATTTTGTTCCTTATTCTTCTCATTCTTCCCCTTCTATTTCTGATTATGCTTCTTCTTCTTCTTCAGACCCTAGTCCCCCTATTGATCTAAGTCCTCTTCTTGATCCTAGCCCTATTCTTGAAGGCTCACCTTCTGATCATTTTCAATCTTTTGGGCCTATTGTCTATGAGTCTGTGCTGGTACCAAAGCGATCTGGTAGAAATACTCCTCCACTTTGGCATAATGAGTATGCTCTTTCTCGCTAGACGCCAGTCCACTTCTCCTTCATGTAAGTATCACATTTTCTCTTTTCTTTTTTATTCTCATTTACTTATTCGATCCCATGCCTTTCTTTCTTCCACTTCTCACCTTTCTGAACCTAAATCCTATAAGGAATCCATTAAAGATCCATTTTGGATCCAAGCCATGAATGAAAAAATATCTGCTCTGGAATCTAACAAAACTTGATTTGTGGTTACTTTGACTTCTGGTAAACGTTCAATTGGGTGTAAATGGGTGTATAAAATTAAATACAAGGCGAATGGGGAGGTGGAGAGATATAAGGCGCAGCTTGTTGCTAAAGGCTACACCTAGGAAGAAGGTGTTGACTATGCTGAAACTTTCTCGCCCGTTGTCAAAATTGTCACTATTCGAACTGTGTTTTCCCTTGCCTCTATCTTTGATTGGCCCCTTTATCAACTCGATGTCTACAATGCCTTTTTACTAGGTGATCTGTTTGAAGAGGTGTTTATGAATCTGCCTGAAAGTTTTTATAGCTAGGAGGAGTTTAGGGTATGTAGGCTGCAAAAGTCCCTTTATGGACTAAAGCAAACTTCGAGGCAGTGGAATCTCAAGCTGACCGAAGCATTGATAACAGTTGGCTATCAACAGAGCAGACATGACTACTTTCTTTTCATAAAGTAGCAAGGAACAAAAGTAGTAATTATGCTTATATATGTCGATAATTTTCTGATAACTAGAAATGATCAGTTACTAATTGAAGAATTAAAAAGTATACTAAATAAGAATTTTTAAGATGAAAGATCTTTCAAACATAAAGTATTTTTTAAGTTTTGTAATAATGAAATCAAAGAAAAGAATTATTTTGAACCAACGTCAATATGCCTTAGAATTAATAGAAGATACTAAAATAAGTGAAGCAAGACTTGCTATGACACCACTAGAACATAATAAGAAGTTTATTTTCGGTGCACATGATGAAGATTGTAGTGAAGATGCTGAGTTACTTCAAGATTGAACAGTATACCAGAGGCTTATATGAAAGTCAATATACTTAGCTCATATAAGGCTGGACATCACCTTTGTTGTTCATACTTTGAGTAAGTTCATGAAACAACTTCAAAAGTCTCATCTTGAAGCAGCCTTGAGAATTATAAGGTGCATTAAGAGGAATCCTGAAAATAGGCTTTTCTTAAGTTCGGCAAGTAAATGTCAATTACTTGCTTATTGTGACTCAGATTAGGCGTCCCATAACAAAAAGATCTGTAACTGATTTTTGTATTATGTTGAGTGATTCTATGATATCTATGAAATCAAAAAAGCAAAATTTTGTAGCACGATCGCCAACTGAAGTTGAATACAAAAATATGGCAGTTACAACAACAAAAATTGTATGGTTACAAGGTCTACTAGTAGAGCTTGGAGTAAAGGAAGTGGAGACAACAAATTTATTATGTGACAGCAAGACAACTCTACAAATTGTTACAAATTCAGTATTCTATGAGCATACAAAATATATCGAAATTGATTGTCATTTTATTTGAAAAAAGATATAAAAAAAAAGCTGATACAAACTGAGCATGTAAGATCTGGAGAACAACTTGCAGATGTCATGACCAAAGCTTTGAGAATACATCAACTTGAATTCTTGGTTTGCAGAGATTCCCCATCCCAAAGTCAGAGCCTAATGAAAGAGGCTTTAGGGGATTTTTTTTGGAGTCGGTGTCATTAGAGTCTGACTTTAGGAGATTTTCTCCCTTCTTCAAATTTTTCCAAATTCGAATATGCTAGATCTAACCTTTAATTTTTTTTTTTAAAGTCGGCTACACCACAACCCAATTTTATTTGCATTGTTCAAAGTGTAATGTTTTCGAAAATAATATAGTCCCAACAATAATTTAAGAATTTTTTTTCACAACAATATTTATGAGATTTTTCCAAATAAACTAATGTAAATATTAGTATTAATTTCTTTGGAATAAACTAGAGCCGAAGTGATGTGGGCTGTCCAAATACAACGACTTAAAAAATCAAAGTGGGGGCCTTTTAATAATAATTGCACCTTATCTTTGCTTCCATTATTTTTTCCTATACTTTAACCGGCTAAGGTGCTGCTCAACTACTTACAAAATGCTTTTTCAAAATTAAAAAGTAATGGTTCGAACTCAACGAGTTGTTTTAGTAAAAAAATGATAATCATTCTATAAAATTTAAGTTTGAACAAATTTTTTTTGCAAGATATATGTACCTTTTAAAGGATTAAAGAAAAATATGAACATATATTACTTTATAATTACGTCAAAATTACTAAAAAAATAAAAATCAATTACCCTGACTTTAAATCTATTTTTTTAATATACTTAGCCGGAGGGATGGAACTAGTTGAGGTTTGGAAATAGGTTTGTTCAAATTTAATGGATGTTTGAATTGTTCGTTTAATTAAATTCTACCAAAGTTAAGATCCACTAAACGATTTAGTGATTATGGTCATGGATTCTTATCTGTTTCATTCCTTGTGTAGGTTCAAATACCAACATTTATTTTGAGAACATTATTGTAAAATTACTTAATAAAAAAATATACCGGATTTAATATATTTTTAATTTTCAATCTTGTTTTTATGACTTTATTTTGACGAAATAAAGTTGTTTTAAGTTTTTACATTTATTTGATAATTATTTATTTATTTATTTATTTATAAATGCATAAAATAATTAATAATTTTAATATAATATTTGTAATTAATTTCCATTATACTTGAAGTATATAATATTTTTTTAATTATAAAATTAAAAAATAACTATAAATAAAAAAAAGTTAAATTTGATTCGAATAACCACAATTACTAAACTTATATTTACATAGATCATCCACACTTCGATTCGGTTTGTACGGTTTTTTCCCATCCCTACTGGGAGCAACTTTCGTCAATTTTTCTTTATCTAATGACAATTTAAGTTTATGTAAATACAGATCATATCTATGCATGTAAACGAATCTAACACGAGCATGTATATGCAGGGGCGGAGCTAGAAATATATTTAAGGGGTGTCATTTTTTTCAAATATATTTAAAGAGGATTAATTATTTATAAAGAGGTGTCATTTTATTCATAAAAGGGGTGTCATTTGTTCATATTTTTAATTTTTTCTATACAAATTATATAAAAAAATAGGTTTCCCAAAAATTTTGGGGTGTCATGAGACACCCCAATTGAAAGGGTGGCTCCGCCCATGTGTATATGTTCATATTCGCTCGTTTAAATTTAACTGAATAAATGAACAAATACGAACAACTAATCGAACATAATTTCTTAATTCGTATTTGTTCATTAAAATAATAAATGAATACAAAGGAATATTGAGTATTGTTTAAATATTTTCTTAAAAGTCCCGTTAATTGAGTATTGTTTCATTTTTTTCTTTTTATTTCATATATTTTAATACATGTTTAAAATTTTTTAAGGGTAAACTACACTAAATACTATTACATTTTTATCTTTATATCGAACATACCACTGAACTATAAAATGATACTATTGTACTATTGAACTTTGTTTTTTGTTTAATCTAAACACTCGACCGTAAACTATAACGGACTATTAAATTTAAAACGATGTCGTTTTGGCATTGTTGTTTTGATGCCTAAGATATGTCATAACGACGCCGTTTTGTTAGTAAGTGAAAATTTAAGAAGACAATGCATTTGAAGGGATTTAACTAAAGACCTCTAGGATGAAAGGTTTACACCAAAATATCAAGCAAAGTTAAATATTTGATGTAATCTTAACGAAAATAATACATGAATAATACTGCAGTTGAACTTAATTTCATTTACTCATGATATACTTTTATAATATTTATAATATAGTTTTGGCTTAATGCCCCGTTTGGCCCCTAAAGTATACACAAAATATCAAACTGCCCCTAAAGTATTTTTTAGATATTTTGGGCCCTAAACTAAAAATTGTGATCTCTGTTGCCCCTACCGTTAGAAAAAAGTGTTGATTTTATCAGAACGTGCCACGTGTTACTGTTAAACAAAAAAAATCAACTGACTTATTTTAAAGGGGTAAATTGTATGTTGAGTCTGTAAAATTTTTATTTTTATTCAATTTAGTCCTAAAAATCTTTATTCAACACGAATTGACCCAAAAATTTTTTTCTAATTTTTTGTTAAATTAGTCTAATATTTTAGTATGTTGATGTTTTTGTTCAATTTAGTCCTTAAAATCAATATTTAACCCACAATTAACCCCTACTACTTTATAATTTTTATAAATTAGTCCAATATTTTTAATATATTGATATTTTTGTTCAATTTTATCATCAAAATCTTTATTTAACCCACAATTGATCCCTACCACTTTAAATTTTTTATAATTTAGTCCAATATTTTAAATATAATTATTTTTTTGTTCAATTTAGTCATAAAATCTATATTTAACCTGAAATTAAATATAATTATATTTTTTTGTTCAATTTATTCTAAACTTTTAAATATAACCGTATTTTGTTCAATTTAGTCAAAAAAATCATTTTTAACTTGAAATTAACCTCATTTTTTTTCTAATTTTTATAATTTAGTCTAATATTTTAAATACAATTATATTTTTATTCAATTCAGTCCAAAAAAATCTTTATTTAACACACAATTAACCCCTACTACTTTACAACAGACAAAGAATTTTGATTGTTCAAACATCTTTGCCCAAGAACAATTACACTTAAGCTTGCCTAGTTATGAGCCTTGTAAGATTCAGGATTTTCTACTTCTTTGCTGCTATAAACTTTCTTGCACCGGAACAGACTGCTCCAATGACTCTGTCCTGCCGCACTCAACAACAGTCTCTTGGTCTGTTTCAGTCAGGCAGTGCCTGCACGTAGGACACGAAGAATGCGAACTGAGCCATTTATCGATGCATCGAATATGAAACCCGTGGTTGCACTGGGGCAAAATCCGAAGACGTTCCCCGGCACCAAACTCGGACAAGCATATAACACAAGCCGAGTCTAAGCCCGGCAGTTTCAACTCGGATGTATATTTAACTGTCGGAAAGGCTTTCAAAGCATTTTTCTCAACTCCTGCTGTCGCCAACTTGGCTGAAGCGTTTGCAGCGATCGAAGTCGAGCATCGAATCGCACACTTCACGATAAAAAACAACCCCAGAGACGTAATCACACTACATATAAGGACCGAGAGACCGAAAATTACATTCGCTTGGAAGTTGTTATTGATGGCTTGAGCCGGCGAAACCATCGGCGATTCGGTCGAATAAAGAGATGAATGTTGCAGAAATTTTCTGGGATGAAAGTTTTCAAGCAAGTGTTGGGATAATTGGGTAGGTGTTGAAGAAGTAGACATGTTTTTCAGTTGTTGTTCCAAGAGTTGGTTCCATTGAAAGATTAAATACACATGAAAAAGGTAAACTAAAAGGTGGGGTGTGAGGCTATATTTTAGTAATATTTGATCCCACTAAGTTTTTTCCTTTTATATATTGGAAAAGATACAACTTTTCATCCATTGTTCCCATCAATGAAAGCTCAGTCACTAACCAGTCGTGCTGGAAAGGACATCAACGGATGCCAATACATGTTCGGCTGTTAGTTTCGAGCTCAAAGCCGCAAGAAAAATAAAAAAACACCATGATCTTCTCTTTTCGAGTGGCTTACTAAATTGGTCAAACTCATACAAATGAGTTGCACTTTATAATATAATAATTTGGGCAGCTAATCACATATGTACAGGCAACACAGATAAGATATGGGGTTGCTTTCAAGAATCCATATGGTGTTAGTGTCAGTCAAGTATTTCTAGAATCCATATCCTCTTGGTTGGATTGCAGAATCTTGTTTTGTTTGGGAAAATCAGCAGCTTATTTATTATCTGGAATTGCTTTGGGGTACAGCTAACCAGCATGTATTATTACTTGGAGATGGAATCCATGCTTTTTGGTAATAAATTAATTTGGAGTTCATGTCCAAATTCCAATAAAAACAACATCGGAGTGGGGTTGCTAGCTTTGGTTTGTACTAGGTCTAGGTTCCTTTCATTCATTAATTCGCAAATGTTAAAAGGTATGCTGAGTAGATGAACTGCACTGACCCCCCAAGTGCTCCTCACATGATAAAAGTCCTATAGTTCAAGAATGGATCAATGGCACGGATGATATATATAGATTCGCTTACATGGTGTAAAACTTATTTAGTTTTACACTAATCCATGACTATTAGATGAGTGAAATGGATGGATGAGATTAACACTAAAAATGTGAAGGTTATCACTTAAAAAAATAATTTTAACCACCATCATCCAACGTTCCAAAAATAGTGTGAAAGTAATTGAGTTTTATACTATGTAAGTGGATCCTAACCCTATATACGGGGATGAGATCCATTTACATGGTGTAAAACTCATTTAGTTTTACACTAGTCCATGACTATTGGATGAGTGAAATAGATGAATGAGATTAGCAGTAGAAAATGTGAACATTATCACTTGGGAAAAAGATAAGAAAATAATCTTAGCCATTTATTATTATCATCCAACGGTCCAAAAAAGTGTAACTATTTCATGCACTTGTCGTGAAACTTAAAAGTTTATGCAAATGTCTTAGTAGTATAGTTTAAGGATTTAATTTATGATATATGATTTAGGGGTTTGGTTTTAGGGGTTTTAAATTTAAATATTGTGGTTAGAATTTAGGGTTTATATAGGCTAAAACATAAAGCACTTATCATATTATCCTAACCTCTAAACACTAAATTCTAACCATTATCACTAAATTCTAACTCTAACCCTAAAACTAAGAGGCTTGTAGAAACTTTCAGTTTTCACCGCCAATATATTGAATATAAATCCCTAGAGTTTGTATATCGCAAAATAATATATATTTAATACACAAGCGATGGAAACAAAAAGTTTTCCACAATTGCCTTGGTTTTAAGGTTTAGGGCTAGATAACTCATGGTTTAAAGATCACAAGTTTAGATTTAGTGGTCTAAAATTGATGTGTTGTGCTTAGAATTTAGGGGTTGTGATTATAATTTAGGGTTTAGGGGTGGGGGTTTAGATTCTAGTGTAATATAATTAGGGATTTAAGTTTTAACATATAAACCCTAAATTATAACCTCAATCACTAAATTTTAAGCGCAACCTTAAACCCTGGACCTCTAAACCTAAACTAGTAATCTTTAAACTTTAAAATATAGCCTTAAACTCTAAAACTAAATCACTTGTGAAAATTTTGTTGTTTTCACCGCTTGTGTATTGAATAATTATCCATTGCAAAAATTAAAGGTTAAAGATTTGAGTAGATTTGATATACTTGACCCGAATCTTATCATTACTTGAATCGGTTCATCCGACTAAAGACATGATATGGACCCCAAAATGATAGACCAAACAAAACTTGATCTGAATTTCAAAACAAACTAAATTGAACTAAGATAGACCCTAATTTTAGTTAGATTAATATGGACCCAAACAGATTCACTCGACCGGAGACTCGATATAGACTTGAACATGATGATTCAAATTGATCCAAAACCCAAAACAAATTGAATTGGACCAAAATCGACTCAAATTATAGATGGACCGGTGTGGACTTGAACTGAAAATAATTTGAATTTAATTTACTCAATTCGATATAAAACGGAACATCGACTCGATTTTAACTTGATAATTGAGTCGAAGTGGACGAATAATTTATTTTTATTATTATATATTTTTTAGCAGATAAATAATAAATGATGTATATTTTACTCTCCTTTCATATACTAATAGTCAACTGTTGCATTTGCTAATGGTTTAATGATTTAATATTATCTTCCCTTTTAAAAATTATTTTCATATTTAATGCATGATTTCTATTTTTAAAAAAAATATTTGATATAAAACATACATTATCAGTAATTTTATATATGAATAAAATATATTTGATAGGAAACATTCGTACAATATAAACAATATATATTTTTACAAGAATATATGTATATATATATATATATATATATTGATTGAAGTCACACTCAACTCAATGATCTAAAGGTTGAACCTAATTGAAATTTGAACAACGTAAAAGATCAAAAGGTTGACCAAAAAAATTAATTGATTTAATACTAACTTGACCTAAAAATCAATCAATCGATATTGATAAGACCCAAAAGTTGACCAATTCGATATTAGTTTGACCTAAAAAACATTGAATATAATATTGACTCGACTCAAAAATCGACCTCCACATACTCAAATGGAACCAAACCTAAACCAAACGCAGTAAAGCCATAAATTAAATCAAAATGAAGCGACCCAAACCCAGTTCGAATTACCCAGTTACTGCCTTTTTATGAATGCAATTCTTCCATTCATAAGTTGTAGGATAATGGGTTTTAATCTAATACAACTAAGCAGTTTTGTGTAATAATAAGATGGGGTAAGTAAAGCAGATCAGAAGCCCAATAATTCGGCCCATAACCCAAATAAAGACAACAGCTAACGAGAGTGATGACGTGGCAAGATCAAGGGTCCCCCATCCATCATCATCCTCTCCCATTGTTGCTTCCAACTTCTAACTACACCATAACTTGTTTTGCTTCTTCTTTCCCTAAATAATCATATTCATATATAAACAATTCCAAAATATGTATTTTTACTAAACAAGGAGGAGATAAGCCTTTTAAACCATGCTTCGTTAAATCCACTCCGTTAACAAACAGGTGAGTTTGCTTTTCTCTTACCTTCCTTTCCCCTATTATTATTTTAAATTTTTTGCCTTTTGCTTTTTGGGTATGCAATTTTCCATCTGCTTTCAAAGTTGGTTTCTTTTTCGAAATCAATTTCTGGGGAAACTGAGATGGATGATGTCGAGAAAAACCCAAAAGACAAAACTTAGAAGAACATAAGAAAACAAAAGTCTAAGCGTTTTGTTTGTTTGTTTGTTTTAATTGAGTTTTCCTAATAGCTTTTGTTTGATATATATATTTGTATGGCTGCTGTTTGTGGAGTACTTTTTCCCTTTCTGTCAGCTACTCTAATTTGTTGTTTTCACTGGTTAATTTAGTTCCTTTTGAGTTGTTTCTTACTGGGTTTATATCGATGTATGAGCTTTTTTTTATTGTTCCTTATGGCTTTTCCAATTCTATCTGCAGTGAGGTTGTCTCCCGAGGTGTTTCAAGTTTATAATCTCAATTTATCTTAAAAGGGTTTGGTTTGTTCCACTTGTACCAAATTTAAACGTTATGGCATCAAGTAATACGAGTTCTCACACTGAAGCAGCCAAAATGGAACAAGTTATCACTGAATTCTTCTATAAGAGTCTTTTTATAATACTTGAATCGAGGTCTCCTTATGTGTCGTCGCGTAATTATAGTGGCGAACAAACTGTGTCATCACCGTCTTCGTCCTCGTCCTCTTCATCTAGTGTGAGACCAAGAGATAAGTGGTTTAATTTAGCTCTTAGGGAGTGCCCTTTGGCGCTAGAAAATCTTGACCTTTGTCGGCAGAGTAATTTTGAGCCGGTAGTTGTTGATGTTATATTGGAGCAGAAGCCACTTGATTGGGAACCTGCAAGCTTTTCCCCCAAAAGAGATCTTGTTAGGAATTTGTCTTCTAAAGATAAGAATTCGTTTTTCTGGAATTCTGATCAAGAAGAATCAGGCAGGGAGATAAAAAGTGAAAAGATTGTAGAAAGATGGTTGGTGCAGCACGAAAGTAGAAAGGGTAGGGATTGTAATATAGGGAATAGAAGGTCAAGTTGTAATAATTTGAGTGCACTATATAAGAAATTGATATTGTTGTTGAGGTCCTTATACGTGACTGTGAGGCTTTTACCTGCTTACAACATTTTTCGCGATCTCAATTCATCCGGTCAAATCCGTGCCTTTAAGCTCGTTCCTAGGGTATCTTCTTTGGTTGAACCCTTGACTCGTAAAGAAGAGGCAGATATGCAGCGATTTTGGTTTACCCCTGTCGACACTTCTTACGGAAGGCTTTGCCTTTCTGTTTTGTATTATTCATCAATCTCAGATACGAGCTCGGAGTCGTCAACCCCCATGTCCCCTCAATTTATACCAGATTATGTTGGAAGCCCATTGGCAGATCCACTGAGGAGATTTCCTTCTCTTCCTGTGTCACACGGCTCTCCGTCATCTTTACCATTCTCAAGAAGGCATAGTTGGAGTTATGACCATTACAAGGCTTCGCCACCTTTGGTTTCTTTCTCACCATCACCAACACATTCAGAGTCACATGCTTTGGTTTCTAACCCGAGCTCTCATCGGTTGCCACCTATGAGCTTACCTCCTCATCATCCTGAAACATCACTAGCTCATAAGAAGATTACGAACTTAGATGTGTTTTGTCCTTCCCCCAATTTCTCTGCTTCCCCATCCCCATCACTCCCCATCCACATTCCTAGGTCTCATTTATCAAAAGCTCTTTTACGCTCTGAAAGTGCTCCTGTTGACATACCGGGTCCTAAGCTTGCTAATTCCCCTGCATTGTCTGGCAAGCAGAATTTGCCTCCATCACCTCCCCTTAAAATTACAAGAGCTGGTACTTCTAGGACTGATATTATTAGGGTACCTGCTGAAACTGGTGCAACAATTGAGAAGGTATTTCTTATACACATCATCGTACATTGTTATTTGTTATTTCTAGTATATCTTGTTTTGCAACTTGGAATTTATTTCTCTTTTGTCTCTTGTAGCTGTTCTCTTTTGGGAAAGAAGACTGTCGGAAATATTCTGGAGTGAAGATATCTTCCTGCAGTTCACCACAAATTTCATGTTCCAGAAGTTCCAGTAGGTCTTTACAAGATGATTTTGATGACTCTGAGTTTCCTTGTCCGTTTGATGTAGAGGATGATGAAATGACGGACCCTGGTAGCAGGTAATCCACAGAATTCATGTATTTTTTTAGTACTGTTTCTTAACCCTTTTGCATTATTTGTGGATGATTCTAATGTATACAATTAATTTACTAAGTTTACTTTTAACTACTAGATGTTATTTTTATCCTGATTTTTTGATGATTTGATATCTTTTTTATTGTTCTTATGAATTTGAGATATGCAGCATCAATTTTATGAATCATCAGTTGAGGACTTAATTTGGTTGTGTTAACTCACCCTGGGGGTGGTATATCTATGCTTCTGTGTCTTACTGCTCAAAGTGGTATAAGCTTATTAAAAAATCTTGTAAGCCATTGATAAGTGTAAAGAAATAAGGTACTTAATCTTGTAGGTCACGAGTCACGACAGTTATGTCTGTTATTGTCAGTGACTTGTTAGTGGTCAAGGGGTAGTTATTCTGCTACTGGAAGTTACTAGCAGTTAACTACCTAGGGTTCTGCATATAAACTCTTGTAAGCATCAGTTCAGTTTATGCTTGAATCTATACAGAATTCCTTATTCTCTCTATTCTCTTTTCTGTTTTCTTGACTCACCACTCGAGAGCTGTTCTCTCTTCTTCAGGACTCCTGTGTGAGTTTCTCTGTCACTCAACATACATCAGGCATTGTGCATATGCTAAGAGTTGTAAATCATCTTTTTTTCCCTTTTGTTTTTGTGTGTGTGAATTTTGTCTCGAACGAGTTTTTATCTCTCAAGATGTAAAGTTAGCATCAAAATTGACGAACTTTCTAGCAAACTGAGTAAATTTTCTTCAGCAAAGAGATTGTGCATTATAAATTTCAATATTGAGTTGATAGTAGCCATATTAGCTGAACATTTTGGTTCAGGAATCGAGATATATCATCTATGGAGAGTTACCGGCTAAACTTTGCTCTCTAGTTTTAAGAAAGACAACCGGACTTGCATTATAAATTTCTTGCTTGTCATTCATTTGATTTTTTCCCCATTTTGGTATGAGTTATACAAAGGTTAGCTTGTTATTGTTAAAAGACCAGATTCTTTTTGCCCAACACTTTAGGGTAGTATGATTGAGCTAAGTTTATTATGTTGTTAGAATGTGATGTATGTGGACTGTAATCTCCAAAGCCACAATTAGTCGATGATTTCTGAAATTGGAGAAAACACCATATCTGAAATAAACTTTACTGAACGGCTAGACCTTCCTGTTCTACCTCTGATACTGCTTCGAATCTTTCTGAATTCTTGTGTAAACTGAATTGCCCCCCTTTTTTTTTTTTGCATATTCTGTAGAGCGGAGTCGTATGATAGAAGAGCGCATCCATCTGATCCAAATGAAGCAGGGTTGTTCATGAATATAAAATCCCAAGATGCTGCAGTTGGTGCTCTTGTCCGTATGCTGAAAAAAGCTCCCCCTCTTTGCCAGGATAATTTTTCAGAAGCCTCGAGGCCAGAAATGTGGAGTAACAGCATCCAAAAGCAAAGTCAGGTCTCAGAAACCGTGATGCACTAGAGGAACTTCGGGGTTACAAAGTGATGAAAAACATGTTGCTTGGTGAAGGGGGTAAGGCTTACACATCCGCTGATTTTGCCTCTGCAGCTGAACATTCCAGGATCAGCAAAGGCACATGAGAATTATGAACTTGTACTAGATTGGTATATATTGCACATATGTACAGCATTATGGTGTTCCTGAGATTACTACGTGCTATCCACGGCTGAAGACTTTTTCCCCTTCTGTGTATATTTGATACAAGTTTTAGATAAGAATTCTTCTACAAGAGAAGCATCTGTTGGCCTGGAAAACTTTGTAAAACGCAACTTTTTTCTCTCCAATCTACGTAACTGTATATATCTTGTAGATATGCCGATGTTACAGGCTATATATATATATATATATATACCAAAGTGCAAGGTGAACGTCAACAATGGAAGTTCTTCTAAGTTATTCATTTTCTCTCTAAAACAAGTAATTCATTAGAGAACAAAGTAGAAGCTCTAAGTTCTTCTTGGTCGTAACAATTACAACATCGATTGACATAAAAAACCGGAAATCGAAAATGAAGTTCTTAAGCTCCTGCTTCAGGAGACTTGGTCTGCCTCTGCAACTCATCATCAGCATTTCTCAGGAATTGGTCCCAACCACTGCCTTCACTTACATCCAAGTAATCATATGGAACTGCTGTCTTCAGACCTGGCCGAACACCGCATTGGCTCTCCACAATTCTGAAGTCCAAATCATCTCCTTCCCCGGGATTCCTCTCCAATTCCTCCCAGGTGAACAGCAGCGGCAATGTAAAAGCACCCCAAGGATTGAAATCCAACACCTTTACCCGTCCATCCTCTGTAACATATACATCAAACGTGTAATCATCTGATTCAAATTTCAGCCTCACATTGACATCAAAGAATTCTTCAATCAACACTTGAAGATCATTTTTCTTCCCACAAAGAACTGGATAAAATGTAGTGGCCTCCCGCTGCGAAATTCCAACAAGCATTTGGCCCCTTACAAAGCAACGGAACTCCATTTCCGGTCGTAAAGACGGGTACCATTTACGAAGGGCAAGGAAGAAACTTGGGGGTCTTGAAATGGTTTTGTCACTGCACGAATCATATGCATGACATAGATCGTGGATCAGGGAGTCGGATGAGCGAAGCAAGAGAGCAATGTCAGTGAATGTAGTGCATCGGAGAGTCCCGGACGTGCTTATCCATGCAGAGTCCTTTGGTGCACTCCAATTCAGCTTAGGGAAGATTGCACCCCCAAGGGCTTCAATTGACTCCTTAATCTTCAACTCAAGTTCAGGGAAAGAAGGTGGCGATGAGGGTTCTGCTTCGTCTCCCGATCCTTCTGATACTTGATAATCTTCTTCCTCATCTGGATTATGAATTCTATTCGGAAAGGCATCCTCGTTTGAGATCGAAACAGGAAGGACGAAAGGTCCCGAATCATCGAGCAGGTACTGGACAAAAGATTCAGGAAGCTCATGAATCAAAGTCCTAATCGACACGGATTTAAATTTTGGGTACCATTCTTGAATCTGGCATCGGTTTACTTCTTCTTCCTTCATAACTGCAACAATGAATAGCTGAACATATATTTCAGACATGGTAATATCTAGAGACATGAACGCTACACAGTTAATAGACACGAAAACAGTGTAATAAATATGACACAACAGGTTTTAAGCCTTATTAACTTTAGGGTTTCATATAGCCGCAAATAGCAGTGGAACGGAAAACATATGCGAGAACAGTCCGCCGTTTCGCTGCACGCACTGATACCATTTTGCTAATAAAAAAACCCTCCTCGGCAGAGTAAACAGAGAGAGTGGTAACAAGCAGTAGGATTCAAAACAGAAAATCAAACATAGCAGACTGGTGCAAATAACACAAACCCAAACTCTCTCAGGTAGAAATCAATCTCCAATTAGGGTTTCAGAATTACCTTATTCAAATTACTGGTCTGTCGGAAACTTGAAGGCCAGAGTGTGCTGGTCGGCACTGGGAGAGTAGAGTTGAGCTGATTGGATTAGGAAAAAAACAACCTTGCTTATATTGTTGTTGTTTTGGTAAAAGGAACTTTTTTTAGGTCTCTCAATTTAAAAATAGATTAAAAAACAATTTATTCTTATTAATTTCGAAAGTGGAAAATAAAGATTTATATCAGTGTTATATAATTTTAATTAAAATAATAGTAATTTTAACTTTAATTGTTGAGTTGTGTGGAGCTCGATTCGATCAACCAAAGTTGCTCACCAAGTGGTGGAGAGGTGAATTTTTGGGTGGAAGGGTTGTGGAAGCTAAAATGAAATGTGACACAAGGATATATAGTGATTCAACCTTCTAACCAAGGTCTACATCCACTACCTTAGCTTCCCACTAAGGATTTCACAATCAATCCACTATTGATTCGTCCCCTTTTCTAGGATTAGGAGGAAACCCTTACAACCGATCAAGCTTCTACCCAAAGCCTTGATCAAAACTCTCTTTACAAAGAGAAACAATAAGCAAACTTAAAACCCTCTAATAGGTGTTTGTTTGCACAATTAAGCACTCACCCAAAACCTAAAACACTTGAGCAAATTTGACAATTTTGGCTCACTAGTGTTTGTCTATACAAGAAATGACAAATTAAGCACTAAGACAATTTCTTGATCATTTGATATTTTACAATATGAGCATTAGCCTTCTCTTGATGCTTGGAGGTCCCTTTTATACTCCCAAATGAGTTTGTAGCCGTTACTAGCCGTTGGGATCATATTGGAGCCGTTGAGGACTTTATTTCCACCATAAATGCAGTTCTGCAGCTACCCGTTTCGAAACGCTCGAAGCCGTTTCGAAACACTCTCAATGTAGAAAGAGTCGTTGCAGTCTGTCAGGGTACCCGTTTCGGAACACCCCCTTGCCGTTTCGGAACGCGTATCGAAACGCTATAAGCCCGTATCGAAACGCCTGCATTTAAAAGTTAGTTGGGAAAATAGCCGTTGGGGTTTATGACCGTTGGGGTCATTGCCACGTGGGCGTATCGAAACGGCCTAGCCCGTTCCGAAACGCTGGGCAAAAATCCTGTCCAATGAAGGCCTGTTTCGATACGAGTATCGAAACATTTTTTCCACTGGAAGCACCTGTTTCGAAACGCCCTAAGGTGTTTCGAAACACCTGGACAGTTTTGTTTAGATAGGCTTTGAAAAACATGAAAAACCCTTTTGAAAAATTCCCTAAACATGATTTCAAGTTGTTTGGACTTTAGAAATGTTTTAAATACTTTTTAAATTAGTCCAAAACATTTTTTCAATTATTATATCAAAACATTAGTTCTACAATCTCCCCTTTTTGATATAATAAAACTACTTGAAAAATTGTTTGGGATTCTCCCTCTTTAACTTTAAAAATGTGAATAAGAGATTAAAAATTTTAATTCAAATAAAAGCTCCCCCTTATTCAATTGAAAATTCAATTTTTCAAACCATTTCTCCCCTTTTTGTTATATCAAAAAGAATTTAAAACATTAAGTTCAAAAATAACAATAGAGGTAAAATTTTGACAAAAATAAGAGTTTGGTTTTAAAATGGCTCCCCCTTACTCAAAGCATCATTGAAATGTTAGTCCAACATATATGATCATCTAGTTGAATTAAAAAAATAAAACAAATAAAAGCAAAACAACTAGATTTTTACCAACACTTGAACCCAAAAGGGAGGATGTGAAGCCTTCCTTCTTCAAGTGTTCTTCCTTGTGTGTATGGAGCTCCCCCTCAATGTTTGACTTGTAGAACATCTCCATCACACCTACAATAGACAATCAAGTAATTTTTGGTATCCAAATTGCTTTGGATCCATGAACATTAGTAGCACAAATTTTAGTCCCCTTATGAATCCATTTTTCAATGTCATCTTTTTTAATTGAAGTGGTTAGTCCTTTTGGGACCCAAACACTTCTAAAACATTTACCTTTTATAAATCTAGGGGCACTAGATTGTCTAACATAAAAATTTGATTTTCCAAAATTGTTTTTCTTTTCAAGCTCTTTGGAAATCAAATCTTTTTCTTCTTGAACATTTTGAAGCAATTTTTGTAAATCAAAATATTTTAATTCAAACTCTTCAAGTTTTGCTTCAAGTTCAAGTTTGGTTTTAGAAAGCAAATCATTTTAAATTTTTAACTTTGAAATCAATTTATTGTTTTTCAAAATGTGGCTTTTAAAATCTAAAACCAAATCATCATAGGCATCTTGTAATTCATCAAAGGAATAAGAACATGAAGTAAATGAATTAGAAGTTACCCTTGAATCTTCTTCGATGGCCATAAGGCAAAGGTTGGCTTGTTCATCGTCGGTGGAGTCCTCATCACTCCAAGTAGCCACATGTGCCTTTTTCTTATGGCTTGAAGTGCTTGCCCTCTCCTTTCTCTTCGGTTCTCGTTCAAGCTCTTTCAAGGCTTTCTTCATGAACGGAGCACACTTCTTGAAGAGATGAACTATCTCTTCATCTTCATCCTCCTCTTCACTAGAGTAGACATGATGGCAAGTGGAGGATTTGAGAGCCATGACACTTGCATTGATGCCAAGCCCTTTGATTTTCTTCTCTCCCATAGCTCTAATTTCTTCCCTCTTCTTCTCATCCTCTTTATTCTTCTTCATGATTTGATGAGTAAGGAGTGACCCCATGAGTTCATCAAGCTTCAAAGTCTTCAAATTTTTGGCTTCGATGATGGCGGTCCTCTTTGAGTCCCAAGACTCGGGAAGTGAGTAGATGAGCTTTCGAACAAGCTTTTCCTCCGGGATGGCTTCTCCATAGCCTTTGAGACCATTGGTGATGGTGGAGAACCTATCAAACATCTTCTCAATGTTTTCTTCCGGATCCATTTTGAAGTTCTCATACTCCAAGGTTAGGAGCCCGATCTTGGTCTCCTTGACTTCATTTGTCCCCTCGTATGTGACTTCAAGCTTGTCTCATACCTCCTTGGCACTCTCACAAGAAGACATCTTCTCATAGATGGTTGGGCCAAAAGCACAAAACAAGATGTGCAAGGCTTTGCAATTAAGCTCCATCTTCTTGCGATCGTCGGCACTCCACTCCGCTTTACTTCTTTGAGGCACGAACGGACCATCTTCAACTACATCCCATAGCTTGTAATCTTTTGATTTGATGAAGAACTTCATCTTTGTCTTCCAATGGGCATAGTGGTCTCCGTCAAAGAAAGGCGGTTTGTCGATTGATTGTGCCATTTGAGCCGATTGATGAAATAGTGATCGAGCTTGCCGGATCTTCTCAATAGGATGTGAATCCTCTTCGATTGAGCCAAACTCTGATACCAATTGTTGAGTTGTGTGGAGCTCGATTCGATCAACCAAAGTTGCTCACCAAGTGGTGGAGAGGTGAATTTTTGGGTGGAAGGGTTGTGGAAGCTAAAATGAAATGTGACACAAGGATATATAGTGGTTCAACCTTCTAACCAAGGTCTGCATCCACTACCTTAGCTCCCCACTAAGGATTTCACAATCAATCCACTATTGATTCGTCCCCTTTTCTAGGATTAGGAGGAAACCCTTACAACCGATCAAGCTTCTACCCAAAGCCTTGATCAAAACCCTCTTTACAAAGAGAAACAATAAGCAAACTTAAAACCCTCTAATAGGTGTTTGTTTGCACAATTAAGCACTCACCCAAAACTTAAAACACTTGAGCAAATTTGACAATTTTGGCTCACTAGTGTTTGTCTATACAAGAAATGACAAATTAAGCACTAAGACAATTTCTTGATCATTTGATGTTTTACAATATGAGCATTAGCCTTCTCTTGATGCTTGGAGGTCCTTTTTATACTCCCAAATGAGTTTGTAGCCGTTACTAGCCGTTGGGATCATATTGGAGCCGTTGAGGACTTTATTTCCACCATAAATGCAGTTCTGCAGCTACCCGTTTCGAAACGCTCGAAGCCGTTTCGAAACACTCTCAGTGTAGAAAGAGCCGTTGCAGTCTGTCAGGGTACCCGTTTCGGAACACCCCCTTGCCGTTTCGGAACGCGTATCGAAACGCTATAAGCCCGTATCGAAACGCCTGCATTTAAAAGTTAGTTGGGAAAATAGCCGTTGGGGTTTATGACCGTTGGGGTCATTGCCACATGGGCGTATCGAAACGGCCTAGCCCGTTTCGAAACGCTGGGCAAAAATCCTGTCCAATGAAGGCCCGTTTCGATACGAGTATCGAAACGTTTTTGCCACTGGAAGCACCTGTTTCGAAACGCCCTAAGGTGTTTCGAAACACCTGGACAGTTTTGTTTAGATAGGCTATGAAAAACATGAAAAACCCTTTTGAAAAATTCCCTAAACATGATTTCAAGTTGTTTGGACTTTAGAAATGTTTTAAATACTTTTTAAATTAGTCCAAAACATTTTTTCAATTATTATATCAAAACATTAGTTCTACATTAATATAATACATTATAATTAACAAATTTTACGCTCAACATTTACGTAATATATAAATTAGACTTAATGGGAAATAGGTGTTTAAACTATGTTTTTTTTTTCAGTTAGGTGCCCAAACTATTTTTTAGATCAAATAGGTTTCTAACGTTTCACTTTGTGACTCATTTAAGGTTCTTTTTTAATTTTCATCATTAAAGGACATGTGTCATCTCTTGAAAATTTTAAAATTATATTAAAAATAAAAAATGAATAAAATGAAAATATATCATAAAATTTTAAAATATTCCCAAAAGAGTCCTCAAATCTCTAGACCCCAAATCCGACCACTCCCGCCGGCGTTGGTCGCGTTGCGAGCGACAGAATGAAGCGCCATTCCCTCGCTGAACAACCCACATGTCATTCATCGTTCGTCCTGTCGCCGTTCGTCAATAGTCGTTTGAAGAAATCATTCGATAATTTCGACGTTTCGCACGACGTCAGTCAATTTTCAGTGCGGGGTGGTGGAGAAAATGATCGTATGATCAGACGACCGATGTGATGGGCGACAACGTGACAATCGACGTCGAAATTGACCCAAATCTGAATTTAGGTTGTGGGAGTTAGAAATTTTAAAATTTGAGGGCTATTTTGTAAAATTTAGAAAATTTAGAGATTTTTTAAAAATTAAGTAATATTATTATTTTTAATATAATTTTAGAATCTTCAGATGACACATGTACTTTAATGGTAGGAATTAACGAAGAACTTAAATGACTTACGGAATAAAACGTTAAGCACATATTTAACTTAAAAAATAGTTTGGACACCTAACTAAAAAAATATAGTTTGACCACCTATTTAACCGTTAAGGCTATAAATTATGTGTTAATTTTTAATGTTATGATCAAATTTACAAAATGCATAATTGTTAGACGATTAAATTTATTTTTATGTTAGTTCAAAATATATAAAATTGACGAAAAAGAATTCATGAATAATTATTCATAGTTGTTCACTTTATTTTTGGATAAGTTGTTTTCATATTATCCAGTGGAGCAGGGGAAAACCTGCTACGAAAATAACAAAGAGATATTCTATCCGAGATTTAATTCAAACCCTAAATTAAACAAAGATTGACATTAGCCGTATTAGTTCTATCTATACATTTGTAGCGAAGTCGTATACGAACAATATCAATAATGCTTAAAAGAATGTCTTCACTGGAATGACAATTGTTTCTAAAATGCCTAGCATTACGCTCCAACCAAATACTGTAGATAAAAGCATTCCAAAAAAGTTTTAAGATAGACCACAATCAAGGCTTTTCCCTTCAGACAAGATATAGCCCAAGTAAGCTCCGCGTGCCATCCACACACGGTCCTTTGAACATGACAAAGTCTAAGAATGTTCTCCCAAATATCAGTGTTATATAATTTTAATTAAAATAATAGTAATTTTAATTTTAATATAATATATTATAGTTAATAAATTTTACGCTCAACATCATTTACCTAATATACAAATTAGGCTTAATAAGTAAATATGTGTTTAATATTTTATTTTGTGACTCATTTAAGGTTTTTTGTTAATTTCACCATCGTTAAAGTACATGTGTAATCTCTTGAAAATTTTAAAATTATATTAAAAATAAATAAAATTAATAAAATAAAATAAAAGTATATCCTGAAATTTTAAAATATTCTCAAAATAGTCCCCAAATTCGACCACTCCCACTAACGTTGGTCACGTTGCGAGCGACAGAATGAAGCGCTCTTTTCTCGTCGAACAACCCGCATGTCGTTCATCGTCCATCCTGACTCCTGCCACCGTTTGTCGAGAGTCGTTCGAAAAAACCATTCGATAATTTCGACATTTCGTACAACGTCGGTCAATTTTCAGCGACGGGGTGATGGGGGCGATGATCGTAATGACAAGACGAGCGATGTGATGGGCGGTAACATGACAATCGATGCCGGAATCGGCCTCAATCTGAATTTAGATTGTGTGAGTTAAGGATTTTGAAATTTGAGAATTGTTTTGTGAAACTTAAAAAAATTAGAGATTTTCAGAAAATTAAGCAATTTTATTATTTTTAATTTAATTTTAAAATGTTCAAACGTGTCTTTTAATGGTGAGAATTAACGTAGAACTTAAATAAATCACGAAATGAAACTTTAAGCACCTATTTAGCTTAAAAAATAGTTTAGACACTTAACTAAAAAAACATAATTTAAATACCTATTTAACAGTTAAGTCTATCGTGTTAATTTTTAAAGTTATGATCGAATTTACAAAATGCATAATTATTAGACGATTAAATTTATTTTTATGTTAGTTCAAAATATATAAAATTATTGAAAAAGACTAAATTCATGAATAATTATTCATAGTTGTTCACTTTCGAAATTAACAACGATTAAATAACTTTTTTAAAACGATCAAATTTATCCAACTTCAAAATTGAAAGATACCTTTACTATTTTAAAATTTTATTGCTAAAAAATTCATTAAGACCCTCTACCCTCTTTTTGGTGGGTTTTTTTACTCCTATAGAAAAACCATTCAGAGATGAGAATTACAAAAGAAAAAAAAAACTCAACAGTCAGCAACACCGGTTAAGGCCCGGGACAGATTATGAAGTTGTATTAAACCATTTTAGGCATGCATTTCTACCAAAAATCAAGAAAATCATTGGCTCAATCAAACCATCAAACGAGACTGTTCCGGAAGGTGCAGCTCAAAATACCTGACTGTTAACAATACTGGAGATGCAGATAACCCATGAAGTTTCGCAAAGTGCATTATTATTACGACGTTCAACGTCGTCTTAAAGCCTGAAATCTGTCCTCATGTTTCAAACATTACAGAAAAATTACAAAAAAATAAATTAAAATCCATCCTGTCTCGATACTTTGATGACCAAACTCGCAACTCATTCTTCAGGCGAATCAGAGCGGAGAGCTGAGATTAAACCAAAAAGATACGTCATCAGAATACTTTCATTAATGGAAAATAATGATATCAGAAAAACATTATCATGGAAAGGGATTAAAAGAAGTATAGCAGGAGGGGCCAATGAGAGCAAAAGTATCCTAAAACTCAATTGAATCATATGATTAGCTATATAGCTTATAATCACATGCCTTCATATATGCCATGATCCAGGACAAGTGAAAATATGGTTAAATACTAAGAGAGAGAAGAAAATTGACCAAACCAGAAAGTTTTTTCATTTTTTCAACATCATAAAACAAATACGGAATGCTATATAGATATCAGAAAGATCTGCAGAAGATATATATCTTACTTTTCATCTCCTAACTCATGTACACATTGTAGTTCCACTTCCAACATGATGTGAAAGCTTGAAAACAATTCGAATTGCGGAAATACCACAGGATTCACATCAAAATAAACTTCATGACTTTAAAATCCCATACTAAAGGGAATTCCAAACCTAAGTGCTCATAAAAGATTTAAGCTATCTAGGTCATAAACCAATGCATCAAACTGGAATCCAGTGACACAATCCATTGACCAGACACGGTAAGGATTCATGCAAGCAAAACTACAGTGGATGTAATTTGGTCTGATCGACATGTTTTCGCTAACTATGTCGAGTAAACCCACCAGATGTGACCTTCCGTTTGATCAAGCAGTATATTGAACAATTTAAGCCACATTCCACCGCAATAGTTATCTTCTAATCAGATAAAGTTACCCAGCAAAAAAGGAATTTAATAGATGCAAAGCAAAAATTACAGCTACAAAAACCTATCCAAATTACAGCAAAAAGTCGCAGTTATGGATTCAAATGAGGTAATTATTCATTTTTAATTGATTATTGCTCTTACATTGCAGCCAGATTTTAAGAAGCAAAAAAGAGAAAGTAAGAACCAAACAAGCCGAAAAGCTAAAATATTTTAGGGTTTCAGTTTAACTTCAAAATGATGCCTCTTTTCTCTATTCATTAATTTTCTTTTGGCTACAAAGATTAACAATCAAAAGCGCGAGATTAAACTGATTTCAAATATACAACAGATTGGACATAAAATCAATAACAATCATAAAGAGGACAATTAAACCTTTTTATTAACCATCCAATCAAACACAGCAACGAAATCATAGAAAACGAATCGGGAATGAGAAAGACAAATCCCAGATCTGAGATGAAATGAGGAAGAAAGAAAAGATACATACTGGGCTTTTCAGGCTTGCCATCGGTCCACTTGGAGATGGAGAAATGGACTTTCTCACGGGTAAGGGCTTCAGTCTTGTGAGGTTCCTTCAAGCAGTTCCTCACGAGGTTGGCGCATATGTTGGAATAGGTGATATAAGTCATGCCGGCTGCTCGCCAGAACGGCACCGCCGCGTTCGACGCCATCTCCTTCTTTCTTTGGCTGTGTTGTGGCTGCGAATACTACGGAACTGTGGGAAATGGGAGAATTATTCCTTCTTCACTTTTCAGAAGCCGATGCTGAATGGGGGGCCTTAATTTATTTTAGTTATTTCTTGATTTTGGGCCTGTGAGATTGAGCTTCATTATATATACCTTTTTAGCCCAATAACTATTTATCTATTGGGCTAATTTCATTATACATCCCTAATAAAATGGAGTAGAATTGTTCAAAGAGTTGGTAAAGGGTGTCCATAATTAATTAATTAGTGCAAAAGCTTGAACTGGGACAAAATTTCTTTATAAAGTTATAAGCCATCTCACTATGATGTTTAATTCTTATATAAAAACCTACAAATCATTCTCATCTAAAAATCTTTAAAGATGAATCTAATGAGTGGTCGAATGTTCTTTCTATGTGACTCAAACTCGAGCAACATAATTTATAAGTGTGTGTGAGTTTATCCATATATAAAATCGAAATAAGATTCTATCCTGTAATGAGATTAAAATGATAAAAAAATCTCTAAAAATTACATATATTAAAAAAAGTAAATTTGAGTATCTATTTATAAGACCTATTACTTGATCATTCAGAAACATTATTCATCAAGATTTCGTATCTATGAAGAATATGCATCATATTAAAACATTTGTCATCATCTTAAGGGTGCTTGTAAAATTATTTTTTTGGTAAACTAAATAACACTTCATAAATTTAATCATCAAATAATGCCGAACAAATATAATTAAACTAAAATTTTCCGCTTAGAATTTATATCGATCTCTAACACATTCGTCATATATTAGTTAATTATAGTGTGCTCGGACACTACTATGTAATTATATAAAAAAAATTGAATTACTATCTTAATAATTACACTGTTATGTAATAGTAAAAATTATAATTCTCTAAACGCATTTGGTTGGTAAGATGTATTACATACATCTTAATTTCTATTAAAACTACTAATAAAAATAACTAAAAAAAAGTAACATCTTATTGAAAATTAGAATCATACCATTATCAAGACCATCTTCTTCTATATCCTCTTCAACGTAGCTTTATAAAGCAACACGCACATTAATTATTGACATGACTACATGTGGATTATTATTAAAAAAAAACTCTAATATGTTGACACTGTTGGCAATTAGCGGATAGCTGATAGTGGATTACATTAGCTGATATCTGATTGCATTAGCTAATTTGACTAGCGAATTGTATTAACTGATCGTATAAAAGTGTTTGGTAAAATTAACTGATAGCTGTTAGATTATTTAAGCAAGTAAAATGACATATAAGGACATGATTATATTCAAAACTTGTTTGAATAGTTTATTAGTTATCAATAATTTGTATCTAATTAATATTAATTAGATTTATAAAAATTATTTTTAATATAACTTTTCTATACATATTCGAATGATTTATATATTAATTTATTATTTATATAATTATTTTAATTAATAAATTTAAATACACATATAAATATGTGATAATAAAAAAAATAAATAGGATTGACTTATAAATAGCGTGATAAAATATTTAATTTAGGTTATTTTAAGATTTTTGGTAACTACTAAGGGTAAAAGAGTCTTTACAACTCTAATATCAAACATCTAATCTCAAAAAGCTCGTATTAGGAGCTTTTTCAAAATTAGCGGTTTCACCCCAATCCACTCTTTCAATCCGTTGTTCACCAAACAACAACATTAGCGGATTTGACTGGTCAAACTTCTAATTTTGTCCAAACCTCTAATTTTTAAATGGCATTTTGTAGGAAAAAATTTAGTTGAGCAGTCTGAAGGTTTATTGAAGAAAAAAAAAGGAAAACAAAGTGTTTCTTCTAAAAAAAAGCCCTCTTTGGGCTGAAACAAGCTTTGAGAGTTTGATACAACAAAATAGATGATCATTTGCTGAGCTTGGGCTTTGAAAGAAGTCTATCCAAGGCTATTCTTTATGTCAAACGTCATGACAATGATGTTTTAATAGTCTCACTTTATGTTGACGATCTCTTTCTAATTAAAAATGATGAATGAATACTAGAGCAATTCAAGCGAGAAATGATGATGATTTTTGAGATGACAGATCTCGAGTTGATGTCTTTTTTATTTAGAATAGAAATTAAATAGGCTGAGCATGAAGTATTCATATGCCAAAAAAAGTATGCTAAAAAAAACTTGAAAAGTTCATGCTTAAAGAATGCAAGGAAGTACGCACTCCTATGAATCAAAAGGAGTAGCTTTGCAAAGAAGATGAAGCTAATAAAGTTGATGAAGGATATTTCAGAAGCTTAATTGGTTGCTTGATGTATTTTACAACAACACATCCTGGTATTTTAAATGTTGTAAGCATTTTGTCTCAATTTATGCATTGTGCCAGTGAATTGCATCTCATGGTAGCTAAGAGAGTATTTTTTATATCAAAGGCACGGGTAATTTTGGTGTCAAATTCACAAGAAAAGAGGACTTCAAGCTTGTTGGATTCTCTGATAGTGATTGGGAGGTTCCATTGATGACATGAGGAGTAACTCAGGCTATTGTTTCACTTTTAGATCAAGTTTTTTTGCATGAAACTTGAAGAAGCAAGAAACCGTGGCTCAATCTACTACCCAAGCATAATTTATTGTTGCAGCATCCACTGTTAATCAAGCTTTGTGGTTGAAAAAATTATTATGTGATATTAATTGTTGAGATGACAATCAATGGCAATTGGCCAAGAGGGGCGAATTGGCTATTAAAAAATTGAAGGGAGGAAATTTGAAAGATAAAAAATTAAGACACAAGGTTTAGAGTGGTTCAAGCTTCTAATAAGCTCTACAACCACTACCTTAGCTCCCATTAAAGATTTCAAACAATTCACTAAAGATTTGGAGATTTGCGAATGACAACAACAACATGTGGTGAAAGGTGGTCGTGGAAAAATATGGTTATAAACTGTTGTCATTGATTCATATGGTAGAGAACAGGGGAAACTAGTCCTGGATTTGGAGGGACATCACAATGCCTTTTTTTTAATTTGAAAAACGTGTTAACAAAGAATTTGAGATGTGTTGTTGGAATGGGTGTCGTATAAATTTCTGGACTGAGGTATTGTCATTGAGATTGGCTTTTCCAAAAATCTTTACAATTGCTGTTAAGAAATCTAAAAGATTGTTGATTTTGGTTCTATGAAAAACGAGGGCTGGAGATGGAACATTCAGACTAGGTGTAGACTTTATAACTGGGAAACCGATGTGTGGAATCAATTTATGGACATTATTAATAGAGCAGTCAGATGTGTAAACAACGCAAATACATTGAAGTGGATCGGATCAACCAATGCAATATATTCTCCCAAATCTTTTTGTGAAACCACAATATGGCCGGGAGAAGAAGTTGACAACATATGAAAGGTAGTTTGGTCGAATCTTGCCCCTATAAAAGTCGAATCTTTTTGGAACTTGCAAAGCGTGGAGTGTCAAGACTAGATTCGAATTTATGCATCTTTTGTGCAAAAGAGACTGAGGAAGTGAATCACCTATTCTGTCAGTGTAATGTAGTTTGGAATGCGTGGCAAAAGTGTTACAGCTTACGGAAGATCCATCTTACTTTTCCAAGCAGCATTAAGTGTTTTTTACAAGTTTGGGTGTGTCAAACGATCAAAGAAAATCTGAAATCGATATGGCTCATGGAATTTTTCAGGATAATTTGGACTGTTTGGCTTTGCAGGAATGAATCTATTTTTAACAAAAAAAAAGTTTTCATGGAAGAGCAAATTTTTATTTGGCCAAGTGGCCGAAATCTTTTCCCTCACTTATCGACTTTATTAGATATCTTAATTCTCCTCATCTGGCTCTTACATGTGTTTTAGAGCTGGTAAAAAATGTATGGATTTTTTGGCAATGTTATCTGAAAAATAGAGTTTTGTTATAGAGAACGAAATGTTGATGCACGTTGTTTAGCGAGGCTAGTGATAGATAGAGAGTTTGATTTCTTGTGGGTAAAAAGACAAGTTGAAGTAAAATTGATCTGACGAGCATAAGAATAAATTCTATTTTTTTTTTCAAACGGGAATTGTTACCGTGACTGGTGTTTTAGTTAGCTTCTCAACTTGGATTAAAAACTCATGTCTAAAAGCATTTTTGATGATAAAAGAAATGGTGTTTTGGTATAGCTTTTGCTGCCAATAAGTGATTTTGGGTGTTTTAATTTTTGAACCATAAAACTATAAACTTAAAGCACTTATACTTTAAACCATAAGCCATAAACATAAACTATCATTCTAAACTTCAAACCATAAAACTATAAATTTAATTTTTATTTGATTAAAAGTAAAAAAAATAAATTTTTTTATTATTTACTTTTAATCAAATAAAAACAAAATTAACATGGTTTTAGTTTATGGTTTATGGTTCAAGGTTTAGGCTTTATGATTCATAGTTTTATGGTTTATGGTTTAGGAGTTTAGGCTTCAATGTTTAGGTTTTATGTGTTGATCTTTAGGGTTTAAAGTTTGGGGTTTAGGGTTTAGGGTTTGTCGTTTAGGATTCAAAGTTTAGGGTTTATATTAGAAATTTTAATCAAATAAAAGTGAATATGGTTTAGTTTTATAGTTTAGGGTTCAAGGTTACGGGTTAGGGTTTAGTGCTCATGGTTTATGGTTTAGGATTCAAGCTTTATAGTTTGGTGTATATGATTCAAGGTTTAGAGTTAATATACTTTTTTTATTAATTAAGGAGGTATTACATTCTCATACCGAAATGTGAACTCATACAAGATAGAGCAATATGAGCATTATTGACCACTAGACCAATTGATAGATCTCTTATATCATTAATTTTTAATCAAATAAAAACAAAATCAATATGATTTAGGTTTATGATTTGGGGTTTATGAGTTACGTGGTTAAGGTTTATGATATAGAGTTTTAGGGTTTAGTATTTGGGGTTTGAGTTTATAATATCAATTTTAATCAAATAGAAACAAAATTAACATGGTTTATGGTATGGTATTTTGGGTTTAGAATTCAAGTAGTAGGATTTGTATTATTAATTTTTAATCTTTGTACAATTTAAAATTATATTAAAGTTCTAAAAAAATTCATGACGATAATGGAAGAAAACAATAAACATCAATCATTTAAACACTAAATATTAAACCGAAAGAATTTTATTGTAAATTAGAGTAAAAAGCAGGAAGGAGGGGAAATTTTCAATTTGTAAATAGAGATAGAAAGAATTGTAGTTGAAAAGTGTGTGAAGTGAAGAATGGCAACAACAACTAGATGTACTGCGACCCACATTGTTACTACCACTCGGAGACGCCTTCCAAGTTAGAGAGAGTTGTAGGAGTACAAGCATCACATGGCGCTTATTTTTTTGATTGTGTTACTCGTTGTCCTTCTTCTAACAACCTTTATTGTTATAATCTTTATACATCGAAAACAATATTAATCTTTTCTTTTTCTTTTTTTTTTGTTTCTATTCTTTTTGTTTCTTTTCTTTTTTGTTTTAGAGTAGAAGATAATTATTTTAGTTGAAATCTCTTGTCACCATCCTCCCTAGTAATCGTTGAGTCTTTTTGGAACGTACCATGTCCGCCTTGCTAACCTTTACAGTAGATAGGGTCGTTGATCTTTTTATTGCTTTCTACCAAGGATTTAAAAACATTTGCTGATGCGTTTTTGATCGCGTCGCATTTATTGCGGTTGCGGACATAACAAATGCTATTGCGATCATTGCGGGTGTTGCAGGTGTAATTTTTTTCTAAAATCTGCATATCTTATTGTAAAATATAATAATTATAAATATAAATATAGAAAAACGATTAAGTCAACATGAATTATTACTCGGAAATATCAAATTCTATTAAGACACTAAGAACATTGAATCGTTCTAAGCGGAAACAAAGTATAAAGAAGATAACTTAAGAACAACACAGGGAGTTTTAGAGTAAATGTCTTGATTACTCAGAAGATGTGTGATACAAATGAGGTAAGGAAGATCTCTATTTATAATTGAGTTCCCCTACATCTAACGGTCTCTAATGATTTACATCGATGATATTGATCGAAGCCCACCAACTACAATGGAATATTCCTTAAAATATATCTCATATCTAAAAAAACAATTCATATGTTTACATGGAGTGTTTACATAGGTCAAGGTGGTTGTCTTTTAGAATCTTCCACAGTTTAGACTGAGTCTGGTAGTCTCTTTAGTCTCAAAATATCCGTTAGAACTTCTTGAGTAATCATGCGTGCATGTGACTCGAACTGAAACTTGTGGTCCGTGACAATATGGTCAAGTATTGTTCACTTTGATTATAAAACTACATTTGATACTCATTTCCTCTCTAAACTCTTTGGAATGTTTGCATACTGTAAATCTGACAATCCTAGCCTTATAGCAATTCATGTTCATGATTTTCCCTTTTTCCAATTTTTCCTCTTTAAAGATTGAACTCTAGGGGTTAAACTTTAAAGTCTTGGGATTTTCTTAATAAAATGAGTAGAACAACATAAATATCTAATAAAATGATAAAATTTGTATATGATTAATGACATACTAGTATCATTAATTTAAATTACGGTTACGAGTGTAGTTATCAAAATATTTAGGATTAATATCCTATACACTGGCGGTAGAAAGTTTCCACAAGCGTCTTAGTTTTAGGGTATAGGGAGTTAATTTAGGGTATATGGTTTAGGAGTTTAGGTGTAGGGTTTAGAATTTAGGGATAGTTATTTTAATTTAAGGTTTATGATTATAATTTAAGGTTTATAGGTTAGGGTTTAGTTTTTAGGGTAATAGGTTGAGGATTTAGGTTTTAACCTATAAACCCTAAATTATAATCATAAACCTTAAATTGAAATAATTATTCCTAAATTTTAACCCCTACACCTAAACCCTTAAATCCTATATCTTAAACTAACTCTCTATACCTTAAAACTAAAGCGCTTGTGAAAATTTTTAATTTCCACTGCCTGTGTATAAAATATTTATCAAAATATTTATAGTAATTGTGATCATGATTTGTGTTATTATAATCAAGTATGGCAACAAAGTAGGTGTCTGGGCCAACTGTGCCGGCATCGGGATGGATAGTTTGGTGCTGGTTCAGAATCGCAGTGACTGTTTTTGGGAGTCAACAGAAAAAGCAAGATACCCATCACTATGCTGGACGGGAAGGCTTAAGGGGAATTACCAGCGTTGGTATTGTGTTCACCGACAACCTTGTGGTGCTCTGTTTCTATGCAGGATTGAGTTACTGGCCAGGACTGGAGTTGGGTACTGAGTCCCTTTACGGAGCTACTCGGCTTGCCGGAAACAGAGACGGCGTTACTACGGCAGGGTTCCTCAGTGCCTGCGGGAAGGTGGTGGTTTGGGTAAGGGCAAGATGGTCCTTTACCGTCTTGACTAGACCTGTCAATTATGAGCTGCCCTTAGCATGTCAGGATTATTTCCTTTTTAAGCACAGCATATCTGGTTTGGGCGGGATTCAATCCACTAATTTTTATTTTAAGGTTTATCGTACCGGTTTTTTCGAATCTGGGCTAAGAATTGGGCAATGGAAATCAGGAGACTCAAGAAATGCAATTCCCATCAGGCTCAGATGGGATCCAGGCGGCCCATTTAACCTTTTCAAGCCCCGGTTTTTTCGTTTAGTAGTTTCTCTATCGAATTCGGATGATCAGTGGCTTTCTTCTTGTCGGTGTTTCTTTTTAGCCCGATCGGGCGGCAACAGTTTCGATGAACTAGGATTGGGAGGAAGATTAATGAACTCAGACATTCTTCACATCTGGGATACAGTTGGTGATGCCTTGATAAGGGCCAATGTTTTCGCGTTGGAAGCCTGCCTCTGGATAGAGCTCTCAGGCACGAATACTGTCCTTCATCCCGGGAAGAGTTTATGGTTTCATCGTCTTTTCCAGTATCGTCCTGGTGATATCGGTTTTGATAACACTATCCACGCTTGGATCGTTGGAAGTGTCTATCTAGATGACCCAGCTCATCCCTCGCTCTGGCTTGGAAGCGTATCCGCTTGGCCTGCTGCTTTTCGTTGTTTGTTGTTGTCGCCTGGGCTTTGGTTGATGGCGAGTCGGCTGTTAATTAAACTTTTTAGGTTTTGTGTTAGGCCTTGTTCTTTGGTCTCTTGTCTTGTTCTCGATTGTAGGTCTGTTTCTTTCTCTTGTTGGTTTACTGGCTGCCCGTTTGGTGACTGGTCGGAGTTGTTCACGATATTTGGATTTTGGAGTCGGCCTTGCATGGCCTTAGCATGGATGCATGGTTGGCTCGCTTGCCTTTCACGTGCTTTTGTTGTTGATGACCTTTGTTACTGTGTTCGGTTGTTTTTATTTTAATGGAAAGTTATGCTTTGAACAAAAAACAAAGTAGGTGTAATGTGTATTGTGAGCATGACTGCCGCAAGCCTGCAAATATGACAGTTTTTATAGATCACTAACATCTACAAAATAAAATGCGTATTGGACATGGTCGATCTATCAGTTTTTAAGAGGATTGAGGACCAATCCAATGAACATAACAACGCTAGTCTCATTTTAAAAAGATTTAAAAAATTTATTATAAAAGTAAAACAAAATAATAATAATTCATATATTAAAAAATTAACAAAATCAGCAACTTGTCCTGCTAACGGAGGCTTCATTCAACCATAGCTTAAATTTAAAATTTTGTTTTTTTAAACTCAACAAATATCTTATTGAAAAAGCGGATGATGTCCATCTGAGTAGATACGAGTGTTGGATTAAAATCCGCAATTGTGGGCACATATGTAAAATGTATGTTGCTATTATAAAGTATGACACAAAATAAAGTGACCAATTAAGTTAAGCGTGTCATAGGTACTAAAATGTCATGTAAATAAAAGTGTAGATACCGTAAGATATATTTATAATTCAATGAGGGGCAGAGTTATAAATATTTAATAGTTGATTTAATAAATCAACTATATAAAGAGGTAGTGATCCCCAAGAAATAGGTTAACTTGTTTTTCTCTCCTTCCCCGTCAGAGAGTTTTACTTAAGAGATAACCTATCTTCTTGGAAGATCAATACCAAAGTTCTTGGGATTTCCACATCAAGATTCAAGACTTTCAATCTATCAATGAATTCAGGTACGCTTCCGCATTCAGATTATTTCGGTTTATTATTCTTGATCATTTGACATGATAGATCCTGGATTTTAAGTTTCATATCTATTATGGTTTAATTCTAACAACGAGTTCAAATCAAAATCACTCTGTCTACAAAGTGTATGTCCTTTGTCAAATGGTTAAGAATATATATAAACAAATAATATCTTGTAATCACCTTTAAACTATTCAAAAAAATATTTTTTAATTTATAAATAGAAAACTATCTTGATATATAGATTGTGCAAAGTTTACATAGAGTCCAGTAATTTTAGGGTTTAGAAAGTCATGTTTAATGGTTAACATTTATGTTTAAAATATTGGCTTTAAAGTTTAGAATTAAAGGTTTATAGGATTTAGACTTAAATTCTAATCATAAATCTTAAATTTTAAACCCTACAACTTAAACTCTTAATCTCTACACATTAAACTAGAACTCTAACCCCCTAAATAACCTCACTTGTGAAAATTTTATTTTTTACCGCCAGTGTATAGAATAACAAATTTTTTTATTATTTTTTATATATATACAAACATATATTTGAGATTAATTTTTATTATTATTTATTTGAATTTGGCGTTTTGATTTTTAAGGTTCACAAACATTAAGATGAAAATGTGTGATTGTTTCATGGAAGTATTACATGATGTTTCCCGAGCGTTAAAACTGAAAGCACCTCTTTCATGCATTGGTTTTCACCAAATATCTAATCCACATTCAACTTTACTTCTTAAAGTGATTTGTATTTAAATCTATTAGTTTTATGTTCGATCCTTAAATAGTGTCGTTTATTTATTTAAAATTATATAAAATTGACAAATACAAAAAACCATCAAAATAATTTTTATAGATACATAGATAAGTATTAATTGACATGGTAAATGTTTTTCAGAACAAAATGCATGATTTTAAATACCTTAGTTTAATATAACTATACCAAGACCGATATAGGCTTAGCAACAAAACGAACTAAACCCTTAACTCTTTATTTTAAGTATGTCTGTTTTGAAATTTAAAAAAAATTAATCTTTTTCCATCTTCCATATTTCGGTTCATTTTTTTGTATTTTTTAAATACTAACTTAATATTTAAAATTTAAATTGGCGATTTAGCAATTAAATACGGATTAGGGATAACCATTTGACCCATGTTTCATATGAAATGAAAAGGATGTCTGGTATTCATAAATCAGGAGAATGTTTGTAGTGCAAAGGTGTGGTTAAAAAATTTTAAGTTTTAAAATTTGTTTAATAATTTAAAGGGTAATTGTTCTATACACAAACGCTTGTGGAAACTTTTTTACACAAGCGTCTTAGTTTTAGGGGTTAGAGACTCCGTTTAGGGTTTAAAGTTTAGGGGTATAAATGTAATAGTTTTGAATTTAGGGATTGTTGATAGAATTTTGGGTTTAGGGTTAAAATTTAGGGTATATAGGTTAAAACCTAAATTCCTACCCATATTACCCTAAAACTAAACCCTAAACCCTAAATTCTAACCCTAAATCTTAAATTCTAAACATGAACCCTAAATTCTAAACATGTACACTAAAACCCCTAAACTCTAAACCATAACCCTAAACCATATAATTGAGGCGCTTGTGGAAACAAAAAATTTCCACCGCCAGTGTATAGGATATTAATCCTAATTTAAAATGTTAAACTTTTAGATAATATTTTAAGTTATTTTCTTCGTGATTTTTAACAAGTATCGATACTTACAAAACAAGTATCTATGCTTGTTTTTATAACATTTTAAGTTCTTTGACAAAGTATCAATACTTGTTTTGTAAATATCGATATTTAAAAAAATCATGAAAAAATCAACTTAAAATATTATCTAAAAGTCTAACATTTTAAGTTATTAAACAAATTTCGTACTTGTCGTTTTCTAACTACATTTAGACTTGTTGCATGTTAGACTCTCGAATGGACGGGTAATTAAATAAAGCAGTCTAAAGTCTAAAAGGTTCCCGAGGGTTGAGACTGTTTAGTCTTAGAGATGTATATGCTTAATTGCTTATGGCTTGGTAAGGAGTTTTATTTATTTAAGTTTTAACTAAACTATTTATTGACGGACTAATTATGATACACGTTATAATTATTTAAAACCCAACAAAAACCCAGCCCAACAAACTCATTCCATTTCGGACTTTCAGTATTTTATTGGAGGCCTGATGCTAAATAAATCAAATTTTATTTAATTTAATTTAAGAAAACATGAAAAAGGAAAACATTAAGGGTTTTAGTTCTTTCTCTTTCTCCTAAAACCCTCGGTTGTATCTACCAGTCATCACCTTCCTTCAAAAATTTCCCAGAAATTCATGATCTTTTGTAATGATTAAAAAACCCATTTTCTCACTAAACAATGAGGCTTCAACCTTTCCCTCTTAGATCCCTCCTTTCATTTTCCTCTCCGGCACCACCATGTTCATTTTCCTATTTCTCCACTTCCCAAGCCCACCCTTTCTCGCGGCGCCACGAGGAGGAGTCTCGAAACGTTAAGGTCTCGGTTTGGTGGGATTTCGAGAACTGCACTGTGTCCGCATATGTCAATGTGTTTAAGATTGCTAATACGATCACCGCCGCGCTCAGGGCCAATGGAATTATGGGTCCTCTTCGGATTACGGCTTTTGGAGACATTTCGCAACTCTCCAGAGCTACCCAAGAGGCGCTTTCTTCTACCGGGGTTAACCTTTATCATGTTCCCAATGGTATATTTTCTATTTCTCAATTTTGCAAATCGTTTATATGTGTATGTATGCATAAAGATTAAAGATTTTGCTGAAGTGGTTCTAGATTTGAATCCTAGCTGGAGAAATGGGAATTTTTCTCATCAATTGTCTAAGTTCATGTTATTTTACCATGTAAATGTGCTACTAATGCAGATGGAAAGAACAGCGCTGATCGATTGCTTCTGGTTGATCTTTTGTCCTGGGTTTCCCAGAATCCTCCTCCGGCACATCTTTTTTTAATCTCTAGTGACAGGGACTATGCGACCGTATTGCATAAATTACGGATGAACAACTACAATATACTGCTTGCTAGTCGAGAATCTGCTCCCAATGTTCTTTGCAGTGCTGCAAGTATCATGTGGAATTGGGGTGCACTGCTCAAAGGAGAGGAGCTGAGGGGAAAGTACTATAATAAACCTCCCGACGGTCCTTATGGTTCTTGGTATGGCCATTACAATGTGTCGCTGGAGGACCCGTTTTTAGTTGAACAGCCAGTGCGCCCACGGCCTAGGCCAGTTCCGAAGGCAGTTACCAATCGGATTCGTCTGATTTTGAACTCTTACCCAAAGGGGATTTCCATTATGGACCTTCGAACTTTGTTGACCTGTAGTAAGATTGAGCTTGATAAAGACTTTTACGGTTATAAAAAATTCCTTCCTTTTCTTTTATCCATGCCACACATCCTGAGGCTTCGGTCTACACATGATGGTCAGTTTGTTATACGTGGAGTTACCCCAAAAACTGGTGAACTGTCTGAGAGTAGTCCAGCTTTATCTGCAGGAACTCTATGTAGAGATGGAGACGAGCTCAATGTTTATTCTAGTTCAAGTGATGATGGCGGGTCAACTGGTGGTGCTGTAAACGATAAGTCCAGATTGCAGCATTCCCCTGAAATTAATGCTGGGGTTGCACCAATAAAGGTGCAACATTCTCCTCCAGGAAATGATGATTTTGTTAAAGTTAATGCAGAGGAGCCTCCAGGGGCGGTCGAACAGACCCTTCCAGTTGGTCAGAAGATTTCTGAAGGATATAAATCTAATGATCAGGTAGCTGAGAGTCATCAAGGTCCTATGCTGGAACAGGATTCTGAATCTGAAGTAAGTTTCTTTAGGAAAGTTTGGCAAAGATGGCTTGGTGATAGCAATTGCAATTCTGAGGTAAAAAATCATGACACTACTGAAAAACACGACAATTCTGAAGGTAGCTCTGTGAAAAAAAATAACAATAATCTGAAAAAATGCACTGGGGTTAGCTCTGAAAAGGAAGGAATGAAAGAAGAGTGCAAGGAAAAATCATGCGAGGCCGCTGACAACAAAGGAAAGACTTCAGGTTTATTTATCCGTGTTGCCAGCCGGTGTAAATTTTGGAGAAGTAGCCAAGAGTCCTGTGAAAAGCACGGGAAAATAAAGACCAGTTCCTTAAAGCATGAGGTTTTCACTCAGGGTTCATTTTTGAAAGACATGGAAAATTTAATGGACTCGGCTAAGGGATCATTGCTTATCACACAGTCTAGGACTAGGTTTGCTAATTTTTCCCCTGTAGTTATTTTACCATGTGCCTTGCTTGCTTGCTTGTTTCCTCCTTTAGTTTACATTTGTTTTATGTGTGCCTTGTTTCGTGATGGAATCCAGAATAGCATTGACTTCTAACTTGTTGAACTACACGGACTTGCTGATTTTTGTCATATACTGTGCTTGTTTTAATATATTGTTAGTATTTTTTTTTGCATATGCTCATGTTCTTCTGGAGTTCTTGTTTTGTATGTGTGCTCAGTCATACACGCTTTTTTTGTTTGTTGCTCGACAGGCACCATGTATTTACATGCAAAGGATATAATTTAATATATAAGAAGATTATACAGCTTTCAGAAAATGTTATTGCAATTGAAAATCTGATGCAGTGTTCGAATGAATATATTGAATTGGAAATTTGAGTTCCAACTTAAAATGTGAAGTAGTTTTAAACAAATTTTACATTTTTTGATAAACTTTTGCAGGGAAGAGATGGTGGAAAATCTGCAGAAGAGAGGACCATTGGCTCTCAGATCTCTTAGTAACACTGATCTTCTTCAATTGGTTAATTTGTTAATATCTGATAAGAAATGGATCGAAGAATGCCCCTCCCGAACGAATCCTTTCAAGATCAGTAGGTCTGTTTACAAAAGTCCGGATTTGGGTCATTCGAATGCTGTGAATGGGTTGGGATCAATCTTTATGAGCAATCCATCAGAGGCAAACTTGCAGCCAAAACATGAAGGAGAAAAAGAGTTGCAGAATGTTTCTCATTCTGGTGTTTCATCTACCTTCGTGAATGAGAAATCTTCGGATCGTTCTCGATATGACGTATTGGGTGACTGTGAAAAACTTGTGAAAGAGATACTAAAGGAACACCCTGAAGGATACAATATCAGCAATTTCAGGAATGTGTTCCTCTCGAGGTATGGTTATTCTCTCAATATACAAGGACTTGGTTACCAAAAGTTGTCATCTCTGCTGGAGATAATGCCCGGGGTTAAAATCGAGTCGACCTTTATAATTCCTGCAAGTACAGTTCCAGGAAACTCGAGCCTACAAACTGCTATTCCTAACATTCGAGAAAATAGCAGTCATGCTGTTGGAAAGACATCTTGTTCATTGCATGATGCACCAATAACTGGTGATGATGATTCGAACAAAAGTTCAACCAGAAAGGAAGTGCAACCAAAGATGACATATCCTGACTATGAACCGTCTCTCCGGGGTGACGAAATTTCAGATTCCAAAGGGGAAATCTCAACTTCAGAGCGATCACAACCCCAACCGAAGCTAGGAGTGGACAGTAGAGACAGCCCGTTGCTGGAAATCCTCAGTTCATGGTACAATAGTAAGGAAGTACGGGATACGAAGTATACCTCGTAGCCCACGGAAGGTATGGTTGATCGTTCGGAATACCATGTAAGGCCATTTGATGACTGAAACTTCCATGGAGGACTACGGAAAAAGGAAAATTCATTAATGGTTAAGCTGATTGATAGAATTAGAATACTAGGTAGAGGGAGAATCAAATGAATGGTCTCATCTTATGGTATTAATATAGGGAAGATAATTCATTCTACAACTTTTTTCATGAGTTTTGCGCATATTACTTCTAGCTTATTATTTGTTTTTATTCAAACTCTTTCGAGTCGTTTCGACGTTTATGAAAGTTGAATTAAATTAATTTTCATTTAAAAAAAAAACGGGCCAATTAACTATGAAATCTTACGTTTTGTAGGAATATTTTTTAGGCATAATACTAAAAATAGTTCTTAAAAAATATTCAAGTTAAATTGTGTTTGAAATCAGTTATATTTATTATAAGCACAAACCAACTTGCCTCTGGTTAAAGGAACGGTTGTTGTTCCTAGAGCTCACGGGTTCGAGCACCAGCAGCTGCAGTAGGGTGATTGAGCGTTCATTGTCAAATGGTTGAGAGTATATTTAGAACAGATACTACCTGTAATCACTTTAGCTTTCAAAAAAAAATTATATTTATTATAAAAATATATTAATTAGAAGAATATATTTAAATATCGATTAAAATATATTAATTTTTATAAAAAAAAAGTTATTTACAATTTATTAGTTGATGTTATAAAAGTATGAATATTTTAATTGATTATAAAAATTTTAATTTATTCGAGGAATAATAATTTTATAAGAATAACAATAATTTATAAATATATTGTTTAAATTTTTTATAATATTATATATTTAATTTATAAATTTATTAAGCTTTGTGCTATAATTTAAGGATTTATTTTACTTATAATTTATTTAAAATTATATCATTTTTTTATATTTTGACAAACTATTTTAAAATTCATATATATATTTTTCTTTTAACAAACTTTCTATACCATAACTTGGGAGGAGAATTGGTGATAGTTTGAAAATTCGAAGGCTAAACAAGGGATTACAGATTTCAGTCATCCAACAGCCAGAAATCCATTAGAAGATTCAAGACCATAATAACTCCTATAGAAACACCCGCACCCAATTATCCAATACTACCAAATGGCATAAACCAAGAAACTAAGAAATCCACCCGCCAAAACAAACAGAAAATGGAAATCCTTTCCTCCGAGCCAACAATCGCCATCCTTCCCCTCCTCCTCCTCCTCGCCACCGCCACCACCACCACTTTCGGCTTAACCACCAAAGAACTGGACGCCGCCCTCTTAACCCTCCAATCAAGAGGCTACACCCTCTTCCCCAACGCCATAACCACCTCCGATCTCCAAGTCCGCCTCCTCTCGTCCCAAAACACTTCCATATTTACTCTCTTTGCACCATCGGATTCCCTCCTCTTCTCCCTCGACCTACTCTCCTCCGCCCGCCTCTACACCGTATCTCTCTTCCTCCACGTCTCCCCGCATTTCCTCTCCTCTTCGGACCTCCTCGCCCTCCCTCGCCCCGCCTTCATCGACACTCTCCTCCCTAACCGTCGACTCTTTGTGGAACGAACTATGTCCACCCGCAACGGCACCGCCTTGGTAACTGTTACAGTCGACGGGGTCCTGGTATCGGCCCCGGATCTTTTCATTGGGTCCAACATTGCTGTCCACGGACTCGACGGGATTCTTGTTGCAAGATACGGGTCCTTGGTTAGTGAAGGTAGTGACACTGGCACTTCTATTGCTGAGCCACCCAAGTTTTCTAATCAAAACTCGCCGGCCAACTCACCGGGGATTTTTCCGCCGACGGGGAGTGGGGATTTGGAGAGGGTGACTGTCGGAACGCGAATCAAGAAAGATAAGGTGGCTTTCCATGGCGGCGCCACTATGAGAAGTAAACATGGTACATTTTTCCGTTCTAAAACGCGTTTAACTTCATTTCATTGATGCCAACGATAGTTGTTTCTGTTTCTGTTGAATTCTTGGTTTCTTTAAATATTCCATGAAATTTCTGGATTTGGTTCAAAGTTCTAACAATTTAAATCTGACAAGTTTGTATAGAGTCGATCACATTCCTAATTTCAATAGTAATGTTCATGTTTTCCCAGTGACATGGTTTCTATAGTACTGCATTTTCACATTCAATTCTGCATCTTACGTATGTTCTGAGAGAAGTTGTTCCTAGTTAGTTCTATAATTCATGTTCATGATTTTCTATTTTGATTTTAGTCTGCATTATCTTGTACGAAGGTAAAATGCTCAACTGTTTTAAAATTTATATAGAGATGATAATTGAATAAAGGAAATGCTGCAACCCAACTGTTTTAATTGAATAATTAAACGGGTTCTTGGTTAGTGAAGGTAGTGACACTTCTATTGCTGAGCCACCCAAGTTTTCTCATCAAACCTTTGTTTTGCCGCCCAATCCACCGGTGAGTTTGCCGCCAATCGGGAGTGGGGCACCAGAGACGGTGACTGCCGGAACACGAACCAAGAAAGATAAGGGGGCTTCCCGTGGAACTACGATGAGAACTAAACATGGTACATTTTTCAGGTTTAAACATGATGACTGATTGGATCATTTCATTTCTGAACTCTGTTGAATGTTTGATTTCTATAACATTCCAAGAAACTTGTGGTGGTGGTGGTTTGTTTCAATGTTTTCATGCTGTAAATCTGAGAAGTTCCTAGTTTTATAATTCTTGTTCATGGTTCATGAAGTTTTTCCCATTTGAAGATTGAAGTCTTGGGATTTAGTCCAGCATCGGGAGTCAAGATGAATGTCCAATACGGATTTTTATCCTACAAAAATATGTTAGTTTTCTTAAAGTTTTCATATACATCATTAATTTGAATTATGAATATTAATTTATTATAGTTGTGATCGTAACAAATGTTATTATAATTGTTATTATAATCAATTACGATAACAGAGTCGGTGTAACCCTGGCTTTTGCAAGCTTGCAAATATGGTAGAGTTATAGTTTATGATAGATCACGTGGATCCAGTCCCATCGAACACTTAAGGAAATGAAGTGGCAGTGGCAGTGTGACAAATTCTAGGATGTACAGTATATCGGACATTGGAAATATATGGTTCATACATATCCAATGTGGTTCGGGGCACCATATTATATATATATCTTAAACCGAATAGAACCATACTATTCATTTAAATTGGTCACCCCGCTTTCTTATCTTTTCTCATATTTTTCTTTTTCTAAGGTTTTTTTTGGATGACACACTTCTTTTGGTGAAGTTGTAATATCTCCAAATCTCCTCCGTGTCTCCGTTTCTCTCTCTTTCTTCTTTCTTTAATTTAGGGTTTGTTTGTTTCACTGAAAACTGTTTCTGGAAAATAAATTCTGGAAAATGAACTACAGTTGTTGGAAAATTAATTGCAGAAATCATTTTTCGGTGTTTGGATGATGTTGTACAATTCAATTTACACTATTTGGTAGAATTTCCTGAAAATTTCATGAACAATCCACAAACAAACATCGATAATGGTAAAAATAAGTTCCAACCAAAACATGGTTTAAGGTTTAGGTTAGTATTTAAGGTTTAGGGTTTAGGATAGCATTTATGATTTATGGTTTAGATCATTATTTAGTGTTTATAGTACTATTTAGGGATTAGTATTTAAGGTTTAAGATTTATAGTTTAGGGTTTAAGGTTTATGTTAGTGTTTAAGGTTTAGGATTTAGGGTTTTATGGTAACATTTAGGGTTTAGTGATTATGGTTTATGATAGCATTTATGGTCTATGGTTTATGGTTAGTGTTTAGGGTTTATGGTTTAGGGTTTATGTTAGGGTTTATGGTTTAGGTTATCATTTAGGGTTTAAGGTTTATGTCAGTGCTTAGTGTTTAAGGTTTATGTCAGTGCTTAGTGTTTAAGGTTTAGTGTTTATGTTAGCATTTAGGGTTTATGGGTTATTGTTTATTGTTTAGGGTTTATGTTAGTGTTTAAGGCTTAACATTTAGGGTTTAGAGTTTATGTTAAGGTTTAGGTTAGTGTTTAGGTTTTAGGGTTTAGTGTTTATATTAATATTTAGGGATTATGGTTTATGTTAGTGTTTATTGTTTATGGTTTATTGTTTATGTTAGCATTTAGGTTTTATGGGTTAGTGTTTAGGGTAAGGGTTTATGTTAGTGTTTATGGTTTAATATATATGGTATAACATTTAGGGTTTAAGGTTTATGTTAGTATTTATGTTAGCATTTAGTGTTTATGGTTTAACCTTTAGGGTTTAGGGTTTCATGTTTATGAATTAGTGTTTATGGTTTAGGGTTATGTTATTATTCATGGTTTAACATTTAGGGTTTAGGGTTTAGTGTTTAAGGTTTGTAGTTTAGGGTTATGTTATTATTTAGGGTTTATCATATATGGTTTAGGGTTAGTGTTTAGTATTTAGTGTTTTGGGTTTAAGTTATGGTTTAGGGTTTAAGATCTTGTTTAGGGTTTAGGGTTTAAGCTCTCGTTTAGGGTTTAAGGTTTACTTTAGTGTTTAATGTTTAGGGTTTGTTGTTAGTGTTTAATGTTTATGTTAATATTTAGGGTTTAAGGTCTGTATTAATGTTTAGTGTTCATGTTAACATTTAAGGTTTAGAGGTTTGTGTTTATGGTTAGGGTTTTTAATGTTTAGGGTTTAACATTTATTGCTTAGTGTTTGAGGTTTAAAGTTTATGATTTAAGATTTATGGTTTATGGTTTAAGTGCTCATTTAGGGTTTAAGGTTTATGTTAGTGTTTAATTTTTAGGGTTTGTTGTTAGTGTTTAGTGTTTATGTTAATATTTAGGGTTTAGGGGTTGTGTTAGTGTTTATGTTAACATTTAAGGTTTAGGGGTTCATGTTTAGGGTTAGGGATTTTAATGTTCATGGGTTAATGTTTAGTGTTTAGGGTTTGTGGTTTATGATTTAAAGTTTAAGGTTTAGTGTTTAGTTTTTATGTTAGCATTTAGAGTTTAGGGTCTAGGTTTTAGGGTTCATGGTTTAGGTTAGTATTTGTAGAGAGAATGGGAGGAAAGAAAGCGACTTACCAAAAATTAATGGGTAAGTCATTTTACACTGAAACAAGGTCTATTTTTCATTGACTGTAGTTGATTTTCCTTTGACTTTTTCATTTTCCATGAACCAACCAGTAAAAAATTATGAAAATATTTTTAAGAAAATTAATTACAGTGAAATAAACAGACCCTTATTTTGTTTTTGTGAATTTTTTTATTGTTTGATGAGGTTTTTTCCCTCTAACATCACTTGTCATCCCTCAAGTCTTCGACCAATTTCGGAAGGAAATTTCCTGATGAAAGGCTCGATTTTCCTACTCTTGGGTTTTGACTGGAAATTGTTTCTCTTTGTTTTTTCAGTTTTTGTTTGGGTTTCTGATCTTAGCCCTATTCGATGACGGGTTTAAATATTTCATAAACAATGTTACGATTTGATTTCTTTTTCTTACTCGACGTCTAACATCCATCCCTTGAACAAATAAGAGATCAATCTCATTTCATTTGTGCATGATTTCAGATGAATCAAGCTGATAACTCCATCAAATAAAATTCTTAGACTATAAATGACTATGGGGTTTATTGAGTCGCAAACAAATCGAGTTCGACTTGGTCAAAATTTGATTAACGCTCGACTCGATATATTAGTGAGTCAAGTTGAGCAAGGCCCAACTCAACTCAATAAGTTCCTGAACATTCCGTTATTTTATTATAAATTCTTTTACGGTTTTTTGTGGCTACCTTACAAAAATTATGTTCTAAAAAATTTAAATAATAGTTAAAATCTCTTAAAAATTTCATTAAATTTCTAGGTATTTTACCTATAAAATTTTTGTTTCAAATTTCCAAAACGTTTTTTATTTCTCGAGAATTAAAAAAAAAAGTTATTTTATTTTAATAATAAATTAAATTATAATAATATTTTTTATTACTTTATGCATAAAAGTAAGAAATGAGGAAAGTCTTCAATTTTCACTTCCCATATAAAAAATACGATTGAAAGTTAAAATCCTGAAATTTCTAAGGCTTTTTCTCATTTGTTGTTCATCGGATTGTTGAGAAACTAAAAAGAGTCTCACATTTGAATATCGACTTCATCTCTAACTCGATCATGGCAGATTCGATTATTTATCTCCTCAAACCTCACGTTTTTTCTTGAATTTCTATGTTTATATTAAGCTCGAATAGTATCACTAGATTATACCTATATTTAAAAAACAAGGTAAAAACTTTAACGAATTTAACGAGCAACGAGTTGAGTCGAGCACAGTGGTGGATCCACGTTTAAATTGTGGGGTCAATTAATTCCACTTGATATGTTGAGGTATGAGATTTTCAAGGAATGGTTTTTAAGGAGTTAATATAAAATATTCATAAGAAATATTAGAATTGATCTCATTTAATTTGTAGTGGTATGAGAATCTTCGTACTTCATACTCTACTCTGACCAGTGACCACACTATATGAAAATTATGGATCTGCCGCTGGTCGAGCAACGAGATTTTTAATGATCACGAGTCAAACAAAATTTTATCAAGCTTAACGAACAACAAGTCAAATCGAGTAACAAAATATTTTTAACGAACACGAATCAAACGCTACTCAACTCGCGATTCACTCCCTCGTTAATCGACCTTTTTAAATGTGTGCTTGTCATGGTGCAACGGTAAGGGTTTACGTACACTGCGATATCTCATTCCAAATGAGTTTGCCGACAGCTTCGAAAAAATAAAATAATAATTCCATTTTCCACGTGATTAATGAAGTCAAAAAGCAATGTTGATATTCGTAAACTATTCCAAGATATTGAGATTTTCCTTTTGAACCAGCTGTAACCATTCTGATTTTATTTTATTTTTATTCTGGATTTTAATTGTGCACACTTCAGAAGAGCCAAGTTGTCTTTAATTCATATCTTTTTATTTTCTTTTAAATATTTATGTTTCTTATTTGTATTTGACATGTACTTTAATAAAAGTTGTAATCTTTTTTTTTATTGAAAAAAGTTGTAATCTTTTAATTATGTAGGAAAAATTATAATTTTTGAATAATCATATTTTTCTTTTACTCAAATAGAAATAAGCTAACATGTATCAACCTCTTAAACTTGAGACTAATAATTAAATATAAACCCAAAAACAAATTATACTTATAAACTACTTAAAGCTCAATGTAGGATATTTATTTCACAATTTGAGATGAGTTTGTTTTTATTTCGTAAAGTAAAGATATTTGAATAGTGTTAGAAAACTCGTTAAAATATAGATAATTTTTATAAAAAAATGTCAAGAAATACTGACGACTTTGACGAAATTTATTTTAATATCGAAGTGAAGACAAAGAAAGGATGAACCAGAAATATACCAAGCCGTCAAAAAATTTTGACGACTTTCAGAAAACATCAATACTTCCTGACAAGTTTTTAAAATAACTATAGCAAATTTTTGTTTTTAAAAAAATATTCCAAATCATGAAATAAAAAATACCATATCATTGTATAAGAAAAAAACAGCTAAATATATAGAAGTATATTATTTTGTGGGAATTTATGTTTTTTCTAGTTGTTTACAGGGTGTGGTGGGGCACATTTAATATTCTCTTGCCACCATCAATGGAGTTTGTCACTCTAGATATTTATGGATCTATTAATTTACATGGAAAAAAAATCAAATATGACATTATTTATTGTATTTAGGTTTAATGTATGGTGGGTTGATTTAAAAAAAAATTATTTATTATTAAAAATATATAAATTTCAATTTTAATTAACGTATTTTTATATTTAAACAATAATCAAATCTGGATCACACAAACGATAAAACTTATTTCACGATTAATTTAATTTAAATTAATTTTTTTACAACAAAAAATAGCACGACTCATGTCATTTTTTTATATTCAAAGTCCAATTATACAGTTGCTTTTCAAATACAGCCTCTGTAAATCTAATAATCACTCGTGTTCTATTTTGTAATAGAGAAATAAACAAATAAAATTATTTTAATCTTGAAATGAAGTTGCCGATATGAGTTAAAATTAAATTACTGACATACTCTTAAAATGTTATTTAAATTATATTACTTTGAACTTCACATATTTTCTGCAACATATAATTCAATTAGTTTAATAATAAGATTGTATTTGGTTTACGAAATTTAAATTATTTATAATAATGTATATTGTAGAGATGAGATCCAGTTACATTATATAAAATTCATTTAATTTTACATTAATTCATGGTCGTTGGATGAGTGAAATTGATGGATGAGATTAACAATAGAAAATGTGGAGATTATCACTTGGAAAAAACTAAATAAGAAAATAATCTTAGTCATTAATTACCATCATCTAACGGTTCAAAAAGTGTAAAAATAATTGAGTTTTACACAATGTAAGTTGATCATAACTCATATTGTAGATTTATATTCTTATGTTTGTGTAAATATCATTAAATTGAGCCGATAATATGTTAACATAAGGTGTGTGTATTATTGGATTTTGACCGAATTAACCGACCGAATTGATTTTTTTTTGGTTAATCAGTCGGTTAATTTTATGTAGGATTGGTTAATGCTAAGATTTTTTTAAATTCGGTTATCGGTTAATCCGGGCCGAAATCGGTTAATTAACCAAACTAACCGAAATTATTATATATTACATATTATATATATTACATATATTTATTTTTGGTTACTAAACTTTTAAAAGTTATAAAATGACCATTAGATTTTTTGGTATATTATAAAATGGTCATTGAACTTTATCAATTAGTACAAAATGATCATAAAATTTATTGAATTATTTCAAAATGGTTATTAAACTTTTCAAATTTTATCAATAATTTATAACATGCAATGATTCAATGAACATTTTGTGATAGTTCGATAAGTTTAATGATTGTTTTGCAACTTTTGAAAGTTTAGCGACTAAAATATTATTTAACATAGTTGAATGACTATTTGTATAATTAACCCAAATTTTATTTAAAATTTTGGTTAAATCAAAAACCGGGCGAATTAACCGAACTTTTCCGGTTCGGTTAAAAAATTACAAAAAATCAATTCGATTAACGGTTAAATGAGATAAAAACCGGTTAATAAATTTTAGGTATTTTGATTCGTCGATTAACCGAACCGACCGAATGCACACATCTGGTTAACATACGAAAAATCTTACTGCCACCCATTCTATATATAACCTTAGATCGCATTAATAATGTGTCATTTCTTATGAGTTTATCTCATTTTTTATTTTACTTAAACCAAAACAAAATAATTATAAGAACTAATAAATCAATTTTTCTAGCTGGTTGACATATTATTTAAGCAAAATTTCAACTATATATATATATATATATTAATAGAACTATATATATTATAAGTTGAGGAAAATTAACAATTTTATATCATATAGTATAAAGTATAGATATCACGTTAATTTTACTTAGGGGTTAAGGCAACGAATTGAGATCTTTTTAGTTCATAAAATATGATTTTTCTTTTTGGGCCATTTTATAAAAAGAAAAAGTGAATCCCAAACTCAAAGTAAAAAAAAAAAATAAGAATTCGGAAAGACCTTTACCGTACAGCCAAGTTAAAGAGCACTATGAACTGTTTCTGGGCTGGCTCTTTCTTACATTACCCTACTCTGTTTCCCAGAATTTAAAAAAAAAAATCATTCAATTTCAGAAAAGAAATATAAGATTTTTCGTGGTTTACAATTGACTTTCCAGCCAACCAATCACTATTACCAGCTGTACCCTCTCTCTTTTCTTTTAGTTACAAAATTAAATAAAAATTTATATATTTATATGATCTAAATACAAATACGTGTTCTTAAAAAAAGTCTAAATAGCATAATTGAAAATAAAAGTAGAAATCAAATTTGATTGGGGGAAAGTTGAGTTGGGGGGAAAACAAAGTCAACCACGTGGCATGTTTCAAGACAAACATCACTTGGTTTTTATAAAGTTTGTTATTTTTTTATGGATTATTAACCTATACGCCAGCGGTGGAAATTTTTTATTTACACAAGCGCCTCAATTATAGGGTTTAAGATTTAGAGTTTAGGGGGTTTGGTATAGATGTTTAAAATTTAGGGTTCATGTTTAGAATTTAGGATTTATGGTTAGAATTTAGGGTTTAGGGTTAGGGTTTAAGGTTTAGGGTAATATAGGTAGGGGTTTAAGTTTTAACCTATAAACCCTAAATTTTAACCCTAAACCTAAAATTCTACCAACAACCCCTAAATTCAAAACTACTACACTTATACCCCTAAACTTTAAACCCTAAATGACATCTCTAACCCCTAAAACTAAGACGCTTGTGTAAAAAAATTTCCACAAGCGCTTGTGTATAGAATAATTACCCTTCTTTTAGTAAACAGAGAATTGTTACAATTCTATACCAGGATTCAAACACGTATAAAATAAGACTAGATGAGCATTCTTGGCATATAGGCTAATTAGTGGATCTCTATAAAGTTTGTTATTTAAAAAACAAAGCTAGGATTAGATAATAGAAAAAATATGTAATTTAATTTTAAGGTTAATATAAATTTAATAAATGTTTAATTGTTGTGAATAAAATAAATAAGAACAAGAATAAGAACAAGAAGAACAAAGAGATGAGAGAAAGAGGAAGATTTGTATTATTCTCAAAAATAGACTTGTATACAATGCCTTCAATGAATCATCTATTTATAGGCATAAGAAGTACATAATACATTAAACTCTAATTCATTCATAGAGATAATATTCCTAATAATAAATAAATCAAACTCCTTTGATAAAGTTCTAATCATGATAGACATCCACATAGATAAATATTCATAACACTCCCCCTTGGATGTCTATGAAGATAATGTGTCTCGTTAAAACCTTACTAAGATAAAAACCCAGTGGGAAAAAAAATTCTTTAGTGAAGGAAAAAGAGTACACACATCTTTGATACGCATAACATGTTGCCTCATTAAAAACCTTACCAGGAAAACCTATTGGGACAAAAACCTCGATTAAGGGAAAAAGAGTGCAACGCGTATTTACTCCCCCTCATGCAAACATCACAGAAGATCTTTGAATCTTCATAATTTAATCCTCAATATCATTTTTCTAAAGATCGTGAGGGATGAAACTTTGGAGTAATATGTTTCATGATGTATCCACTTTCAAACTGAGATATACATCTTGCGTTATCTTCACACAAGATAGCTTTTATCATATCTTGTAAAAGTAAATCCACATATCTTTTGGATATGTTGGGTCAATAGTCCTAGCCAAACACATTTTTTGGCTTGCCTCATGCATAACAATTATTTCTACGACATTTGAGGAGGCATCAACGAATGTTTGAAGATCTAAATGTAATGATCTTTGTATATTCATAGATATTTCTTGACCAACTAATATATAGTGCTTCAAGACCAAGAAAAGATATAATTATCTTTATTCACATCCAACAATCTTACAACTATTGGGATACTCAATAGATATGCTCTATTCATATTGAATCTTCTTTAAGATTCTTTCAGCTTATGTATATTCATAGACAAAAGAAATATATAAAAATGCTCGATCTTCAGGTCGAGATAAACTTGATGTCAAGATTCAAGTACTTGTATTGAAAGTACTTCACGAGTTTCCAATTTGAAGCTCTTTAGGAGTTCTAAAATTATCATAATGGATCTTGATCCAAACTCCTTTATAAAATACATAAGAAAATCTGATCATTCTTATAGTATTTTCTCAATTAGTATTCACTAAGGCGATTATACCAAATGCGCCAAAATATTCATGAGACATGTCTAAATAAATTTTCTCAGAAATTTCCAAATGCTTATAGCATTTTAGATCCTTCAAGGATAAATATAGATCCACAAATAATTAGACGCATGTAAAATTTTCAAAATTGCCAAAGTAATTGCATCCACCATGAAGTAATTAAAACTTTTCATAAATCATAGTTCAAGTCGTATTTACAACTACTTATTTGTGCCTCACTTGCATTACACCTTTAGGTGTTTGGACTGCTGGTCCAAATACTTCTATTTTAGAAGTTCAAAGCATCTTTCAACATTGGCCAATTCAATATCTATACTTCTGGATAGATTTTATACAAGATCCTCGATTTCTTTCTTTACTTCTATAGAAGTATTTTATGTAAATTTGTTTGTAAAATCGTTGTCGACAACTTTCCAATTTTCTGGTTCTATTCTCGTAATGACATAACTCATCGATATCTCTTCAAGATTTCAATCTTTATTTCAGGTACCTGAAACTCTTATAGAGTTTTATTATTTGTTATGTCTTGGGTCTCTTCAGGAGCACCCGCCTCAAATATATGAACATCTCATATTACTTTCTATTTACGAGAATTTTGATCATTGGAACCATTTCAACTATCATGCTTCAGGCATGATTTACATTCTCTCGCTCTAACATGTAATTTAAACTTAGAGCATTTCAGCTGGTATATGAGACTTAATTACTCTCGTTGGGTCAGTAAATATGTCTGGCAGTTGACATGTAATAACATGAATTATCTTATGAACTTCTAGTTCATATACGAGGATCTAGATAATGATAATTCATTTTCTTCTATCCAGCTGATTATTATCTCCCCCTGATGTTGAGAAAAATCATGTCATAAATGATTCTCCAATTAATGTTTAAGAATTTAAACATAAAAGAAGACTCGTACTCAATATATATTCTCAACCCTTTTTATTTACCCATTTTGTGCGTTGTGGTGGAGCAATTCATATCACACATTCAAAAATCATAAAATGGGAAATGTATGGTTTTTGACCAAAAACCAATCATAACGGGGAGTTTATTATAACTCGTTGGCTTGATGCGTATAAGTGTTGCTATATGGAAACACCATATAAATAATAACTCTTTTGTTCTCATAGTTTAGCTATTAAATAGGAGGCATCCAATTGAAATTTTGCTAAACTATATTTTTCATAATCAATAGGCTTTGTAACAACTGATATAGCCTAAAACATATACCCACTAGCTTTTCAAGACGAATAGTCTAACTGCATAATCTGAATCTTTTTAAAATCAATCTCACAAACTTCTGGTTATAAGTCGATAAAACAATGTAGATGCATCTACTAAAATCATATAAAACTTTCCACATTTGAGGATATATGGGCCCATATTTCGTTCAAATATGCAAGACATGCAGTCTTAACTTCAGTACAAGAACTTTAAGTTCTAATTCTTTTGGTAAGTGGGATCATCTATATTCTTTGAGAACAAACAACACAAAAACTTCATGTTCTTTTAGTAAGTGGAATTTAATCAATTCCTTTAAGCAACACAAGAACTTCACATTCTTTAATAAGTGGAATTTAATCCATTCCTTTGAGAATAAGCACCACAAGAACTACAGGTTCTTTTAATACATGTGCATGTAAATCTCAATAATTTATGCACCATTATTGATCGGGATGGTCTAACCGATCATGCCAACTATATATATGTGTATATATCTTTGAATTTGCAAACTTCTTGTTTACCATAACATGTAATTCAATCTCACTCGTACATGTCTAGTACGACCATCAAAATTGTTCCTTTAAATAGGAATATATTTAGTTCTTTCAGAGCTTTCAATTGAAATTATCTTTTGGTTGCAATATATAGCTCTTCTAGAGCTTTCAACTGACTTTTTGGCTACCAAAACTTATATTCATATTGACTTATTTCAAATGCCAATTGATAACATATGTTATCTATAATTCTCAAAGGGATAGTTTGCGAAATCATATTGCTCTCTTTATGACTTTGACGAGTATAACGCACTGTGAATATGGAATAAAGTTCCATTTGACAATAACATATTTGCTCAACCAGAGCCTTTTGTGATATTAGTACTTCCGGATATAGTACTCACATTATTCCCTTGCATTTTAATCGAGAAATGCATAATTGTGCACCTTTCAAAATGTGTTTTGTTTCATTTACTTCAGGTAATGAAAATATGTACTTTGTATCATTCCCTTCGAGGAATGAAAAATATAAAATATAGCACATCATATCAAGTCGATTATCTATCAGAGATAAACTTTCAAGTGCTCTTCCGAAGTATTGATATTTTAGTACTTTGAGAAATACTACTCATATTTCCCCTTGCATTTAAATGGGAAAAATATTTCTTATGCTTAAGTACAATATGAGTACTTGCATTATCTGCTAGGCATAAATAGCCACAATTCTAGGCATGAATAGCCACAATTCATTGTATATTTTATTCCGGAAGTAATCATATTCTTCAAATAATAAATTAACATAAAACGTAAATAAATAATATGTGAAATAAATAAACATAAAGCAAACTAACATAAATAAATAATAAATAAAACGAATTAACATAAAAAAATAAAAAAACCAATTATTCTTGTTAGAGATTATAAGCGAAATAAAATAAATGGTAAATTATCCCCTTCAAGGGTGATGAGAAAATTAACAATATCCAATTGAGTTGGACCAATAACACCATAATTATTTTCGCCATAAACAAATTTTGTTTATATTTTATTTCATTTATCATTCATGATTATGGATAAAGTCCATAATACTTTGGCGTTTGACAAGTACGAAACCAATGGTTTATAACATCACATTGGTAAAATGATTTCACTTCCTTAGAATGATCTTTATCACTCTTGTCATCCTTATAACTTCACTACCAGCGGGTAGAAGTATTCTTAAAACGACTATATTTTTCATGTGTATATTCATAGCCTCGACCACGACCACAACTTTTAATGTGATTTTTTTATTCCTTCCATAATATAATCTCACATTCACTTCAGGGAATAGAGTAGAGCCAGTGGGCCTTTAAAACCTTTTTCACATATCCTTATCACAGAGAACAAAGATTTAATCCTCGTACGCGGCATTGTTAAACCTGTCCACAAGGTCCTTTAAAAACCTCCTTTGAGACCAGTAGCCTCGCAGAACGGGATGTCCAGCCAATTATACTTGGATTATATCAAAATTATGTCTCTAATTGAATAATAATTTACCATGTTTGCATTCACTTCAGGGAATGAAACAGTTCCAATAATCGCATGGAATAAACATCATGCTTGCATTCACTTCAAGGAATGCCCCATCATTGATAATCGCATGAAATAAACAACATGCTTGCATTCACTTCAGGGAATGCCCCATCATTGATAATCGCATGGAATAAACATCATGCTTTGCATTCACTTCAGGGAATGCCTCCCATAAAACTTTTTGGATCAAGACGAATTTTCGTAACTTGAAATTGGGAGAAGTTTATGGTCGAGTTTTTCGACGAAGAAGAAATATTGCTTTCGAGCAAATATAAACTTTATAATAATCTTCTTGTAAATTCAAAATCATCATAATTAATCGCACTTTAAAATAATAATATAAAGAATAAAAATAAAACAAAAAATTACCGATATTGATTTTCCACTCAAAGACAATGGAGGCGCAACAAATAACAAAGATAATTTCACATAATCTCTTTAAGTCATGTCTCTTTCCAAGCCATTTAAAGACACATGCAACTCAAATTACGGTTAGAAACAATCAATAGAATAAAATAAATAATAAACTATTTTAGAATAAAATAGGATTAAAAAATATGCAATAACTAAAGTAAATATACTAGAAACTATAGATAATCTGATATGAAATTTTAATTCTCTTTAAAACATGCGTACATGTGATTAAGAAATCATGCATTAGGTTTTTTTTCAATATAAAAGAGATAGAGGAATATATATATACCTTTCGACCCCTGTACACATAAATTTCACGGCAATTATGATAAAATATAAATGAATAAATTTCATGGTAATATTTAATATTTACCTATTCGTAAAGTACAACCGATTTCTTATGCGCATCATATCAGTACAACATTATGGTTCCCAAGTTTAATGGCGACCATATTAAGGAATCCGAAAAAGTATACATGATGAAAAGAACCACCAACAAGAACCACAATAATTGAGCGAGTCGTGCTACCATGCCTTTCAAAAATTAAAACTAAGTTAAAATATAAAAAGAAAGACAATCGGTAACTAAAAAAATAAGGAGAAAAAAAACTTATCTTTGGTTCATTTTATAATCAAATTCTTCTCGGTAACTTCTTTTGAATTCGAACGATGAAGACCTCAGTTGATTAGAGTCTCGTGCTGATAACGTGTTGTGAATAAAATAAAGAAGAACAAGAATAAGAACAAGAAGAACAAAGAGATGAGAGAAAGAGGGAGATTTGTATTATTCTCAAAAATAGACTTGTATACAATGCCTTCAATGAATCATCTATTTATAGGCATAAGAAGTACATAATACATTAAACTCTAATTCATAGAGATAATATTCCTAATAATAAATAAATCAAACTCCTTTGATAAAATTCTAATCATGATAGACATCCACATAGATAAATATTCATAACATTAATATAAATTTTAGAACGGAAATTTTGATTTATTTGATAAATATTCAAATTAATAGTAATTAAATTTGTGATTAGTCAAAATATTAAAAAAGACACAAACCACACTGTTTTTCTTAACAATTTGTCTCTAACAAAACAATGATTATAAGCAAGGAGGGAGGGAATTATATAGGGGTGGGGCCCAAGAATTTTTTTCACTTTGTCTTCTATATAATTTTAAAAAAAATTATTTATTTATAAATTTATTTTTTACCGTCAATTTTTTATATTTTTCCACCCTAAATTTTGGCTCTGTCTTTAATTATAAGCGACTACAATTGAAGGTTTGGTTTAACATACGTTAACTTGAGATAATCATACATACAATTATTTTATTTGCATTAAAAAGCCATTGAGCACTAGGCTTATAACCCTACTTTTGTTCAACGTGGCATGTGATTATTTGGGGGTAACAAGGTAATATTAATAATAATAATAATAATCTTGTAGTTCAATTGAGTCCTCCATTCTTCCTTTAAATTCACGTTGCTTTGGAAACTAAAGCTAAAACAAAAGCTTACTATAATCTCCTCAAAGGGTAGAAAAAGGGCCTCTCATAGGCCTCCACGTGTATGTCACTCAATGATTATAATTCCATGGATCATCAAACTTCGTTTTTTTAATTCGTATCAAAGCACAGACCAAAGATTATTGTAAAACGCGTATTGCTGATGTAATCAATTAGTGACATTTGGAACTCAATGTTAATTATCATCGATTTAACTAATTAAATTTAGGCATAATGCTAATTTTAAACCTTAACGTTTATAAATTTTATCATTTTGGCCCTCACTTTTTTGGGATAAATTTAATCCTCAACTTATATATTTTTATCAAAATTTTCATTTATTAACTAACATAATGATTGGACCTTTAAAATTTTAACAATGGTGACATAGCATATACATGTGACAACACATTTTAAATGACATGATATCTAACCTATAACAACTTACATGTGGAATATAATTTCATTCTAATATAAAAAATAAAACAATTAAAATTCAAATAAAATATTAAAAAATAATTTCAAAACTAAAAGCTCGCTTGAAAAATTCTCAACCTCGAGAATCAAAATCCTACCTAAAGAAGCTATCAAATGATTCATTATTTTCAAAGTTTGAGATTTCTTTTAAAAACTCTTTTGAATGTTGAAAGAATATCGAGTCTACGTTGTTCAAAAGAAAAATAACTTTAAAAATCTTTAGCCATTGTAAGTTTTCATATTTAGATTTTCGAAACTTTGAACAGATTTATTAGTGTGTATTTTGTTTTCTATTTTTTTGGGCATTCTTTTAGATTCAATCAAAACTCGAACCCTCTAAATTACTAGTTTTTGAAATTCAAGTTTAAATATTAAATTATAAATCAAAACCCTAAATCATTTACTTTAGATTAAACACCAAAATACTTAAAATTTAAATCTTAAATTAAAGTAAAAAAAAATCAGTTGATTAGTATCAAAATTCCTTACCTTTTGATTCACCAATAAGCAATTTCTACGAACCTCAATAATCTTGTCAAAATTTTACTGCCTTCCTTTCTCTATCGTTGATTTAAAGCGATTTAGATTTTAAAGAACAAAAATTGATTCAAAGTGAATTTAATGATAAATTTATATTTGTTTCTTGGCAAATAATCTTGGAGTTTAAAAAGAATTGAACTTTGCAAATTTTTAGACTGTATTCGTACTTTTTTAAGTAGGATTTTGATTCTATCACAGTTGGGGTTGATAATTTTTCACACCTTCGATTCTAGTTTGGAATTAATTCATTTTTCATATTCTATTTGAATTTGAGTTGTTTTGTATTTTTATATTAGAATAAAATTATATTCCACGTGTAAGTATATGATAGGTTAGATGTCATGTCAATTAAAATATATTGTCACATGTATATTTTATGTCATCCTTGTTGAATTTTTAACGGTCTAGTCATCATACTAGTTAAAAAAAATAAGAAATTTGACAAAAATATATAGACAGAGGGCTAAATTTACACCAGCAAGGATGAGGGCCAAAATAAATAAATATATATATATATAAGTTCAGGGTTAAAATTAGCCTTATGCCTTAAATTTATTTAGGGTAAACTATATCATTGACCACCGAACTAATTAGGGATTCTTATTTTAACCACCGAACTAACAAACTCGTCAATCAGACCACCGAACTTATTAAATCAACTTATTTTGGCCACCGCCGTTAAAATATTAACAGAGGACTGACAAAGTGATGATGTGGCAGTTAACAAACTTTTATAAAATTACACATTTAATCCTTGCAATTTACACATTTTTTTCAATTTAGTCTTAATTTTAAATTAATAAAATAAATTAATTATTTAATTAAGTGATGACACGTGTCAACACCTTATTGGAGGAATTTAATTATTTATATTTAATTTTATAAATTTATTTTCCTCCTCCAATCAAGTGGTGACACGTGTCACCACTTGGTTGAATGAAAATTAAGCAAATATTGAAGAGTGGGATTGGGGTGGATCAAACTTGCATAATGTGGGTTCCAAACCCTCACCTTAACCACCACACCAAGCCTCTCTTAATAACATGAGTTGTGCTATTTAATATATATGTTATAATGCAGTAAATGTTAAGGGAAAAAAGTAAAAATGATTGAAAGGGGATTCGAACCTAGACCAGGGATGTGTATAATCACACAAACATTCAATTTAAAATATTCGAATATTTTTTATATTTAAATTAATTCGAATACTTGATTTAAATATTTTAAATCAAATATTTTAAAAATATTTTTTTTCTTTTTCATACTTTAAATACTCGTTTTAATTTAAATATTTAAATATTCGAATATTTTTTCTTTATATACTTGATTTAATATATTTGATATATATTTTATCTATACTTTAAATACGTTATAATGCATTAAGTCGAATATTTTAAAAATGTTTTTTTCTTTTTCATACTTTAAATATTTGATTTAATTTAAATACTTTAAAATATTCGATTTAATGCATTATAACATATTTAAAGTATAGATAAAATATATATCAAATATATTAAATCAAGTATATAAAGAAAAAAATATCCGAATATTTAATTATTTAAATTAAAACGAGTATTTAAAGTATGAAAAAGAAAAAAATATTTTTAAAATATTTAAATTAAGTATTCGAAATAATTTAAATATAAAAAAATATTCGAATGTTTGTGTGATTATACACATGCCAAGTGGTCTAGGTTCGAATCCCTTTTTAATATTTTTACTTTTTTCCCTTAACATTTACTGTATTATAACATATATATTAAATAGCACAACTCATATTATTAAAAGAGGCTTGGTGTAGTGGTAAAGGTGAGAGTTTGGAACCCACATGATGCAACTTGCAAGTTTGATCCACCCCAATCCCACTCTTCAATATTTGCTTAATTTTCATTCAACCAAGTGGTGACACGTGTCACCACTTGATTGGAGGAGGAAAATAAATTTATAAAATCAAATATAAATAATTAAATTCCTCCAATAAGGGGTTGACACGTGTCATCACTTAATTGAATAATTAATTTATTTTATTAATTTAAAATTAAGACTAAATTGAAAAAACGTATAAATTGCAAGGATTAAATGTGTAATTTTATAAAAGTTTATTAACTTCTACGTCATCACTCCGTCAGTCCTCTATTAATTTTTTAACGGTGGTGGCCCAAATAGGTTAATTTAATAAGTTCGGTGGTCTGGTTGACGAGTTCGTTAGTTCGGTGGTCAAAATAGGAATCTCCAATTAGTTCGGTGGTCTGGTTGACGAGTTCGTTAGTTCGGTGGTCAAAATAGGAATCCCCAATTAGTTCGGTGGTCAAAATAGGAATCCTCAATTAGTTCGGTAGTCAATGGTATAGTTTACCCATTTATTTATTTTTATAATTACTAGTATCCAATCTATTAGTTGACTAATTCAAATGAAGTACTTCGGAGGTCTATTATTGATTATGGGGATGGTTCTCCCAATTCAATTTATTTCATTGACGATGTCATGACTCGAATCTCTAACACTACTTAAAGGATCCAGTGTCGCATCTCACTAGATCAATTAATTACTTAAAATAATTTTTAAGGCATAATGATACTTTTTAGCTCTTAATGTTTACAATTTGTGTCATTTTGACCATCGTTATTTTTTCAGGATAAATTTAACCCTCAACTTTTATTTTTTTTGTCAAATTACTAATTTTTTAACTAGCATACAAATTAAATCATTAAAAATTTAAACAATAATGACGTGACACATACATATGACTACATTTTAAATGACATGACATCTAACCTATTAAATGTTTACATGCGAAATATAATTTTGTATATAAATATAAAAATAATTAATTTTTTTGAATGGCCTAAAGGTGATTACGAAGTAATATATGTTCATACATATTTTTAATCATTTGACAATGCACACACATCTGTAGACAAAACGATTTAAACTCGGGTCTCCTAAGAAGAACATCATCCGCTTTTTCACTAAGACCACTTGTATGAATATAATTTTTTATATAAATTATAAAAACAATATAATTTGTTTATATAAATATAAAAAACAAATAAAGCTTAATGCTTAAATATTGAAAAAAAACTCAAAAAAAACCTTAAATATCAAATGAATTTTATGGAACTAAAAATACTCAAAAAAATAAATAAACACCGTTAAATTTACTTAACTTCCACACGATTTTGTTTATTTTTTTTGTAAAAATATTGTTTTATTTAAATTATTATAACTTAACTGAAAAAAAAATATATAAAAAAAATTAAATGTACCAAAGAAACAAATTAGCACAAAGCTAACAGAAATAAAAAGAGCAAACAAGCCACACCATCTACTTTTCCCGTAACAGCTTAAACACCGAGACATATGACGTAAGAAAGGATCTAGACTATCAAATATGGCAGACTTAGCCAAAGCATCCACCACTTTCATTACCGTCGCGATGAACATGTTGAACTTGGACTGTAATGAAAGTGGACATCCCAACTACACTTTCATTAAACCTTCCAAAAGATTTAAAAAATTTAGTTAGACCCTCACTTGAAAAAATAAATTTATCATTACAAAATTTTAAAATTTTAATTCGAACTACTTTAAACTATAAAATCAAGATCCGCGGGTGTTTAGAAGCAATCATGCATTTTAATTAACAATACTTAAGAATTAAGGGCATTATTTGAAGAGGAGGGGGGAAGCTAATTGCTCCACCGACGGTTTATTGTGAGAGTCACAGTACCTACTACCTACCAATCTAACACGAAAGCGACTTGCTTGGGTACCACACACTATTAATAAATGCTTACTTTTATTAATAAAAATAAATTAAATCTATTTTTTTCTTTTATTATTGAAAAGAAGAGCAATAAATGAAATCTTAACAGCCAAGAATTTATTTCTCTGAGGTTACTTTAATTTAGCCACAGGGGGTATTATTTCCGTCGGTTGCAGGGATTATTTTCCGTTTTCATCTGAGATGAGATCAATTACTTCAATGCATGCGTTGGACTCATCAGATTACCACGTACCTTTGATCACGACCACCATAAAAAAATAATTATAATATTATATGATATATCAATTATCAGATACTAAAATCTTAAAATATATAATGTTAATTTTTTTAAATATTTTTGTTGACAAATCTAATTGTTAATAAAACATTATTATTTTAACAATCATACGTTTCATTTAATGGTAAAATTGAGGTCTAAATTTTTGTTCGAAATTATATCAAAATTTGAAAATTTAAAGGAAAGATTAGGGTAAAAATTATACATCTCTTTTGGGCGTCTTTTTCTATACTACATCACTAAAAAAATTAAATTATAAGTCATAACCCTAAAAATACACTATATACCTAATTTTATGTATTCTAACTTTGAATCTTAACCCTAAACCTAATTTTTAGTGTGAAGATATTGAAATGGGTACCAAAAAAGGATATATAATTTTAATTCGCAAGATTAGATCATCAAAATAAAATATATGTAATTTAACATTTTTAGAGAGTGCGACTGTCATGTAACATCACGTCGGTTCATCCCTGCATACTGATATGATTATACTTGAAACTTTTGAAAAAGAAAGAGAAACGTTTTCTCTTGATGCAGACATAAAGAAAATAATAAATGAAGCAGAAAGATATATGCAGTTGGAGGTGTGTCACTCGAATAGTATATGCATATATTTATAGAATTAAAGAAGCATCGACCCCAGTTTATTGAAGTGAGGAGTTTGAAATTTCCGTTTCAGACATTAAAACCTAAAGTGAAATAAGTTAGAAGTAGCTCAGGATTCGATATTTGGACCAAAAAATTCAGATCGGGGGCATGTTCTTTATTGTCGTGGTCCAGAATATTACATTTCCATACATTATATCGTTGTTGGTCCATTTTCTTAAGCTTTTAGATTTCTCTTATTTTTGGTTTTGCTTTGGCATTAATCAAAACAATGTTTAAGACTATACACAACAATGGGAATTTTATGTATTTTGGAGTAAAAATTAAATATATTTCCCATAACTTACAAAACATTACAATAATGTTCTAAACTTATTGAAGTTTTGTTTCTGGCACGGGCATCGACACCAATGAGGACCAGTGCTGGGACCGTTTATGTTCCAAATTTATTTAGAAAATAATAGGTCTCGTTACTTTTAAATAATTCTATTGATTTGATTGGTATGCTAGAATATAATTCCATTGATTTGATTGGCACATTAGATTTTTTAGTATAATATAAAATCATATATTCGATATATATATATATATGCAAATATGTAATAAATTAAATATGATAGGATATATCTTAGCTAGAGTTCGTAAGTTGTAACTTTGAAGATCAAGGTCATATAATATTTGACGCTATAAAAATTAATAATAAAACAATAGTATGAAAAATATAGAGTATCAAAATTAATATATTAAAAAGTTTATATAAACATATATTGTGATATAAAATACCAGAAAATAAAGTTATTGTTTGAATCCATTTGCTACCATTAATAAATATATTTTAAAACATTATATTTTTAATTAATATTTTGTACTATATGCACAATTCATAAGATTGAAAATCTAGTCTATCAAGACTCGGGAAAAATTGCAATACATGGTTTTATAATAATAATAATAATAACCAATATCATATTGTCAACTTAACATTTTAAGTTTTATAGATCATTCACCAATATAATTGTATTTTCTTAATCATGTCTACAAAAAAAATTGCATGATTGAATTAAAAAAATATTCTCAATAAAAATTTTTTTTCCTAAAAATTTAAATTCAAACAATTTTGTTTACGACTGCACGATGTGTTGCAGTTTATTAAGTGTGATAATTATATAACAATAATATAAAAATAACACAAATAATATATATTAATATTTATATAAAATAAATTAATAACATCTCAAACTTTTTAAAAACATATAGAACTTCAATTAAATTACAACACAAACATGCAAAAAGATTTTCAAACCCGTCTTTAATTTCTTTTTTCATAAAAGATATATGCATATAATTAGAGGATGGCTTGTCACACACGTGACAGTCAATCACAACTCGAAGTAATTTATACGTAAGATGTGACCTATGTTGAAAAGTATATTAATTTTATTTATTTTTAACACTTTTATGTGTACTTTAATAAAATTTAAAATTATCTATTAATGATATATCATAAATATAAAAAATTATTCTAGCTTTTGGTACGTTTTACACTGTCATTTGGCAAGTTTTTCTCTTCTTCTTTTTTATTAATTTTTTATAAGGATTGTATCTGACGACGCCACGACTGATCAAGATGACGCTCTTTTTATTATGCTGCTGATCTTTCTGTCTTGGACCTTCGAACTGGATTTAGATACACGATTACATTTACCGTTTCTTATTCGCAATTGAGTTGTGGTAATGACCTTGTTGTCAACATACCTCATTGTAATATGCATTTTTATGTTGTTTGTTGATGGTTTTACGTTCATCGTCGATCATTGGTGATGTTTGTATCCATATTTTGTTTCGAGTCTTTGGATTAGGCTTTTACATTTTCCTTATATGACCCTCTTTGATCTCGAGACGCTAGTTTTGTTTACTAAAATTATGTATGAATTATGTGTCTTGTTTACCAAGTTGTGAACTTTTATTGTAATTTTATATATATCCACGTTTAATAAAATCAATGGATTTCAATTCAAAAAAATAAATATAATTTTTGAACAACCTAATATATTTAATTAAAATACATAAAACTATACATATCAAATAAAAATTAATTATAATTGCAATAGTCATTTATTATTAAACCCTTGATTAAGTTCCGGATACCAATTTATTGTTGTGAATAAAATAACGAAGAACAACGAACAAGAATAAAAGATCAAAGAGATGAGAGAGAAAGAGAGAGATTTGTATTATTCTCAAATATAGAATTGTATACAATGACTTCAATGAACCATCTATTTATAGGCATAAGAAGTACATAATACATTAAACTCTAATTCATAGAGATAATATTCCTAATAATAAATAAATCACTCCTTCGATAAAGTTCTAATCATGATAGACATCCACATAGATAAATATTCACAACAGTAATGATATTTTTATTTTTTTTTCTTCCAATTTTTATATAAATTTTAAATAACACAATTAAAATCCACTAACTTAAAAACCAAACACGAAATTAATATATTTATATATACGATCCATTTTATTTATCTCGTTTTAACTAGATAACATGGTTAGATTATCAGTATCTCAACAAATGGATGAGAATCAATTGTTTAAGGTTTAAATCTAATACTAAATTTAAATTAAAGACTTAAAGATGAGAGTAATTATTCTATAGACATGAGTAGAAAAAGAGTTTTCACAAACAAATTTTAGGGGTTTAAAGTTTAATTTTGAATTTAAAATCTCGATGTTTAAGTTTACGAGTGTAAAATTTTAAAGTTTATAATATAATTCAGGATTAAAATAAATTTATAATTTTATTATCACAACCAATAAGCTCTAAACTTTAAATTTTAACAATAAACCCTAAATCATACATACATACCTTAAACTCTTAAGATTAAATTTATAAACCCTAAAATTAATCCCACATAATATTTTATCTAAAATTAACATTAATCCGTAAAATACACCAACAATCAATTGAGTTAGATATTATAATAAGCTTATATAGTACCAGTTTGGAATAGTAAAATTTTATTGGGATTTTTAATTATTCGTGCAATTTCAGAATAAAAACCCTAATACTGTACGAAACAACTAAGTATTCAGAATAACCCGTACCAAATTTTATGTACTCTCTTCTTTTTAAAATACAAATACACGTACTCTTGAGTCTTAAGTCACAAATGCTGGACTTTGAACCCAAAAAAAGTTCATATATACGTTCTCTAACATTCTTCTCCTCTCTTGTTTTACTTTTACTTTAAAGAGTTGTGTGAAACTGAAAAAAAGCCAAGTAAATACAGAGTTTTAGTTTTATTTTCATATAACAAAAACTTCCCAAAACTAAAAAAATAATTTTTATTATTATTATAAACTTTAATTTATCAAGGAAATCCACAAGCTTTGGTGAGGCTGTGGGGGGAAAGAAATGGCATTTGCTGAATACCCTGAGCCGGCGCCACCACCATCGTTTTCTGGACCCCATCACTTTTATTTTCTTTCTCTCTCTAATTAGATGAGTTGTAATGTATTCTGTTTGTCCAGCTCCTTCTTTGTTACGTTTCCATATTTCAACACTCCCCTTCTCTCTCCCTTTCTGAAATTGCCATTTTAGATTGAGACCGAAGCAGCCAGCCCCGTTACAGAATACACTTAGCTTCTTTCTCAATCCAAACAAAATCCCACTCTTTCTCTCCTTTTGTTCCCTTTCCCTTTTCCCCCTCTTTTTAATCATTTTGTTTATATTTCATCAATCAAAGGCTTCTCTTTTCTCCACTGGAACTGCAGTTTGGGGTTTCGTGTGATGGGAGGTCAAGGGACCAAAGGAAGTTGCTGGTGCTCGTATTATATTTGAATTCATTCATTGAGGAAGAGACCGAGTTTTTCTGAGTTGGGTTTGTTCTTGTCTTTTTGTTTGGGGTACTGAGTTATGGACACTGGAGGTCGACTCATTGCTGGTTCTCATAACAGAAATGAGTTTGTTTTGATAAATGCTGATGAAAACTCAAGAGTAAGACATTCCAAATCTCACTGGAAAAAGCAAAGTTTTTTCCTTTCATTTTTTTGGCCTTATTTGTTAATTTGACGAATCCTATTTGCTTATTTTGCTGCTTTGTGAAATAAGTCCGATCCTCTTTCTTTTCTGTTTGTATTCCCAAAAATATGAAAAGTGGATCTTTTTGGTTTTATTTTTGTATGGGATTCACTAGAAATGCAACAAGTTAGGGTTTTTCAAGGCCAAAATTTACACGATTTAGTACCTTTGTCTTGCTATTTTGAGCGTTAAATCTCTAATATTGTCATTTACTTTTTTGGTTTTTTTTTCCTGGAGGATACAAATGCTGACTTGTTCTAGTGTGACCTGATTAATAAACATTTGCATAAAAATGGTCAATATTTTGTTGATTCAGTTGAAGGATGGGCTTCTTTCTGCTGTTGTTAATTGTATGGTTTCTGGTTTTATTAAGAGTGGGTAAGATTTTTCTTTTGCATTGAAGATTTTGGTGTTCCTTTTGTATAGATTCTGGGAATTTTGGCACCATTTGGAAGAAAAGAATAAGATTCTGTTTCTGGTGTAAATGTGTCAATGCCAAATTCTAGATTCTTCAGAAATATCCAAATCCTATGGAAATTGACCAATGGATGTGTGAATTTATTCAAAATGCTGATTGAGCTTTACATTTTTTGGAGATATTGATACAAATATTTAATGAAGTTGCTTATAACATTTATAATCTTTTATTTTCATGATCCTTATGCATATATGGTTTAAGCTATTGCAAAACATGTTAACTGATTCCTGTCTTCTTATCCTCCATTTATTTTCTCTTGTTCTTTGCTTCACATGAAACACAAACCACTGTCAGAAAGGAGTAAATGAGGAGGGAATCTGGTTTTGTGAAGCTATCAAGATCAAATTAGATAATTAGAAATTAAATTAAGATAGAACTCAAGACAATAAATTTTGTTTTATCTGCAATTCTATTTATTTTGCAAAATAACATAGAAGTTATTACTTTTGATTGGAAGCTGGTCAAGTTTTGATGTAATTAGTTGGTTAGTTTCTAGTTCTTTGAAGCATTTTTTAGATTCAATGAGAACAGTTATCCTTCGAGGCCTTGGAAGAACATTCATCAGTGATCTTAGTTTTGCTTGATTTGTTGTCACATTTCATTGCTAAGTGTTGATGGCATTCTCTTTATGGTTGTGGTTTTTACCAGATAAAGTCCGTGAAAGAATTGAGTGGCCAAACATGTCAGATTTGTGGAGATGAGATTGAGATCACAGTAGATGGGGAGCCGTTTGTTGCCTGCAACGAATGTGCTTTCCCTGTTTGCCGAACCTGTTATGAATATGAGAGAAGAGAGGGAAACGGAGCTTGCCCTCAGTGCAAAACCAGATACAAACGGATTAAAGGTGAGAATTTCATTGCAAGTATTGGTCTACATTGGCAGCCAAAAAGGAGTTATCAGTGTTCCTAACTAAAGATGTAAACTGCAGGCAGTCCTAGAGTTGAAGGTGATGAAGAAGAAGATGACATAGATGATCTGGACAATGAGTTCGACTATGGCACTTTGGATCCTCAACAAGTTACTGAGGCTATGCTTACTGCACGCCTTAACATTGGCCGTGGTTCCCACCTGAACGCTTCTGGAATGCCTACACACTCGGAACTAGATTCTTCTCCTCCTAGCTCTCAAATTCCTCTCTTGACCTACGGTGAGGAGGTTAGTCTCTCTTCTAATCTCTCTATGTATATGAATTTCCATATTCTGGATGCAATTTTTTTACACTGTACTGCACAGGTGATAGTTGCATTATGAGAATGCTTTTATTGTTTTAGGGTTCGGAGATTTCTGCTGATCATCATGCTCTCATTGTACCATCGACTATGGGTCACGGAAATAGAGTTCATCCAATGAGTTATGCTGATCCATCCGTACCCTGTAAGTCATTATCCTTCTGTTTGTCATCAATTTTTATTAAGTTCTCTTTAGTCTTGAACCTTAGCATTTCCATTGCTGCAGTGCAACCTAGACCAATGGTTCCTAAGAAAGATATAGCTGTATATGGTTATGGAAGTGTCTCATGGAAGGATCGGATGGAAGAGTGGAAGAAAAGACAGAATGAAAAACTTCAGGTAGTTAAGCATGAAGGAGGGAGTGATGGTGGAAACTTTGATGGAGACGAGCTGGATGCTGACTTGCCGATGTAAGTGACTGTTTAAAGTTTACAGTTTTAATTTGCTACAACACTAGTATCTATGAACATTGACAGTTTTTGGGCAGACTTTTCTTTTTCCCCTGATATTCTGCGGTCTGGCTTTGTATCCATAATGGCGTTGCTTTGTCATTAACAAATATGGTTTGTCCTTTCAGGATGGATGAAGGCAGGCAACCACTTTCAAGGAAGCTTCCAATTTCTTCAAGCAAGATAAATCCATACAGAATGATTGTCATCCTTCGTCTTGCAATTCTTGGCCTCTTTTTTCACTATAGACTTCTACACCCGGTCAGAGATGCTTATGGCTTGTGGTTGACTTCTGTAATTTGTGAAATATGGTTTGCTGTTTCATGGATTCTGGATCAATTCCCAAAATGGTACCCAATAGTGCGTGAAACATACCTTGATCGTCTATCTTTGAGGTTTGTGGTGTTTTCCGCCCATTGCTTTTTATGTTTGATGTGTTATGATTCTTTGACCTGAATGATGCTACTTTCTTTGCTAATTTAACTGTTGTGCACAGGTATGAGAAAGAAGGAAAACCATCCGAATTAGCTAGTATAGATGTTTTCGTGAGTACAGTGGATCCAATGAAAGAACCTCCACTGATCACGGCGAACACTGTTCTGTCCATCCTCGCCGTTGATTATCCGGTTGATAAAGTTGCATGCTATGTATCAGATGATGGTGCTGCCATGCTCACATTTGAGGCTCTCTCTGAGACATCTGAATTTGCTAGGAAATGGGTTCCTTTCTGTAAAAAATTCAATATTGAGCCCCGTGCGCCAGAGTGGTATTTTTCTCAGAAGATAGACTACCTAAAAGACAAAGTCCATCCAACTTTTGTCAGGGAAAGGCGAGCAATGAAGGTGTGTGACTTGTCATGGATTTTAACATGTATTCTGTCCCATTTCTTTCGTATTTTGAGTTCTAAAAATAATCTGCAGTTTCTAAGTTCCAACCAATCCGAGGTTGTATTTAGCAACTATGGTTTTGCTCTTGATTGCATGTAGTGCTTAATTTATTTTAATATATTATTTGATAATGCAGAGAGAGTATGAAGAATTTAAAGTTAGGATAAATGGATTGGTTTCCACAGCACAGAAGGTTCCGGAGGATGGCTGGACGATGCAGGATGGAACTCCTTGGCCTGGAAACAGTGTTCGCGACCATCCCGGAATGATTCAGGTGAGATGGTGTTGCATCTGATTTGCTGTATGGAACACAACACCATTGATGCTTGCTTGGAAAATTGGGTTTATTTATTTTATTTGATATATGTCGAAGTAGCTCATATCATCTTTGATTCCTTTTATGTGCAGGTTTTCCTAGGTCACAGTGGTGTTTGCGATGTGGAGGGAAATGAGTTACCTCGCCTAGTTTATGTTTCTCGTGAGAAGAGGCCAGGGTTTGAACATCATAAAAAGGCTGGGGCTATGAATGCTTTGGTAAGGCGCAAGGTCTTTGATTTTCATGTTTCATACTCTTTTAGCAGTCAACACTTAACACATGGTTTCAAACTGATGAACTTTCATTTTTGTACTGAAGATGCGAGTCTCAGCCGTTCTCTCGAATGCTCCTTATCTTCTGAATGTTGACTGTGATCACTATATTAACAATAGCAAAGCACTTAGAGAAGCCATGTGTTTCATGATGGATCCAACATCAGGAAAGAAAGTTTGTTATGTACAGTTTCCTCAAAGATTTGATGGAATTGATCGACATGATAGATACTCGAACCGGAATGTTGTGTTCTTTGATGTAAGCCTTTTTCATTTATTCCCCTGCTAATTACCTGCCCCTTATTTCATCTTTCAAAACCTAATCTCATAAATCTAAACCAGATCAACATGAAAGGATTAGATGGCATACAAGGACCGATATATGTTGGAACAGGGTGTGTTTTCAGAAGGCAAGCGCTTTATGGTTTTGATGCACCAGTTACCAAGAAGCCTCCTGGCAAGACCTGCAATTGTTTGCCAAAATGGTGCTGCTTTCTCTGCTGCTGTTCTAGAAAGAACAAGAAAACAAAGCAAAAGAAGACGGCAAAGAAATCTAAGCAAAGGGAAGCTTCAAAGCAGATACACGCTCTTGAAAACATTGAAGGAGCTTCAGGTAAGGGTTTACTTATGAGGGGGCAACTGAGAGTTCTATTAATCTAACTACTTTTCTATTATGTGTTTTTAATATAACATTCTAAACCAGAAATCTTTGTGCCACTGTCAGAGTCAAACTCTCAGAAGTCGTCTGAGACGTCACAAATGAAACTGGAGAAGAAATTTGGTCAGTCTCCTGTTTTCGTGGCTTCCACTCTTTTGGAGAATGGCGGAGTTCCTCGAAATGCAAGCGCTGCATCATTACTGAGTGAAGCAATCCAAGTCATAAGTTGCGGCTATGAAGATAAAACCGAATGGGGGAAGGAAGTAAGTAAAAAGTGAAAAACCTGAGTATATAATATAGTCAAGTTTGTAATGTATTAATATCTCATAATCATAAAAATTCGAACTTGCAAACCAGGTCGGCTGGATATATGGCTCTGTGACAGAGGATATCCTGACTGGATTCAAGATGCACTGTCATGGTTGGCGATCTGTGTACTGCATACCTAAACGACCTGCTTTTAAGGGTTCAGCTCCTATTAACCTCTCAGACCGTCTACACCAAGTTCTCCGATGGGCTCTTGGATCTGTTGAGATTTTCTTGAGCAGACATTGTCCCATTTGGTATGGATATGGGGGTGGGTTGAAATGGTTGGAGCGATTTTCCTACATAAACTCGGTCGTATATCCATGGACCTCCATTCCCTTGCTTGTTTACTGTACCCTTCCAGCTATTTGTCTCCTTACTGGGAAATTTATTGTTCCTGAGGTAAGAACTCACTTTTATCTTGTTATATGCTCCATACTTGATTAAATGTTGCATTTTCATTTTGAGTTGATATTAAAGCATTGATTACTGCTCATTCATCGACCATGTCACAATATCAGGACTTGGATAACTTTGAATTATTTCTTTCCAATCCATTTACTTGCCTTGTCTAACAGTTGAATTCAAACACTTGCAGATTAGCAACTATGCCAGTCTTATATTCATGGCTCTCTTCATATCAATTGCTGCAACTGGTATTCTCGAGATGCAGTGGGGTGGTGTTGGAATCGATGATTGGTGGAGAAATGAGCAATTCTGGGTGATTGGAGGTGTTTCATCACATCTTTTCGCGCTCTTTCAAGGTTTACTAAAGGTTCTGGCCGGTGTGAGCACAAGCTTCACCGTGACCTCTAAAGCAGCTGATGACGGTGAGTTCTCTGAGCTTTACCTCTTCAAGTGGACGTCCTTGCTCATCCCTCCCACCACCTTATTGATCATAAACATAGTTGGCATCGTGGTTGGAATCTCGGATGCGATCAATAACGGTTATGATTCCTGGGGCCCATTGTTTGGGAGACTATTTTTCGCCCTTTGGGTGGTTATCCACCTTTACCCTTTCCTCAAAGGTTTACTCGGGAAACAAGACCGGATGCCAACCATTATTTTGGTGTGGTCGATCCTGCTGGCCTCGATATTGACCCTAATGTGGGTGCGAATAAACCCATTCGTCTCCAAAGATGGGCCCGTACTAGAAATATGCGGGCTGAATTGTGATGACTAGGATAAAAATAAAGAAGAAAAGAAGAGGTTTGGGTGTTTTCTGGTATTGTGGTTATGTTTTCATGGTTGAAGGGTTAAGCTGTTATCATGAGAGCAAAGCAGAAATTTTGCTATTGTGTTAGGCAAATAATAATAATAATAATAATTGTCATAGGTTGGGGCCTGGCCTGGGGTGGGTGTTGTAGATAGTATTAAGACTTAAGAGGGCTGACCACATTACTATTTGTTCTTTTTCTTGGGATTGGGAGGTCTTTACTCTTTATGGTGTATTCATTTATTAAAGATCCCTCCTTCCCCAATGTCTAAAACTTCATTCCCACTTTTCTTTTTTCTTAAATCTTTGTCTCACTTGTTGTAATGTTTGGTTTGGACTTCAGTGTCAGTGTAATGCCTCATAAATTGAAGTTGTGAAACTCTATCCTGTCATTTAGATATCAAATGCTGGATCATAATATGATTTTTAGAATATGGTTTTGAATTAAAATAAAGGTTACATTTACCAAATGATTATATTTAATTCATCTATAAATATTTAATATTGATGTATTCCTAAGAATGTTAGAACATTCAACCTTATGGTGCTTGATCAATACACACATCACATTTACATTGGGAATGACAAATATTACAAGCTAAGGTGTTTTTCTTGCTTGATGATGCGAGCATCAATGGAAAATAGTCAAACCAACTATAATGTTCAAAAAGAAAAAAAAAAAACATGACATTGTTATTTGTTAATTCGATTAAAAGATTAATATATTAATGTAAATATACAGTTAGCATTTGAATTTGATTTAAAAATTTAATCAACATTTTTATATAGGTAGTTGAATTTGATTTCTTGGTTCAATTAGGTGTATGAATTTGATTTCTTGATTTTATTTGGATTGGATTGTTTTGAATTTTGGTTTTCTTGATTTTATTTGGATTAATTGGACCGAAAAAATAACAAGTATCATATTTAATTAAAAAAAGTCATATTTTGGTATCAATTTGAATTAAAAAAAAGTCAAATTTAACATGCAGTGAGACAAAAAAAAGTACCAAATTGAACTTTGAATCTAAACTTAGATACCAAAATAGATATTTACCCGTATTATTATGATCTTCGTTGCCGACTTCATAGCAATAAAGCGAATAGAAATCTCTATAATTTTTGGTGCCTATTACTAAGTTCCACATTACAAAATTAAGTTTAGGGCTTATGGCTAAGGTTTAAAGTTAAAGCTTAGGGTTTATGAAATTACAAGTATTATATATTTTTAGGTTTAAAATTCATGAATTAAAATTAAAATTAATGTCTATAATTTAATTTTTTAGTATTATAACCTAAAAAACGCACGAATTAGAAGATTTTTTCCCCAATAACGCGACATATCTTCTTTTTTTTTTTAGACGTCACACAACACGACCCCTCAAAACACGCTCTACGCCTAGAATAAAAATCTTCTATTTCTTTTTAGTGTCGCTACTTAAGTTACAACACTAAAAAATATTACAAAATTAAATTTCAAGCTCTAACCTTAAATTTTAAATCTTAAACCCTACATCATATACCTTAAAAATACATCATACCCTAAAATTTCTAAACCCTAAACGTGAGACATAAATAAGAACACGAAAATTTCTATCCGGCCAACAGCCTATCCCCGACCCCAAAAAAAAAAACTTGCAAAAATTAACCAAATCAACACAGAGGAAATCGAGCTCTGATTTTGCAAAGTGATGTCGGAGTCGGACATGGCAGCAGCGGCTCAACAGCTGATGCAGCTCAGCGATGAAGATAACAAAAACAGCAGCAATGAGGCCATCAGCATTAAAGCCAATATCAACAGCAGGAGATGTTCTGAGATAACTTGTGCAATCATCCAAGAGAAGAGGAGATCATTTCCAGACCAGCATTTAAGAAGCGGAGGTATCGGTTCCTTACAAGGAGACAAAGCCTTTGAAGCTTACATACGGCAGGAATTCATGCTGAAGCATATTTGATTGCAGAGAAAAGAAAAGGGTGATTTTTTAGATGATTGAGTTGAAACTTGAAAGTTGAGCACAGTTTGGGATAATCATCATTTCTTGGCAACCAAAGTTAAATGAAGATGAAGAATCTAATAAGTTACATGTGTGTATATGATAGGTTAATTTGGAGGTGGAAATTCACACGTGGATGAGAAAAGAAAATAAAAATGCTATTTGAGTTTTATTTTTTTAAAATGTTTTTATTTAATTATTATAAGTATTTATATTCTAAGATAATTATTTGAATCTCACAAACATTTAAATTGTTTTGTTTAAATATTACATAAATATACGAAAAAGAAAGTAATACATATTATATAATTATAATTTTAAGTAAACATAGTATAGTAATTTCTCAATTCATGTCTAATTAATATGTAACAATAAACTCAATCAAATCTTTGAATGATTAGTATAGATATTACATGCGCATAAGTTTCAAGTTTGAAATTTCTTTTTGAGATAGTACTTTTGAGTTCACTTCTGTTCATGAGATCATTATTGGATAAGAAAATTAAAATATATGTTAAATATAAATATTGTAAAAAAAGTAAAATTTCCAAATGACGAAATCTCAGAAAATTTGATCGGGCAACTAAGTACGAAAATTCGTGTAAATTTTGTTACAATTATATCAGAACGTATTTTAATTATTTTTTATATTTGCGGTTGAAAAAACATTTTCTTGTATAGGAAACATACGCATTATATACTTACTACACAATAGTCCTAAATTTGTCCTTAAAAAGTTGCACATCATGATCATATTTCATAAGGAAAGTGGATTTGATTACCCAATCTTTTTACTTTTAACTGCCAAAAGGTTAATTTACAGTTTGATAGTGGGATATTATCTGGGATTATCATGCAAAATGCAATTAAGAACAAAAGAATGTACTGCTCTATTATTCCTAAAACGTAAAAACTGTACAACATTTTCTAGGTTGTGTAAAAACCGTGAATACTTTTGTCAGAATTCACAGCCAAAACATTCCCTAAACCACAATTAGGAATGACAAAACAGCAAGCCACCAATGGCAGGCTGCTATACTTCTTAACTTGCTTCGAAACCAAACATAATAATACCTTAAACATCATCAACTTCAAGAACAAACAAGCAGAGCAGGCATCCACAATTCAAACACCACACCAACTACAATGTCGTTAAGCGGCGTTTGCTTGGATTGGTAAGTCTGACCTGGAATACCTGCCACGACCGCGGCCCCTTCTTCCCCGGCCATGACCACGTCCTGCAAGAATGATGATAAGCAAATCATATAGTGCCAATGATGTTGTTAGAAGGTACAACAAACCAATACCATCAGAATCTAATATGAAGTCGTCCGATAAAACAGATGGAAAAGGATGACATTCCATATCATAATATAGGTGTCCTCTCTTGGCATACGTTTATGACATCCAAATTCTTCCTTTTGAGAACTGCGCCTTCTTCGTCATACAAATTACATCATTCAAATGAAATTTTTGGAAAACATAGTTTAAGGCAAAGATGGAAGATAGTTCACTCCAACAGAAAGAACAAAGTCGTTGAAATTTCCAACTTTTTCATTTTTAAAAAAATGGCATAAACTGCAAGTTGACAATGAATTTGGAATGCTGAGCAGGCATGTTACCCAGAAGGTAGGTACTTAACCTTGTTATTACATTGCACAAAGATGAATTTTAACATTAAAATCATGGGTGCCGCTTCCAAGATATGAAAGTGGGCATTCATTTCTCTTATTCAACAAGCTAGCAGCAAACAAGTACAACATACTTCGAACTCTGTTCCAAATCAAAAACTTACCACGACCTTGGGCCAGGGGTGCATCGGACTCACCATAGTCATAGTACCCCCCACCACCATAGCCTTGCCCTCGACCCCGGAAAGAGTTACCTCTTCCACGTCCACGGCCTCGGCCACCAATACCACGCCCACCATCCCAGCCATCACCATTGTATCCCCCTACTGCACCATAGTTTCCTGCACCATGGTTATATAAACAGTACACAACATCAAAGAAAAGAGAAAAAATAGAAAGTAATGGATGCAAAGACATCCAAAGATCAATGCAACAATAGTACTAAAATAAGACGGTATATAATGGCTGAAGAAAAACGATCGATTTTCACCGTGCACAAAAAAGGAGTCATAGGATGCAACAAGAGCAAACATTGCTTTGAGATAATTATTCTAATTCTAAATTCAAGCAGCAAAGGGTAATGAAAAGTTGGCATACTCAAACTGAAAACCGTATATGTTATAGTAAGCATACCTCTACCCCTAGATCTTCCTCGACCACCTCGTCCCCTTCCTCTCGTCCCTGGTGGCGCCTCGGCAGCTAGATGATATCAAAATATTAGATATTACAAATCCATTCTCTCATTTATTTCCCCTTCGATGTGTACTTGTTTACTAAACAAGATTGCTTACCTCCATCATCTTCAAATTCATTTAGTGGTTTCACTTGATCAGCGGAAAGAGGAGGCTGATATCTGCATTTTAAGAGTAATTAGATATGACCTAAGAAGCACAGTTCAAAACTGAAGAATGGGAAAACTCAAATGTACTCAATATTTCTCAATGAAAGATTGAGTATGGTATTCAGCAATCCATATTACATGAGGGAAAGAAAAGAACTATACAGAGACAATTCTTCAGATGAAACAAAAACAAGGGACAATACATAAATGCATCATAGAATGTATAAATCCAAAAACGGAAATAAGACTACCGCCTTTGAAACAATTAAAAATAAGTGGAAGCTAACACTAACTGTTTAAATGTAAATGAAAAATTGGATCTCAGTTATTTACCCTATCGAGGACACATCCAGCTCCTTCTTTGATAATGTAATAGTGATCATTGACACGTGACGAGTAGTCTCCAGACTGTATTAAAACAGAAAACCGATCAACATAATTCCTATGCTCAAAACACATGGCAAATGCAAAGGACTTAATAAGCATAAATGAGTCACTATTCCATACGGAAGGAGGCCTTCTTCTAGTGGTTCCCACATGTCGGTTATATCAGTTGATCCAATGGAAGTATTCTGATGAAGATCAGGAATTCTCCTCTGAAAACAGAAACCTTGATATAAATGAAGAAAATGACATATGTATATATACATGTACTCCCTCCGTCCCATAAAATATGTCCCTTATTGACTTTTTGAAAGTCAAATATTTTAAACTTTGACTATTATTATATTGAATATTTTAAATAATTAATTTTTATAAAATATATATTTGAAAACTACTCGATTAGAGGTTTTTAAAATATATTTTTTCATATTTTTATCAATGATACATTTTAAATAATTATGAGTCGAAGTTGGAAAAAATTGACCCAAAAAAAGTCAATAAGAGACAAAAATTGTTTGACGGATGGAGTAATTGAGAAGAAAAACAAAGAGAGACATGTTCAAGGTACCTTGATTAGCTCTGCAATCATCACAGTCTTATTAATGGCCCTGCCCATTGCTTTAAGAATAATCTCACTGGAACCTTTCTCCTACATAAAATGTAGAGGGGAGAAAAGTCAAATAAAAAAGCAATTCAATTTTATATGAAGGGATTTTAATACCAAGATTTTTCCCCCCTCCAGGAGAAAATTTTCAAATTCTCAAATTGCAATAATCCAATTAAATCTTTGGTCAGTGATATAATTTCCGTAACGGCATACGAAGAGTGCATTTTTATGGAAACGTTCCCCCCTTCTACCTTTGTTTTCCATAAACCGAAGTACTACCATACAAATATACTTATGAAGCACTTACTAAACACCAAATATCACAATTGTCACTATGAAGCATGAAGTTAAACCTCCATAGATATCATCTACTTCTTAAAGTACCTATGTCGAAAGGCATGTATGTTTCGACATGCCTATGGGGTATGAATCTCCAAATTAATGGAGAACATAGCTGCTCATTCTATAGGAAGTGAAGCATTTCATCCCAACAATTGTATTACAAAAAGACAATATATTTATAGATGAATAAAGCAAAACATTAAGTTAAAAGAAGGAAGAAAAAGGGAGTTACTTGGAGAAGAGTGGTGGCATAGGTAATAAAATTCCTCATTCTGCCTTGTGTTGTTATCCTAATTTCATTTTCGTTTATGGGAATCTCTGCTTTTGGCTTCTCCACCCTCTGATACCGATCCATCTCACTTTTACAACTTCCCTTTTTCCACTATCAAAACTAAAGCAAAAACACAATCAAAAATACAAAAAAACAAACAAAAAGAAATTCTGGGTTTTGTTGGATTTACCTTAACTATCAGCAAATAAACTAAGAGCGTGGAACTGGAACCAAACACCCTTTTTTCCTTCTTTTTTTGGTCTCTGTATCTGAAGTTTTCAAAGTTTATGGGCTCAGGCGATAAGGTCGGGTAGCTAGAAACGGTTTTTAATTATTAATTTATTTGAACGGGGATTTTGTTTTTGTATGAAATATGAGAACCGAGAAGTAAAAGTATTGTGACGTCTTTAACGAAATTCAGTTCTACTTTGGTTCCAGAGTCGAGAGAGAGAGTAGGGCTTTCTTCACTCTACTCCCGGTCTTTTCGCCGATTGGACCGCTCTTTCTCATCGGCCCAAGCCTTGATCGCTCCCTTGCCTCGGCCCAGCCCAGGCTACCTCCTTGTTCTTTTGTATTACAAATTATGATTTTTCTATATCATATATATGTAAACATAACATTATCTCGATAACAATAATAAAAGTTTCATGAAAAACATTAATAATGTTAATATTAAAGTTTAATGACACAGTAGGAGCAAAATTCACTTTCTCCCTCCCTTAAGTAGAAACTGTTAAAAAAATATTAAAGTTTTTAAATATCAAAAGTTTAATGACAATATTAATGATTTATAAAAAAATAAATCAAACTGAAATTACATGTATACAATTGTACAAAAATTAAAGTCTGCATATTCACTTGTTCCATATTACCCTTTGATTTAAAATTTATTGACATCTGCATGTTTACTTGTTCCATGTTATGTTTAATCTAATCCCTATATTCTTATTATGTTGCCTCACAAATTGAATTTTCCTAAAATATTCACAATCCAATTTCAACTCTGATATCTAAATCCAAGGAGCCTTTAAATATAGTATTAAGAAAGGTAAATAAAATTGAACATATTTGTATCAGACTAACATAGGAATAGGGTATTTAAAAATATACATTCTGTGGAATGAGTGATGTCTTTTGACAATTGACAAAGATGATGGTATAGAACATAGACGCAGTAAGTGTAACCTACTTTTATGTAATTACCAGAAAGTGCAGGTATAAAAGTAACCATACTTATCCTAGGACTTTATAACCAAAGAATATTATCACATTTCCAACTTGAGTGGATGAAAGTACATTATAGAGCTTATCTGACATTCCTCTTCTCTTCTCTCTATGTATACTTTTACATCATTCTGTTTAATGGGATTCTTTCCTTCTGCCGTGCAAACCTTTCTTGCGGGGATATCACTTGCGGCATCGTCATACCTCCGGAGACAATGATCTCTGCATTACCAAAAGACAAGAACAATGAAAACACAATCAACGGATTGGTTGTCCACGATTCATTCTTGCACATGAAATCATAAAGGTTAGAAAGTATTCAAGCACACAGGAACCGGTATTGGCATCAACTGTAAACCAGCAAAGAATCTTTTAATAAATTTACACAACCACAAACCCATAGCAGGTATATTTGGCTCTACTGCAAATTACTCAAACAGTTTGACTGATTTCCATTTTGGCTGATGCCTAAATCAAACAAGGACAAACATACACAATTTGTTTTTAATTATAACTTGTATTTGAAGTTTGTTGGTTCAAGAGAATTTTAACTACAAATTTATCTCCTACTTGGTTTCTCTTCCTTTTCTTTTCCCAATCAGGGATTTTTTTTACCATGAATTCATAACCTCAACAATACAAAGTTTTACTTAAATTCCCGATACATGCATTCTTTACTAAATATAGAGAATGAGAAGTTGAGAACTTGCTGCGGAAAATGGAGAAAATACCTATCCCTTCTCGGATCGAAAGATTGGGCCTTATGATGTCTTTGGAGTTCACCAGGAAGATATCACCGATGTATAGATGGTTTGTTGGGACAAAAACACTGCATAGCTCTTCATCTTCATTTTCTCTCTACATGCAGAATCAACAAGCAAAGCTACTGAGGGAACTGATATGGCATTCATGGAACAGCAGTATATGTTGGCAAAAGAACAGATAAAATATTAAAATAGCACCTGAAGGGTGACAGTTGATGTAATAAAGCCAAATGCATATTCACCAACACGTGGATGACGAATGATAGCAACCTCCTTAAATGCTGTTGTATTTTGATCTACAAGGACAAAGATAACATCTTTGCATTAATGAAGCAAATCAAATAGTTACTGTGCTTTCATGCCAATCAAGCAGTATATCCTGGCTGATGAAAACATGTGAAATTACATTTGAACTAAATTTATATGGAAAACAGCAAAGTAGTTAATTAAGTATAACCTGGGGATATTGCAGCACTAATTTGTTTTGAGGCAGAGTATAAATGCCTAACAAAGGGCATTCGCTTTATAACCCATTCTCCCACAGAGATAACGGCAGCTCCCAGCCATGATGAAACAAAAACACCGACAAAGAAGACAAAGAGCAGAGATGTGATAAATCCCAGTCCTGCAGAAAGTAATCACAGCTCAGACAATCATTGCTCAGAGCAAAAATATCACTAAAGAGAGATCTACATAAAATTCAAGAATGAAGAGGAGGAAGAGTTCTCTTGGATGAAACTAGGTTGTGACATGTACCTTATAGAAACCATTCCAAATTGATCACAAAACTCAAAAGCTAAAAAAATATACAAATTATAAATGCTTCTGATGATATACAGAAAAAAAATGACATTTTAAAACCCTGAGGCTAAACTTCTTCAGCAGCGTCTATCATTATGGAGTTAGAAACCTCAATAGCGTGCTTGAGTTCTATCCTTCCTTGAACTTCTCTATTGAATTTGAATATATATTATTACCAGCCGATTGGAGGCAATAATTTTTAAACTTATTCAACAAACATCAAAGCCACGAAAAATAAAAATATTCTTACCAAATATGTCAATGCCAAGTCGTTCATATAATGGACTGAAGAAACCGTCAACAAATTGAATAAACCACCAAGTAATGAAAAATGTAACTGCCACAGGGAAAAGAACCACACTGCAATTTTGCATGTCAACACGGTGTTACTCATCAGGATTGAATTATCAAAAGAAATAATGGAGGACTGAAAACATTTTGGGGAAATATAAAAGCTCAATACCATCCAGTCATGAACTTCTTTGAGACCCAACTTTGGAGAACAAAACAACAAGCCTGAAGAATCATAAAACAAAGTGTTCAGACTTCAAAATGAAATTGCATTGATTTATTTCATTATTTATGATAGAAAAAATGGTCTGATTGTTTCTACATTTTCTACGACTTACACTGAAACTAGCAGATGATTATTCTTTTATTTATTTGCTGCAAACACAATTACTTTCAAACCATTAAAAGTAGTTAAACCCCTGAAACATTCATACTAATGACTTTAATACATTTAAAATCCTTTAAATTTTGAGCGCTTTAAATGTCCGTAAAGTATTTCAAGATTAGAAATGCAAAACTGGTTTAACCAAGAAATGTATAAAGAATAAACTTTATATTTGAAGAACTTGTTGTAAAGGTCATATTTTTTTGATTAAGCAGAGAGGTATTACATTACCAAATCAATATGAACATCTTTGATCATCGGCCAATTAGTGGATCTCAAAGGTCATAATTTATTTTAGTTAAAAAAAGTACTATAAATAATCAAATCCTAAACCCTAAAGCAGAGACATTTATCTTGAGCATTTTCATCATCCTAATACACTGCTGTTAATTTGTTTTTGACATTCAAAAATGGTAATTAAAAAATCAATAGGTCATCAAGTTCTCCCCTTTTTCAACACATATCGAAGAATTCAGTTGGGGCAAGTTGGGGCAGTCATTAAACATAGTGAAGAAGAAATCATGACAAATCTGGAGCGATATTTGACCATTTTCAGTTCCTACATCCCAAATTCAGCAGGGATTTCCCTTAATTACAAATTACATTAATTACAAAGCTTCAATTACAATTGCATTTGGAGTAATATAAATTTAAGAGAAATCCAACAACAGAGATCAGAAGAAACGCAGTGTGATTAATTGAGCGATAATTTAGGGGAAGCCAAAGCTAAGATAAATAAGTAAAAGGGGGAAGTGGACCTTGCGAGTGGAGGAATTGGGGGAGGTAGGAGGAGACTTAGCCGGATCTTCGGGATCGACACCACCATTCTCGGCTTGGCTCAGTGGAATCGACGTTGATTCTTTCTCTTCCGCCATTTGTAGTTGAGGAGAGTCGGCAGGTCAGATCAGAGATTTGATGATTCGGAGTTTGGTGTTACATTATATTTACATGTCTTTAATTATTCCATCAAGCCAATATTTGCATCCTAAGCAATGCGTGGGGAGTGGACTTAAGGGTAGGTGTTGTCCCTCCCCACCCCATTTTTTTCACTTTTATTTTTGTATATAATTTTTAAAGTTTTAAATTATTTATAAATTTATTCCCATTTTTAAATATTTATATTTTATCGTTAACCTCAAATCATGTATGTCTTTAGGTGTCGCCTTTAAGTTCTCAAAATAATATATTTTGCGGTAATATCTGATCTATATTTACCGATATTCTTTTCTATTATTAATTTGTAATTTACGATATATTAATTATATGTACTTCAAATAAATCATGCTCATTATTAATGATGATGGTTAGTCAGTTGAGTTTACTTCAAATAAACCATGTCAGTTGATCAATTGAGTTTACCTTATATTTTATAAAGAAAAAAATAAATTATACTAATGACCATCAAACTATAAGATTAGTGTCAATTTTTTTAATCAAGAAATAACTTTCGATTAAAACTGGAAGAAAAATCGGTACATACAACAGCAAACCAAGCCCCAAACAAGGGTAACGACCACGACAGAACAACATAAAACCAAACCACCATCGTAGGCGTCGATGGAAACCAACAAACATCAAGAGAAAGCCAGCACTCGTAAAATGCTAAAGCTGAGACAACGTCCACTAGTTCATCCAGGGATAGCTTTGAACCATAACGGAGCATAGGCATCGGTAAACGCAGCAACGATCCAACAACGATCAGCCGAAGCTTGAGAAATAGAGAACCGCTCAAAACTCGCCTAAGAGCTCCCTCCGGAGGGAGACTCCCACTCCTAACGAGATGGGCCTTGTCAAGGCAAGCGGAACAAAACTCCTACGCTGAATCCTCGACAAGTTGATTAGGAACGTAACCGCAGCAGAAAACCAGTCCTGAAACAAATTCGCCAAAAGATTGAGCCCGTAATATTTTGAGAAACTGAACCACACCAACCAAAATTCTACTAGAAGGGTAAATCCACCTGGATCCCATTCGAACCATAAAAACTCATGTTTTAGATCCTAATGGAGACCCAAAACCCAACAAATTTCTCAATCCCTTGAATCAAGGGGTTGTTTGGCTTTTTTGGAAATTTTTGGATGTAACAGCTGGAGATAGACATTTATAGGAACCAAGTTGTTGAAGGACGAAAATGCCCTCGTCCCTCAACACCCCAAAGAAAAGTCATGTCACCATAATTCTATCAGCAGCTTGGAAAACTATTGGACGCCAACACAAACCAGAGGGTAGGATCGGCCGACGAACGAGACTCCAGTGAAGCCGATGGGAATGGAGGCGGCACAAGGAAAGTCCGACCAAAATCGGGGAATGACAGGCTACATTCTTGGGAGTTCGGGTGCTCACCGAAACTCCAGGGAAGTCGATAGGAATGGTACGAGGGAAAAAGTGAGACCCAGACAACATAAAGGAACGGTTGGGGGAGGATGAAACGGCCGATGAAAGGGTGTTGTCAGCTTGCTCCGACGCTGGTAAGTCCAGATTCGGCAAACCACAAGCCACATGACCCCAAAACCACAAAGGATCCAAGCCAGCCACGAACTAAAACACCAGGAAACCATCGCCTAGGGGAGCGAGCACAAAATCGACACCGTCGGACGAGTTCCGGCAAGGCGACCCCAGCCGAGATCCGACCAAACGCTTGCTGGGCGTGGAACCTAAACCAGCCCAGACGAGCCCTTGGATAGTATGGGAGAGAGCTTTGGGTTTTAGAGAGAGGGAGTTTTGTGTGTATTTGACTGCTTGGGATGGTGTCGATTTGACCACTATATTTTCAATTGTGTTAAATATACCACATAACTATTTAATTCGTTCAAATGTAGCCACATGCAGTTAAAAAACAGAAAAGTTGACGGGCTGTTAAAATAATTGGTATAATTACAAATTTGGTCCCCTTTATCTATACAATCTATCAATTTGATCATAATTTTAATCTAATAAAAATTATTTATTTTAATTAGGTGGTGACACATGTCACCCTGATTGGAGTAGGAAAAATGAAAACAAAAGAACCGCCCTTTGTAGGATTTGAATCTCGAAATCCTTAAGGGTTGAGGCATGGGTTTGCCACTAGGCTAAATAAGTATTTTTTATATAAAATACTAATTATAATATATATCTTATTCGAATGTAATTTAGTTTGGAATATTATATATATAATAATATTAAAATAATCAAAATTAAGTTAAAAAAATCAATTCGAGGAAAACTTAATTTGGAATATGAAATATAAATTATGTTAAAATAATTAAAAAATAAAAATTTTGATTATTTTAATATTATTATATATAATATTCCAAACTAAATTACAATCGAATAAGATATATAATATAATTATTATTTCATATAAAAAAATACTTATTTGGCCTAGTGGTAAACCCATGCCTCAACCCTTAAGGATTCCCAGGTTTGAATCCTACCAAGGGTGAGTATATTGTTTTTTTTTCTTTCTCCATATGTATAGCGCATATATTACTATTAGTATTGCATATCACAAGTATATGTTTGGCTCAGTGGCAAACTCGCATGCTACGTGTCACCACCTAATTAAAATAAATAAATTTATATTAGATTAAAATTAAGAATAAATTGATAGATTGTATAGATAAAGGGGACCAAATTTGTAATTATACAAATTATTTTAACAGCCCCGTCAACTTTTCCGTTTTTTAACGGCATGTGGCTACATTGGAACCAGTTAAATAGTTATGTGTTATATTTAACACAATTGAAAATATAGTGGTCAAATCAACACCAACCCCATAGTTCGGTGGTCATTAGTATAGTTTAGCCAAGAAAAAATTATTGTTCAGAAGAGATAACTGTTTTCGATCAAAAAATCGTTATCCTAATGTAATTTTATATAAATTATGTAAATCATCACTAAACTTTACTCTTAAATCTATTTTGGTCATTAAAGTTTTAAAATATTTAATTTACTCATTAAAGTTTTGATATTGAACCTTTTTTTCACTCTTAATTCTCAAACGGTCGTAGATGGTGGTCGTCCGGTCCCAAATTCCTCTAGTCATTTCGTCTCGGCCCCCTAAGTCTAAATTCAACTTATATTTTGTCTGAAAGTGTTCCGAAGTTCACGAATCGGCCACAAACTTTATGATTTCTTTGTCATTTATCTCCCTCGTATGCCGTTGGATGGAACACAAAGGCCTCAACTATGTTTTGCATGCAAACATGAGATTATGGATTGCAATGGATCGGATTTGGATCAGATTATATAAAATTTAAGTTCGAATCTGTTACAACCGTACTTGGATATTTTTTCGGATTTGGATTCAAATTTTTTTTCAATCGGATTTGGATCGGATTTTTTTGGATTTGTTTCAACCGCATTTAGATCAAAGTTTTTAGATTCGGTTTAAATTGCCATCCCTAATCTTGACACAAGTCTGAGGGGTAAATTCGTAAATTTTAGCGTCTCTAGGTTATATTGTGTTTTGGCCCTTTAATAAATTTATTTTAGTGTAAACCAGTCCATAATTTTGTATATTTAATTTCTTACGCATTTAATTTATGCTATTTAATTTTGCACTTGTTCATTTTTTATCCCTTGTTTGTTAATTACATTTAATTTTTTGTGTTTATTGTTTATGCTTTTAATTTGCTTTCTATTTTAATTCATAATTTTAGCATAATATATCATAACTTTATCTATCAATTGCACACCACTTACTATTTCATTCACTAACTTCCTTAATTTTTAGTAATTCATTGATATTTACATTTATTTGTTTCTCCATTGTATTTATTTTATTGCTTGTTTATTATGACTTAATCTTGCATTTATTTATTTCATATTTATTTATACATGCATATGGTACAAATAGATATATTACACTATATTAAGGTTAATTAATATGTATAAATCATAATAATATTATTATTATTTAACTTATATTCTTAAGACATTTATATTTTTATTATCACTTTTAATATATATATATATAAAGTTAATTTTGTTTTTACCATTATTTCAAATTACCTAATATATTGTTCTCTTTTAAAAAATATATGTAGTTATGTTTTTTTAATGTATTTAGTTTAACTTTTTTACTTTATTTATGTTGTCTTCTTGTTTTAATGTAAATATTATACATGATATTTTGTTTTAAGGAATTAAAAGTCCTAAATGTTTTTATTCGGACTCGGATATGGATCAGATGCGTCAGATTCGGATCAGACATGGATTTGGATTGGATAATCCGGATTTGGATCGGATCTTGGCATGATCCATATCCAACCAATCTCATATTAGGACTCGAACATTTTCCTCGAATTCGGATTTTTTCAATCGAATATGGATCGGATAAATTTCTTTGGATCGATACGGATTTGGACCGGATCGGATCGGATCAAATTGCATCCCTACATGAGATTGACTTCCTCATGCTGGAACACAATGGCCGATAAATAGACGTCGTCAAAAAGTTAACGGATGAGTGAGCAAAAACGTTCAATGTCTAAACTTCAATGAGTAAATTGAACGTTTTGAAACTTTATTGATCAAAATAGGTTTGAGAATAAAGTTTAGTGATGATTTACGTAATTTACCATAAATTTAAAAAAAATTATAATCATATGCTTGTGCAATTAGTTGTTTGAGTTTATTTATTTTTATCATTGTTTGCTTTTGTAGGGGTTACATCTTCAGTCATTACTATTAATTTTTCTCCTTTAAATTCCTTTATCTGTAATGGTTATATATAAAAGTTAGTTTTAGTTGTTTTAATTCCAGAATGGTGATCGTTTGGATAGTACGAGCGTGTATGATCGGGAGTTTGGCTATGATTACTTTGGTTTCAAGGAAAGATTATAGAACATGTTAGTGAGGGTTGCTGACTGTTGGAATTCACGAGGATGATGTCTCAAAACTGTTCACTCATGCTGGATTGGAACACAAGGCCTCAACTGCAAACATGAGATTGACTTCCTCATATTTAATGCCATTGTTAAATACATTTGCACCATTAATTCTTCCTATTTCTGTACTGAAACTGCTGTTTGCAATCTGGCTTCTATTGCACTACCAAGATGATACATACTCTATTGGGTCTGCTGTTATTGCAGTTAACCCTTGGGATCGGTGGGATTGGAATGCTCACTTTTTGTAGCACCTAACCTATGCCAACTGTTTCAACTAGCCAGACCCTGATTCTTGAAAATAATGACTGCTTTCACCCGTATTCTTGCAAATTGCAATACTATAGTTACGAATTGCTTGCACTTCGTTCTCTACTCGCAGCCCCATATTTGTTTCTTTCGTTACCATTTTAAAGAAGTCGAGGCATGTGTATCCTTACGAATTACGATCACTAGAACCGCCTGCGAAAACGAGCAAAAACATCTGTGGAAATGGCGGCTAATCGAGGATGCTACATCGACCAAAGTCAAAACTTAAACATACACATGGTTTTTCTATATGGAGTTAATAGGTTGCAATTGTATACACTTTGTTGCATTAATTTCTTAATATTTTAACTATATTATGAGCTCAAGTGTAAAACTTTTGTTCGTTTTGATTTATGAAGTGGAATGGTAAAAATTAATTCAAAATCATATTTTTATTTTTTCATGTCAAGTCAAATCTTTTGGAAGAAAGTAGGAATTTTTATTGCCATTTATGAGTTTGTGATCCGTAATTGTCATAAATAATTGGCACAAATAACAAAGGATAAGGTTTATGTTTTGTGTTTGTTATAGCTTTTTTTCCTAACTCTACACCACGCATGATAGTCAATAAGAAAATAAAGGTACGGTATTAATTTAATTGAAGCTATATCAATTGATTAATTTTGTTTTAGTGGTTCTCACGATTCATAGTTATCATTGGATTTAATATGAAACCCTATCGTGGCTAGTTATTTAATGTAAGTTTTGATTTGAATGATTGTGTTGCCTTTTCGAATAAGTAGAGTAATCAAATATAAAAGGGGAGTTATACTTGTTGCGGTTTTTCCAAATAAGTAACTAATTTACATGCGCATTAGAAATCTATATTTAAGCCTATAATTAGAATTATGATCGGATGGAAATCACACTTTTAAATTTGAAGTTTGGTAAGATTTGATTGTTGTTAATTTAATATTCAATTTTCAGTTATTTTCTCCTTCATATTTAGTTTTAATTCGACAATCCAAAAGATTTGGTCAATATTCTTTGTTAACTTAGTATTCAACTCTCTTGAGATTCGATCTAATATCATCAATACTACAAATTATTAAAAAGAAATCAATTTTATTTTACACAACTTCGAGAACCCTACCAAAAGTTTACTTAAAACTTAAAAGTGCTTCTAACTACAGACAATAGTTGGGTTTTTCTGTACGAAGTTTTGGGAGGCAAAATCAAAGTCAACTGTAGAAAAATATGGTTAATAACAAGTAGTAACATGTCTTTTTGTGACAATAATAAAGAGTGGTCTAGGATGATGTGAGGTACATGAAAATTCGATATTGTTAGGAACAAAAAAGCATTCGTACGTTTTTGGTATTTTTATATATTTTCCAACATTAAAAATTAAACTCTACACTCTAATTATAAATTTTAAATCATAAATCATAAACTCTAAATTTTAACTTCTAATCTTAAATATTATATATAAATTTTAAATTTAATTTTATAATGTTTAGACATACACAGAAACACAAAAAGAGACAAAAAAAAAAAAGAAAAATTATTCATATTATTAGTCGTTTGTGGATTGTTAACCATTCATATGGCTTTGCTTCCCTTTGAGGTTGTTATGTATTTGACTTCAAAAAACCATCCACACATTTTTTTAGTTAACCAAAAACACATGGATTGCGACTGTTTTTGAGTCAATGCTTTCCTCTTTCTTGATTGCGACCACCATTTCTTTCTCACCAATAAAAAACTAAATTAAAGACCCAAGCAAAAGTTGGTTCACAATTTGCATCCCTCATTAAATGTCAACTGCACGTTCAATATCTACACCAATTGCATGTTTAACCTATTCAATTCAACATCCTTAATTTCCCATTGTTGATACCTTAACTTGATTGGTAATTTAATTGATTTAACTATTGATTTATATTTTTTTCTACTAATTTAACCAGTTAAACAATTTATTTTCGATTCTGAACAAGTGCTAGTGGTGCGCCGGCTTTGATCGAGTTAAGTGCAGTCAGAATGGGGTTAGAGAAATTCTTAGGCTCGCGGTTATATGGCAAGGTGAGTCTTATTATTGAATCAGATTGTAAGTTAGTTGTGGATTGATTATTGGGTTCGACTGCTCCGTCAGAGTTTGCTGTGGGCGTGGTGGATGAACTGGCTAAGATCATTAGTAGTAGAGGTATTAAGATTCGATGGGTTCCAAATATCTGTAATGTGGTGGCGGGCTCTTTGGCGAAAGCATGGATTGGCTAATGGTCTTTTAGGATCAGTTGAAGCTGGTATGTTTTAATTTTTGCCCATAAGTTTTGTAGTGGTCTCTGTAACCAAGTTTTGTGTATCATTTTTACTTGAATGTATAAACTCTTGAGTTGATATGAATAAATTCAAAAATATATATATAACATGCAAACAAGATATCTTGCGGAAGTTAATTCATGTGTAAACATGAGGTGATGCGGTTAGAAGACAATCTAGAAGAACATTGAAGAAAAAAAACAGTAGAGAAAAATAACCTCCTAAAAAGGGGGGGGGGGTGGAACAGTGTAAAATGAGAAAGTATTGTTGCTGAGAAAGTATTGTTGGTTCGGTGGCCGTGTTTTTTTAGATCATGAGTTTTAAATTTCTTGGGAGCAATCTCTTCATCTAGTGGGAGCAATCTCTTCATCTAGAGTCATCCTCTTTTCTATACATAGAAATAAGATATGTAAAAAAATATTATAAAATAATATACCTACAAATGAGACGAGACAAGACAATTCAAAGTCTGAACTCAAAAGAGACTCAGTAATTAGCCTAGTGACTAAAGATACTCACTTTATATCATTTGATATGAGTTTGAATCTCGACATAAGAATGTAATACTCACTATTTAATAAAGAAAAAGGGAGTGATGTGTATCAAACCGTAGATTTGGATTTGTCAATCATCGCATTTAGATTAATTTTTACTTAAATTAATTTTAATATACATAGAAAATGAAATGAAATTTTATTAATATTAAATTAAAAAATTGAACCGGTAATGGACAAATTTAAAACCAAGAATCTATATTATTTTTCAAAACTAATTTTCTTGTCAAAATTACTTTGCAGCCATTATAATTACTGAGACAATAGTGACAAAGAAAAAATTACTGTAAAAATAAAAAAGAAAATAAATATCAAAATTTATGTAGAAAAATTACAGAAAGAGGGAGAAAAAATTCCACTATGAGATTACAACTAATAATTTTAACTCTATCTTAAGTATCTATTTATAGAGATATATAGTTTGTTTATAAAAAAAAACTTGTATAGAAAGTTTCACTCTTCAACCTATATTTAAATGGTGAAGTAAAGTTTCACACGAATTGATCAGTTCATATAGTCGCCCCTAATCGGGCCTCACTTTTATCATTATGCCTTTATAAATATTCAAACCAATCCAAAATAAAATTTAGGTGATAACTCCAACTCTCCAAGCAACGAATAAAACAATGCATAACAAATATAATGTAGAAAAAATTGTACCCAACAAGTCTTGATCCAGTAGGCCAGAGCTTTATTTTTATGAAATTCAAGTTTCATGTTGGGTTTGAGTTTAGGGAGAATATGTCTCAAAATAATGACAAAAATATTATTTTAGAATTTTTATATTTTTAGTTAGATTTTGATAAAAAATATGTGTATAAATTATCATGTAAAATATTAGAATTATGATATTAAATTAAATAATTGATTTAATGATTAAAGATGCTCATGTTTCTTCAATTTATATGTATTTGAATCTCGACATTTCTCTTGAAAATGTATTTTCCTCTTTGTTAAATAAAATTTACTTTATAAAATATAATAAATTAGTAATTTTTAATCATTTTTATAAAAAAATATATGTGAAAAATGAAAATATGTTAAATTGGGATGGGTCATTGTCAAATTTTCAAATAATTTTTTCAAGTGGATTCAGATATGGTGAAAATATTTTTAAAAGCTCTAGTCATAGTCAAGTTTTAATATATTAGTGTTAGGTCATGTTATGATCGGCCAAAAATTTAAATGAAAACAATAAAAGGTTAAATTTAAGTTATTTGCAGATTATTTGTAATTGATAAGGGTAAAATAGTTTTAATAGCTCTTATGTCAAAACTTCTCATTTTAAAAAGCTCTTATTAGTAGTTTTTTTTTTCAATTTGAGAGGTTTCACCCTAATACTTTAGTACAATCCTTTATTCACCAAACATCTAAAGTAACAGGTTTGACTAGTTATACCTTTAATTTTAGCTCAAACCTCTAATTTTGACTCGAAATGTTGTTAACAATTCCATCTTTATTGATTATTTTATGATTTCAGCATTAGTTATAATGTTTGAAAATAAATAAAAAATATTTTATTATAAGAAAATTTGTACGTGGTGTTTAACATAAAGCCAAAAAATATTCCTAACGTTTCACTTAATAGTTGTTTTGTCCTATATTCTTTTTTGGGTAACTTTTACTCCTAATATTTTATTTTGGGTCAGAGATAACCCTCGTTGGATGAAAACTGATAGTTAACTAATGGTCAACGCATAAGGCTGACGTGACATGTTGACTTAGCTAGGAACACTGACATGGCAAAGTTCCAAGTCAACATTTTTTAAACAATTATTTTTTAATTTTCTAAAAATAATTAATGATTAATAATAAAATTTTCATTTTACTTTTAAATTTTTATAATAAGTTAATAATATTTTTTAAAATAATAAATCAAATAAATTATTAATTATTTTTGGAAAAATTAAAAAATTAAAAATGTTGACGTGACACTTAGCCACGTTAGCGCCTCAAACCTAGTCAACATGCCACATCAGCATCTTATGTCGACCGTTAGTCAATTAATGTTTTTTATCTACGGGGCAATTTTAATCTAAAATAAAATATTAAGGGTAAAAAATGGACAAAAAATAAAAGCTATAACGACAATTATATAAAATATTAGGAGATTTTTTAGCATTAAGCTATCATGATATTATATGTAACATTATTTATGAACTAGGGGTCAAACTCGGATAATAATTATCTAACTTATGAACTGACTTTTTCTATAACAAATAAGAAATATTCTACCCCCCTAATTTTAATCGTCTCTTTGTCTTAGATTTTTAATATTTTAACTTATACTTAAATAAGTATTTAATCTTTAATTTACGTATAGATCAATATTTAACTCGAAAATAATGATTTGATAAGTACAAATAAAAGCATAAGAGTTTATTTAAATATTAATAAAAAAGTATAGAAGTTTATCCAAAATAAAACACAATAGTTGAGGGAATAATTTTGGATGTTATGGTTTAATTATGAGTAAAGCAATTGCAGGACCATTTGAGCACAGAGCACATGTTCCATTGAAACTAAAAGTTACTTCATTAGGTGCCAAATGTAAGTGTAAGATATTAGATATATATGTGAGCCTTTTTAGAAATTTGAACTTTGTATAATAATAATTCACTGTTTTGGCAGAATGGAAGAAAACAAATAAAGTTTTTTTGTTTAAAACTGAAGTACGCAAGTTTATAAATTATTTCTTAAACATAGAAAAAGAAAAATTGACTTTTCCATCGATTCTATGCCGTAGCGGATTTTAAAAATATTTTTAAGGTGAATATACGTAAAATCTTAAAATATTAGGGTGAGCTAAACTCAAAAAAGATTAAAAAATTTAAAGACTAATTCATAAAAAATAAGAAAATTGAAGTCAAATGTATAAAATTTAAAAAGTATAATGCTTCCTTTGTGCCAATGAAGCTTCCACCGTTCGAATCTTAAAGAAATTTCTTAGTTTGTTGGTAAATGGACGTCGTCAAAAAATTAACAGAAAAGTAATAAAAAAGCGTTCAATGTCTATATTTTAGTGAGTAAATTGAACGTTTTAAAATTACAGTGACCAAAATAAGTTTGAAAGTAAAGTTAAATGATGATTTACATGACTTATTCTAACATCAATTTAACAAGTTTTATACTAAAGTAGATAGTATTTTCCGACTAAAATAAATACTAACAAAGCTTTAAATCAGGGATGAAAATTTTCTGTCTTTTTCGTTGCTGCTATTTATACACTCACGCTTAAAATTAAGTATAAAATTTAAAGTATAAAATTTAAGATTTAAAATTTAAAGTTAGAGCTTAAAATTTATAGTAAAAAGCCACAAAGAAAGGACAAGAAATTTTTTATCCTTATCCAACCAAGCCCATTTGGTTTCGTGACTACCATCAATGTCGGCTTAAAAAGGAGGGTATCTTACGCGCAAAACCGACCAAGGCGGTTTCCTAATCGTCCAAGACTGCCGGTTCACATTAGAAAATAAATTTACAGTTTGACATTTTCGTTATTCACTATTCCCGATTTGCCCGGTTGCCACATCACTATTTTTAAAAATGTCAAATGTTACTTAAATGAAGCGGTTATCAAGTTTAACTAGACCTGACTAACTTCATACTCGAATCAAGACTCGAAATCGACTTAAAATTTGATTTGAAATCTAAAATAAATTGAAATTGAATTGATTTTAGTTAAACTGAAATGAACTTGAACCGAAAGCAACCCGGACCGAAGACAATTCAAAATAAATAAAAAAATATTAATAGAAATAAAGAAAGTTGAGATATGAACAACTGTACTATTCACCAAAAAGTTAAATATATTAGTTTTGTAAAGTCATATATATATATATAGTTTAAAAAATTGATCAGCTTAAAAACTTGATTAAAATCGACTGATCTCTCGTTGGCTCAAAATTAACCCGAACCGAATTTAACCGAACCAAAAATCAATTGACCCAAAATGATACGAATCACAATCGAACCAAATTGAATTTGAACTGAATTATCAGACCTAAAATAACAAAAACTGAAATAACACGAACCAAACCCGAACCGTTTGCCAACTCTAAGTTTAACCGTCTGTTCTTCAAGTCTCCTGTTTGGCCAAATGTTGGTAGGCCGACAAACTCTCCCTTATTGTCTATATAACTGTCCTTTTTTGTTAAAAAAAATAAATAAATCGGTTGTGTAAGATATTTCTGAATTTGATTCTTTCATGTGTTAGATAGTTAAAAAGGTGGCGAACAATAAAGAGGAAGCCCCCGTTCGTAATAACAGGGGAGATTCGGGCCTAGACGTCGACCAAGACCTGCAACTGCAAGGTTTGTTTACGCATCAGCCGATGTTTCCAGAAGAAGGGACGTCGATGCTATCGGAGATTAGTAGGGAAAGGGAGATGTCAGTCATGGTTTCAGCTTTGACTCACGTCGTAACCGGCGACATCCCTGAGCTGCCATGGAATCAAAACGTTGGTGATTTCGGTGATGATAGTGATACCAATATTAGTTCCTCATTGGGAATTGGTGGGAAAAAGAGAGAAAGGGAAGAACCGGAAGGTGGGCCTAGCGGTGGAGGCATGGCGGTGGAAGCCGACACTACTGCAAAACCGGTCCAATTATATGAATACAAGAGCAACGAGAACTACAAAGAAGAACCAAGGAGGAGATACAGGGGAGTGCGACAGAGGCCATGGGGGAAATGGGCAGCTGAGATAAGAGACCCCTTCAAAGCCGCTAGAGTTTGGTTAGGAACATTCGACACCGCCGAGGCCGCCGCCAGAGCCTACGACGAAGCCGCCCTTCGATTCCGTGGCAACAAAGCCAAGCTCAACTTCCCTGAAAACGTCAAACTCATATCACCCCCTCCACCCACAACCCATTTCTCTATTCCGTCTCATCACTCGGTTCAACTTCAACACTCTCAAGTTTCCGGCCAGTATATCGACTATTCTCAGTACTTTGTTGGTTCCGGCAATGATTTTACCAGTGGAACACAGCAGCAGCCTATGAACCCCTACGACCAAATGGTTTTGTCAACTCCAGTGGGTTCTAAAGAACAATCTTCTTCTTCTTCGACACCGACATCGTATCCTATCGTTTTCCCAAATCAAACGTCGGTTCAGAACCTCAACTTGGGTAGCGGTGTTGGAGATTTTGCGGTGCATGCTTGGCCATCAGATTCTACTCATCCTTATACGTCAACCTCTAGATAGTGTCTTCCTTCCCTAATAATCGGCTATTACTTATATTTTATTTTTGGGTTTTTGGTCATTATATTCCCAATTATTAACACATAACGGGTATCTGATTTTGTACGCTAATCATACATAGCAACGAGAATATCGTAGAAACTATATGATTTCAATGAGTAAAAAACTATATATATCAGTGAGTATTTTTTTTCGGATTAGAGTATGGATAGAGTTCTAAAATTTATATTGTGGAGTTGAAATTAATATATATATATATATATATAACTTTCGATAAATACAAACTATTTTAAAGTTATTGTGGTTAACTATAAAATAAGTGTTAAAGTGTTTAAATTATATTTTTTATTATATGCGCCTAAAGTTATATAAAAAGACAAACTAGTTGTATTATTTTATTTAAAGCCAAACTACAAGTCTTAATTATTTTACAAAATGGTCACTTGTCTAGCCCAAAAATCTCAAAAACACATCCAATAAAAGCTCAAACTTGGTTTAGTGGGTCCAACGGTCCAACATAACATGTAGGTCCATAACCTGGGTGAACACTCAACCGTCGACTTAGAAATTCGCGTTGTTACAATACTAAAAATTATATTCATTCAAAATGAAAATAAAAAGGTTTATTTTTTAAAATGTGTAGAATTTAGTTAGAATTGAAATTTCATATATGTAATTGTATTAAAACTAAAAGCTTATGTGTATAGTTATACTAATTCAAATATCATATTGTAATATTCAAAAAATATATCATATTGTAAATGAAGTAAGAGTTTATATGTGATTTTAAACGTTATTTCTTTAATATATTATAAATTTAAAAATATAAATATGTAAATAATTACAAATATAAGATCAAACAGATCAAGATAAACACTCGTAACAAAAGTAAATTAGATTGTTTAACTGTTAAACAAAGACAGCCGTGATTTATATAAAGAATATTTTGGATGACTTTACCAATTTGCTTCAATTTTAATTTGGTCCATTATTAAGTAGGACTTATTTGCTTACTTCATGAAAGTAGGGGACTATCGAGCGAAGCCCGAAAATTTAATTTGGGTTAACAAATTTTAGAATTTTTATGAATTTTTTTAAGTATGTGAGAACAAACAATAAGTGTTAATTTTCTTTTAAGAGGTGTCAATATTTATTTAAAATTGTGTTTATTTTTATTCTAATATTATTTTATATTAAATTTATAGAATAAAATTTTTAAAATATTCGAAATATCATGTGACACTCTTGGTTAAGGGTAGCTCCATCCATGAGACTACCCAAATACTTTCACCGTGAATCTACACTATAGTCTATAAGTAGAGAGGTGTGCAAAAAAATTCAATCCGATGGACCTAGTTTAAAATTTTGGATATCTGATTTATTTTTTAAATAACTTGGATCGAATACCTTAAAGATTTGGACAGAATGTGAATATTATTTCACACTCGGATTGGATATCGATTATTTAAAATTTGAAAATTCAAATTTTCTTTTTATAGATATGGATCTTGTTATAATTAATATTTTAACTTGTTATAGATGAAAAATTGAAATTTACATAGATATAAATATTGTTATATTCAATAATTTGTTGATTGTGATATTAGAAAACCCAAAATTTTCATGGAAAAGACCGCTAAATTTATAAAATACTTAAATCAAATCATAAATTTAAATATTTGAATAATTAAAATTTTGAATCGAATTGAATCATTAAATTACAAATTTAAAAAATTTAAATATTTAAAATTTCAGAAATACACTATTAAGTAATTTAAATATAAATGTATCCAACAGAATTGAGAAACGTTAAAAAAGGCAGAGGAAGCTTAGGGGATAGGAGAAGTTGTTCTTTACGTCTCCGCAAACAAGTTATAATAATTGTATTTTAATTATCGAAGACGTGGATCAACCGTGGCCGAGTCCAACCTCACTTGGACCTTTTCCTTTTTGCTTCGTGTTTTCAGGATTCTAAACTTCAAAGTTTTCTCTCAAATATTAATGCTCCATCCCACTCTTATCTCCAACACACTGCTTAGTATTACAATAATTATTTTAAGGTTCTGATTTCTGTCCACATGTGTTGCGCTTTAATTTTTTTGTTATAATTAATTAATATATTAAAAATAATTTTGTAAAGTTTATAATATTTTACCTAACCAACGAGTTTGACCCAAGTGGTAAGTAATTTAGTTTATGTTTGTTTCATGTAGTTTGAATTCTGGAATTCAATTTCCGTGACTAACACTATTTGGTTTATGTAATTTCATATTGTCAAAGGAGTTTAAATTACATTTGACTGTTTTTCCTTTACATTTTTTTGTAGTTTGTTTTATCATATTTTTTTTCGTAAAAAAAACCATATTCTCTTCAACTCTAAACTCTAAACGCTAAAAACTAATTTAAACCCTACAACTTAAACCACAAATGTTAACATAAACTCTAAACCTTAAACCCTAAAACCCTAAATCATAAACACTAACACCATAAAACTTAAACCCTAAAAACTAAACACTGACCCTTAAACCCTAAACATCAACCTAGCCCATAAACCATAAACCCTGAATAATGCCATAAATTTGAACCATAAACCATAAACCCTAAACTATAGCCTAAACCATATGCCCTAAACCCTAAATGTTAAACCATCAAAATTAACAAAACATTAAACCCTGAACCCTAAACACTAAAATATACCCTAAAACAAAAAAAAAACTAACATAAACCCTAAATCATAAACACTAAACCCAACCCCTAAATACTAACTCTAAACCCTAAATCCTACCATAAATACTAAATATTAAACCATAAATACTACAATAAATTCCAAACCCTAAACCTTAAACACTAAACACTAACATAACCTTAAACACTAAATGCTACCATAAAGCATAAACCATAAACACTACCCTAACCCTAAACCATAGACCCTAACCTAAACCTTAAATAGTAAACACTGAACACTAACATTAAACCCTAAACCATAAATCCTAACCTAAACCCTAAACCCTAAATGCTGCTATAAATCATAAACTTTAGACACTAGCCTAAACCCTAAACCATGTTTGTTTCACTAATTCTTAAAGCCTAGATGTTTACATAAACCCTAAACCCTAAATCTTGGACCATAAACCATAACCACTAACTAAACCATAAACCTTAAACACTAACATAAACCATAAACCCTAAATGCTACAATAAATCATAGACTATAAACTATAAATATTATTCTAAACCCTAAACCCTAAACCATGAATACTAATCCCTAAATGCTACCATAAACCCTAAATACTAATATAAACCTTAAACCATAAATGCTATCCAAAACCCTAAACAATAACCTAAACCTTAAACCATGTTTTTGGTTAGAACTTGTTTTTAGCATTATCGATGATTGTTTGTGGACTATTCATGAAATTTTCAGGAAACTCTATCAAACATTGTAAAATAAATTGTACAACATCATCCAAACCCCGAAAAATGGCTTCTGCAATCAGTTTTCCAAAAACTGTAGTTCATTTTCCAGAATTCATTTTCCGGAAACAGTTTTCAATGAATCAAACGGACCCTTAGTATCGATTAAGCAAGTTTCGAATTCGAAACATTGTCCATGCAGAAAATTTTTCTTAAGAGACTCACCTATCATCTGTGTGATGCAAATCGGTCCGAATTAGTTAAGACATTATCTTAGAAAACCAAGAGAGCAACCAAAAAAATATTTTACCTTGAAAATTGTAATGTTTTAATTGAATTGAAAGGACTTTAAATTTTAATGAAAAGATTTAATGAATTCATCTCATAGTTAATATATAATGTAATTGAATATAAGTTTAAAATTTTTAAATTTTATTTAAATTCAAACATAATTTTAATTAGAATTTAATTTTGAAGTTTTTAATATTGTTTCAACGTATTTAATTTATTATTATTTTATAATAAAAAGTGAAAATAAAAAATAAAAATATAAGAATAAAAAATAAGAAGAACCAATAAATATTGTGTGCATTGGTAATACACATTGCACTCCCAAAGAGAAGATGTAAGTTCGAACCTTAGAGATGACATTGTTGGGAGGAGCAACCTTACACCTCGAACATGAATCGTAAGACGAACATGCATATAACAAAAAATAAGAAGAATATAATTGCCTTTATACTTACATAGAACAGATAGTATTTTTTTCATTAAATCTAAAAAAATAAATTGACATGTTCTAAAATACAGATAAATGGAATTTCAATCAAACTTCGTGTACATTTCCGTTATAAATATAGGACTTGTACTCAATTTTTACCCTTTTGATTATTTTTTTGCTTTGTTTTTCAAATGATCTGATCACGTGAATTTATTTTTTTGAACAATGGGTTTAAAGCCCAAATATATCGGGTGCTCGTGGCCCATGTTTTTTTTTATATCAATGATGGTACGAATTGCAGCCGCCGTTATGTGTAAACCGGTGGGAGAAAACCCTAATTTCTTAAAATGGGTAAAACCCTAAACTCACTCTTTATAATCCCTTCTCTTCTCCCCTTCTACCTCATCAGCTCCTAAGCCTTCACTTGCTCAATTTCGTTTCTTTTTCTTTGGTTTTTATTTTTAAACAATTTTGTTCTTGTTTGTTAAAGTATTTGGAAAGACGAAAGGGTCGATGATGATAAATCCAAAGGCTTGTTTCTCAAAGAACATTCGCAGTGGCCGCCTGAGAGCTTTCGCCTTTCGCCGGGCTTGAGAGCTTCTGCTGTTTCACTCCTTCCTTGGATGTCTGAGACTCTTCTTTCGTCTCTTTTAATTTATTTTATTTATAAATAAGCTAATCATTTTCTCTGTTTTTCTTTTTGTTTATTCCATTTACTTCAATTTGCCCTAATAATTTAACCAGAATTTGTAGTGTTTTTAGTTTATAGTTTAACTACTGAAGTGTAGGTAAATAAGGTCAATGATGATAGTTTGAAAGGCTTGTTTCTCAAAACATTCGCAGTGGCCGCCTAAGAGCTTTCGCCTTCGCCGGGCTTGAGAGTTTGTGCTGCTTTTATCCTTCCTTGGATGTCTGAGACCTTATGAGACTTGTCTTTGTATTTTATGCTTGAAATTATGTTTTTAATGATTTGCTTGATTCACAAACTTTAAGGCATGTTTCTCAAAGCGTATGCAGTTGCTGTGAAAGAGATTCAACTTTACCGGCTTCAGAGCTTGTGCTGCTTCGTTCCATCATTGTAAATTGTAATAGTGTATTTTGATGGTAATTTTGAGGATGCCAAAACCAAAGGCTTGTTTTTCAAAACATTTGCAGTGGCTCATAAATGGCTTGTTCTTCTTGACTGCTTGTGCTGCTTCATCCTTCTTTGGATGTCAGACACTTTTAATTCAGTTTTTGTTTTTAATTGTAGGTCATAAGCTCTTTGGATCTCAGCTATTTTGGGCCAAACCGGTGCCCCAAACAATCTTTAATTAATGTTGAATACTTGGCATGGATTTATATTTTGTGCTAAATAGCTATTTTGTGTTTATAATTTTGGGCCAAATTGCTATTTTAATACTTGGCATGGATCTCAGCTCTTTGGATTTACCATTTTGGGCTAAATAGATGCACATTAATACCTCACTGATATTATTATTTTTTTGTTATCCCATAAAATTTGAATACATGACATGAGTTTATTTAGTTTTTTAAAATTAATTTCTAAATAATAAAAGATAAAAGAAATAATAATTAAGCCAACAATTTTTATTGTTTTTAAAAAGTTTCTACCCTAACTCTAATCTTCAAATTCTTTCACTCTGAATACTGACTCAACTACCATCCTCCACCGTTGTTTTTATGGGATCTTCACTGTTGAAAGTTATATAATTTGTCTTTCACCGTTGATGAATACCTAATAATAAGAGTAGAGGGCGATGAGCTTTGATCAACAATCAAAGTGTAACGGTGAGAGGTATCCAACACTTGTGAATGATAAACTACAGATATATTTTGTAAGTTATTGAAAAGAAATTAAAATTTTTAAAGAAATTCGAAAAAGAAAAATTTAAAATATAGATTACATGTCATGTTTTAATTGAATGACGAAATTTTTTTAATAGTTATTTACGGAAAATTTTTAATTGGATTACAAAACAAAAAAATTAGCACTTATTTGACCCAAAATATAGTTTAAACATCTATAAAAAAGGTATAATTTAAACACTCAACAATCAAAGTGTAACAGTGAGGTACCCAACACTTGAGTGATGAATGATAAACTATTGATGTCTCGGGGTGTCGGACTTGAGGGAGATATATTTTGTAAGTTATTGAAAAGAAATTAAATTTTTTAAAGAAATTCAAAAAAGAAAAATTTAAAAAATAGATTACATGTCATGTTTTAACTGAATGACGATATTTTTTTAATAGTTATTTACGAAAAATCTTTAATTAGATTACAAAACAAAAAAATTAGTACCTATTTGACCCAAAATATAGTTTAAACATCTATAAAAAAAGGTATAATTTAAACACTTATATAACAATTTTTTCTGCGAAACTCGGTTTGAAATGTTTTCTTCCCTTTCGTGCGCCTGTTAGGTTATAATATGAATATGGGCAATTATGTTAGTTATCAAGTACTATGTGTGACCATTTTTTACCCAGATAATCACCACGAAATTTGGGGATCGAGGACCATGATAGTTCCTATATTTTGATTTTCTAAGATTGATTTTATATTTTTTAATTAGGACATTATTTTGTATTTGAAAGTTTTAATCACTCCATTAATTTCTTTGCAATTTTGTTGTCAATTGTTAATTGAGGAACTATTTGTAATTTAATCTTTTTTCTTTGTAATTTTTAAAGATTACATGTCAAATTGAAGAAAAAAATGTCAGATTGAGGGAATTAACAAATTTACTTTGCTTTTTTATTATAGTCGACAGATCAAACATTTAATGATAAATTAAATGAATTAAGACTAAAATTTTCAAATAAAAAATAGTAAAATTAAAGTACAAGGACTATATTTAAATGGATTTGTCTAACCTGGTATAGATTAGACAATCATATTTAAATTTAAAATAGCATAGAAACTCTGACATGTTTTTATCGTTAAAGATCCTTTACTAAGTTAAGCATTTCCTGGGTGAAAACAGTAGACACCATCTTTAACCACACAGTCTGAAATCAAAGTTTGGAGTATTTGTGCATAGATTTACTTCCTTCATTTACTCTTTGTATATAAAATTCAAATTTAACATTTATAATAGAAAGATTATGTGTATAATCTTAGGTTAACATTTGATGCATTTTTATCGATGAATAATAGCCTGTCATTAAAAAATAACTTGCAAGTAAATTTAGTTTAAGTTATTTCCATTTATTTACAATGCATAAAATTATAAAAAAAATGTAAATATTGCAGATTTTCTAGAATGAATTTTCACTATTAACTGGTTAAGAAGCAAGGCATTTCCCATCAAATGGTATATAGTTTTTAAAAATCAAAATTTAATTGATGTTTTACAAACAATTTTAATTTTTTATGTAGTTCAAGTAAGGTTCTTCTGTGACTAATTTGTCTATATCTTGGGTTTTTTTTCTTTCTTTCATGAATTGCAATGGAATGTTGCTATTTAATAGATAAAAAATTACTGCCATTTTTGATGCCCCTTTCAAGGGTTTAATTTCTAAATCGATATCACTAATCAACCTGATCCAAAATAAATCATACAAATTTATGCAGCAGACTTTATGAAAAGTTCGGGCTATCTCTCCTTTGTTATCAGCGCTTAATTCACCAATTTTATGCCGCTGGCTGCTGTTGCACCATTATTGTTATATCCCTCTCTTCTCCATCTCAAATCTTTATAAAATAAGTTATGGAAGCCCGACATGATAGCTATCAAGTTTATCTGACCTGCCATTCAACTTTACCACATGATATCATGACTATATTGTCAAATCATCACAATGTATAAGTCCTAGATCGACCTGATACTCTTATCACGAGACTATAAATCAATTGAGATGAACCGCCATAAACCACTGCAACTCCATCCTCACCGTTTAACAATTATATTTAAGGGGAGAAAGCAAAGCCTTGTGGTTTGATATTCAGTTTAATGACTGAAACATGTAGGTATTTATAGGTATCCATTAAACACAAATAACTGATATGCAATATCCAAGGCTTCTCCATGCAGACACTCTCACTTTCAAAAAAATATCTATATATACTTCTCCATGCAAGAATTTTATTTACAAAAGAAGCATAAACCCTAGAGAATATGTGAATCTGATTCTCTATAATAAGATGAAAACATATTTAACAAAGCTTGAGTCTCATATTTGTAAACCATTTCTTTCCTTGTTTAACCCTTCCTACTTCCTACTATGTAGAAATGTATATTTATAAAGTGGGAAAAAACAACTGATTTAGCAACTACTAGTTTTTAATATACAAAACTTTGGTAATTAATTATGAATCGGAGGCTTCCTTGTTGCCGGACTGTAGTCCATAGCTACTAATTCATCAACCCTAACATGATCTTCTGTCGCGGTGCCGGTAACCACTCGATCATGGTGAATCACTTTCTGATTTTCCTTAGCCACCGGCATATTTCTTGCTGAAAAAGAAAAACAAAGAGTTCAGATTCGATCTCCATATATATTGAACTTACTAAAGGCTAAAGCTATATAGATTCAAAACTTTACCTCCAGCTGTTGTAGCGATGAAGAAGAGGAGGAAAAAAGCAACAAGAAGAAGATGCTTGCAGGGAACCCTAGCCATGTATGTCTCTTAGTTTATTTCTGAATATGTTTGCTGTGAGCAACGTATTCAAGTTTGGTTTCTCTTATATAGAACCAAAATCTGTAGTACATACATGGATCGACAAGAGGTGTATTAATCGAGAATGACATGGAGTTTTGTAGTAACTCTACATGAGTAATGTGGTCTGTTAGAGTCGCCATCAATGTCTCCTGCTGTCTTTGCCATGAAAATGATACCCATATGTGCTCACCTAATGTAACTGGGTACCCATATGTGCTTGCAATATTTATCATTTTGCATTCGTGTAGTATTCGATACGAATATATTCGAACCTTTGAAACGTTCATGAATTTAATTCCAGTCCGCATTTTAGAACTACTATGAAACCTACCTCTGTTTTTTCTTTCTCCATTTGGCTTACTCAACTTGTACAAAGAAACAGGGACCGGGGAACATGTTCTAGAATGCATGGGGCACTGATTTGTGGACCAAAACATACCTAAGTGGCAACACTAATGGCCCTGCATTACCATTAGAATAGCAGTTTTTGAACAAGGCACCAACACTGTTCTTTAAGCTTCTTACATAACCATATCATTAAATTAAACAAAACTTGTCAAATCCAAATTGTCTGGTTCGATCTCCGATTCGGTGTATATAACGGACACCGTGTGGGGCAGCAATCATTTTCGGAAGGGGGAGGTGGTCGACAATTTCATGAAGGGGAAAAAATCACGTGAAGGGAGCTGAAGTCATCGGGTGGAGGGGTCCTCCTTGTCCGCAGAATGAAAAACATACGCAAAACATGATTTATACGGCTAATTAAGGCCTTGAAATAGAGACGTTTATAAGGCAGAGTAAAGCAGGTTTATCGCTCCGAATATAAAAACAAAAACTGAAAATCACCACGACTGTGACTTTTCTCGAGAATATGCTTCCGGGAACAACAGCACATGAACTTTAGGTCCTTGTTGTTTTCAGGCTTCTGCTGCTATAATGAAGCTAAGATCATGTCCATTTGTTTATCAACTAATTTTTCCGCTCAGATCTTTTTAATATGAATAGATTGGACTAAGTTTCGAATACGATAAAGGTTCGAATTCAATACTCTCTTCCCAAACATATATGTTTAATAAGATCTATTTATTCGTTCATAAAGTTTTTTCTTATCTACTATAGATTAAGGTATCTTATTTTTATTTATTTTCGGGATTTAACATAGACTCATGATTCATACATAGTCAAAGTTAAATAGTTATGATTTATGACCAACAATCAGTTGGTCTAGCGGGATGAGCTATTAGGTTTTATAAGTTCAAATTTTAATATTATAAATAGAAAAAATTAAGTTAAAAATATTATCTCATATTAAATTTATGTAAAACTCAATTTAAATTAGTAGATTATTGAATTGTATACCAATATTTTAAAAAAAAATAGTTGTGGCATCCTCCAATTTCTTGGAAGCTGTATGAAAATTCAAAGTTGTTTTATTAGTATTATTATTATTGGAAGGGTTAGTGATTGGCAAAATGGAAGTGATGGCTCAGGTTAAGCCCTATCATTGTGAGCCCACATGTCTGGAGTCTAACAAGGCCTTTTTAGCCAGCTCAGGTTGAGGGATGCCACCAACTCCCGAGCGCCAAAAATCATTAAAAATAGAGAAAACTATTTAAATAGTATCCTAGTTATTGTCGAAATATTATTTGAGTACTCTAACTATTTTTGATAAAATGAACATAACGTTACATTTCATTTTTATTTTGGTACCCACCATTAAAAAATTAACTATGTGCTGATTAGGAGTGAGAAAATTACATGTAATAAGCTGACATGCCATTTTATCTCTCCCTAATTAGTATGGCATGTCGACTAACATTATAAAAAAAAACATACATGGCATGCTGATTAGGAGATAGAAAATGACATAGCAGCCTGTCACGTGTGATTTTCTCTCTTCTAGTTAGTGTGCTGTTAATTTTTAACTTTGAGATACCATTTTAAAAACGAAACATAATGTTGTGTGCTATTTTGCCAAAAAAATAGTTGGAGGTACTAAAACAATATTTTGGCAATAGCTGAGATACTATTTGAGTAGTTTCCCTTAAAAGTATCATTTTACTTTTTATATATAACATTACGGTGAGCATTCGATCGAGTCAAGTCAAAAAAATTTAAATTAGTCGAGTTGATGTGTGTTATTTTATAAATCAAATTTTATTGGAATTTTTTTCATAAAATTCAAGTTCAACCGAGTTGTTCGAATTTTTATTTGAGTTTATTTATAATCATTTATAATATTATGGTACTAATGATTCTAATTTAAACAGTTTTCTATAATCATATACGATATACATATAGGAGTATATTTCTTTATATGTGATATACATATAACATATATCAAGTATAGTTGATAGACTCAATATGAACAAAAAAATCGATCCACTAATTACTAAAAAAAATAATTTTTTTGAGTCGAGTTTTGCTTACCCTTATAAAAGTAAGAACTCGAGATCAAATTCAAACCCTGATATCAATTAAAATTAAAATAAAATCCATTTTTCAGTACAATATGAATTTGATCGATGTTTTTCATAACTATTTTTCCTACAAATTAAAGATCCTTGGATGCTGCAACAAACCTACCAATTTTAACCATCCGATCCAACTATAGATCATGCTTGAGACATCATATAATATTGCCGCCCAACACATCATGGATGTTTCTTAACTTTATTTCAAAGTGTACATGGATCAAAACGAAATATAATTATTGAGATTAATGAAAAAAAACATCTAATCTAATCTAATCTAATCACAGTTCATACCAAGAAGAGTAGAATGAATGTAGTTGTTAGATTCGAATTCCATCTGCATAAACCAAATTAAAACTCAAATTTAATTTATATACCAACATACCATTCTACACATTTAAAGTTCAAATCCTACTCTCAACTATTTTATTTTATATTCCCCGCAATCTTATAAAACAAAAAAATAGTGTTATAAACTTTTATCTACTCTAATTATTTGATTTTTTTTGTTTAACTACTGGTATCTAATCTATTGACTGACTTGTTCGGATCGGATGCTGCAGAGGCCTTTTATGAGGACGACATTCATAACTCATTTTTTTCATTCACAACGCCATGGCTCGAACATTTGACCTTACTTAAAGAATCTAGTGTCTTATCTCACTATACCAACTGATTTGAATCTTTACTTGTTGATAATCCAATAACAAAAAACAATCATGTCTATGATTAAAAAAAAGAGAAATAAACATTTCAGTCACGTGACTAAGAAAAAGTAAGGATTTGATCAAATTATGGATTTACGATAGAAAAATTCTATAACGGGTGATGAACATTGATGAACACCACTAACGATGAACACCGATGGACATTATTAATTTTTTTTTTAATTTTAAAAATTTAAAAAACTAAAATTATAATTAAAATTATCTCTTAAAAATAAAAATATTATAAAGAAATATTATAATTAAAATACTTGTCTGTAATTTGCGCCGACGGTGCTCTTTCTTTTTCAACTTCTGTTTCTAATAAATCAATCTTTGCAGACATTGTTCGAGCATCTGCTTCGATGCTAATGAGTTGAGATTCCAAGAATTTCTTTTCTTCATTTGCATTAATTGATAGAATCAAGATGAGTTTTGTTAGGGTTTAGGAGAATTAAGTATATTTGATTCTAACCTATTAAAAAATTATAAACTAATTTCTATTTTTTTAAGAGATTGATTTTGTTAGGGTTTAGGAGAATTGAATATATTTGATTCTAATCTATTAAAAAAATATAAACTGATTTTTATTTTTTAAGAGATTGATTTGATTAGGGTTTAGGAGAATTGAGTATATTTGATTCAAACCTATTAAAAAATATTAAAAAATAATTATTAAATTTGATTTATATTTTTTAAGTGATAATTTTAATTATAATTTTAGTCCTTTAGATTTTTAATTTTTTTTAAATTAATAGTGTTCATCGGTGTTTATCGTTAACGGTGTTCATCAATATTCGTCGCACGTGGTAGACTCATCCTTTATTATAAGATCTTAAATAGCAATTTCCACATATATTGTTGACTTGGAAGGGAAAAAACCAAGTGAAACTTTGTATTTCTTGATGCACCCAAGTCAAAACAGCGTTAGACTGTAGATTAGTATGGTCCCCGGCAGTGATTAAACAAGCAACGCTTCAAATCAAAAGTGTGGATATGTCAAGAAGAGACAATATAAATGAGAATGGGGCTACATTGTTGTTAGTAGATGCAAGGATTGTGACCATGTCTGTCTTGCTATAGGATCCATTAATTCGTATCATATGAATTTATAATATATTATGTTTATATAAATTTTGATATACTATAGTCGGTATCATATAAATTTTGATAATATATTAGATGTACGTATTTGATCAAATTATTTTAAAACCGCACGATAATGGGTATGGAATGGAACCTCATCCGGCATGCCAAAGCAGGCAGGAAATGATTGACAAAAAATCACGTAATTGACTTGAAAGGATGCTTTCCTTTACAACAGGTGATGGTTCCATTTATGTTGCGGTCTGGCATGACATGAGCCGATGCCGTAGACTAGGAACCAATGGTTCATCACGTGCTCCACCCCACCTCTCACGCTTTCCTTGTTAAGGCTTAATTTTTAGGCAAAATGACAAATGATATCCTATCGTTTGTTTTATTATTTGGGCCCTTTTTTTAAGTAAACAACCTTTAACATTTTAATTTGGTCTAAATATGTTCCTGTTAGATGAAAATCATCAGTCAATTGACGGTCAACGGTTAATTCTAATTAGACTTGTCACGTGTTAAGTTATGTTGTCATGTCAATTTTTTTTAAAATTATTTTGTTATACCCTTCTTTATAGTGACACGTGACCGAAACGGATGGTGACACGTGGCGAATATAATGCTGACATATTAGCAGATCTTAACACGTGACAAGTCCAGTCAACATCGGTCGTTGGCTGTCAGTTGACTGACAATTTTTATCTAACAAGAACATATTTTGACCAAATTAAAACGTTAGAGGTTGTTTCTTTAAAAAAAAAATAAGAGACCAAATGACAAAACCTACAAATGTTTGAGCATCTTTTGTAATTTTTCTTAATTCTTATTGCTCCAGCTTTTTACTTTTCATGATATTTAGATCAAAATTGTGGTGCCAAAACTTGATGGCAATGACAGGACAATTATTTGATGGAACACTTTAGGTTTGTTAGTTCTATTACGACATCTAATTTATCCATAATTTTAAACTATAAATCGAAGACAATTGTATATTAATGATTTCAATAGGCATTCGAAGCTTTATTTTATATTAACAAGAATGATAGGTTCAAATGTGCATACCTAAAAAGGAGCCCATTTGAAGCGAGTAAATTATGTAAATAGGTATGTATATGAACGAATATTGTAAAAATGTATATTTTGCATTATATTCATTCACAACTAAATAATCAACACTATTATGTACAACCCTTAATATATATAGTAATATTTACAACTAACTAACAACACTTTAACAAATCTAACCACCTAGCTAACAATGTAACTGTTTTTAACTTCAACACTCCCCTTCAAGTTGGGTCCTGCTGAAAAATATTCTTGATGCACAACTTGAATGTCAATTAGTAGTGTTGTTGACTCCCCAATGCCTTTGTCATGATATCTGTCAGTTGCTCATGTGTTGAAATATGCTCTGCTTTTAAAATTCCTTGTTGCAGCTTCTCCCTTACGAAATGGCAGTCGATTTTTATATGTTTTGTCCTTTCATGGAACACTGGATTTGCAACTATCTTGAGTGTTGCTTTGCTGTTACAGTAGAGTTTCACAGGTTCTAACTTCTTCAAAGTTAGTTCTTCCAGTAGACCTCTTAGCCAAACTATTTTAGAAGTGACAACTGTCATTGTTTTGTATTCCGCTTCTGCAGAAGATCTTGCAATTACATTTTATTTCTTCGATTTTCATGAGATTAAGGATTTCCCAAGCTTGATGCAAAAATTTGTAACTGATTTTTTGGATATTGGACAAGAAGCCCTATCTGAATCACAATATGATGTCATCTTGCAATCAATAGAAGCTTTTAACAAAATTTCGATGCCAGGTTCTTTCTTGATGTATCTGACTACCTTTAGAGCAGCTTCCATGTGAGACTTCTTTGGCTGATGCATAAATTGGCTCAAAGTGTTAACAGCAAAGGTGATGTCAGGCCTTGTGTAAGTCGGATATATCAATATTCTTATAAGCCTTTGATAGACTGACTTATCCTCCATTAACCCATCCTCATTATCAGACTGCAAATCTTGATAAAAAAAAACTATTAAAGTTAACTTCAAATTCTGCTTCAGTGGAGTCAATTCACACTTAGCATTTTCCAACCCAACATCCTTGATCAATTCAAGGGCATACTTTCTTTGATTCATTAGTATGTCCTCTTATGACCGAAGTACTTCAATGCCTAAGAAATATTTCAAGTGTTCTAAATCTTTCATCTTAAAATGATCATTTAAAATTTGTTTCAACTCTTTTACCAAAATCTCATCATTTTCAGCAATCAGTAGATCATCAACATAAACTAGAATCACTATAATTTTATACTGATGTTTTTTGATGAACAAAGAATAATCATGTTTACTCTGAATGTAACCAGCAAAAGTAAGGGCTTTAGTAAACTTCAGATTCTATTGCCTTAAAGCTTGTTTGAGTCCATATAAAAAATTTTGCAGTCTGCATACAAAATTCTCCCCCTGACTGCAAAATTCATCAGGAAGGTCCATGTAAACCTCCTCATACAGATCACCTAGGAGGAAAGCATTGAAGACATCCATCTGGTAGATAGGCCATTGAAAAAAAAGCAATAGACAAAATAATTTAAATGGTAACCATTTTTACCACAGGAAAAAATGTCTCCACAAAGTCAATACCTTCCTTCTGATTATAGCCCTTGGCAACAAACCGAACTTTGTACCGTTTAATCTCACATGTTGCTTTGTACTTAATCCGATAAACCCATTTGCATCCAATTGTAATTTTTCCAAGAGGCAAGGGAACAAGAAATCATGTATTGTTTGATTGTAAAGCTTGAATTTCATCATCCATTGCCTTGACCTAAAGAAGATTTTGACTGGCCTCAGAAAAAAACTGAGGCTCAGAGGATGCAGAAATGAAAGATAAAAAAACTTGAGAATAAAATGGTAAATGAAAAAGAAACAAAGAAGAAGGATATTGAACAAGGAGGAAGAATGATAGGTTAAAACGGGCATACCTAGAAGGAGCCCATTTGAAGCGAGTAAATTATGCAATGAACGAATATAGTAATTGATTTTTAGCAATTATTCTTTATATATTGAAAGAATCATATTTCAGAATATATTGATATATTAGTGTTGGAAGCAAATATTGTTACATACCCTGCAATTTATGTTAAGGGTAAACTACTGCAGGGGTCACTTTCGTTTCTCGTTTGTACAGATTTAGTCACCACTTTTGAAAAATGCCAATAAGTGGTCATCTACGTTTTCGATGTGTAAAGACTTTTTCACTCCGACGTCATAGTCCGTTAGTCCCCTAACGGATTGCTGATGTGACAGAATTAATTAACGAAAAAATAAGGGTAAATTACTGCAATAGCCATTAAAATTTATCTCATGTACATTTTTTCTCCTCAATTTAAAAAAGTAAACATTATAATCACTAATAAAAATGTTTCTTTATAATTTCATCCTTAAATTTTTAAAAATTTATTTTTCAATCTTAAAACTTTACAATCAATTAGTACAATAATATTATAAATGCTTAGATGAAACTTAGGTGCCCAAAGTATACCCTTTGAAACTTAGGTGCCCAAATTGCTCCTATTTAATAACTCGAACTTAAAAATTTAGTCCACTAACTACTAAAAAATTCGAGTTATTGGAATTTCTATTTTATAATTCAAACTTTATTTTGAATTTTTGAGTCGAGTTTATGAAATTATGAGTCGAGTATTTTCACATCAAACCAAAAAAATTAATTTTTTCGAGTCAAGTCGAGTGTTGCAATTCCCTTCACTGATTACAACCCAGGAGGAATACGAAAGCAAATATTCCTTCCAAAAACATCTCCAAAAATTAAATTCAGTTCAAGTTAAATACTCGCTCAAACATCTGAATATTTACCTGATCATCATTAATATAGTTATTAGTTTTTATTAACACAAGATGATAATTTTATCCAAATTCAATAAGATCGATTCGATCAATTTTATAGGATCGTATTTTGAAAAAATGGTTTTGGGATTGATTTTTTTTCTCTAAACAGTAGTTGGATTGGATACGAATCAGAATTTTAATTTTATTTTCGGTTTGGATTAAGATCGAGTAAATGTATTTTAAAAGGGGGCAGATCGAAGTAATATTTTGTTGTGTTATTTGAAGGATATTTGCTTTCGTATTCCTCTGGGTTGTAATTAGTGAAGGGAAGTGAAACACTCGACTTGACTCCAAAAAATTAAATTTTTTGGTTTGATGTGAAAATACTCGACTCATAATTTCATAAACTCGAGTAAAAAATTCAAAATAAATTTTTTAAAAATTTAAGGGTGAAATTATAAAGAAACATTTTTATTAGTGACTATAATGTTTACTTTTTTAAATTGAGGAGAAAAAATGTACACGAGATAAATTTTAATGGCTATTACAGTAATTTATCCTTATTTTTTCGTTAATTAATTCCGCCACATCAGCCATCCGTTAGGGGACTAACGGACTATAACGTCGGAGTGATCAAGTCTTTACACATCGAAAACGTAAATGACCACTTATTGGCACTTTTCAAAAGTAGTGACTAAATCTGTACAAACGGGAAACAAAAGTGACCCCTGCAGTAGTTTACCCTTATATTAATTGTACATGTAATCTATCATATACATAGACCCTAATTCCATGAATTAAATTCTTCTGTTTAAATCATACAATATTGCAATGAAAGCCTATCAAATATTGTAATGTCAGCAACCAAACAACTAAAAAAGAAAAAAGCTAGCATCAAATGTTTCTTACATTATAGGACAAAACAATAAGATGAACATGTTTATTTATTTATAACCAAATCGCATGAGGAATATTTTAGGCATAAAGCTGAATAAACCAGTAACTCATACAGTCATATTACATAATATAATTTCACCTCAAAAGAGAGATCACTTCCCCATCACCCACTCCTTTTCATTCAACACCAAAAAGTTTAGATATCTTCTCAGGATTAAGTGCTCGAAAATTCGATGTAGACATAGACCGGCGGTACTGAGGGATGTCGAGGTTGTTTTTCAAGATATGGTTACAAAAGCCTGTAAAAGAGTGAAATTCTGAATGTGCTGAGTAGCATTCATGTACAAGTATACATACTTCTTTTCATTTTTGGCTTGATATGGCTCATCCTCATCCTCATCTTTATATCCAGGTTTGTAATGCTGCGGCGGCCGAAAGCTTGCTGGTAGCTTCATCTTTTTCCAATAGTCCTCTGAGGGTAAACCAAATAGCTTAAAAATTCGAAGAAGCTGCTCAACCTGATAAGAAGCTTAACTTATCAGCAATAAGACTATCATACTTTTACTGTTTTGCGCATGTACATGTCTAATACTTGCATCCAAATTCGAGTAACATAGGTCTTTTATAGGCTGTTCAGTTTTTACATGCATTCATAACAATAATCTATTCATTCATTGGTGTTTAAACTCATGTTATTCATAGTCATACTCAAGTGTCAATATAAGATACAAGTTTATGTTTAAACGTGTATTCTTTGAAATGATGCTCATATTATCTGATCTTGTATGAATTCGAATTCTGACAATTGCTTTGAGAATGTAAATATCTATCTATTTAATCAAAAAAATTGCTTATCATTCGCATATATTCTCTGAAATGATGTGTATGATAAGGTGTACCCCAGCCCTCCCAGGCATAATGGGTCTCCCAGTTTTCCTCAAAATAAATAAATAATAATGGGTCTCCCAACAAACATCTCAGCTAAAAGGCAATCTGCACTCCAAAGATCAATCCCAACACCATGATTTGTGGATCCTAATAGTAGATCCGTGTTAGGTAGAGAGAGATAGAGAAAGAGAGTCAGTACTCTCTGTAGATTTTATTGATTTGATTGTAATATTTTTAAATAGGAACCATCCTATTTATACAAGAGTTTAAAGTTGTGCTGAGTTGAACAAAGAGAAACGATAATCTAACAAATTCTTAACCGCCACTAACCAACTCTAACAGCCAGATTACAACATTACAAGCCTAGCTAGTTACTCTAATATTCCCCTTGCATCTTCAATCTTCAAGACTCTTCTCCCAAGAAGACCACAGACCAATAAAAAGAAACCTATGACAAAGAACAAATAATAAGAAAACAAGAACAGACCAAAACCAAAAACAAGAATCATAAAAAAAACTTATGAAACTATGGATATAACCGAAAGAGCATTTTGTGTCTCTGAAAAACAGGTGCAGACAACGGTTTGGTCAATACATCTGCAACTTGTTCAAAAGCTGGAACCTCATTGACCTTAAGCTGACCAGCTGTAACCTTCTCCCTGACAAAAAATAAATTCAACTCAACATGTTTGAACTTAGAATGAAGAATTGGATTAGCAGAAACAGCCACAACCCCTAAATTATCACACCACAATACTGGTTTGCCATCTGCAGCAATCCCAAGTTCACTTAACAAGGATTCAAGCCAAATAATCTCAGTAGTAGCACAAGCTACACTATGGTACTATGCCTCAGCTATAGACCTGGATACAACTGAATGCTTCTGAAAGCCCCAACCAACAAGATAATTACCAAAATATAAGCAAAATTCTGTAGTTGATCGTCGATCATCACTGTCTGATCCCCAATTAGCATCAGCAAAGACCACAATATTTAAACGAGAGGAAGGACGAAACTGAAGATCAAAATCCAAGGTTCCAAAAAGATAGCGTAATATCCTTTTGACCAACTATAGGTGAGTGTCTAAAGGAACTTACATAAACTGACAGGCCTTGTTGACAACAAAGGCAATTTCAGGGCGAGTAAGAATAACATATTGTAGAGCTCCCACCAAACTCCTATACTCAGTAACATCTTGAATGGGAGTTCCTTCTTCATTGGACAGCTTGCAACTACTCAACATAGGAGTGGGAAGATCCTTAGCTTGATCAAGACCACTCATCTTTAACAAATCAATAATATATTTCCCCTGACTAAGAAATATAGTATCTTCTCTACGATATACCTCAATGCCCAAAAAATAATGCAACTGACCCAAATCTTTTAAAGAAAAAGCTTGATCTAGACTATCAACAACTCCTTAATTTTCGATAGCATCATCACCTGTTACAATAATGTCATCTACATATACTAAGACATATATTGAACTAGTAGTGAACCTTTTTTATAAATAAAGAGGCATCATATTTAAATAAAATGAACCCAACTGACTGAAGATAATTTTTCAATTTCTCAAACTAAGCTCGAGGTGCTTGTTTTAGGCCATATATGACTTTGTTCAATTTACAAACCAAATTTTGACTCTTATGACCTTTCTCATAACCAGGAGGTTACATCATGTAGACTTCTTCATGTAAGTCACCATTCGAAAAAGCATTGTTAATGTATCATTGTCTTAAGGTCCAACCCTTAGTGACATCGAGAGATAAGATTGTTCCTATACTCAGCTCTGTATACCAAAGTGTTACAACGCGACTCGTAAGGGGCCGGTTTGGTTTAGGGTTGAAAGTATGGCAAACCCGAAACCTGTAATTTTCAGCACCCCATTCCTGTCTATCAACAGGTTTGAACCTTTAATATCTCGGTGCAATATTCCTCTTTCGTGACAGTGTGACAGCGCTGCAAGCAGTTGTTTCATATAACACTTGATGTGCATCATAATAAGAACAAACACATAGACTTAGTATTTGGAGGGTCCTTTGAGATAATATCTGGTCCTCATTAGAAAAAAATGAAAAGTCGGAGCAACATAGATTCAAAGTCCAAACTTGAGGTTCAGTGAGCCTCTGGCCGGGACAGAAGATAACTGTGGTTAAGTCTGATTGCATGAAATCAAAGACCAAATAAATTTGTACTGCATCCTAGAAGTGGCAAGTCCTTCAAGCCTGATAATATTTGAATGGTTCAGTTTCTGAAGCATCATAACCTCTCTTGCCATAAATTTAACACTCTCTGGCTCTGCAGTATTGAAACGGGCATTCTACAAAGCAACAATCTTTCCGGTGTCCTTATCTCGAGCTTTGTACATATTGTTGTAAGTTCCTTTTCCTACCTGCGAAACAGGATCGAATAATTCTCTAAAAGTAAGCATTATAATTAAGTTTCAGACAATCCAATCAGGCAATCATCAATGTCATGGAAAACATACATACCTTAGCAAGCTTATCATAGGAATCAACACTCTTTGGAACCAAACCAGACAAAACCTCGAAAGGAACATTATCAGCAAGCCATTTAGGCCATCCATGAACATCCTGAAAACATGCATAACTACTGCTGCAGTGGCCTCAAAAGACGATGATCCGGTGATTGCAGATTTCAATTTTTTCTACTCTATTTTCAATGCGATTGGGTTGTGTTAACAAGGAATGTAGATTCTTTTCTCAAAAGTTTGTTGTTCAATGAATCAAACTAACTTTGGTGGGTACAACAAACCACTGGTTATTCATAGATAAAATGTTCTATTCTCTTTCGTAACTTATAAAATGATGAAAAATTTCAAGAAGAATTCCTCCGAAATAGGTTTAGGGGTTTAAGGGAAGGTTTTAATAAGTCACTTAGTCAATTCTTTTTTTATGTTATGAATATTTTTATTTATGGTGGATATCATATATTAAATGAGACTTTAATGTACTATATTATTAGGGTTTAATACTCATTAGAATTATGGTTTACATCTTATGCATATAAATATAGAGTTTGAAAAAAACATTGTACACAAACCTTACATTGAGAATATAATACAAACTTCTTTCTTTGTCTCTCATTTTTGTTCTTGTTCATCTCTCTTGTTCTTCTTTACTTTATTCACAAGTTATCAGTACGATTTCGCTCAATAACCGTAATTCTCGTCGGTAATTCTCGAAAAAGATTTCAACAAAATATTGGTGACTACATCCAACGTATATTCAACTTAACTTAGAAAGTCTGGTATAATTTCTTATTTATATATCAATATAGTGGTTGGTTAATCACTCTAATATTAAGGTTGGCGTATTTTGATATAATATTTGATTATTATTTTGTTCTAATATTTAATGATGTTTTGTTGCACCGAGTTTATATATATAACTCCATGAACAAACATCGAGCCTTCAACGAAACTTACGAGATCAACTTAGTTTGAAAAATATGGTGATAGAGTGACTAACGTATACTTTAAGGAAAGTGAAGAAAGCGGTGGATTGACTATTCCACTTGACAATGATTTTTTTCGAGTTCCCCGAGCTATATGAACATCAACAAATTTTTTTCCTACCGAGTTTTTATGTTAGTAAGGTTTTAACGAGGCACATTATCTTCATGGATATTAAAGGGGAGTGTTATGAATATCTTTATTTATGATGGATATCCATATATTAAATGAGACTTTAATGTACTTTATTATTAGAGTTTAATATCCATTTGAATTAGGGTTTTCATTTTGTGCCTATAAATATAGAGTTTAGAGAAAGCATTGTACACAATCCTACATTGAGAATATAATACAAATCTCTCTTTGTCTCTCATATTTGTTATTATTCTTCTTTACTTTATTCACAACACAAAAACTTTTTATATATAATAATTATAAGTATTTAACTCAATGATAAATTAATTTAGATTAAATACCACAAAGGTTCATTATAAGTCAATCTCTCGACTTATTTTGTTTTATTTATAATATATTTAAATTTAAACATTGCTAAAGAGATCAAACATCGTAATTGTTTTGAATGAATAAAGTTCAATTTAAATTGATAACATAAAATAATTTTTATTACATGTATATAATATTAGTATTTCAAGATTTTTTATTCATTTGTATTAAAATTTCCAAAATATTTATTATTATAAGTAATTTCTTATATTATTTAACCCATAATGTGCATCTAGACTTTACAATCCCCATTATAACATCCAAAACATTCAATTTTTAATATTCTCTCTATATAAAAAAATTTAATATCAAAATAGTAGATATTTAACTATAATAAAACTAAAGCAAGTTATTAAATTAGAGTGAACTTTTTTGGATAAAAAGAGTGGCATAGTGTTCAAAAATAATAATTATCTAAATTTTTTCTAAAATCAAGTACACTAATTATGAGCAAGCACATTTGGATCGTTGCCTAAATTGCTCATCTTTATTCATTTATTTTTTTTAGGTTATTTGTTCTAGACTTACTAAGAACACTCCATTCCTTCTCTCTTCTCTTCCCCTCCCTTCCAAATAGGATTAGATTTAAATATAATTTGTCAAAAAATACACTAATTATGATATTTTTTTACTAAGTGAATTAAATAAAATAGCATTTAATTTGAAAATATGTTAGTCAACTAATTTTTAATATGACTTGCATTATTATTATTTTAATATTTAGAAGGATGTGAATTCAAACGTGCTTAAGTACATATTACTCTCCGCTGTGTAGGTTGGATGAAATTTGCATTGTTTAGATTGTGTATATAAAAAGACAAAACAAAACTAATTCTAAAAACAATTAGTATTTATTTTTAAGACAACATTAACTCTATCGACTAAGTTTGTGGTGTATTAACAAAGGACATCACTTTAGTCTTGATTGACATTAATTTTTGAAATAATTCGATTTCGACTGGTCCCTTTCTTCTCATAAAAAACACTAGATCAACTATAATATTCTTTTACTAAGTTAAATTTAAATAAAACTCTAAATATACTCTTTACTAATTTTTTGTTATTCTATATTCTTTTCGTATACAACTTTTAATAAAAAAATATTGAAAAATAAATAGTTTTAAAACTATTTTAAATTTTATTATATTGAATTATATTCTAATCAATATATGTAAGCTTATTTTTAGTAGTTATTGTCTTCTCCTTAATTTTTATTAATTCTTTAAGGCCTTATTATAATTAATGTTTATTCTAAGTTAAATTCTTGTAGAAAAATACATATTTATATTTTAAAATAAACTAATTATCATTGCCTAAAAAATTTAAAGCTAACCTTTTGTATCCTATAAAAGCGTGGACTGATTTGGCGGCATTCGCCTACGAATTTCGAAATCTATTTTCAACTTTTTGCCGAAACAAACACTCCCTAGAAATTTTAATTTCGGAGATTCCCGCCAATACTATTCACCACTCTCAAATTTCTCGCCCTCTCTTTCTGCTCTACGCTGCTTTGATTCTGTTCAGGTAAAACTAGAAGTTCACCCTTTTCTCTTCTTTTCTTTTCTTGCTCCTTTTGAATAGAGTTGGGAATTTTAGTTAGATTTTGTTTTTGCAAATCATTCAACTTGTCCCAAGATTTTTCATTTTCTGAGTTTATATCCTTAAATTTCAACATCAGTTGCTGAATTATCTAACTTACTCGAACTTTTCAGATGATCTTTAATTTCAATTTTGATCCTCTTGTTAGGACCTTAGTTATTTTTAATGTCTTGTCTTGTAACCCTAATTTGAGAATTAGGGTTTGACTCGTGGGCAACTTGTTTGAATCCGCTTTGACATTGCTTCAACTTACAATTCATGAGTATATTGTTTTTCCTTTTCTAATCTAAAGATTTTGTTTCTTTCCCTGTGCCTCTGATGTTGGTTATAAAATGCTGAACTCTAGATGCTCCAATGAAACCGAAATACTTAAAACTAAATACTCCGTGTTTAAAGTTGGAATCCCCCTCTTTTTTAGACTGAAATATTTCCCACTGATTGTTAATTGAAGGCTACTGGTGGCAGACCCTCATAGAAATGGACTTTCAGCTGAATTTTGATATTTTTTTCTTCTTTAGGTGCAATGTTGATGGGTGTTTTTGGTAAAGTACCTTGGGTTTAATGTTGTTTACAAATGGTTTGATTGACAGGGAAATTTGTATCACATGGGAACTAATAGAAAGAGAAGGATAAAGGCCTTGGAACCACATTCAGAAATTAATGTGCAAGAAGGTTCTAAGGGAGTTGATAAATCTAGAAAGATAGGTGTCGAGCAGCAGCTTCGGGGAGCAACAGGCAGGACATTGGATTTTTTTAATACTTGTCTTGCCTTATTGAGAAATTTATCTTTTTAAGTATAAATGTTGATGTGTTTCATAAATTGATTAACTTGATTTCTTCTTTTAACTACAAGTTTTTATCTTTAAATTTAGGGGAAACAGAAAAGGGTGAGCAATCATCTCCTTCTGGCTTGGGTGAAGCAGTATCTTTGAGGTCTAAAACTACAAAAACTGGTTTTGTGGAAGAAATTACAACGCTACCTGCACTTGATCTGAATACAAAAGAAAGACTTCATCCTTCCACTAAGATTAAGTTGCAACTCTTTCCAATAGATGAAAGCACTCGTCTAGGATTAGAAAAGGTAAAACTGTAAACCTAAAAACACTTTAAGATTTTTACATACGATACATGTAGGCTGAGGATTAACTATTCTTTTCTCTAGGATGGGTTTCATCCATACTTGGAACTGACTTTAAGTGCTAGAAAGAAGATATCCTCTGTGCTAAAGCACATTGAGAGCAAGTGGGGCAGTTCAAGCATCGCAATAGGCGAGCCCATGCTTTTCCCATATGTAGCAGAAACTCTGACCAGTTGCCGATGGACGAGAAATGACATTTGTATCACTGCCAGGGATGTCTATGCAACAATTGGAAGTCCATCTGTATTTCGTTTAAGGTCCAATACCTGATTACCTTTCTTAGTCTTTATTTTTCATCTCATTTTATACATTATTTATTGTGGCTCCTAGTAGTTTATTGATAGATTGTAACTTTCTTCTACCTTAAAGGTATGGGTGGATGCCTGATCTTGAAGCAAATACCTTGGAGCAACCTTCTGTATCAGCTCCCTTCAAAGCCTCTTCAGAACTTGTAGATGCACAGAGAAGTTGTAACAATTACATGCAGAATATTTTTGGTGATGGTGAAAAAGCTGAGGTAACTAATGAAGAGTCTGGAAAACCAACCATTACAAGTGGAGAAACAAATGTAGCAGCTGCTGAGAAGATGTCTAATGGAGTTGGTTCTATGGTACAGTGTCTATGGCCAGTTTTCTACTTATTAGCTCACCTAGAGATTAATTTCTTTTTCTATCTTTTTTTTGTTGTTGCAAAACTGCATTGCCAATAACCTGAATCAAACCTGTAACCCCAGTCAAGCATTTAGTATGGTTACAAGTTACAAAAAGGCATAGGCATGGCTAATATATTTGTTGGTTCTTTGAATAATGTCTATTATATTTACCCTTTTATTTTGATGGTGGCAATTCTACCGGCTTATGAGATAACGCTTTGGGGTCACATTATGTAGGTTATTTGATATGGCTCAAAACTAAAAACCTTTATGTCCAAAAGAGTGCTAGGTTGCAATAAGTTTCATGTCAAATAATTTACTTTCTGAAACTTCTATTTTTTCTTCCTCTGTCTGTTAGGAAAATGAAGTGGCAACGGATAGCAGCATTGGGCAATCATTGGCAATGTGGGCGGACAGTCTAACTAACATTAGCATAGGAGGCCTGCTGTCAGAAGCATCATTGCAGGGCAGTTTTGGTAATTGTGATCCAAAATCAAATGGGATCACTTCAGGCCTGCAATCATCTCAATTAATCTCTGATTCCTTTGATGCTTTCCTTGCTGGTCAAATGAATCCCTTTAAAAATCCAAGGCAGCCAGTTCAGGACTCGCATTCAATCTTAGATGCGGATGACACATGCCATGCATTTCCATTTCAAAAAATGTCTTCCTTAGGCAAAAATGCTATAGCTTCTGGTGGAAGTGCTTATTCTCATGCCAGCGGTCAGGAAACCAGTTCTAAGTCATTCAAACACCCCAACCCAACAGAGGTTTGCTAAATTTTTATTATAATTTCCAACTTCCAGTATCACAATTCCAGAACTGTTTTACATAATGCATTTCCAGTAGAATAGCTATCAGCAGCTTTATTCTATTTTTTTTTAACTATTAAGTCTAGTAATTGAAGTTTTCTATTGCTGTTGGTGGACAAAACTTGACTACTATAAAAGATATTCCGACAAGGCACTTTTAGTATTTAGTCACATTGAGCAATTCAGCAGTTTTGTTATTTTTATATGGTATGGGATTTCAAACATAAGACAGTTTTGATGGAAAATACTGTCATTTACATCACAATGTTTTTATTTTTTATGTTTAAAACAACTGTAAATTTTATTAATTGGCCTTTAAGATCATCTGTGGGTTTGCAATTTCATATCAGATATTTGATATATATATATATATTCCCTTTGAAGCGCTTGTAGATATGCATAAGATATTTAAAGAATTCACTTTCACAGGCCAATATTCAATTACAAGGCCAGGCTTGTCAACAGTCAGACACAGATTTGATACTTTGTTCACGAGTATATAACGGTGAAAGCAGTCTGGGGTTCTCAGGCATCAAATGGGTACTTCACTTCATTCATTTCTTTGTCTAAATTATCTCTTTTTTTAGGTATTCATATTCTCTCTCTATATATATACATGGACATAGGTATTTGGATATGATCTTCCAAATACATGATAAATTTTAAGAAAATTGAAAATATTTTGTCGAATACTCACAGTAATGCTGCTGTTTTTTTACTGCATTTTATTCATTATATTTATTATCAATTTTCTTTCAATGGAATGCGGATGCAGACAGAATCTTTGGGACCCTTTGATCTGGGCTTGTCTTCCCGCAAAGTTACATGTGCAAACGATATTAGCATTGATGGCATTGCCAAGTAGTCGGTTCCTCTTGAAGATATGAATGAACAAGACAAAGTAAGACAGATTATATGGAGGAAAATAAAGTAAGGAAGGTATAGCCTTTATTTTACTGCATAAACATTCTCAACTTGTCAGCTTTATAAATTGTTAGTTTCTTGTACATTTGCTTTTTTGTTGTGTATATGAGATTCAGAAACACTATGAAAATTGGAAGCAAACAGTATTGATTATAAACCTGAAACTAAACCGAGCTAGTTTAAGTACATGCGTATTGTTTAACTTGTTATTGAGATGGCAACAGATGGAGAGATGTATTTGGATGTGGTTTAAATCCAAATAACAGATAACATCAGCTTGTAGTGTTTCTTTTACTCCAGTGGTTGAGTCAGGAATTTATTCAAGGGTGTTCCTAACCCTAGGGTATGATTTTATTTTTAAGGTTAAGTATAATTTTTTTATTTAATTTTTTATACAAATAAATCATTGTTATACAAGCAGACACCACTTGTAACTCGAATTTACAATGCTAGTTGAGTGGGTGAACATATATATTTACTTTTATAAATTGCATATTGTACAAATAATGTTAAAAAGTATGTTCATAAATAAATCACTATTGTTTTTACAGTATTAAATTGAGAAATTATTGAAAAGGAATTTTAGGTGAGACAACGTGGAAAAGTGTAAATTTTTTACTGTAAAAGTGGATCCAAAATAGACAAGTCTCATCTCGTCTCGTTGTAGTGTCATCTCAATTGGGAGATAATTTGGAAGTTTTCTTGGAAAAGAATAGAAAGCTAATTAAAATGCAATGATAACCTAATTAAAATGCAGTGTTAACCTAATTCCTTTAAAAAAATGAAAGAGACTAATAAAGTTGAAATTTATTGTTTTTTTATAAATAGTTGATACTTGATTCAGTAGTTCACTAATTTAGATCGAGTACTAAAAGAGTTATTATAAAAGCGAACTTTCCAATTTAATTTTTTTCATATATAGTGTAAGATTCAAACCTAATAACTTCACTTAAAATTTTTTGTGTCTTATCTCACTGGACCACTTAATTATTATTACTATTAATTTTTTATAGGTTTGTCTAACCTATGCATACATGCATAGGTTAAGGGTTATTTAATAACATATATTTAATATAAGATTCTATTTGAAAAAAATAATCATTTAATGGCCCTGTTTGGTAAATAGATGTTTGGGCAAAAATTAGAAGTTTGATCAGTCAAATCCGCTAATATTGTTGTTTGATAAATAACAGTTTGAGGTGAAATCGCTAATTTTGAAAAAGCTCATAATATGAGTTTTTGAGATTAGATGTTTGATATTAGAGTTATAAAGACTCTTTTACCCTTACCAGTTACCAAAAATTTCAAAATAACATAAATTAAATATTTTCTCACCCTATTTATAAGCTAATTCTATTTACTTTTTTTATTATCACATATTTATATGTGCATTTAAATTTAGTAATTAATTAAATTATATTAAAATAATTATATAAATAATAAATTAATATATAAATTATTTGAATATGTTTAGAAAAAGTTATATTAAAAATAATTTTATAGATATAAAATATTGATAACTAATAAACTATTCAAACAAGTATTGAATATAATCATGTCTTTATATGTCATTTTGTTTGTTTAAATAATCTAACAACTATCAGCTAGCTATCAGTTAATTTGATTAAACATTTTTATACAATCAGCTAATACAATTCGCTTGTAACCCCCTAGACCCGCCTATGCGTTGCCACAGATTCTAGGAAGTTACATTAGGGTCACCGGAGCGACCCACATTAAAGTTTCAAATAAACAAATCGTTAACCATTTAAAATCATAAATCTAATTTTAAATTAAAATACAATTCCAAAAAAATATTCAGACTACAAAATAAAAACTATAATACAAATTGCTAAAACAAGTTTTAGACTTGAATGTAAATCAAGATGTGACATACATGCCCCCCCTAATTACACAGATACCATACTCCGCAGGCAAAGCGAAGAAACTCCATACCGATGTTGACAGCTGCGTCATGGTCGATATTCTAACCTGTGATGGTAAAAACAATGTGAGCTTCAAAAAGCTCAGTAATACAAACTACCAGGAGATGCTAAAGGTGCAAGTGGGTATATGGCAACTTAACGCTGTCATGAAGGATTAAGCAACGATAAACTCAAATTACGATTCGATAATTCAGTAAAGCATTATTAGGTGGTCACAAAGTTATTCTTTATTTGATCACCTGAACCGTAAGAGGTGGTCTAAAGCAGAGATTCAAATTTCAAAAGTTGAATCAAGGAGTTCAGAGTGGTCCCTTAAGTGCGAATTGTAAGTTTACTGAGGGTTCAATATTGATACATTAATTTAGCAGAGTATGTTTCAGAAGAGGTCAGAAAGTTCTATTAATTAACTTAACTACCCTCAACCGAACTCTAAAATGCAATTCGCCCTGAACTGTATACAGAAGGTCTTGCCCTAGGCCTGAGGCGTAGGAGCCTACCTAAGGGGATGCCTTAGGTCCAGAAAGACTTACCCTAGGCCCGTGAGCGTAGGAGCTTAACAGAAAGGCTTACCCTAGGCCCATTGGGCGTAGGAGCTTAGGTACAGAAGGACTTATCAGCGCTGAGCCTACAGATCATCATTCATATCCAGATAATATACCACAGATGATTTCAATTAATATTCAGAAGACAATATAGCAGAAAAATAAATATTAAACCTATTTTTATACCAGGAGACATGCATCAAATTTATTTATTATCATTATCATTATTTCATATTCAATGTCATATATCAGATATATTTTCCATAACAGAGGTCAGAAATTAGAGAATTGTTTTCCTTTCGTATTACAATATCATACTTTTAAATTTTAAGCATATTGTCTTGGTTTAGAACAGAAAGTAATTACAGATACATGGTACACGCTTTATGGCCTAATTCATTTCTTAGAGGTACTCGATAGATATCAGAAAGATGACACTTGACGAATTTAGACTGATTTCATAACGAGGTCCCTACGAATAGGGGAGTTCGGTAAGACAGATCGAATTAACATCGAAAGTTGATGCTTGAGAATCATTGTGATTTCAGATATATCGAGAGTGATTCGATCGCTAAAGCTTACGAGGGTATTGTTGGTCATTCCGGCCTTCGGAGGGTAATTTGGTAAGCTGAACCAACAAGGTATAAACGGTGATGTACAGAATTTAGGAATTCTAATTGCTCATCAAGCTTTCGAGTCCCTCTGAACTAGTTGAAACCATTAACAAAGAGTTTGAAATATAATCGGATAAGTACATCTTAAGCATTCATTTCCAGACTGATTACATCATAACAACAAAGTAGGTCGTCTTCACCTTACATCCACTGAACTTACTACGAGAGATCAAACAATTATCCAGGCGGTAATTTTCCAAATTCTGAACATGCATATAACCCCCGAACTCGTTCCATAGCATCGAATTTATCTTTTTGAGGAAACATGTTGCTCTTACCAATCGCTGAGTACTTTCTCCAAATAACCCGAACATGTCGTCATGTGGTATCTTTCCAAAATTAGGATAGTATCAGAAATGACCAACAAGCACGGACCGTGAATTACCACTTTAGAGTTGTTATGTTGTCTAACTTTATTGGTATTTCTTATCCCAGTTTTGGAGTTAGCTTCAGTCATTTCAACCTTCGCAGGTATTTCGGATGCTTCATATCTGAAGGTGTTTCAAAACAAATTCTGAGCCTTTCGGTCGTTCTAACTATTCAATCCTTTCCGATATCGAGGGTATATTCGTCGTTTCGATTAATATGACAATTGGTGCCGAGGATACATTATTCTTTTTAATTATTATGGATATTCCGACCGATTCAACTTTATCAGTATTACCTAACATTTCAGTCATCTCAATCAATTCAGTAATTTACGCGACTTTGTCTAATCCAAACATACAATTGTTTTCTCGCAATTGTCTTCAGAGAATATTCAATCTCACAAAGGAATCTGAGCAATTTACAGACTCAAACGTGAAGCCTCGCTACCATAACTTCCCAAGCAAACTTTAAGATTTTCAGGAGGTTCGGTTGCTTTACCGGATCTAGTGTAAATTCTCAGACCACACTCATTAATAGGGGTATTTTAGTCATTTTCATACATCAAGGGCATTTTCGTAATTCATTAGCAAAAATAATCAGACTTAGAGATTAACCCTTTTTATTAATCGTTTACTGAACTCGAAAGTCCTTTCGATTTATCAAACCTCTTATGCGAATATTTGCCTTGGCCATTAATATTCTTATTTCATAATTGATCGACGTAATAAAAAAAATAATCATATGCTCAAGCATGATCGTGTAAACATTAACCGAATACCAACATGTTGCAAAAGCATGCAGAAGGTAGTAATGTATTACCTTAATTCCGAGCTACAACGGTTGATTCGTGCCACCTCCTTCGATCGCACTCGATCCCAAGATTTGATGGCTCCCAACATCTCGAATTCAAGGATACTTTGATACCCTAACCAGATCTGGTCGCCGGACGATCACCGGAAAAGGTCTTCGGAGGCCTGAAATGGTGCGATTTCACCTAACAAAGGACTGGGATTGTCGAAAATGACGAAGCGCCGATGAGGGCCCTGCCGGAGTCGGACGGATGACTGGTCGGTACGGTTTTGCTCACCGCGGCACGGCGAACGTGATGCTGGTGAGGGCACACCGAACGGACAACGGACGGTGACTGAATCGACCAAGAAATTGAACGAGGAAGCAAGGGTTTCATTGGACCTTCAAACGTGAGTTTGCCGATGAAAGGCGGCTCGGTTGCGCGCGTGGAAGCCAGGGGCGAGGTCGCGACGTCGTGGCACTTCTGATGATGCCGGCGGTGACTCTCACGGCGGCACGGTGGACAAGCTCGGACGGAGACAGAGAGGTGTCGGATGGGTTTTGGGACTTTCTGGAAATTCATCTCATCGATTCGAACAAAAATAAATGAGGTAGGTGGACAGACGCGTTCTCTTTATTTAATCTTATTCAATAGGCTTCCCAGACTTTATTCAAATAATAAAGCAGACAACCCTTGACAGAAATGGGCATTTGGCTCAATGGTTAAACATACATGGCTGAGGGACGGGGTGAGGTCGTGGGTTCAAAACCTCACAACTGCAAATCCCTCTTCTTTTTATTTTAAAGCATTTTCTTCTCTTCTTTTTTTTAGTGTTACATCGCTAGTCAAATCAGCTAATGCAATCAGCTATCAGCTAATGTAATCCGCTATCTGATATAAGCTATCCGCTAATTGCCAAACAGGGCCAATGTATTACAAAATCTTAAAAGATTTTGTTGAAAAAATTAAACACAAAACGTTAAATCATATACCGTAAACCTAGACATTAAACCCTAAAACTCAAATCATAACTCTAAACACTATACCCTAAAACCCTAAACTATAAAACTATAAATTGTAAAATATAAACACTAACCCTAAACCCTAACCATACCCTAAACCTTAACCCTAAAAAACCTAAAACAGTAATCATAAAACCATAAACCTAAAACTACAAACCATAAACACCAAGCCCTAAAACACTAAAACCCTAACCCTAACCATAAAACCCTAAACATTAACCATGCCCATAAAACTCTAAACCATAAAACCTAAAACCCTAACCACAAAACCATAAACACTAAACGTTAAACCCTAAAATTATAAACCCTAGATCCTAAACCATAATACATTAGATGATATTTTTTTCTAATAGAATCTTTTAGGGTTTTGTAATACATTAAATGATTGTTATTTTTCAAGTAGAATCTTTTATTTAATACAAGCTATTATTGACCCTTAACCTATGTATGTATGCATAGCAGCATAGGTTAGAAAAAGCTTTTTTTATTTGTTCACATTTCTTCTTAAATAAATGACTTCATAAATATAATTACTTTTAAATTTATATTCCGTATATTTGCATTGTAGGAATATGTTTGGATTATGTGTTTTTGTTTATTCAAGTGTAAATTTGCATTGTAATTTTTGACATATCATCATTCAATAAAATTAGCGGGTTTCAACTAAAAAACAAATAGTTATGAACTTGATTAGTGGTTATATTGAGAAAATGAGTGTTATTTTTCTTTAATATTTGAATAGCTTGTATGTATTGTCTCGGTGCCTGTGTCTTTTCAAAAAAACTAAGAATACAAGACAAATGTTATCTTTGTAATCACTAGTCACACATAAATGTCTAAAAACAAATAGTTATATTTAAAAAAACATTAAAATTTTTAAATTACACTGTTTATAAATATTTTTAATTGTTTGTAAATATATTTGATTATACATACCATTTAATTTTCTGGTTCACTAGATATTTAGATAATGGATTAAAAATGTTAAAATTTGAATTTGAATTTTCTTTTTTTGATGAAAGCTAAAGTGATTACAAGTAGTATCTGTTCTAAATATACTCTCAACCATTTGACAATTATTCTATACACAAAAAATGTAAAGTTTTTTTTTACATAAGCATACCTAATTTAAAGTTAAAATTTAAAATTAAAATCTCTAACCCTAAGACTTTAAACTAAATTACAACCATACACTTTAAATTCTATATCTACGACTACATTTTATATCTATAACCTATAAATTTTAAATTAAAATTTTAAAATTTTCACCGACCGTGTATGAAATAATAATTCATAAGTAAATGCATTATAAAACAATTGAGTTACTCGATTGACAGTTCCACCATTCACAAGGTTACACGTACCACGATCAAAGCTTAATTTCATCTTATTTATTATTTTTTTTAGTCTACGTCTGTCTCTCTCTCTCACCATTTCTTTTAATGGCTAGACAAGGAGAGGAAAATCATTTGAAATCAAGCAATCACTGCAACCAAAAAGTTTCTCTTTCTCTTTCATTCGAGGTGGAAAAAAAATTCTATTTACTCAGCAAATCTCGAGAGAAGTGAGAACCTCATTGGACTCTCAGCTTCTTCTTCTCAGGTTCGTTGCAATTCTTTTCCAAGTTTGTTTTACGACTTCAGTTTTAATTTTGTATTTGCTTGGATGTACTTGTATTTTCATTACTGTTCTTTTTCCTTTTATTTGCTATTTTTTGACTGAATTTTCTTCTGATTTGTTATGTTTTACGAATGAATCGTATTTAAATCAATGTTAAAGTGCGATGAATCTGCTTACCGAGAATAGTAAAATGTTTCTCCAATTTTATATGATCTGTACTGTGAACTTCAGTAAATGCGTACATTTTGAATTCGATAACTTTTTCTTTGAACTGAAAATTTGTTAGCTCAAAAGTTTCAGTATCTTTTTTTTTTTTTGCGTTCAGATCTTTGCAAGTAGGTGAAATTTATGTAGGTAAAGGTTTCAATTTGCAATCCGTGCTTAATTATATTTAAAAAAAGAACAAATCTCAAGTAGCCAAACAAGCACTATATTGTTTCATCAATGGAGGGGAAAAACAATGAGTATGTCCTAGTTCGCTCATTGTTTGTTATCTAGGTTTTAATGGAATAAGTAGTTAATAGAATGCTTATAAAAATAGCCTAGAAAGAGAGCGAGGAAAAGGGGGGGGGGGGGGATCATGGTTGTTTTGTATGATAAAACACTTATAAATAAAACTTCCGTGGTTATTTTCAAATTCATTTTATTTCTGTAAAAAAATTACAAGAAACATGCTTGTTTCTACTTTCTTTAACTTTTGCTTCTCCTAATGGTTTGTCGATACAGGTACAGCTGCGGTTTGTTGACACCCGGACTTAAAATTTTCTTGCTTGAAAATTGAGAAACAAAGACTCTGCTTGCTAAGTTGGAGACTATAGTGTAAAATGTCATCAGTAAGCAAGACTGATAGGAAGGCAGCTCTAGATGTGGCCTCATGGGTTTTCAATATTGTTACATCTGTGGGAATAATCATGGTCAATAAAGCCTTGATGGCCACATATGGCTTCTGTTTTGGTATGCTCTTAATAAACATTGTAATGCAAACTTTGATATACTTTGTGAATGCAATGCATTTTGATCAGCCACTTAATGTTCATTGTGCCTCCAAAAAGTATCATACATAGCTTGTTTTGAATAGGTTCTGAAAATTTGAACAAAATTGACCCGACTGCTTCTGAAGACCCTGATTTTGTATCCCATTAATTACTGTGCTGCAGCTACAACATTAACAGGTTTGCATTTTGCAACAACAACCTTGTTGACTCTTCTTCTTAGATGGTTGGGTTATATTCAGGATTCTTATCTGCCATTACCCGAACTTCTCAAGTTTGTCATGTTTGCAAACTTTTCTATTGTTGGAATGAATGTGAGTTTGATGTGGAACTCTGTGGGCTTCTATCAGGTCAGTTTTTGAGACTTTGTTTATTATTCTCTTCTATGTTTAAATCTTTTGGAAGTTATTCATTATTTTGTTTAAAAGTTATTATCAGATAGCAAAGCTGAGCATGATTCCAGTATCTTGCTTTCTGGAAGTTATTTTTGACAAGGTGCGGTACTCAAGGGATACAAAGCTCAGCATAGTAGTAGTTCTTCTTGGAGTTGCTGTTTGTACTGTTACAGATGTGAGTGTCAATTTCAAGGGATTTTTAGCTGCTGTGATAGCAATCTGGAGCACCGCCCTCCAGCAGTATGTAAGTAAATCTGCACGACTATCCTGATTTTACATAAGATGCAATAAATTAGAAGAAAATTTTGAATAGTAATGTCAAAAAGTTTAATGATTGAACTGAGGTTCAGAATGCATTTGTCATGGCTTGATCCATTCCATAAATGAGACGCCTACTATTGTTCATTGGTGATATTTTGGGTCTTTCCTCATTTCCTGATTCATTTATTTCTTTTAATTTTGCAGTATGTACATTTTCTTCAACGCAAGCATTCTTTAGGATCTTTCGACTTATTGGGACATACGGCACCATTGCAAGCTGCAAGCCTGCTATTGACTGGCCCTTTTGTGGATTACTGGTTAACTGAGAAAAAGGTTTATGCGTATGACTACACTGTGACATCAGTGGTAAGGTTCTTATCAGACTTGACTAGAATCCAGTGAGTAATGTTACTGCTCCTTTTTACTGGCATGAATTCTGATGAAGTCATTGCAGCTAATTCAATTATACTTAACACATGTTATATAATGCTTTTAAATTTAGTTATACCAGTATATTTATGGATAGGTTTTCATCTGTAATGAGATTCAATCGTTATTTGTGGCCTTTGAGTTTTCGCAAAATGCTAGAAGACCTTGGTTGTCATTACAATAGCTTATTGAATAGGAAATTAAGAAACCTTGTCTATTGTCAAAGTGGGTGCTATTGCATGTCCGTGGCATTTTATTTTGGCAGTCAGTTGTGCCTAATTGGCTCAAAAAGGGGGACAGGAGGAGGATCTACCTTACAGGCCCAGAAAGAGCCCCCCCGACTGTTATTTGAGAATGTCTTTTATTTGTTTGTGTTCATACTGAGGTTATTTCCATCCTTGCATCAGTTTTTTTTTACAAGGATTCACAAATAAGAAAACATGGGAGATTTAAATGCTTACCTACTTTTCATCTTCGAGTGCCCATTCTCATGTCCTTTTCCTTCTGCCCAAACAAACTTTCGTAATGCAAGAAAACATAGGTTCACAAATAAGAAAAACATGGAAGATTTTTGACATCTTACCTGCCTTTCATCTTCAGGTGCATATTGTCCTGTCTTTTCACAAATAAGGTTATTTTCATTCTTGCATCTGGTAACAAGGAAGCTTGGAAGATTTAACATCTTACCTACTTTTCATCTTCAACTGTCTATTTCCACATATGTATTTTATGTTTAATGGCATAGGACTGACATACTTTGTTAGCTACTTCGTTAGTTTTGATTACTCGATGATCTAAACAGAAAAAGATTTTGATTATTTTATCCTGCCTTCTTACGCTTTTCTAACCTAGCTGGATGCATTTATCCTTTCAATGACGTTCATGAGATGACTCTTAGAATTTGATTGAATTGAGATCAATCACGCTTCTAGAATATTATGCAGTTATGATTGGATTCAGGATTGTAAAAACTTGCATGAGATCTTTTTGTCTTGCGTAGAAGAGAACAAAGTTACAGCTCAAGCCTAAGATCAATACCCCGAGCCTCATTTCTCGCCTGACTCACATCACATCCCGTGAGACCTGTCCATGAGCAGGGCCGGGTCTCAGTCTAGGACATTTTAATTTGCTTGCCCATGCCTGAAAGGCTGAATTACTGTTCATTGTGACAACATATTAAAAAAATATTTTACTAATAGTAATTTGGGTCGAGCTAGCCCAAATTACAAATTTCCTTGTCCGAGCCGGGGCCATAATGTGCCCGGAACTTGGACAGGTTTACATCCCCAAGTCAGCAAAGATTTAATCCTAATACTGTTTTTAAGTTGGAGCACCATGGATCTGCATCTGCAAGTTCATATATGAATGTTAAATATGTTTTGCTTGCAGGTTAAATCACGAGTTGTGTAAAATGATATGCGCTGCTCTTTTGCTTGCAGTTTTTCACAATCCTGTCATGCACCATTGCAGTGGGAACCAACCTCAGCCAATTCATCTGCATCGGCAGGTTTACGGCCGTATCGTTCCAAGTGCTTGGCCATATGAAGACCGTTCTTGTTCTGATTCTAGGGTTCATTTTCTTCGGGAAAGAAGGTCTTAACCTACATGTAATTCTGGGTATGGTCATTGCAGTTATAGGAATGATCTGGTATGGTAATGCCTCATCCAAGCCTGGTGGCAAGGAACGACGGATTTATTCAGCTCCAAGCAACAAATCACAAAAACGCGACGCATTGGATTTCCCCGAGACCGATGACAAGGTCTAAAACTTCAGTTGCAGCTCTACGAAGTAAAAGGGATATATATATATATAGGATCAAAGTTTCAAATTGTTGTTATTATTGTTGCTTATTCATGTTGGTCCCAAAGCCACTGAAGTTTGCCCAGTACTAATTCTTCATTGTGTGAAATTTTGCCAGAACCTGTGATAACTTTTACATTTGTTTCTCTCGTAGGATATAGGGAATGATGCAATTTTAAATGGAAAAGGATCATATATTTATGCAGCAACTTTGATTAACGTATTAACTTTGAAGAATTAAAAGCTCACGTAATAATTGCTGCAAATCGCTACACCTTTAAGTTTCAACAACTAGCATAAAATGTATCACCTTGATTAACCGCTCATATTTGCATATTAATTTTAATTATATTTGTTTTTTTATTAAGTAGAGTTAATTAATAATTATATTCTTAAAATAAATGTCGGAATTCAAATACATACACAATGAGATAAAATGAACATATTTAACTATGGATTAATATCCTATACACTGGCGGTGAAAAGTTTTTATTTCCACAAGTGCCTCAATTATAGGGTTTAGGGTTAGTGTTTAGGGTTTAGAGTTTAGGGGTTTTAGTGTAAAGATTTAGAATTCAGGGTTCATGTTTAGAATTTAGGAATTATGGTTAGAATTTAGGGTTTAGGGTTAGGGTTTAGTTTTAGGGTAATATGGGTGGGGATTTAGATTTTAACCTATAAACCCTAAATTTTAACCCTAAACCCAAAATTCTATCAACAATCCCTAAATTCAAAACTACTACACTTATACCCCTAAATTTTAAATCCTAAACGAAATCCCTAACCCCTAAAACTAAGGCGCTTGTGTAAAAAAGTTTCCACAAACGCTTGTGTATAGAACAATTACCCTTTAATTATTCGGCTAATTAATAGATTTCATTAATTATATGTGATTTTATATTAAATAATTTAGTATATTTTAATTAATAAATACAGTCTACCCATAAATCGTTCAGTGAAGAAAACTAATAATAATAAATAATTAATTGGATTGAAAATCATTAATAATTATCACGTCTCACATTACTAACATAACCCCTAAAATAAAGGTAATATTGAGATTACTTTGTATTTTCAAAATTCGAATATTGTTAAATGTTAAATCATTGACCTAAGGTGGTGCTATTTTGAAAATTTACATTGCTACTGGTCTATAGCATTGTTTTTCTTTTTGGTAATAAAGGAGATTGTGTTGCATCAATGAGAAATTACAGAAAACAGTTACCCTCATTGATTATAATTCATTCCATTTTAACCATTTCAATTCAAACCAGGCTTGGATTAGAAAAGAAAAGAGAAGATTGAAATTACGCAAAAGCCCTCACTCTATTTCCTTGGCTTCTTTCTTCCCCCGAACCTTCATACTTCGACATACCTGTCGTCTTCGATCGAAAATAAATAGTAAATAAACAAAAAAAAAAATTATTCTCTCAAATCCTCCAGAAACAAGGAGAAAAACAAGGAGAGGAGAACAGGCACGTAAAGAACAATAACAATCTCGTTTACAGCGATAAAGCTCAGAGGCTCTTGCGATTTGTGGATATGTCGTTAATCAATTGAACTTGTCCGTTTTAACTTCTCCAGGTTCATTATAGAATCTAATCTTATCGTCTGTTCTCTCTCTAATTTTTCAGATTGTTTTTAGGTTTCATTTTGTAATTTGATTGTTTAATCTTATTTTAATCGTGTAATCGATGCTCGGTTCATTTTTATTTTTGAATTTATTTAGATGATTTCCCCAATTTCTAAGTTAATACGTCGGGATGATATTGGATAACGTCGGTTTGGTTGCTGAAAAAAATGAACGAGTGTAAATGGAGTGATTTTTAAATGCCACAGTAAACGTTGTTAACTTGCTAATAAATTGATAGGTAACTTAGGTTCACTTAGAATTTTGATTAAATTCCATTCGCTTTCTACCTATTGCAACCGTAACTTAATTCATTGAACTGGAGAAAAATGTGATTGATTTATCTTATCGATTTGATTACTAGAATACCTATTGCAACCTGTGCGGTAAGATGAATTGCGCAATTCCATCTATTGTTTTGCAATGGTTGTTTTATGGACGTGTCTTTCTTCTGATTAGTTTGGCATAGACATGTAGCTTGGAACTCATATTAGGTTGGTTGCGCAGAGCAGTGTTTAATGTTAAAATGCATTGGAGGAATTAGACCTAGATTTTGGTATGATTATAATATTTGTGGTCTTCATCTTCTGATTAGTTTGGCATAGACATGTAGCTTGGAATGCGTATTTGGTTGGTTGCGCAGGGCAGTGTTTAATGTTAAAATGCATTGGAGGAATTAGACCTAGATTTTGGTACGGTTATGATATTTGTGGTCTTCATCTTCGATTCTTCTTATGAACAGAATGGACCGTTCTTCCAGTGGTGAGGGTCCTGCTATACTGCAGTTACATAAATGGGGTCCCTCGGAGTTGCCACTCAATCTGTCAGAATATCGTGAAGCCTTTATATCTCCGACAAGGGAGTTACTGTTATTGCTTTCATACCAATGCCAAGCTTTGCTACTTCCTTTGACTACAGGTTAATATTTCTTATTCTCTGCTTCCAGACTGCCAAAATTGTATTGCATTTTTGTTTGGGTTGGAATGTCTTGATTTTGGGCCTTCCTTTAATCAATCAGTTGTTTCGGTGCATTTGGTTTCAATTGCATGGCTATTCTGGTTTACTTTTACAGTTGTTCAGTTTTCCCTTTTGGTTTGCAGGGGGCTATGTAGATGCTGATATTTCTGAAAGCTTTCATGACGAGAGTCCCCAAAATTTAGATTTATTAGCTTGTAGGTCTAATTTAAAGGATGATATTCCGTGCACTTCTGGATCAGCAACAGATTCTGATGATGGTATTTCCCTTGAACGTGGATTTTCACGGTCTAACGGTTACCCTTTTCTTTGTGATGTAAACTCATTGGCTTGGGGTGTGTGTGGGGATACCTATAACCAGCACAAAGATGGTTCATTTAGGGAGCTTCTTTTTGTGTCCGGCAATCAAGGTGTGATGGTACATGCCTTCTCTCAGCCTGTTCAGAGCAGTGTGCCTGGTGCAATGTCAGAGGGTGAGATCAGGGATGGGACTTGGGTTGAGTGGGGCCCTTCATCCTCATCATTTCAACATATCAAGGAAGAGAAGCCAATTGATTTGTCTTTTGAAGAGTCTCAGAGTACCATCGATAAAAGCATCTCAAATGGAAATTTAGGAGTTCCAGATAAGATAAGTAAGAAAGTCGGGAATGATGTATTTTCTGGAACTGACACTTCAAAGAGGTGGTTACGATCATTTTTCACTAATGCTGAAACTGTTGAATATGAGGGTGACATTTGGACCAGGTTTCCTCAGAAATCATCATTTCCTTGCTCTGCAAAAGTTGTTTCTTTTGGCATTTTTACTAGTAATTTCCCAGTTCTGAGATTCCTTTGTAAAAAGAAATCTTTAGCAAGTGGGGAGAGCTGCCGAGAGACTATTAGAGATCTAGAAAATGGTTCCTCTGAAACTGTTGAGTTGGATACATCTGATGTTGGTTCCAGCATTCCATACAAATGTTCCAGAGTGTTCTCTAGCAATTCTCATCAGCTAATTGGATTCTTATTAACACGAATGAACCCTGCATCGGCCAATGCTAGCGATGGAAATGAAAAAAAGAGTAAGAATATAATTGTCATTTCCAGGTTGGATATTCGGGGAATTCAGTGGGTTTCTTTGGTGAAGCTTCCGCAAAATGAGAATACATGCCCGCTGGATGATTGGAAAGACTTCCACTTTTCAGATGATTTTCTTATTTGCCTCAATGCTTCTGGCTTAGTGTTCTTTTATGACGCATTGTCTGGTGAGCATGTTGCACGTCTTGATATTTTACGGAGTTGTGAGTTAAACTGTGCTGCGAATTTGCGTGAATCAGAAAGGTCAACTCTAGATGATGATATGCAATGCAAGTCAAATTATCAGCATGGTGATTTATTTGGTAGAAGAACATTTAAGAGTCTACTTGTTGCGTCATATACATCTCTTTTGGCTGTGGTTGATGAATTTGATATAGTGTATGTGATATATGCTGGGGACTGTCTACCAGACCAGTATAATGCATTTGAAAAATTGCTTCCACATTATCAACATTTAGGACTTGGGATGTTAGTTGGTTGGGATGTAGGGAGTTCTGATGTAAGCCACCAAAGGATATATATTGGTTCTTCAAATTCTTGCAATTTAAATAGTTCTTCCAAAATGAATGAAATTGTTTCCTTTTGTGATAATACTGGAAACAATATTCTTCAGAAAATCCGTGGCTGGAAACATTATGGAAATTGGTGCCTTCCTGATTCAGGCTTGAATGGTTTTTCTCCTGCTTCAAAAGCAATGAATGAGAAGTTTCATGATTCACAAATGCATTTCCCCCTTATGCGAAAGATTTTTCTTCCAACAGATAGATATGGTGATGATGACTGTATTTTTTTTTCTCCTTTTGGGATTACTCGGCTCATTAGAAGGCATAATATCAAGGACCACAAGAGTTCTCAAATTGTACATTTTGATTTGCATACAGACTCAGTAGTCCATGATGATAGATTCTTGAATTCGGGAAGCAAAAAATGTTCTCTCCAAGGGAGAGAAGTTTCTACTGGAGAAGCTGTTGGTTGCACTTTCCAGGGTTGTTTTTATTTGGTAACTGATGTTGGTCTTTCGGTGGTTCTCCCTTCTGTTTCGGTTTCATCAAATCTGCTTCCCATTGAAACCGTTGGTTATCAAGAATCAGGTATTGGTACTGGCATTGGATGCCAAGCAATAAATATCCTGCAACTGGAAGAGCCAAAAATGTTATTGTCACATTGGAAAGTTGAAGTTTTGGATAGAGTTCTTCTCTATGAAGGTCCTGAAGAGGCAGATCGTTTATGCTTGGAAAATGGTGAGGAAAAACTTAATACAATTTATTTGAATATATCAGCAAAAGTTTGGTGATCAAGATTGTTTTCCATATCATTATTGTCTTCTTTACAATCTACCATGCCCAACATCCTAAGCATCATTCTTATGCATTTCTTTTCTACTATATATGAGTCATGTCCTGAACTGTTAATTGACTATACAGAACTGCCGTCTTCTTGATAATCAATGCCTGTTCTATTCAGGTCAAAGTCATAATAGATATTTAGTTATTGTGGCTTGGGTTTAACCGCTGATATCCCAAGTTACTGGCAACTGATTTAACTCTGTGCATTGATCCTGGGCACTTGTTAATGATCTTTTATTATTCCTTTAATTTAAAATGTAAATTGTGAATTTTCTAGTTTCAGAAAAGGGTAAAAAATTTAGATAGTGGTGGAAATTTTTGTGGCTACTAAAGAGGCTGGAATATCTGGCCTGTGTTATGAGGTGAGTATTGTTTTTATAGCATTGGTTTCGAATTTGTAGTTATGAGATTATATGGGCTTGGAAGTGTAGAAAATTTTATGGAATTAGTATTGCCACTTCATATAGAAGTTGGATTCCTTTAATAGTGGCAGGTTTTGCTTGTTGTAGATTGTAAACAAAGTATTATCCACTCAATCTTGTTGACTAGCATCATAGCATGAGCCTATAAGTGTAACTCCTTTGAAATTTTAATTTAAGTAGTTTTAAATCATAAAAAGGTTTTATATAACTCTATTTTACTTTCGGCGAGCATCATAGCTGTTGCCAATGATTTATTTGATGGTCCTTTTGTGTACAATAGGCAACTTCTGTTAGTAACATTCCCATTTAGCACTGTTCATGCATCTTTATTGTAGTTAATTGAAGGTTACATTCCCATTTAGCACGTGTTTGTTAAATTAAACTAACTTTCTTAATAAATATAGTTGGAAAATGTTAAATTTAATAAAAATTGTATTTTATTTGATAAGATAAATTTTATAAATGACCATCACATTCCTAATGAAGTGTTTAGTGAACCAAATGTACCAATGTAATTTTCTCTGGAATTTAATGTGCACTTTCCCCTATGTACCAAATCCTGTAATATTACTTTCTTAGCAATTACATTATTAGGAATCGCATTCCATTGGGATCTTAACATGGGAAAGTGTAGAAATAGATGAAAACAGAAGGCTTTTCTTGTTATTCGACTTATGAAAAGATTACATCAAGAGACTCTTTTATAGAGTCTTTAGGAGTTCGACTAGGATAAGGACTCCTAGTACAAAATAACTTCTAACTCTATACTGAATTAGAGATAACTCTAGACTGATTAGGATTTTAATTCTAATCTCTTTACATAATATAATAAGTATAGATAAACACTAACTCTTAGGAGATTTAATCCTAATCTATGTACAAGCCGCAATATCCTACAGAAAGAACGTCAACTATGTTCATAACTTCATTTTTTTTTATTTAATGTTCATAACTTCATTTTTTTATTTAATGTTCATAACTTCATTTTTTTTTATTTAATGTTCATAACTTCATATGATGCATTGATGTGCAAATAACATTTATTTTGTTGTTTATGGACAATTTGTTGAGAAGGCTCTGTAATGACCTAGTAAGCTGATTGATGGTTTATTTAGTTTTAGGTTGATTTCTAGTTTATCCTTTGCTGGAGATTGCTTTGATGAGATGATATTGGCTACTGGCCTTTTTTAATAAAACCTTTTTCTAATCCAATTTGGTTTTGGGATTTCATCCTTTCTGTAATCATTTTTTCTTTTACATTTATTTCTTCTTGTGACAACTCATGGATTGCTGCATCAATAAAGAATGCTGAACTGGATTTCCAAATTTATTTGAATTGCTGCTATGTTAGGATGGGATATTAAGTTTTCACGGATGCGTCGGCTGCAAGTTGCATTGGACTACTTGAAATTTGATGAAGTAAAGCAGTAAGATTCTTCTTCTCACTTTAAAATTATGTGTTGTTAGTCTTTTCTCTCCTCCTTTATCTTGCCTTGGTTTTTCTTTTTATTTATTCTTTTCTTTTCTTCCAAAGTGATATTTTGTACAACATGCTCAAATCTTAGTTATTTGTTTATGCTGATATGGAATATATCTGTTCGTATACCTCTTGTTTCCAACAGCCAATTGGGTAATGGCTATATACGTTTATGCTTCATGAAACATATAACTTTATCCAAAGCAGAAGGCTATTTTTATTTTGTCTTTCACCCTCTCTAGTAAATTTGATTATACCATACATACCGAAGGAATCATGTCATATTTAAATTACTTTGTATGGGATTGAACAAGATAATTATTTTATTTTATTCTATTCTGTCATTTCATGTTGAATTCTAGGTTTTTAGATGCTGTAGAAATCATACGCTATTATCTAGTTGATTCTCTTTAAGATTTCGTTTTGTATAGGGTATTGCTGTAATTTTCTATTCTGAACCTCACTTCTTTTCTCCTTATCAGTTTTACTTATATATATATATTCTACTGTCCTCTCTGCTGTGCTGTATCCTGTATGCCCAGAAGAATACATTGATTCTTCAGTGTTTTATATATAGAAAATTGGATTGAGGCTTTGTTCCATGGATTAGACTTGTTTTTAATATGTAATTAATTAATTGTTTTCTCCTACTGGATTAACAGATCTCTGGAGATGCTTGTGGGTGTCAAACTGGCAGAAGAAGGTGTTTTAAGATTGCTTTTTGCTGCAGTTTATCTTATGTTTGGAAAAAATAGCAATGATAATGAGATTTCTGCTGCATCAAGGTTAATATCTTCTAACTATTGTTCACTGGCTAGGATGGTGGTCTTACTGTTGCATTTGTTTGCTCCTTGCAAAGCGCATGGAAAACATTACTGCTTGTTATATTATAGATAATAGTGCTCGGTAGAAATATATGTTATAATTACAATTTACAATGTTCTGCATTTGTTTTTTGTATCTTATACATGCTGCAACCCTCATATCCAAAGATGTACTGGGATAGTGTGTTGAAGGTGAAGATACTTGGCACTATGTTTGGATTGAGGAGAGAACAGGAAAGGGAAGGAGGTGGAATTAGGAACCCTTCCCCCCATTCTGTTCAAAAGGCCTATATTTTAGTTCTTCCAAATCTCTGGGAAATGAGGAGGAAAGGAAAAGGCTAAACTTTCTTTTATATTAAAATGTCTATAACATCCTAATCACTTGCATTTAATGTAAGTTGACGAGGAGTGTTAGAGTTTTTATTTAATGTGTAATTAGAGTTTATTCCTAATCAATAGTTTAGATTCACTAGAAGTCTTATTTAAATTAGTAATCAGTAGTTTAGATTTACTAGAAGTCTTATTTAAATTAGGAATAAGTATTATTTAAATTAAAGATAAAAATATAGTTTTAGTTATATTAAAACTCTATATCAGCCTATTTAAAGGCTTACTTTGTATACATTTGATAATAAAGAATAATAAGAAAATACATAGAAACACGTTTTCTCTGGAAAATATCCTGTCCATCTTCTTCAAACAACAAATCCCTAACCGCCGATCACACACAAACCACCATCATTAATTGTATCTCTGGCCACCATGGCCCCTTTCTCACATGGTATCATGAACCAACAACAGTCTTGATGCCGTCACCACTGCTGCCATCTCTAATCTGAAATAGATTGATGACGATCTGATTTTTCAGATGCACACTGTTTTTCTTTTCCGCTGCTGTCATTAGGCCACACTCGTTCCTTGGCTTCTCCCTCCTTAGAATCTTACATCTCTGGTGAAATTTCTACCCATTTAATTTTGCTGTTCTATGGTTCTATCTTAGCCCATCAAAAAGATAGATGAAAAGTGTTGAGTTGTGTGGGGCTCGATTCGTTCAACCGATAAGGCTCACCAAGTGGTGGAGAGGTGGATTTTTAGGTGGAAGGGTTGTGGAAGCTAAAATGATAATAGACACAAATATTTATAGTGGTTCAACCTTCTAACTAAGGTCTACATCCACTACCTTAGCTCCCCACTAAGTATTTCCAATCAATCCACTATTGATTCGTCCCCTTTTCTAGGCTTAGGAGGTAACTCTTATACACCGATCAAGCTTTCTACCCAAAGCCTTGATCGAAACCCTCTTTTACAAAGAGAAACAAGAAGCAAACTTAAATCCCTCTAATAGGTATTTGTTTGCACAATTTAGCACTCACCCAAAACCTGAAACACTTGAGCAAATTTGACAATTTTGGCTCACTAGTGTTTGTCTATACAATAAATGATAATTTAAGCTCTAAGACAATCTTTGATCATTTGTTGTTTGACAATATGAGCATTAGCCTTTACTTGATGCTTGGAGGTCCCTTTTATACTTCTTAATGAGTTTGTAGCCGTTACTAGCCGTTGAGGATGAATTGGAGCCGTTGAGGACTTTAATTCCCACCATAAATGCAGTTCTGCAGCTTACCGTTTCGAAACGCTCGAACCCGTTTCGAAACACCCTTTAAGTAGAAAGAGCCGTTGCAGTCTGACAAGGCACTCGTTTCGGAACGCCCCTGGCCGTTTCGGAACTCGTATCGAAATGCCCTAGACCCGTATCGAAACGCCCTGCATTTAAATGTTAGTTGGGAAATAGCCGTTGGGGTTTATGACCGTTGTGGTCAATGCCACGTAGGCGTATCGAAACGGCAGAGCCCGTTTCGAAACGCTGGGCAAAATCCTCATCCAGGGAAAGCCCGTTTCGATACTCGTATCAAAACGTTTTTGCTACTGGAATCCCCTGTTTCGAAATACCTTAGGGCGTTTCGAAACGCCTGGGCGGTTTTGTGAAATTTGGCTTTGAAAAACATGTAAAACCATTTTACAAACTTCCCTAAACATAATTTCAAGTTGTTTGAACTTTGTAAATGTTTTAAATACTTTTTAAATCAGTCCAAAATATTTTTCAATTATTATATCAAAACATTAGTTCTACAAAAAGGTTATAGTTTAGCCTTAAAAAAACTTTTTGGTTCTATCTTAGCCATCCATCTTAAAAGATAGGCGAAGAGGTGAGAAGAGGTCCAACCGATGCATCAACCATCTCAAGCGTACCATAAGTTGAATGGCATCAACAATTACTGCGCAAGAACATCATGGTTTTGTCCTCACTCTTCAAATCAAAGATTCCCGAGAATAGGGAGCATTTTTTTTCAGCAGAAGAAATATGAGTAGGGCATCACATCCAAGATCCAAACTACTACGTTTGCTCACTAGCTTGAGGGGGAGTGTAAGTTATCCGAGAAGTGTTAGAGCTTGAGGGGGAGTGTAAGTTGACGAGGAGTGTTAGAGTTTTTATTTAATGTGTAATTAGAGTTTATTTCTAATCAATAGTTTAGATTTACTAGAAGTCTTATTTAAGTAATCAATAGTTTAGATTTACTAGAAGTCTTATTTAAATTAGGAATAAGTATTATTTAAATTAAAGGTAAAAATATAGTTTTAGTTACATTGAAAATCTATATCAGCCTATTTAAAGGCTTACTTTGTATACATTTGATAATAAAGAATAATAAGAAAATACATAGAAACACATTGTTTTCTCTGAAAAATATCCTGTTCATCTTACTCAAACAATAAATCCCTAACCACCGATCACAGACAAACCACCATCATTAATTGCATCTCTGGCCACCATGGCCCCTTTCTCACATTTAATTCCAAAGAAACCTATCTCTAGCTTCCTCACATGTTAACATCTTAGCTGGCCATTATTACTATCTTCTTTTTCCTTCTTGAGCTTCATTCCTATCTCTTAAATTTTATGTTGGTAAACCTGCAATTTATTCTTAACCTTGTGTTGTCATTGTCAATTCTTTTAGTTCTTAACATGTCTCCTTAGTATGTCTTGGCTTCCTACAATAATCAGTATGTAAGTTGTCAAAATAGAGTGATTTACTGTAGAAAACTCTCTTCATTTCTATACAACAGCTTACATCTTTATATACAACTTATATCCTTAACTTAGGTAACTATTAAGTTAGGAAAGAGACTATTCTCGGTAAACTAAAATCCTTAAAGTTAGGGATTGTAATCACTAACAAGGATCTACAGGATCCTGTCTAATTATACAAAGAATCTCTAATTTATGTGCATATTTCCGGACATAAGTGATCCTTGTCTAATAGACCACAGTTACAAACTTGCAGCTGCTTACGAAAGGAGTTGGCAACTAACCCTGCCTTGTTACCGAAACTGTGTACCTTGAAACTTCTTTGACTTTCTTGTTGCTCATATGAATAGGTTTGACCTGAATGCAATGGCTTCTTACCAAGTACTTGAACCCATATTTGATCGTATTCCAGATTACCAACAAGAAAATCATGCATGTGCTCCTTCTCCATTAATTTTTGGAATTTTGCCACACCTTCTGAACATGCTGCTTGGAGATCTTGATAATGATCAAGTTCCTGCCTAGAACACTTAATTCATCAAATTATTCAGCAAAAGTCATCTCACCTTGTTTCATCTCATGCACCTAATTTCTCAATTCATAAATCCGCACATCATTGCCCACTTGAGGATAGGTTTGAGATGCTGCATTCGGAATCTTAGATGCATACTAACCTTGGGAAACTTGAATCTGCATGGATTTAATGAGCTATGACATGACGAGAGTTTCCAGATTTCTGCTGGTTGTAGGTTGGATTCAGTGACCTCTAGCTTTTGTTTATCCCTAGTTACATTTCCTTGGATGAATAAAAGGCAAGATCTTGGTCACTGATCAAACAACCTTTTTTCAGCAGCCATTTTCTCCATTAGAGATGCTTTGAAGAACTCTTCGTTGAATGCCCAATTTCAAAAGGCTTCTTGTGGCTGTCAAGGTTGATGTCGGAGATTTCCCTACTTCTGAGTGATAAAAAATATAGCTCCTTTAATCTCTAGAAGCTCTGATAGTTGAGAGAAAGAACCAAGAGAGAACTTTTGAGAGAAAAAACCTGCAGAATTTTTGTTCTCTGTCACACACACACACACATATGCTAACCCTAAAACAGTCCAAAAACTGGAAATTTTCATATTGGGTCTTAGTAATGTGCCCTGATACAAATAACAATAACAATTCATAGAACTTCTCTACCAAACGCCAGTCAGCTGAAACAAATATCTATTCTTTCCTATATAAACTTTCTTAACTAACTTCTATCCTGATATAGTGCAAGATTTAGAACCCTACGAGTAATGTTAGTAATGAAACAATAGTTACTCAATTCAAAACTAGTGTTAGATTTTTGATAAATGAAGCTGAAAAATTAAGTATTGAAGTTTTAGTACAGAATTTTGTCACTACTGAATTAATATTATAAAACTGTTTGGTACATTAGTAATTAAGCATTGAATATAATTATGTTGTTCGATAATAGAAAATCTTGATTTTTAAAAAATATTTATTTCACAATTTTAATCTTATTAATGTAATATTTTGTATTATTTTGGTTAAAAGTTGAATATAATACTTTGGATATTTCATTTTTATACAAAAATGCAGAAACCTTTTATTGATATATCTATATATATATATATATATATATATATATATATAAAATCAACTTAATATATTCAACATTAAGTGATGAGGAGTTATCTGCTTCCTCAACCTATTCAACACTTTTTGTTGAACATTTTGTATTAAGTAAAATATCTAATATATTTATAAACTCATTCAAAATATTAAATGTTGAAAAATTTCTTTTTCAATGCAATGAAATTTCCAATGATTTATTAACATACCATTAGTCTCCTTAGCAATAAGGATATTGATTGATGAGCTGCGCATCTATTCCTTCCAAGCGAAGCACTCAAGGGTAGTCCTCAGTTTCTTCTTTAAGCTTCTTGTAGGTATTTTACCCCTTTTTGCTATTTTGTGATAGGGATCCTTGGTATTTTACTCTTTTGCTTGGCCGTCATTGGTCCCTATGGTGTTTGATTTAGGTTCAAACCTACAACGTTAAGGATTGTCTCATACTTACATTCTAGATACTTTTCTATGTACTAATTAGTTAGCATCACCTGTTGCTCACTTTCTCACGGAGCTTCATTTTTTCTTATATTTATAACCATTTTAATGGACTGCATATGTTCTTTATAAGTTAGCATCACCTATATAATTTCCGATGTGGGTTTGGTATAGTTGGTTATGTGTTGATTTGAATAATATGTATTTTTTATGGATGAGTCAGACTGCTATGTATATCTTCTAAATATATACATGTTTACATTTCATTTTCTATTGTTACAGGCTACTGAAATTAGCTACCTGGTTTGCTACCAAAATGATCCGTGAATATGGATTACTCCAGCTTAAAAGGGATGCATTCATGTTTCAAGGCTTTGATAGGCCCCGTGTCCTCGCTCTTCCTTCAGTGTTACCTGATAAAACACAAAATGAAGTAGGAACTTCCACAAGACTTAAGGAGATGGCTCAATTTTTGGAGATTATTCGTAATCTGCAATATCAACTTAGAGCAAAACTTGAAAAGCCAGGCCAAGGATTGGTATGATTTTGATACTTTTTGCTGGTTGTAGTCTAACCCCAGAATTTTAAGTAATGTACTTTCCATATGAAACAGGTGGATCGGAAGGAGCCACTAAGTATTGTAGATCCGAGTTCCCTTCAGGATGAAATTCAGTTTTCAACACCTTCAGTGGATTCGCTGGAGACATATAATGAACATGAGCTTCAGATTTCTGCATTGGCATTCCCACCCAACAATAATGAGAGGCTTGCTTTGGTGCCCAGCAATTCTATAAGCACTGAAGCTTTTACAGACTTAGAGGATCCAAGTGAAGCAACTGCCCTTATTCCACGAGGAATGGGCTCAGGGAAAATTCTTCCTACTGAAAATCCAAAAGAGATGATTGCACGTTGGAAAATAGATAAACTGGATTTGAAAACTGTGGTAAAAGATGCTCTACTCTCTGGGCGCCTCCCTTTAGCTGTTCTTCAACTGCATCTTCATCGTTCTAGCGAATCCACCTCTGATGAAGAGCCTCATGACACCTTCAATGAAGTTAGTGACATTGGAAGAGATATTGCATATGACCTATTTTTGAAGGTAAAATATTAAAGGTTTAAGTGCATGAAGGTGAATTTTCCATATATCTTCAGTATATTGACTGTACATGAATGACAGGGTGAAACTGAACTTGCTATAGAAACACTACAAAGGCTTGGCGAGGACATCGATATCTGCCTCAAGCAGTTGTTATTTGGCACAGTGAGGAAAACTCTCCGTTTGCAAATTGCTGAGGAAATGAGGAGATATGGTTACCTGGGATCAGTTGAGTTGAAAATATTGGAGAGAATATCACTTATTGAGGTATGTGAACGTTTTCTGTTACTTGCCTTATATTTCTGTTAAGCATGTGTAAATGCAATTGAGTTTATACCCTTTCCATTTCTGTGGAGCTGAATTTTTTTCTGTCTCTCTTGGAAGCGGCTTTATCCTAGCTGTACTTTCTGGAAAACGTTTCATGACCGCATGAAAGGGTGCATGCATGTGTCATCAACCTTAAACTCACCAGAGGGGATTCATTTGTGCCTCTTAGACTTTTTCAACAATTTAAAAATTGAATGTGGCGAGATTGATGGAGTCGTTTTAGGTGCATGGGCAAATGTTAATGAAAATTCATCTGATACTATGCTTGAACAAGATGGTGTTCATGCTGGATACTGGGCTGCTGCTGCTGTGTGGTCCAAAGCTTGGGATCAGAGAACCATTGATCGTGTAAGCAACATTTTCTCACCTTCCTTGCACAGCATATTTATTTTGAAAATATTATGAATTGTATTGAAATGTAATGGACAGAAATGAAAATTTTCATAGTAAGACATGTTCAATGGTCACTGAGCTAAGGCTCAGTCGACGGGTGTGAAAATCCTTTTAAATGGGCTTTCTATATGTTGTTAAAATTAACTTTTGATTCCCTTGTTGTTCCAGTCAATTCACTTGGAATGGAAAAAGCTTTCAATGTGTCTGATATGTTATGAAACAATAAAAGGTTTTGCCAGCATCCAGAACTTAAATGGAAAATGATATTTTATCTGTGTGAAATTGGCATCTACGATTTGGGCCCTAATTACTTTAAAAGAAGTGCATCATATTTACAATTATTTTCGTGGGATAAATCTTAGAAGCTGAAACATACAATATCTCCGAAGTCAGATTTTTGTATTGCATGCGAATTCTTGTTTGCTTTAACGCATTTATTCGGTGGCGGACCTAAACATGTCTTTGTTTAAACTTCTGCTTTTCAGATAGTATTGGATCAGCCTTTTGTAATGGGTGTTCATGTGTCATGGGAGTCACAATTGGAATATCATATATACCATAATGACTGGGAGGAAGTCTTCAAACTCTTGGACCTTATTCCTTCATCTGTTTTATCAAATGGAAGCCTCCAAATAGCTTTGGATGGTTTCCAAACTGCCTCAACAATTGAGTGCAGCGGATTTCCTGATGCTGGCAATTACATGTACTCTGTCGAAGAACTGGATGCTGTATGTATGGATGTTCCAGAGATTAAGATTTTTAGGTTGTCTTCCATTTTTATGTGTTCTACGTGGTTAAGGATGCTGATAGAGCAGGAGCTTGTAAAGAAACTGATATTTTTGAAAGAATACTGGGAGGGCACTGCAGAGGTAGCATCTCTTCTTGCACGGTCAGGCTTCATTGTGAAGAGATATAAGGTTTCATTTGAAGATAATTCCATTGGGAGATCATCGGATCTAGATTTCTCTAGCAGGAATGAAAATTTTCGTGCAGATACTGTGCAAGCTCTGGATAAATTACTTATTCATTACTGTGCACAAAATAACTTGCCAAATCTTCTGGACCTTTACCTTGATCGTCACAAGTTGGTTTTCGATGATGAATCACTTTTTTCATTACAGGAAGCTGCAGTAAGTATCATAAAAAGTCCAGTGATTGTTAATGATTTTTTTAGTTTTAATCTCTTCCGATTGATAGATATTTAATAACCATCCTTAAGTATTTTATTGGGTTTGATTACTAGACTTGTCTTTGCTCAAGGTGATTACCTCTCATTTTATAATATTTTATGAACTTCATCACTGTGAAATATCATGTTTATATGTGGATTATCTTAAAGCTTTCTGATATTGTCAGATTGTTTACTAATATCTCTACTAGATTGTTCTGTTTTATGTCATAAACTAATTTTATATGTTCGTACATGTCTTCTCTTATCTGATGCATCTGTTCAGGGAGATTGTCATTGGGCAAGATGGTTGCTTTTGTCAAGGTTTAAGGGCCATGAGTATGATGCATCTTTTGAAAATGCTCGTTCAATAATGTCTCGTAACTTGATTCATGGTGGCAGCCTCCATGGTCACGAAGTAGATGATTTAATTCATACTATTGATGATATGGCAGAGGGATGTGGAGAGATGGCAGCATTAGCAACTCTAATGTATGCTTCTTATCCAATCCAAAATTGCTTAACTAGTGGGAGTGTTAACAGGCATAACAGCTCCACAGCACAATGCACATTAGAGAATCTGAGACCTACTTTGCAGCACTATCCTACATTGTGGCGCACACTTGTATCTGGATGTTTTGGACAAGATGCATCTGTTGGTTTCTTACGCACCGGAGCAAAAAATGGTTACTGTTTTACCTTTCTTTTGCTTGTTTATTCATACCCATTAAAAATATGTAATATTTTAGGCATAATTTTGTTTGCTTTTGGTTTGGGAGTGCAGCTTTAGCAGAATACCTAAATTGGCGTAACAACATCTTCTTCTCTACTGGACGTGATACTTCGCTACAACAGATGCTGCCTTGCTGGTTCCCAAAGGCTGTACGGCGATTGATCCAGCTTTATGTGCAGGTCTCTTTTTCTTTTCTCATTTTTCCCCTTTTAATCAAATATAGGACAGTGGGTACTGGGTTACTAGCTAGGTAAGTTGTGTTCCTCTGGATTTATCATGCTTCTATTAATGTTATTTTATGTTACCTTTGACAGATTTAAGATACCTTGTATTTGAAATTCCATCCATTCATTTGCTTTTCTGGTATTTACTTTTTCCATATCATTTACTTTGCACATTGTTGCAGGGTCCCCTTGGATGGCAATCGCTTTCAGGTTTACCTACCGGAGAATCTTTGTTGGATAGAGACATTGATTTTTACATAAATGCCGATGAACAAGCTGAGATTAATGCTATCTCCTGGGAAGCAACTATACAAAAGCATGTTGAAGAGGAACTTTATCACTCTTCACTCAAGGTTTATCCTTATTCACTCAAGATAAGTTGATAATATCAAAATGGCTGATAAATATGCGGGATAATTTATTCACTTAATATAGTTCTCTATTGCCTGCATTACATTAAGGATGATGTATTGCTATCTGCTATGTTTAAAAAATCAGACTAGAGATCAAACTGGTGAGATCGTCAATTACTGGTTGAACAAGTCGGTTGGATTGAATAAGTATTAAATATTTAATAAAATATTTATTTGACTAAATGGTACTACTTTGGTATAAAGTCAAGGGATTGAAGGTTCAAATCTCAACAATACAATAAATATTTTATAAAGAATTTTTTTAAAGAGTTACCAGTGTATGCAAAATTTCAGGGTTTTTAATGGTTCACTGGTTTTTTGCTGGTTTGACAAGCTACCTGTTGAATGATATATACTGGTCCGGGTGGACCACTTGTTCCCAGTTTAACTGGCCAGTCTGCTCTAGTTTTTTTTAACACTAGACTAGATATCTGGGTTAGAGTTTCATGTGTATTGTGAAAGGATGGTACTCAAAATCTGAGTTAAAATTTCATGTGTATTTTGTAAAAAAATGTTCTTGCTTGAAACACTAGCAGATAATTAAGGGGAATGTTGGACTCATTTTCCTATGTTGAAAGGATCCTGTTGTTTTGAATTTCTATGCTTGTAAATTGTCTTTCCTTCTGATTAAAAAGCTAAATAAAGCTTGAGGTACATGGTCATCATCGCACTTTGTTTCAAATATTTAGACACGGAGCATTTGTTTTATTAAATAAATCTGATAAAACATTGCCGGTTTTTTGTTTATTTCCCTTTAGTTTTTCTTGTATTCTAACTCTAGAATGAGATGTCAAATAGTCAAATCATTTTCAAGTTTTTTTTTATAAGAAAGGAAAGGAGGCCTCGTTAAAAACCCCTTCATACCCAACCAGCTACAAAGGTAACCCATCAGGCATTGGAAGGGGAAAAGAGTGCCTCATAGTTTTATTGCTCTTAAGAACTTATATCAAACATTACAAAACCCAATACTCAACCATACATCCTTAAAACATACAATAAACCTTTGTTTAGACTAGCAGCCTACACTGCTTACACCAAATTCAGTATGTTAGCAAAATCCTAACTACATAATTACCCTATTCCTTGTTTAGCCAAGCCGTCTGCCTCCCAGTTACCCCCTCTAATGATTACATTTCTATCCAGCACCCTTTTTTTCAATTTCCTTAACTAGTTGGAAGAAAATAGTTGGAAAAACTCCAGGGTTCCCATTCCAACTCAATGCAACAGCCGAGTCACTTTCCAGGATTAGTCGACCTTTATTACCCCAATTGGAATCAAAAAACAAGTCCAACCCTTCTCGAATGGCTTTCAATTCAGCTAGAATTGGCGGACCAGGACCATTTGCCTTCGAGAAGGTCCCCAACTTCTTACCCTCAGCGTTCCTGAGAAGACCACCTATACCACTGCACTTCCAATCACTACTATCCGCTCCATCAACATTTACCTTAAAGAAACCAGGGGGTGGAGGAGTCCATTCAATCATAGATGTCTTTGGTTTTTTAACCCAAACAGCAGAGTCAGCCAATGTTGGATCTCCGATTAGACAATCTAACTGACTCGACATGTTAGGTTCCTTTGCCAAAAACCAAGCCGCAAACCTGTACTTCGATAAGAAGAACAATTGAGTCTGATCTAGACTGCCTTCCTCAACTTTCTCCTTTCTGCTTGTTTGTATAAAAGAGTAGTTAACTTTCATAAAGTAACTGCATTATTATGTCGTCATGCCTTTTCTTTCTGCTTTGTTTATTTGGCTCTCATGTTTATTTGGGTTACTGCTACTGTTAATATAGCGTTTGCTTCAATTGATTTAACTGTAACCAATTTATCTCAGTAGTTCTATTTTTCTTTTCTTCTCACTTTAGGAAAGTGGACTTGGGCTTGAACATCATTTGCATCGTGGACGCGCGCTTGCAGCTTTTAATCATCTTCTTATTTCAAGAGTTGAAAAGTTGAAAATTGAAGGGAGATCCAATGGTTCTGGACAAACAAATGTTCAATCAGATGTCCAGATGCTTCTTGCACCTATATCTGAGAAGGAAGAATGTCTTCTTTCATCTGTAAGGGCTTTCTTTTCATGTTATTTGGATGATATATTTATGATTGAAATGAATGGCATTGACTAGAATGAAATCCATTAATGGGCGCTGGCTTAGTTTATTTTCTTATGCTACTACAGAATTACCAAGAAGACATCTAAGGTAAGGCGATGTTTTATATGATGCTGCGTAATACTCATTGCTCTTGAATTTTCAGGTCACACCCTTTGCTATTACCCATTTTGAAGACAATGTGTTGGTGGCATCGTGTGCTTTTCTTTTGGAGCTTTGTGGCTTATCAGCCAGCATGCTTCGAGTAGATGTAGCTTCATTGAGACGGATATCTTTCTTTTACAAATCCATTCAAAATAAGGAGATTTCTAGGCAACTTTCTTCTAAGGGTTCAGCATTTCATGTTGCAATACATGATGATAGTATTATTGAGTCTCTAGCTCGAGCATTGTCTGATGAATTTATGCATGGGGATAACTCCAAGCGAAGGGGATCTCTTAATTCAGTTTCTAGTAAACAGCCTTCTCGAGCTCTTATGCTTGTCCTACAGCATTTAGAGAAGGCTAGTCTTCCACAGTTAGTGGAGGGAAAAACATGTGGATATTGGCTGTTAACTGGTGATGGTGATGGCACTGAATTGAGATCTCAACAAAAAGCTGCTAGTCAGCACTGGAGTTTGGTAACCCTCTTCTGTCAGATTCATCAACTGCCCTTGAGTACAAAATATCTTGCTGTATTAGCAAGAGATAATGACTGGGTATGCCTCAATATTTTTACTTCATTTCTGAATTGACAAATTTTCTTTAACTCTGAACTTATGGTTCCCCTATCTTCTTAAAGGTTGGATTTTTGTGTGAAGCTCAGATTGGAGGATACTCATTTGACACAGTGTTCCAAGTTGTAAGCTCGCTGTTTGTGAACTTTCTCTTTTAAATATATGTTCTATTAAGTTTTAAAAAAAGTTTGCACCAATTCATATCGTGATACTTTCTCTCATGTGTCAGGCATCAAAAGAATTTAGCAATCCTCGTCTTAAGATCCATATACTAACAGTTTTGAAAAGCATGCAATCAAAGAAAATGGCTAGCTCCCAATCATACCTGGATAGGAAGAATGAAAGTCCCTTCCCAGAGGAAAATGTATATATACCCGTAGAACTCTTCAGAGTTTTAGCAGATTGCGAGAAGCAGAAAAACCCTGGCGAGGCGTTATTGCTAAAAGCAAAAGACTTCTCCTGGTCTATTTTGGCCATGATCGCTTCATGCTTTTCAGATGTGTCTCCACTGTCATGCTTAACAGTTTGGCTGGAAATAACTGCAGCCAGGTTATTACAACTAAATATGAAATTACACTTCTAATGGTCTTTTCACTTTGCTCTGTCACTCCACTCTCCAATATCAGTCTACTAGTTTAGTATCCTTCTTTCTCAGATTTTGCATTTTCTTTGTGAATATATCCATTTTTATAGATGAATCTTAAATCTGACTGAATATAGTCATACAGGGAAACTAAATCCATCAAGGTGAATGACATAGCTACCCAGATAGCAGATAATGTAGCAGCAGCTGTAGAAGCTACCAATTCATTGCCATTTGGCAGCAGATCACTTTCATTTCATTACAATAGGAGGAATCCAAAACGAAGGCGGCTTTTGGAATCTTTATGTAGGACTCCCTTGCCTGAGGGATCTGATAGTTCAACTAGAATATTTTTTGCTGAGGGCAGTACTGCTGGGGAAGAGAAAAAAGTTGAACTTGGTGAACGGATTAATGTTTCAAGTGATTTTAATGAAGGTCCAGCTTCTCTGGCCAAGATGGTTGCTGTGCTTTGTGAACAGCGCTTGTTTCTGCCTTTACTAAGAGCATTTGAATTGTTCCTCCCCTCGTGTTCTTTCCTGCCATTTATCCGGGCTCTTCAGGTTTGTTAGAAGGACTAAACTCTAGCTTTATCATTTATCTTTGCTACTTAAAGATAAAAGTATAGTTTTAGTTATATTAAAACTCTATATCAGCCTATTTAAAGGCTTACTCTGTATACATTCTATAATTAAGAGTAATAAGAAAATCCAGAGAAACTCATTGTTCTCTCTGAAAATTATCCTGTTCATCTTCTTCAAACAACAAATCTCTAACCACCGATCACACACAAACCACCATTATTTATTGCATCTCCGGCCACCATGGCCCCTTTCTCACAAAAGCCTTGTGAGCCAGTTATCACCATCTGGTGGTAGATGCATTATTGTATCCTGATAATCATCAGACATGGGTTTGCAGTTTCTGTGTTTTCCACTTTGATTTGTTGTTTGGATGCCAAACATACACTTTGTGCTTAGCATAAAGCAATTGGAAAGTGAAATTTGAAGGACTTGAACCTGAATAATTTTTGTTAGATTATTTTAACTGTGGATGTTGGATTCATGTAGAAAGAATGAAGAAAGTAGAGGCAGACCAAAATTCACATAGATTGAAGCAATAGGTAGTGTTCGACATATTTGGATCTTTTAGAGGATGTTCTATTTGACAGAAGGCCCCCAGAGAAAATGGGCTCAATATTCATGTAGCTAACTTTTAAATAGTTTAGGGATTAAGTCTCAATTGAGTTGAGTTGAGTTGTCTCGTAAGCAGTGATCATAACTGATTATTTGATGATTTTGGGAACAAATTAGTAAGGAGATTTTTTTTGTTAAAGAGAATGTTCTTATTTTCTGTGCCAGAACTTTTATGTTTCTTTTCCTTGTCTCATTTTCTTCAGGCATTTTCACAATTGCGTCTGTCTGAAGCTTCAGCACATCTTGGTTCCTTTTCTGCCAGAATTAAGGAAGAACCAAATCATTTACAGACAAATATAGGAAGAGAAGGGCAGATTGGAATTTCATGGATTAGTTCCACTGCTATAAAAGCTGCTGATGCTACACTTTCGACTTGTCCATCTCCTTATGAAAAAAGGTGCTTACTGCAACTTCTTGCTGCTGCTGACTTTGGGGATGGAGGCTCTGCGGCTGCTCACTATCGACGACTTTATTGGAAAATTAATCTAGCAGAGCCTTCGTTGCGTAAAAATGATGATCTGCAGCTTGGGAATGAAACTCTAGATGATGCTTCCCTCTTAACAGCACTAGAAGAGAACATGCAGTGGGAGCAAGCACGCAACTGGGCGAGGCAATTGGAGGCTAGTGGTGGACCTTGGAAATATACTTTTCACCAAGTTACTGAAACTCAGGTGCACTTTGAACTATACCCGTTCTTGCAGTGCAATGTAATTTACTGTGTCTTTTAACTTGTGGATTAGACCATTTGAATTAGGTTTCTTACTACCACTTAAGCTTGTGAGAAAACAGCTAATTTGGGTTAAGCCGTGTCACATCCGCACACCAGTTTGTTGCCTGTTTTACCTTGTTGACTAAAAAAATCAGTTTAATAATCACTAGATTGGAACTCGCAGAGAAATTTTAGGGATTTTCTATGGTTTCCCACTTGCACGTTTTATATTGAACTAGAATCAATTCTGTTTACGGTTCTTATGTTCTGAGGGTTCATCTTTCACTTCTGTCAATTGGGCTCGTGACAGACTTATACTCTTATCCTTCCAGCATTAAGTGTGGAAATATGTTTTGATTGTTCGATGTTGAGCTTATGTTCGTTGCTGATCTTTGTAGCCTTGTTTTTCTCTTGAACATCCCTTCTGCATCCCTTGGAGCTTTGTTGTTGTATACCTTTCTCTTTTTCTTGTGATCATCTATTTATTCTGTTTAACATTCTTGGACCTGCATTTGGGAAGAAAATGAATTTACCATGCATTAGGATGTCAAGATTTAGATGCTCAGAGGGAAAAGTTGCATGTTTTTTTCCTCGGGATCTTGATAATGGTATATTTGGTGTGTGAAGAGCACTTTCATGAATTAGTTTCATTGATGTCCCTTGATAGACATCTAAGGAGGGTTTGTTTAGTAGCTTTCAAGAGGGGAAAAGGAAAGACTATTAGAAATTGTCATGGATATATTTAAGGTGCAAAGTCAGATAGGCACATACACATATATTAGTTCACATATGGATGGAATGACCAATGGCTGCCAAACTTTAACAGAAAATCTAAGGGTTTTAAGAATTCTCCAACCTTTGATGATATATTCCAGGTTTGAAAATAGTATATTAGAGTGTTTAGGGGTTATGGGTGCTTTGGCAAAGGGGTGAATTGAGGAAGTGCGTAAAACAAGGATATGTTGTTGGAATCCCTTAAATTAAGCAGATTTTCTACCTTAGTTCTAGGAATTTCCTTGTACTATTAGCTATAATCTAATTACTGATTTTTAGGGATAGGCTAATTTCTAGAGATTATTTCCTTTTTATTTTTTCTGCTATTCTTTAAAAGGTTGTATTCAGATTAGAAGAAATAAGAATTATTCTTCTTCCTAAACTTGTTCATGGCATCAGAGCATTAGGAATCCAGTTGATCCTGCTCTTCCTTTTTTTTTTTTTTTTCTTGTTCTGGTTTCTCTGGTTGAAACCCTTCTCCCATGGGTGACACCGAAAATTCCTCTGAGAATCAGATCTCACAAATAACTCAAAATCAAAACCAAGGAATCTCTCAAGGTGACCTTAACTCTTCTCTTATAATCACAAATCATCGATTAGATGGAAAAAATTTCCTGCAATGGTCACAATCTGTCCTTATGGTTCTTCGTGGCCGAGGAAAAATTGGGTACATTAATGGAGAAATTCCTCGACCAGCATCAACAGACTCTAGTTATGCAACTTGGGAGCTTAACAACTCAATGGTTATGGCTTGGCTTATAAATTCAATGGAAGGTCATATAAGCCGAACGTATCTTTTTTTCAAAACTGCCAAAGAAATGTGGGATGCAATCAAGGAGAATTACTCGGATCTTGGAAATGCTTCCCAAGTATTCGAGATCAAATTAAAGTTGAAAGATATTCGACAAGGAACACTTGAAGTCACTCAATATTACAACAACCTAAAGATCTTATGGCAGGAGTTAGACATGTATTATGAAGCTAATTGGGGCTAGGGCTCAGAACACACCAAGTTCATGGATCATCTTAACAAAGAGCGTCTCTATGAGTTCCTAGCAGGACTAAATCGTGATCTTGATGAGGTCCGAGGACGAATACTAGGCAGAACCACACTGCCAACCATAGGAGAAGCATTTGCTGAAGTAAGGAGGGAAGAGAAACGGCGTCTTATTATGTTGGGAGACACAAGAGAACTGAAACCATTGTCCACAGCTGGTCATCGTCCCCCCGAGAACTCTGCCCTTATTTCAAGAGGCCCACAATCTCAAAGGTTCAAGGCTGGAAGTGATTTTGGTTCAAATAGGCCATGGTGTAGCCACTGCAACCGGGTTGGGCATACCAAGGAGAAATGCTTCAAACTCCATGGCTATCCTGGAAAAAACCAGAAAGAAAACAAGGCAGCAATGATATCTACTATTGAAGAAGATGCTCAAGATGTTCGGCTAACCAAAACTCAACTTGAGGCTCTTCATAAACTACTTGGGACTCCTACAGCCAGTGGGTCATTAGCTATTCAAGGTACTGCCTTAAATACTACACACGAACCTATCAAAACTTCCTGGATACTAGACTCGGGTGCATCCGACCACATGACAGGTAATCTAAGTTTGTTTCACACCTATTCACCTTGTCATGATCACTCTCGGATTCGCATAGCTGATGGATCTTACTCACCGGTGGCTGGAATGGGGACAGTTAAACTTACTGAAAACTTTTCCCTTGATAAAGTTTTACATGTTCCAAATCTTTCCTGTAATTTACTCTCAATTAGCAAGCTTACCAAGGATGAAAAAGTACTTGCTGAATTTTCTGCTTTCGGTTGTGTGGTTCAGGAACAGGAATCGGGGAAGATGATTGGCACTGCTAAAGTTGATGATGGCTTATATGTTTGGAACAAAAACAGTCCACAAGAAGGGATGGCCTTATCTACATCAAAAGAAGATTCTGTCATGCTATGGCACCGTAGACTAGGACACCCGAATTTCATGTACTTGAAGAAACTGTTTCCTCTACTATTTCTAAATAAGAAAATAAGTTCCTTGAACTGTGAAGTTTGCCAACTATCTAAACATACTCGTGTTCCTTATCCTTTGAAACCTTATGTTCAATCTCAACCTTTCTCTTTAATCCACAGTGATCTATGGGGAGCCAGTCGAGTAAAAAACATCACAGGGGCTAGGTGGTTCATAACTTTCATTGATGACCACACTAGAGTTTGTTGGGTTTATCTCCTCAAAGAAAAATCCGAAGTTTCTAGAGTCTTCCAAAATTTTCATTCAATGATTCGAACCCAGTTCAATTCCAATATTCACACCCTTAGAACTGATAATGGGAGAGAGTACTTTAATTCTATCCTAAGTCCTTATCTTTCTGAGCAAGGAATCATACATCAAAGTTCTTGTCCTAACACCCCTCAACAAAACGGGGTTTCCGAGAGGAAAAACAGACATCTTGTAGCAGTGGCTCGTGCCCTTATGTTCACTATGGATGTACCAAAGTATTTATGGGGAGAAGCTGTCCTTACTGCTTGTTATCTTATAAACCGACTCCCATCAAAGGTATTAAACTTTCAAACACCTTTACATACTCTTCAAAAAAAATTCCCCTTGTTTCGTGTTCCTAATCTCCCAACAAAAACATTTGGTTGCAAAGCATTTGTCCACAACCATCAACCTAACCGATCTAAACTTGATCCTAGAGCCCACACTTGTGTCTTTATTGGTTACTCACCTACACAAAAAGGGTACAAGTGCTACTCTCCAACCTTACACCGGATGTTTGTGTCCCTTGATGTTACTTTCTTCGAAAACGAGCCATATTTTTCAGCCTCTCATCTTCAGGGGGAGACACTTAGTGAAGATGAGACCTTGAACAATCTTCTCATTTTACCTCAAGACTCTATCAGCCCTACCACCACTACAAAACCTGCTGAAAATCCTACAGCCACTGTAATTCCTGTTATCAGCCCTACCACCACTACAAAACCTGCTGAAAATCCTACAGCCACTGTAATTCCTGTTTTGGACCATGTTTTTCCTATCTCCACTGTGCAGCAACAAGAAACAAGGGTGATTAACCATACTAATGAAGAAAAACAGCCCCTTCATTCTGAAAAACAACAAGAAAAAACTCAGGGGCTTCGTGTATACTCTCGGAGACATCAGCTGCCTGAGACTGAAACAGCAGTGCCAATGCCATCTTTACCCGAGGACTGTCCTGGGGAAGAAGTCTCACCTCCTTCACCTTCCATCTATCTTCCAATTGCAGTAAGAAAAGGCACTAGGAGCTGCACTCAACATCCCATTTCTCGGTTTGTATCCTATGGAAACTTGTCTAAATCCTACAATGCCTTTATTTCTAATGTTGACTCTGTAGAAACTCCAAAGAACATAGAAGAGGCTCTTAAGTCAACGAAATGGAGGCAAGCTGTGTTGGAAGAAATAAAGGCTCTTGAAGACAATGGAACTTGGGAAATATCTAAATTACCTACTGGGAAGAAGACCGTGGGTTGTAAGTGGATTTTCACCACAAAATTTAAACCAGATGGGAGCATTGATCGATATAAGGCTCGACTTGTGGCCAGGGGTTTCACTCAAACATATGGGTTGGACTACGAGGAAACATTTGCACCGGTGGCCAAACTGAATACTATTCGAGTGCTTCTCTCAATTGCTGTCAACTTAGAATGGCCTTTGATTCAATTGGATGTAAAGAACGCTTTTCTCAATGGAGAATTAAACGAAGAAGTCTACATGGATTTTCCGCCTGGATTCGAAGGAAGCAAGGGCCAAGTATGCAAGTTGAAGAAGTCCTTGTATGGACTAAAGCAATCCCCTAGGGCTTGGTTTAATCGTTTTGCCAAAGCCATGACTAGTAGACATTATATTCAAGGTCAAGCTGATCACACCTTATTCTACAAACACACGGATAATGGGAAGTGTTGTATTCTCATTGTCTATGTAGACGACATAATATTGACAGGGGATGATTCTATCGAAATTGAAAGACTAAAAGAGTTCTTAAGTCTTGAGTTTCAACTTAAAGACTTGGGGAATCTTCGATATTTCCTTGGAATGGAGGTAGCAAGGTCGAAGGCAGGTATTTCAATCTCTCAAAGAAAGTATGTTCTTGATCTACTTTCGGAAGTCGGACTGTTGGGCTGCAAACCAGCCGAGACTCCTATGGAACCCAACCTTAAATTAGGAACTGATAAGGATGGAGAAGAGGTAGACAGGGGGAGATATCAACGGTTAGTGGGAAAACTTATCTATCTTTCTCACACTCGTCCAGACATAGTTTTTGGAGTAAGTGTTATTAGTCAATTTATGCATGCTCCTAGGGAAAAACATTTGGAAGCTGCCTACAGGATATTGAGATACTTAAAAGGGACTCCTGGTAAGGGGTTGCATTTCAAGAAAGATGTAAATCGAAGCATAGAAGTCTACACTGATGCAGACTGGGCAGGGGCAGTTAATGACAGGCGCTCCACAAGTGGTTACTGCAGCTATGTTTGGGGTAATCTCGTGACATGGAGGAGTAAAAAGCAATCTGTTGTGGCACGCAGCAGTGCTGAAGCTGAGTATCGAGCTTTGTCCCACGGTACATGTGAAGGAATGTGGTTACAACGGCTAATGGGAGAATTAAAATTATCCTATACAAAACCTATAACATTATACTGTGACAACCAGGCAGCGGTTAGCATAGCTCATAACCCTGTACACCATGATCGTACCAAGCATGTGGAAATTGATCGCCACTTTATTACAGAGAAAATTAACAAAGGGGAAGTTTGTGTTTCATATCTACCTACAAGACAACAAGTAGCGATGTGTTAACCAAAAGCTTGAGCAGAAAAATGTTCGAAGAAATTATGGGCAAGCTGGGTTTGATTAACATCTACACTCCAGCTTGAGGGGGAGTGTTGGAATCCCTTAAATTAAGCAGATTTTCTACCTTAGTTCTAGGAATTTCCTTGTACTATTAGCTATAATCTAATTACTGATTTTTAGGGATAGGCTAATTTCTAGAGATTATTTCCTTTTTATTTTTTCTGCTATTCTTTAAAAGGTTGTATTCAGATTAGAAGAAATAAGAATTATTCTTCTTCCTAAACTTGTTCATATGTTATCATTAGGAAGTTGATGAGATCTTTGATGGAGAACCTTCCAGGTCCTAAGTGTAAACCTGATATATTAGAGTTGTCTTATCGGTACTACATGCCTTCAGCAATGATTGTTCTTTTTTATCAGTACCACTTGAACTTCTGAATGTCAACTCTCTTTTTCTTTTAGGCTGAATCCATGGTAGCTGAATGGAAAGAATTCCTTTGGGATGTCCCTGAAGAGAGAGTTGCTTTATGGGGTCACTGCCAGACTTTATTCATCAGATATTCATATCCTGCTTTACAGGTATGTTTTGGTCATACATGTGAAAGATATCTCAGAGATGCTTGTTTCTTGGCTGCTTGGTCATTTATTCTTGATGTGATTTTACTGCTATATGGCTTGCAGGCAGGATTGTTTTTCCTTAAGCATGCAGAAGCAGTGGAGAAAGATCTTCCAGCTAGAGAGCTTCATGAAATGTTGTTGCTTTCTCTTCAATGGTTAAGTGGGATGATAACCCAGTCCAACCCGTAAGTGATATGTCCAAATTGAATTGCTTCTTTTCATCTAAATATCTAGGTTTCATCTCTAACTTTGTACTGAATTTATCAGAGTTTATCCTTTACATCTTCTGCGAGAAATTGAGACTAGAGTATGGCTTTTAGCCGTAGAATCTGAAGCTCAAGGGAAAAGTGAAGGGGAGAACAGTTTAACGGGTTCTAGCCAGAATCCTCTGACAGGGAACATTTCCAACATTATCAATCGAACTGCTAGCATAATAACAAAGATGGACAATCATATTAATTCAATAAAGAATAGAATTGTGGAGAAATATGATGCTAGGGAACCACTCCACAGAAACCAAGCTTTAGACTCAAGCTCTTCTTTTGTGCCAATTGGGAGTTCAAAGACAAAACGAAGGGCCAAAGGCTATGTACCATCTAGAAGGCCAATGATGGACTCAGTGGATAAAGGCCTTGAGGCCGAAGATAGTTCCAATACTCCCAACTTTAGAAATGATGTCCAGTTGCAAGATGAAAGCTTAAAAATTGAAATATCATTTTCTAAGTGGGAGGAGAGGATTGGGCCTGGAGAGCTAGAAAGGGCTGTTCTGTCCTTACTGGAGTTTGGACAAATATCGGCTGCCAAGCAACTGCAACAGAAGCTGTCACCAGGAAAGTTGCCTTCTGAAGTCGTACTTGTGGATGCTGCTTTGAAACTTGCTGAAATGTCCACTCCTACCAGCCAAATACCAATTCCAATGCTTGGTGAGGAACTTCTTTCTGTTATTCAGTCATATACACCAATCAATCAGCATCTCATCTACCCACTGCAGGTACCTATTGTCTATGTAGTTTTTCATATCTCAATTTCATATCTGTAAAGATGATATAGGTTTTGACTTTTGAGTAGTTAAATTCAATGAGTTTTCTTTGTTTTTGGGCTACTCATGGTTCTTTTACATTCTATTTAGTTGCCCTTCTGATTTTCCTAACAGATTCCTATATTTTGAATATCAAAGGTGTTGGAGACTTTAGCAACTGTTTTCAGTGAAGGTAGTGGACGTGGATTATGCGAGAGAATAATAGCAGTAGTCAAAGCTGCAAATGTTTTGGGTCTTTCATTTTCAGAGGCATTTGGCAAACAGCCTATTGAACTGCTACAACTACTTTCTCTTAAAGCACAGGAGTCTTTTGAGGAAGCAAATCACCTTGTGCAAACTCATGTCATGCCTGCTGCTAGTATCGCTCAAATTCTTGCAGAGTCCTTTCTAAAGGTGATTTTCCGGATGCACTTTATATTCACTTGAGTGATGATGCTTATGCGAATGCTCATTGCCTTTGGTATATGGTGTTTTGTTGATTGAGAAGCCTTTATGTTTCTGTCTCAGTCCAGATCTTTGCTGCACCTGTCCAACAGTTCCGGGTTAATTTTGTTTGCATATCTATATAACCTGTTGACCTCACATGTTCAATATACTTTAGGGTTTATTGGCTGCTCATCGTGGGGGATATATGGATTCTCAGAAAGAGGAAGGGCCTGCTCCTCTTTTGTGGAGATTTTCAGATTTCTTGAAGTGGGCTGAACTGTGTCCTTCCGAACCTGAAGTTGGCCATGCATTAATGCGATTAGTGATTACCGGACAAGAAATACCGCTTGCCTGTGAGGTATTTTCTTGATATAACAATAATTGTTAAGAATGTGCGTCATGTAGAAACTTTTAGGAGTTTGTGGAACTATAACCAGAATAGTTTTAATGTTTTGGTTTCCACCTTTCGTCTAAGAGAAGTCATATTTCCAAAGCCTATCCTTAACAGTTGTGATTATGCATGAGAGTCTTGTGAGTAATGACTGTTGTTTTGGCTGTAATATGATCAATAATTCCCATTCTATTATTTCTTCTTCAATTGCATCACTCGTGCAATTATTATGATTTCTGATTGTTAGTTCAGTAAAGGTACAAGATTGTCAAAGTCAAAATTTTATGTTCTATTCCCTGCTTTAGAGGGTTTGTTTTTTTATGCCTGAACATTTCATTCACTGGAAATTTTATGTTCTCAGGTTGAGCTTCTTATTCTTTCACACCATTTTTACAAATCATCAGCATGCCTTGATGGGGTTGATGTTCTTGTAGCCCTTGCCGCAACCAGGGTTGAAGCTTATGTTTCTGACGGTGATTTTGCATGTTTGGCTCGCTTGATAACTGGAGTCGGAAACTTCTATGCCCTTAATTTCATTCTTGGTATTCTCATAGAAAATGGTCAATTAGATATACTTCTTCAGAAGTATTCCGCCGCTGCAGACACAAGTACTGGCACCGTTAAGGCTGTCAGAGGATTTCGAATAGCTGTTTTGACATCATTGATGCATTTTAACCCTTACGACCTAGATGCTTTTGCTATGGTATGTTTGGCTCCAATGCTATTTGTTTTATTTGAGGCAATCAATACGATCTTTTGGAGAAACTGTTTTGAGAGTTTATAAATGCACATCATATAGGACCGAATCTGACTGGTTAAGGTTTCTGTTAAATACAAAGGAGGACTGTACGGTACCTCCCACTTTTCCTGCCCCAAAATATGTATTGATATTTTAACATACATTTAGGAATTGAATTTAAATAAGAGCTCGTTATTTATTTAATAAGATCATAGTTTTTTTTTATGTTCTGGCTTGCTGACCTGAGCAGGTTGCTCGGTCCTTGAACAGATCCATTTAGGCTATCAGATTTGATATAATCTAATAATGGTCAGTCTACTGTTTCAGAATTAAGTTGATCGTCATTTTGTATGTTCTGCACTGGTTTCTTGCAGTTCTAAGTTAGATATTTTATGGACCACATTTTCGGTTTGGTGAAATACTTTTATTTCATTTTTCCACATTCATATACTTCAAACATTTCGGACCATTCATCAGTTTCCTTCTGCCATGTTTTTCTTATTTGCAGGTATATAATCACTTTGACATGAAGCATGAAACAGCATCTCTGCTAGAGTTACGAGCAGAGAAAGCTTCCATGCAATGGTTTGAATGCCCCGACCAAGACCAGAATGAAGATCTTCTGGAATCGATGCGTTATTACATTGAAGCTGCTGAAGTTCACTCTTCAATTGATGCTGGCAACAAAACACGTAGGGCTTATGCCCAGGCTGCCCTTGTCTCCCTTCAAATACGAATTCCCGATTCTAAGTGGCTCCACCTGTCTGAAACCAATGCTAGGCGAGCGTTAGTTGAGCAATCTCGATTCCTGGAGGCTCTAATTGTTGCAGAAGCCTACGGTCTTAATCAGCCGACAGAATGGGCCCTAGTCCTTTGGAATCAGATGCTCAATCCAGAACTGACAGAAGAGTTTGTGGCTGAATTTGTGGTTGTGCTTCCTCTTCAGCCATCTATGCTTATTGAGCTGGCAAGATTCTACAGGTCTGAGGTAGCTGCCAGAGGTGATCAGTCCCAATTCTCGGTTTGGCTCACTGGCGGAGGGTTACCAGCAGATTGGGCCAAATACCTTGGGAGATCATTTAGATGCTTGTTGAAGAGGACTAGGGATCTGCGGCTACAGTTGCAGCTGGCAACTTCAGCTACTGGGTTTACTGATGTGGTGAATGCTTGCATGAAGGCCTTGGATCGGGTCCCTGACACTGCGGCGCCTCTTGTCTTGAGGAAAGGACATGGGGGGGCTTACCTCCCACTAATGTGAGACAGATTGTTGATATTCTTGAGAATATGATTTTGGCTTAGCCTGATATGATTATTCTGATGGCTAAAAGGGATGATGATTGATGGGATGGTCATGCTCATTGATCCGACTCACAGTTTCGTGGTATTGCCGCTTACGATCATCATCGAAGAACATGTGATTTTGGTTATATTAGCTGCCGAAGCTTGATGACATACCCTTCATATTATATTAAGATGACTGAACATACTCAAAAGTCAAAACCAGGCGGCAAAAAAATTAAAAGGGGTGAAACAAAAGAAAAATGATACGAGTGTATTTTTTAAAAGATTTAGATTAGGGGTTGCTTTGGAGTCGTTATGTTGTATATTGCTCGCCTCATTTGTTCTTTTTTTTTATAAAAAAAGGTAAAACGAATTTTCGTGTTCTGATTCAGCAACAATTTTGTAGAAGGTTGGAGCTGCCATTGACAAGGGACGGATGAATTTTTAAGGGTCCGTATAATCATTCCTGTTAGACTAAGAGATGTATAGTTTGTTCATTCTTTTTGCAATACTATTATGGTTTCATTTTTCAGCTCTTTTGTTTTCATAAAATTCTCAAGATTTATAATCAGGATTTAAGATGTTAGATTCGACCAAATTGTTTTATTTCAGTAACTCAGTTCTCTCACTCCGCAAATTGTTTTCGTTTGTTGATGTGGAGGCAGAACTTGTCCAACGGACTGAATCATAATATCAACTAGGGGAAAAAGATAATTATTTTTAACCGTGAGATGTGATCATGTGAACTCAGAGGTTATATCTATGAAAATGGACCACATTTCATGATACCTCTTAACGAGAGCACATCCGTGACCAATTGAATATATCCGTACTTATGTCTAGAGTTCAAGTTATTTATGCGACTTGAATTAAGCTTTTAACAATAATTTAATTTTAGAAGTTATTTGAACGAGTTAAATGGGTTTACGTTAGGGATTGAGATTTTCTTTAGGGTAAACAATACCAATGACAACTTAAATTTACCCTTTGAATTGAACATACTACTGAGCTATAAATTGTTACACGAAATATCACTAAATTTTGTTTTTTCTTCAATCCAAGCACTCGACGTTAAATCTTAATAGAACCGTTAAATGCAAAACGACGCCGTTTTAGTATAGCTGTTTGGATGCCTAAGATAGGCCAAAACGACGTCGTTTTGTTAGGAAAAAATTGAGGAGACATTGCATTTGGGGAGGCTCAAAACAAAGACCTCTAAGATAAAATGTTTACACCAAACTAACTTAAATACTTAATTTAATCCTAACAAAAATAATATGTAAATGATACTGCAATTAACTTAAAATTTAATTGTTTTAAAAATCTCAAAATTTATAAAATATTCAAATCAGTCACTGAATCCCTAAAAATTCCTAAACCATAAATCCCCAAATCCTCACTGCTGCTGCCGCCGGCTACCGTTGCCGGACCCAGCTGACCATTTTCCCCACTCGCGGTCGCCGAAAACCGGTGAACTATGTGTCAGTCGAACATTGAACGTCGAACGTGAAATAACCGTTTGATTGTCACACCGTTCGCCGATTTCCGACGACGATGAGTTGGGGGAAATGACATGCTGGTTCTAGAGACCGAACAAGTGATTCAGAGATGACGGCCGTCAGCGACAACATCAACGATGAAGATTTGGGGATTTATGATTTAGGGACTGGATTTAATATTTTTGTAAATTTCGGGATTTAAAAAAAATAAATTTTAAGTTCAATTGCAGTATCATTTACATACTATTTTTGTTAGGATTGTATCAAGTATTTAAGTTGACTTGGTGGTTTGGTATAAACCTTTCATCTTAGAGATCTTTGGTTTGAACCTCCCCAAATGCAATTGTTTTCTTAATTTTCTTAATTTTTTCCTAACAAAACGGCGTCGTTTTGACCTATCTTAAGCATCCAAACAGTTATACCAAAACGACGCCGTTTTACATTTAACAGTCTGTTAAAGATTAACGATTGAGTACTTGGATTGAAGAAAAAAAAGTTTAGTGGTATAATAGTATCAATTTATAGTTCAATGGTATGTTCGATTCAAATGATAAAGTTAAGTGGTATTCGATGTAGTTTACCCTTTTCTTTATATAGCCTGACTTATAAACATATTTATTTGACAGTCACTTTATCCCCTCAAATTACAATTTTAATGGTCACTTATGTTTCCTTCCAGTACAGAGTTGGTCACTGATTTTCAAAAATGACTAGTAAAGTTATTTATGTTTTCGAGGTGTAAACTTTTGGTCACTCAATCATTTGTTGTTGTTAAACGTTGACGGCTTGTTGATCTAGCAGTGAAAAGAATCAGGGTAAATGTTTCGTGTATTCAAGGTCGCAATTTTAGTGCAAGTATACATGTTGGCAAGTTATAGTATAAAATATATCGTCTCCACAGAGATTGATGCTACTTTTAGAGATTATCGTCTCGCATTGTAGAAAATTTAAAACACAAGTGATGGTTTGGTTGAGAGGATTATTAAAATAAAAGAAAGCAAGTAAATTACGAGGTTGAGAAACTATGATGATAAAGCAGGCCGGATTATGTTGCGTCGTAGTGTGAAAGTTGAAAGAAACTGTCTTAGTTTTGAATGCAAACGTCAACTTGATTGCTTCAGCAATGGGCAGGAGAATTGCCTCGGCAATGGGCAAAACTATTGCCGCGGCAAAGAACACAACTACTGTCTAAGCAATTGAGTGACAACCTTTGAGGTTCAGCAAAGCGTTCTTCAGTGGCTTCTCCTTATCCCTAAGTCGAAACACTATTGATGTGCATGCCTTGGCAATACTTCTTCGCGTGAACCAAGGGTGAACACCAACTAATCTTACGCTTATCTTAACCATTGAAACTCGTACTTATCTCTAAGCCGAATTAGTTTTCACTGATTGGGATGAAAACTATGCTTATTCGTTTCGTGAGTTTAACTCTCTCGATATTAGACAAATAGATACAATCGTAATATCCTCTCCCGATTCAGTTGCAAGAAAAAGTAAAACACCAAGAATAAATAAACCTTGAACTTAAATTGTATTAACAAAAACCTAAACAATGACAATAGTTTTCTCACAACTACTTAACAAAATAACCCTAGCCTAAGAAAGAATTAGAACATGATGGCGAAAACAAGCACTCTACTAAAATCCTAAGTCTCTCGGTCTCTAAATGCCTTGATGGTGGCGGATAGGTCTTGGCTTTATAGGGCATGACCTTGCCAAATCCTTCTTGGAGTAGGAGTATGAGTTGGAGTTGAGTCATAACTTCATAAAAGAGATAAATCTCTTTTAATTCATTATTTTATTCCTCCTTATCGACTTGTCATCCTTGACCTTCCTCTGACGTTTTCATGATCTTCTCGTGCTATAATCTTCATGCAAAGTATCTCTAAAAATTCAGCGTTTTATGTTCTTCAAGTCGCCTACCAATTTGCATATTTTCTCTCATATTGGCAAATGTCTGGGCATTGCCTCGGTAGTGGCTTGGTCATTGCCTCGGCAACGGTCTGTCGGTCTTCGTTGCCGCTCGGCAGGGCTCGTTCTCTTGGTTCAACGTTCTTCATCAGGGATTGGAATCAAAGGATGGCCTAGTCTGGATTGCCGAATGATGGTTTTGCACCTTTTCTTCCCATTCTTTCACTACCACAGCAATGCTTGCCCGGGCAGTGGGTAATGAAATCTGTTAGTTATAGTCGATCAAATAAAGGTTAGTTTGTATTTATTGTAAATATAAGAATAGAATCTTATCATAAGCTAGAATGATAAGATATAGAATTCTTGTATAAATCAAACTCCTAATTGTAAAAGGAGTCTTGTAACCAAATCTTTAAAAAGACTATGTAAAACAGTTCTGAATTGAATTAATAAAAAAACAATTTGAACTTGTCTATTTCTACATGGTATCATAGCATAAAAATCCTAAATTAAAGTTACAAAATACGATGGTTTTCCCTTCTGCATCATCTGGAGCAAATTCTTCTACAAATTCTAATTCCAATGTAGATGATTTTCAGACCTTTCTGCAGCAGCAATCACTTGTCATCGTTTTGTTGGCCACAACTACCTTCCGTGGTCTCAGTCTGTCAAAATTTTTCTTACTGGACGAGGAAAACTTGACTTTATTCTGAGAAAAGTACAAAACCCCCTTTAACATATCAGGGTTATGAGCAGTGGATGCGTGAGAATGACAAGGTGATGTCATGGCTTGTCAATACCATGTCCCCCGACATTGATGCACATTTTCTACTCTATGAAACAGCAGTAGAGATCTGAACATCTGTTCAAGAAATATATTCCAACACATATAACACTCATGAGTTGTTTAGTATTGAGAGTAGGGCATCTAATCTAAAACAAAAAGGTATGACTGTCACAAAATATTTTAACACCTTGACTGGTTTTTTGCAGCAACTTGATCTGTATGCTGACCATGATTGGGACACTCCCAAGGATGCAGTGTTGTATATGAAGCTACAAGCCCATAGAAGAGTTTTTTTAATTTCTTAGTGGTCTTAATACTAATTGGGATGCTACGAAGGCTCGAATTCTGAGTATAAAACCTCTTCCTTCACTTCGAGAGGTCTTTGCAGAAGTAAGAAGAGAGGACAGTCAGAGGTCCTTCATGCTTTCTCATGTTACCTTTGCTGAAAGTTCTGCCTTACTTACGCAGTCTTCATCTTCAACTAAGGCAAGGAAGGGTAAACCAATATGTGATTTTTGCAAGAAACTGGGTCATATGAGGGAACAATGCTGGAAGCTTCATGGTAAGCCTGGTGATTGGAAGTCTCTGTTGAGTGTGTAAAAGTTCTATATTTTACCCCCTATTTAACCCATATTTCTGCTGCATTCAAGCATAATTCATTGCATTTAGGATATATTTCATTCATACATCACAATTATATTAAATGGCACAGTTTTTGCTAAAATTGGTTGCTTTTGCAGGTAGTTGCTGTAGCAGATGAAGGGCAGTGGAGAAGCAGACGATGGGCAGTGGAGAAGCAGAGCTAGAACACTGGACTGCAGAAGAGAAGGACGATGCTGCCATGGCCGCTGCCGTGGCAGCTAAGGACGACAACAATGGTGAAGGGAATAAAAGAAGTGGAGCTCGACAGAAAGAGGAATTTAAGTTGATCTGTCGTGACACACTCTTATATTTTTCTGAGCCCTAGATCAGAATGAAGGCCAAGCCCAAAGTTCAAGGAAGAAACTCCAAGCAAGAAGGAAGAACGAATTAAAGACATCTACTTTGAAGATTTAGTCTTTAATAGAGTTGCACTTTAATTTAAACTTGTATTCTTGCCATATTAGAAAACTTGAACCCAAGGCCTATATAAAAGCATGTAATTCGACCTAGGGAAGGATATCTTACTCTCTAGTCGTCTTCCCCTAAACTCTAGTTGTTTTCCCCTTCTCATCATGTTCTAAACTTCCCCTAGGGTTAATGGTTGATTATGTAAAGTAGTTGCAAGGATTGCATTGTTTTAGGATTTTCTTTTGTTCAATAAAATAGACTTCAAGTTTTCTTATTTTGTTTTTCAACATCTTGCAAGAGTATCGGGAGAGTATTGTGAGATTACGCATTTACTTAATATCGGGAGAGTTAAGTATACGAAAGGAATAAGTACGGGTTCTCCAGTTTATGGTTGAACTATCTCGGACCTAGGGATAAGACGAGGTTAAGTGGCTAAGGAAGAATTCAACAACTTCGGTGTTCATCCTTCGATTCATGACGGGAGGTATCATCAAAGACGTGTTCATCGACAGACTTGGACCTAGGGATAGGCCAAGGCATAGCAGGGATTCTTGTCAAGCTTGAAGTGCTGAGTTGTGTGTTCGCTGCCGCGACAAACAACAGACCGCTGCCGCAGCAGGTGCTGCCGCGACAGGCGCTATGACAGAATAGAGAAGTCTTAGACATTGCAAACACCGTCACTATGGAGCAGATCAATACCGGCCTACTCTTTACTCTGAATATTTTCCTCTTTTATTTTCAGTCTTCTTTATTATCTCGTGACAAACAATTAAACTCTTTCTTTTCCCTTCCGTGCAGAAAACCAAGGTTAAAGTTATTATCCCAGTCCATGTGGAGACGATATCCGATACTTACGTATCACTTTACTACTTGTGTCGTGTATACTTGCACTACATTGCGATAGACACTTTTACACGCAACAATCTCCTTCATAGAGAACCCCTCGAGAAACTCGGTCTAATGTTGTCAGTACTGTGAGCAGTGGTGTTTTTTCAGCAGAACAAATTGCTGCCCTTAACAAGATGTTTGGCAACATGAGAGGTTCTTATACGACTAATGTTGTTCTGAAAGAAGAAAAAGATACACATAATGGCTTCTTTCCTACAACTTTTTTAGCTCAACAGAATGAATCAGCATGGATTATTGACTTAGGGGCTTCTGATCATATGACTGATAACAAAAAGTTATTTTTTTGTTTTTGTATCATCTTGTTCTCAGAAATCCATTACAATTGCAGATGGGTCCTTATCTCCTATAAAAGGGTCTGGTACAGTGGTTATTAATGAGGATATTTTGGTTAAAGATGTTCTCTTTGTCCCTAATCTTGCTTGGAATCTAATATCAGTCAGCAATGTAACACCCGGGTTTAGGGGTCGGGTGAAAATAATATTTTAATATTATTTCGGGCTCGGTTTTATAATTAGAATAACCTTTTGGGCCTCGGGTTTTAAAATCAAACATTTTATTTTTGGACTAAATTGAAATGAAAAATTTAATTTGGATGGTTTTAGAGAAAAGGGGGAAATAGCCACCTCATTAATGGCCTTTTGGTAATTTTCCCATTTTCTAATTTAAATCCCCCTTTATACAAATAAAACACCCTTTACTATTCATCATCTTCTTCTTCAACGGGTTTGAAGAGCTCCCTCCCCCTTTCACTATTCCATCTCCTTCCTCCCTCATTTTGGCTCGGTTTTGAAAGGTAATTACGTTTTTGACTTCCCCTCAACTCCCTCTCTTTAAAAGTACCACTTATTTTCATTTTCATGGAAGTTTTGGAAAATAGAGTTTTGAAAGATTTTGATTAAAAGTGGAAACTTTATGTTGTTAAGCTTAATGTTTTGATTTAATATGGTTAGTAATGATGTATAGAAGTTAAATGGTTCAACATATATGATTTTTAAAGGGTTTTGTCAAGTTTCCCGAATTTGGGTTTTGGAGGGTTTTTAGGAGGGTTTTTAGTTGAGTTTTGGGTGTGGTTGGTGTTGGAATTGAGGGTTGATGTTAGGGCATTGGTTGGGGATTGTTTTGGAAGCTTTTGGAAGTGTTAAATGTGTTGAAATCACAAGTTTTGGACTGTGCAAAGGGGCTGCTCGGGAATGGCTTTTGGGGGTTGTTCTTGGTTCGAAAAACAAGTGTTTAATATTTGAATTGTATTCCGGGTTTGCTATGTTGTGTTGTGGACTGATTCGAGGTTAATTCACTTGTGTTGAGGCGATTAGAAGCAAGGAATTGCGTTGGTAAAGCTTTGGGATCGGATCCGGAAGTGAGGAGGCTTGATTCGGCTTAGCTTGTTTTGCTTAAGGAAATGAGGTGAGTGGTTAAAATATTTTTAAATGGCTTCGATCTTTTGGTTCGAGCATGTGAATATGGAAATGTTTTCAAGTAATATTTGGTTCAAAGTTGGTTTTGAAAAAGTTTAGTTTTGAGCTTGAAAAGTCAATTTTAAACTCAAAGAGTAAGTGATGTGAAATGTCTCTTTAAATTTTCCCTTTATCATTGTTTTTCATCTCTTGAAATGATATTTTGATATACATGAAATTCCAATACTTTGGGAAGAAGCTTGTTGCTATTTAATATATCGTTGCTCATGTATGATGGTAATAATGTGGATGTGATATGTCTTGTAAGATGTGTGTAAGTTGGTGCAGGTTGTGCACGAAAATGGTGAGTAAGACCATTTGTAATTGGTAAGATTGTAATGTAGTAAGTGATGCCTAACTGTGGAAATTGTTACAACTTGTTTGGTTGTGCATGATATAGTGAGTACATGTTGCATGATAGTGAGTGTATATTGTGTTGTATGGTTGGTGTCGAACCTCACGTGATGGTTGTCGTTGCTCCGGTGATGTGTAGTCCCGCCGGTAGCAAGTGATATAAGACTCCGGTGATGTGTAGTCCTACCGATAGTGACTAGTAGAAGAGTACTTTGATGTGTAGTCCCATTGGAAAACTACTAGTCGAAACGGTGATGTGTAGTCCCACCGTGTGTGTTTGGTTATGCTTGTGCATACCATGTGTTGTTCATGTGTATCTCACTATATCTTTCCTCCTATGGTTTTGCTTCAATTTAGGATCATGCCTTTATGCATACCATGAAGTGTAATGCCATGACAAATGCTTATGTTGATGACCTTTGGTTGAACTTGTATGTTAGTAGAAGGTTTAGGTTGTAGGATGATTTGTATGTGTTGACCTTTATTTTAAAAGAAAGCTTTGAACCCTGCATTGTCGTAGTTATGTTTTAGAGCTCCGCTCACTAAGCTTTATGCTTACGCTCTCCTTTTCCGACAATGCAGATCTTTAGCTTGGAGTTAGCAAGGAGCAAGATGAGGGCGTCCAAGCGTGTGGTAGTTTGCTCAAGTATGGTATAATTAAATAATGTAGTAGTCTAGCAATGGGAAATGCTACGTGTTTTAGGAGCTTGTATCTAGACTCCTTTGTGTTGGCCACATGTTGTTAATGCCTTATGTTGATGTCTTAGTTTGATTATAGTTTGTAATGCATGATATGCTATGATGGATGTTGCGTGTGTTGGCATGTCTATTGGTGTTTAGGTTGCCTTGTTAGAGAGGGTCAAACCTCATATGCTTACCTTATGCCTTTTAAGACCCTTGAGATCCATGTATGACTTGTATGCCTAATTGCCTTTGTTGGAATGCCAAGTATGTATGCCTTGCTTATGTTTGGATGCTAAGTTGATTGCATGACTTGTGTATCATCTTGTGATGGATTGTGCCATCGATTTCATGTTAGAGCATGCTTATATGTTTGATTTTGCCTTAGGATTGATGTTAGTGTGTTGGTTGAGGTTTGAGAGGGATTTAAGGGCCTTATTGTGCCTTAAATCAGCTCAAACCTGCCTTTTCGTAGCTCGGGTATCGATACCGTTGGACTGGTATCGATACTGCCCTTTGGTTTCAGGCCTCGTGTATCGATACTCGAGGGAGAGTATCGATACCTTTTTGGCCACTGGAGCCACTGTCGATTTCGGTATCGATACCGGCCTCGAGGGTATCGATACCGTTGTCTTAGCTTTGACCGTGGGAAGTCAACTTTTGGAGAGGGTATCGATACCCTTGAGGGAGGTATCGATACTGTCTCTTCAGGTTGACCAAACCCTGTTGACCTAGTCAAGGGGTATCGATACCCCCCTAAGGGTATCGATACCGCCTGCAGTTTAACTTTAAAAATGGGCTTTTAAATGTTAGTTTGGGTTCGTTTGACTGCTTTGTAAATATCGTTCCGTTGTATGATCACTTAGGATGTAATTTTCATCTAGACAAGATTAAAATGAAAAAAAATAGGGTTGCTAACCGAGGGAGAGTTCCTTAGGGAGTTTTCACTCGGTTTTCCCCGTGTAGCTCACTCGGACCGATCATCCGGCCAGACCGGGACGAGGGGGTTACATTTATTGGTATCAGAGCCTGAGGTTTCCGCGACCTCGGGCAGGTAGGTGAGGTAAGTTTGATGTGTTATGTTGTTGCTATGTCTCGGTGAATGTTTTGCCATGTATGCTTAATGTTTGCTTGTTAGTACGGTGTTTGAAAGCGTGTGTTAGCATGATGGTTGTGTTGAAGCGTAGTGTCGAGTTCCCATTGCTACTATTACTTATTTAAAAAGATTTTTGTAAAGGAATATACTTGAGCACCTTGGACCCTTGCTCTTGCTAACCCTAAATATTCTTGTTTGTGTGTTTTGTTTAGTATTGTATTGTTGTCTTTGGTGAGTTGGAGGCCGAGGCGTGGGCCTAGGGCTGGTAATTGTGAATCTGAGGTTTTAGAGGATGTGAATGATGAGAGAGTTCATCGTTTTAGTTCAGGGCAATATGACCGTACTAGAGTTTGGAGTGTAGTTTGTTTGTTTGGGTCAACAGGCACATGAGTTGGTTTCTGTTGAGGGAGAACAATGTGACCGATCTTGACATGAGATGGTAAGAGGAGTGATGAACTAAGAGTTGGCTTCGGAATGATGTCGATGTTATAGCAAGTAATTCCTCGATACAATCATTGAACATGTTTCTTTTCTGATTGATTCTGGATCTACGTGTCTGTATAATTGGAGTGAGCATGCGAAGCTGTTGAAATCTACCTTGTGAGGTACTAGAGGTAGGTGTTGGTGTTGCTAGCTCCTTCGGGGATACAGTCGTGGTCAGAAAGATGTACAAGGGGTGTTCGTTGACGATTCAGTGGCACGTGTTTTCAGTTGATGCGATGGAATTGCTTTTTACGGTTTTGATGTGAAGCTGTGCATGGATTGGTTTGAAGAACATAGAGTTAGGGTAGACTTTGAGACATTGAAAGATTTCTTAGAGCGTTCGGATGACTATGAGATTGTAATGGAAGATAGGAATGTGGGTTTTGTATCGAATGTTAAATCCAGCTTTAGAAGTCAAAGATTGATTGACTATGGTTGACAGGCTTGCCTAGCAAATGTTATAGATTTGATTTTTGAATGAGGATTAGACCACATAATGTTAGAATAGGTTGTGTTTATCCTAGAGGTGTTTGGAAGAATTGCCCGGTTTGTCTCTTGATAGGGAAGAAGGGTTTGATTTTGAGACCGTCTCCGAGTTTGCTCCTGTTTTGGTTGCTCTGTACCTTATGATTCTCGACCGACTTGAGAGTGTTGAAGGATCAACTACGAGTTTGTTAGACCTTAGATTCTTTGTCTTAGTGCATCATCTTAGAGGATAACAGTACAAATTGTGAAGAAGAGAGAAGACGATACAAGAATGTGATTAGATTTCAGACAACTGAAACAGTAGACAGTGAGTAGTTGGTATTCGTTTCTGTACGTCAGTGGCTTGTGGATCTGTTAGTGTATGTTTTAGTCTGTTCGAAGGTTGGTTTGAGATCCGATTATTACCAGTTGAAAATGAGAGAAGTTGAAGCATTGAAGACAGCTTTCAAGGCAGATGTGATCACTTTGGGTTTTGAGTTATGCCGCTCTGTTAGACTAGTGTGTAAGTTACTTTTGCAAGAGATGTTGAGCAAAAAAATGTTTTTCTAAGTCCTTGACCAGTTATAGTAGCTCACATAGATGACACGCGGGTATATTCGCGTACCGAAGAAGGCTATGCCAAGCTTTGAAGTTAGTGTGGTAGATCCTTTTAGGGAATCAGTTGTATGCTAAGTTGTGCAAGCGTGAGCTCCGAGTTAAGGAAGATGTTCTCCTAAGACATGTGGATTGGCCGAGTGTATTAGGGTAAATCCCAAGTAGTCAGAAGAAGATGTGAGTTGGAAGAAATTTGAAGACTGTGACGTGTAACTATAGTTCCTAGGTCTAGCATTGTTACTTTCAGAGAATTGTAAATAATCAGTTGAAGATAGTTGCTCCATTGATAGATTGCTACAGAAGAATGTTCAGTTGTGTGGTTAGATGCGGGACAATGAGCCCTTGAGAAACCGGAAGAAACTTTGAAGAGAGCTTCGACCTTGAATCAGCTTATATCAAAGAAGAGTTTGTGGACCATAGTGATGTGTCACATTGTAGAGTTAGGTTGTGTGCTTATGCAATGTAGAAGATTCTGGCTTGTTCATCAAGATAGTTGGAAGACTGTGAGAAGAGTTATCTGATAGGAGACATAGAGTTAATTACAGTTGTATTTGCTTCGAAGACTTAGAGACAAAGCTTGTATAGTAAGAAATACACAGTGTATGTGTACGTATCATTAGATCTTGAAATATTCGAAGACTTGGGAATAGTTGGAACTTGAACAACATGAGTTGTTAGAATTGCAAGAAGACTGAGATCTCAAGATTGAATACCATCAGAGGAGAGTCTACGTAGTAACCGATGCTTCGAGTTATATCGTTGCTAGATTAGTAGTTGAGATGCGAGTTGTAATTACCGGATTCAGTTTACCAAATGATAGTGTTTCTGTGGCCGAGTTTCGGGTTGAACCTACATTGAGTCAGAATGTTTGAAGAGAAACAGTTGCAAGATAGATTCTTGGCACCTCACGTGCAAGGCATATCCGAAAGAAAACCTTCAGAGTACAGTTCAGAGATGATAGAATTTGTATTGTTAGAGACAGAAATGTTGTACCGATTGACATAGTGTTTTGAGACGTATTGTGTTGGCCGAAGTATATGACAATTTATTTGTATGGCATCAGAATAGTATGAAGAGGTATTGTGGGTCGAAGATGAGTACTTCTGGGTTGAGTTGATGAATGACGTGGTTCAGTATGCGAGTAAGTGTATAGTTTGCCTGTGTGTCAAGATCGAGCATCAGTTTCTTCTAGTTTGTTACATCTGTGGGAGATTCGTAATGAAAGTGGGAAATAGATTTGAGGGACTTTGTGTCCGGTTCGCCTTTGATTTCTCACGAGAGAGTTTAGCCGAGTAAGCAATGATAGTTACATCGAGTGTGCTCATTTTATACATGTTCAAGCTACTTGTACCGTGGGTAAGATGGTGGAGTTGTGCCTTAGCAAGATCATGAATTGTACAGTGTCTTGAGATCAATAGTGGCCGATAGAGATTCGAGTTTTCTGCTAGATTTTTGAAGACGTCTGCGTAGTGTTTGGTTACCTGTTGAAGTCAGATGGTCAGCTAGAGAAGGTTATGGGTCAAGAATTCAAACAGTGTTGTATGTGATTGTGAATCGGGCTAGTTCAGTTGTTTATTTGTTGCGGTTACCATCGGAGTTAGAAAGGGGTTTGTGATGTGTTCTATGTGTCTATGATTCAGAAGTGTGAGCCAGTTTTGTTCCGTGTTATGTTGTTGAAAAGATTGAGTTGGATTTCAAATGGTCATGCATTGAAGGACCCGTTGAGATCTTGGCATCAGTTAGCTAATGTTGTGTCGTGAGTCTACCGAGTTGGTGGGTATGTTGTGGTGAGAGAAAGCGTGGAGGAGCATGCGTCAGTGACTCTTTCTGTCTGATAAATTTCGGGGACGAAATTTCCTTAAGTAGGGGAGAGTTGTAACACCCGAGTTTAGGGGTCGGGTGAAAATAATATTTTAATATTATTTCGGGCTCGGTTTTATAATTAGAATAACCTTTTGGGCCTCGGGTTTTAAAATCAAACATTTTATTTTTGGACTAAATTGAAATGAAAAATTTAATTTGGATGGTTTTAGAGAAAAGGGGGAAATAGCAACCTCATTAATGGCCTTTTGGTAATTTTCCCATTTTCTAATTTAAATCCCCCTTTATACAAATAAAACACCCTTTACTATTCATCATCTTCTTCTTCAACGGGTTTGAAGAGCTCCCTCCCCCTTTCACTATTCCATCTCCTTCCTCCCTCATTTTGGCTCGGTTTTGAAAGGTAATTACGTTTTTGACTTCCTCTCAACTCCCTCTCTTTAAAAGTACCACTTATTTTCATTTTCATGGAAGTTTTGGAAAATAGAGTTTTGAAAGATTTTGATTAAAAGTGGAAACTTTATGTTGTTAAGCTTAATGTTTTGATTTAATATGGTTAGTAATGATGTATAGAAGTTAAATGGTTCAACATATATGATTTTTAAAGGGTTTTGTCAAGTTTCCCGAATTTGGGTTTTGGAGGGTTTTTAGGAGGGTTTTTAGTTGAGTTTTGGGTGTGGTTGGTGTTGGAAATTGAGGGTTGATGTTAGGGCATTGGTTGGGGATTGTTTTGGAAGCTTTTGGAAGTGTTAAATGTGTTGAAATCACAAGTTTTGGACTGTGCAAAGGGGCTGCTCGGGAATGGCTTTTGGGGGTTGTTCTTGGTTCGAAAAACAAGTGTTTAATATTTGAATTGTATTCCGGGTTTGCTATGTTGTGTTGTGGACTGATTCGAGGTTAATTCACTTGTGTTGAGGCGATTAGAAGCAAGGAATTGCGTTGGTAAAGCTTTGGGATCGGATCCGGAAGTGAGGAGGCTTGATTCGGCTTAGCTTGTTTTGCTTAAGGAAATGAGGTGAGTGGTTAAAATATTTTTAAATGGCTTCGATCTTTTGGTTCGAGCATGTGAATATGGAAATGTTTTCAAGTAATATTTGGTTCAAAGTTGGTTTTGAAAAAGTTTAGTTTTGAGCTTGAAAAGTCAATTTTAAACTCAAAGAGTAAGTGATGTGAAATGTCTCTTTAAATTTTCCCTTTATCATTGTTTTTCATCTCTTGAAATGATATTTTGATATACATGAAATTCCAATACTTTGGGAAGAAGCTTGTTGCTATTTAATATATCGTTGCTCATGTATGATGGTAATAATGTGGATGTGATATGTCTTGTAAGATGTGTGTAAGTTGGTGCAGGTTGTGCACGAAAATGGTGAGTAAGACCATTTGTAATTGGTAAGATTGTAATGTAGTAAGTGATGCCTAACTGTGGAAATTGTTACAACTTGTTTGGTTGTGCATGATATAGTGAGTACATGTTGCATGATAGTGAGTGTATATTGTGTTGTATGGTTGGTGTCGAACCTCACGTGATGGTTGTCGTTGCTCCGGTGATGTGTAGTCCCGCCGGTAGCAAGTGATATAAGACTCCGGTGATGTGTAGTCCTACCGGTAGTGACTAGTAGAAGAGTACTTTGATGTGTAGTCCCATTGGAAAACTACTAGTCGAAACGGTGATGTGTAGTCCCACCGTGTGTGTTTGGTTATGCTTGTGCATACCATGTGTTGTTCATGTGTATCTCACTATATCTTTCCTCCTATGGTTTTGCTTCAATTTAGGATCATGCCTTTATGCATACCATGAAGTGTAATGCCATGACAAATGCTTATGTTGATGACCTTTGGTTGAACTTGTATGTTAGTAGAAGGTTTAGGTTGTAGGATGATTTGTATGTGTTGACCTTTATTTTAAAAGAAAGCTTTGAACCCTGCATTGTCGTAGTTATGTTTTAGAGCTCCGCTCACTAAGCTTTATGCTTACGCTCTCCTTTTCCGACAATGCAGATCTTTAGCTTGGAGTTAGCAAGGAGCAAGATGAGGGCGTCCAAGCGTGTGGTAGTTTGCTCAAGTATGGTATAATTAAATAATGTAGTAGTCTAGCAATGGGAAATGCTACGTGTTTTAGGAGCTTGTATCTAGACTCCTTTGTGTTGGCCACATGTTGTTAATGCCTTATGTTGATGTCTTAGTTTGATTATAGTTTGTAATGCATGATATGCTATGATGGATGTTGCGTGTGTTGGCATGTCTATTGGTGTTTAGGTTGCCTTGTTAGAGAGGGTCAAACCTCATATGCTTACCTTATGCCTTTTAAGACCCTTGAGATCCATGTATGACTTGTATGCCTAATTGCCTTTGTTGGAATGCCAAGTATGTATGCCTTGCTTATGTTTGGATGCTAAGTTGATTGCATGACTTGTGTATCATCTTGTGATGGATTGTGCCATCGATTTCATGTTAGAGCATGCTTATATGTTTGATTTTGCCTTAGGATTGATGTTAGTGTGTTGGTTGAGGTTTGAGAGGGATTTAAGGGCCTTATTGTGCCTTAAATCAGCTCAAACCTGCCTTTTCGTAGCTCGGGTATCGATACCGTTGGACTGGTATCGATACTGCCCTTTGGTTTCAGGCCTCGTGTATCGATACTCGAGGGAGAGTATCGATACCTTTTTGGCCACTGGAGCCACTGTCGATTTCGGTATCGATACCGGCCTCGAGGGTATCGATACCGTTGTCTTAGCTTTGACCGTGGGAAGTCAACTTTTGGAGAGGGTATCGATACCCTTGAGGGAGGTATCGATACTGTCTCTTCAGGTTGACCAAACCCTGTTGACCTAGTCAAGGGGTATCGATACCCCCCTAAGGGTATCGATACCGCCTGCAGTTTAACTTTAAAAATGGGCTTTTAAATGTTAGTTTGGGTTCGTTTGACTGCTTTGTAAATATCGTTCCGTTGTATGATCACTTAGGATGTAATTTTCATCTAGACAAGATTAAAATGAAAAAAAATAGGGTTGCTAACCGAGGGAGAGTTCCTTAGGGAGTTTTCACTCGGTTTTCCCCGTGTAGCTCACTCGGACCGGTCATCCGGCCAGACCGGGACGAGGGGGTTACATTTATTGGTATCAGAGCCTGAGGTTTCCGCGACCTCGGGCAGGTAGGTGAGGTAAGTTTGATGTGTTATGTTGTTGCTATGTCTCGGTGAATGTTTTGCCATGTATGCTTAATGTTTGCTTGTTAGTACGGTGTTTGAAAGCGTGTGTTAGCATGACCGGTCATCCGGCCAGACCGGGACGAGGGGGTTACAAGCAAACTTACTAAGGATTTGTAATGTTGCTTACAATTTAGTGATAGTGGTTGTCTTTTGCAGGCACTGAATTTGAAGAAGATGATTGGCAATGATAGACTGCACAATGAGCTCTATCTCCTCTTTGGCACTCCTTCACATTCTCAAGTTTTTTTTACGTCTGTTTCTTCTTTAGCAAATCATGATGAAATTTTGTTATGACACTTTAGGTTAGGTCATCCCAATTTTTCTTATCTTGCAAAAATTTTCTTAATCTTTTTGTTAATAAAAAATTATAGTTATTTCAGTGTCATGTTTGTCCTCTTGCTAAGTAAACTAAAGCATCTTACTCACCATTCACTTATAAATCATCCCAACCATTTACTTTAATTCATAGTGATATTTGGGGGTCCTCTAGAGTGAAGAATATTAATGGGAGTCGATGGTTCATTTCTTTCATTGATGATCATAGCCGAACAACATGGACCTACTTAATAAAAGATAAATATAAAATCGTATCCATTTTTGAGAGGTTCTATACTATGGTTGAGACACAATTTCAGAGTCACATTCAAATATTTAAGTCTGATAATCGAGGGAGTTCTGCTAATTTTTTGGGGGACCTTTTTAAAAAGAAAGACATTGTTCAAATTAGCTCCTGTGTCTCAAGTATATCCAATTTTATCTTCTTCTATACCTTTACATGTTTTTCCTACTACACCTCGTGATATTGAATCTCTTTCATCAACTCCTATTGGTTCTTCACCAGCAGCTTCTCAGATTTCACCTAAAAAATTGTCCCTCAAAACACACAAACTCTTAAAAAAACTCAGTGTTTACACTAGAAAAAGAAAAATTATCTCTGAGACTATTTTGCAGTCAGACACTTGTCGAGAGTTAGATTTAAGTCCTGTTGCCTTAGAGAATGTTGAAGGTAATGACACTTCTTCTACTTTGGTTGATATGAGGAATTTACCTATTGCTAAAAGAAAAAGGGTAAGACAATGTACTAAGTATTCTATTCAAAATATGTTGCTTATGGGAACTTAATGCCATATTTTAAGGCTTTTACAGCTAACATTGATAAAGAGATAATTCCTACAACTATTGAAGAAGCCCTAAAAGACAAAAGATGAAAGAAAGCAGTTGTAGAAGAAATACAAGCTCTTGAAAAAAATGGTACGTGGACTGTTACTGACTTGCCACAAGGCAAAAAGACGATTGACAGTAAGTGGGTATTTGCAATAAAATACAATTCAGATGGAAGCATAGAGAGGTACAAGGCCAGGCTAGTAGCCAAGGGTTTTACTCAAACATATGACATTGACTACAAGGAGACATTTGCACATATAGCAAAATTAAATACTGTTCGAGTACTTCTGAGCATTGCTGTGAATAAAGACTGAAATCTTTATCAATTAGACATTAAAAATGCCTTCTTGAATGACAAATTAGAATAGAAGGTCTACAAGAAAATGCTACTTGACATGGAGTTTGAGCTGGGTATTAAAAAGGTTTGTAGGCTTGAAATATATCTTTATGGACTAAAACAATCACCTAGGGCCTGATTTGACAGGTTCACTAAAGTTCTTAAAGAGAATGATTACATGCAATGTCAAGCATATCATACTTTGTTTGTTAAAGTAACAACTAGTAAAAAAAATTATTCTTATAGTATATGTTGATGACATTGTTGTAACAGGAAATGATGAAGCAGGAATCAGTAAATTGAAAGAGCTATTGAGTAGAGATATCGAAACCAAGGACTTAGAGAAACTGAGATATTTCCTAGGCATGAAAGTTGCTCGATTCAGCCAAGGTCTGGTTATTAACCAGTGAAAATATGTGTTGGGTTTACTTTCAAAATCATGTATATTGGGATGTAAGCCTGCTGATACTCCAATGGAAGATGCCTTAAAACTTAGAGGAGAAGATATAGGAGCTGAAATTGATAAAAAAAAAAATCAATTTCAAAGACTGGTAGAGAGACTTATTTATTTATCTCTAACCAGACATAGTATTTCTTTCCTTGTAAATGTGATAAATCAGCATATGACTCTAATCCAAGAAAAGGTCATTTGAAAGCTGCAAATTAAATTCTAAGGTACCTAAAAGGTACACCTTGCCATGGATTGTTCTTCAAGAAAATTGAAGATAGAACAATTAAAGTGTTTACAAATTCTAGTTGGGCCAATGAGATTACTGAAAAAAAGTCAACTAATAGATATTGCTCAATTGTTTCAGGCAATCTAGTAACTTGAAGAAGTAAAAAATAAATTATTATTTTTAGAAACAGTGTCGAGAAAGAGTATAGAGCACTAACCCTGGAAATTTGTAAAGGAATGTGGTTACTAAAACTTTTGAGAGAAATAGATTTAAAGCATGAAGGCAAATTAGAGATGTTCAGTGATAACCAATATGCCATTCAAATTGCAAGAAGTTCAATGCATTATAATCGCACAAAACATGTGAAGATTGACAGACACTTCAAAGCTAAAATGGTGAATGGTGGAATTGTAAATTTAACTTACGTCACTATAGAAGAACAACTAGCGAATGCACTTACTAAAACTCTACCTAAGCAAGTCTTTGATAAATTCTTATTCAAGCTGGGTCTATACAATGTATATGCACCAGCTTGGGGGTGAGTTATAGTCGATCAAATAATGATTAGTTTTGTATTTATTGTAAAGATAAGGATAAAATTTTACCATAAACTAGAATGATAAGATATATAATTTTTGTATAAATCGAACTCCTAATTGTAAAAAAAGTCTTGTAACTAAGTCTTTAAAAAGACTATGTAAAACAATTCTGAATTGAATTAATAAAAAAAGAAACAATTCGAACTTATCTATTTTTTACAAAATCTGCACAAACACAAAACACATACTAAAGCAGTACCTTTTCCACCAAATATAATAAAATAAAGATAATCAAGTATGGCAATGTTAAGAACAGTAACTTGTGTATGTATGATTAATAATGCATCTAAAATAAGCTTAAAACATACAATAATTGAGTTATAAAGGGTCCTAAAATGAATACTATTACACACCTAACAGTAAACCACTGCAATGGCTACTTGCGTTTATCCCATGTACTTTTTTGGTCCCTAATTTTAAAAATTAAACGTTAAGGCCACTACTAAAAATATTTATTTCTAATTTATCCCTTGAATTTTTAAAAATTCATTTTCAACCCTAAAACTTTTCTATTTCCAATAATAAATACACAATAATACACACACCCCTACTAAGAACACATCGAGATTTAAAATTCTTAACGTCTCATCCCACTAGACTTAAAATTATTTTTAATCCTCATTTATCTCATATTATCTTTGGAATCATTTATATTTTGTTTTATAATTTAGATATAAAAATTTATATATTTTCAATAAATTCCCTCCAAAATTAAAATAAATGTTGTCATTTTTTCTTTGGTACTTCACCTATGAAGCAGGGAAACCAAAAAAATAAAAATATAATAAAATAAAAACAAATCCCAAAATCAAGGCCTCGAAGTTGAAACTCAAACGTTTGTTCTTCGACTTTAAACAATCCTTATTTTCTTCACAATTTTTCAAATTTTAATTTCATTAATTCATTGTTTTGATTTCTCAAAAGATCAAATCTCGATTTCAATCTTGAAATTGTGAGGAAGCAAGTACCTGATTCGCTCAATAGTTCGTTTTGGTACACAACTCCCGCCGACGATCGCCTCCACCACTACTCCTCATCTCCCACCACCGCTGCCGCTTTCGAGCCAAATCCTCAGCCTCGACTCTGTAATGGGGAAACTTATCCATTCCGGTAATTAACCCTTGGTAATTTTCTCTCTCTCGTTTTGTGACCTTGAGGCTCTATTTTCAATGGCTTCGACGTCGTCCAGAGTCGGTCGACCTCCCCTCTATCTCACTACTCTCAAGAGATTTTTTTTTCGCCCACGACTGTAATTTTCTTGCGAGGTTCCCATCGACAGCTCGTTGGCGTTTTTCCCTCCTAATGTCTTTTAGCCTTATCTTAGGTGTCATAGTACCGTGGGAGATGGGATTACGACGGTCTTTTTTGAGGGGCCGACGAAAGTTTTTGAAAAAAAGGCGGAGGTGGCTTCCGTTTGACTCTCCCTCTGTAAATCTAACCGAGATGATCCCTTTCGAAGCCTCTTTTTCTACATGGGTGGTCTTTTCACTGAGTTTCGTTGCTTGGTTCAGTGTTTTAATCTGCAAGGTTTCGGACGCACTTGGTGTTGGTCTCCTTTACTTTTGTCTACCAGTTCTTTTCTTTCGGCTTTCTTTATGAAAGATGATTGCTCCATAGCTGTTGATGACAAGATTCCCGTTCATGTTGAATGTGAAAGCCTACTTTCGTCGATGAAGCTCTCACAAAGGTCCTTGGTCGATGTTTGGCTCAATTTAGCTATGATTTGTATTATTTCCCTTTAATTTTCAATTTGTTTGTCTTTTGATGGTTTGATGGCCACTGTTTTGCCCCGAGCAAAAATCATCTCTACTTTAAATTAGAACCTCTAACCCTAAATTTATGTCTCATGTTAAAAAATATTTAAAAATTAAATTAGGAACCCTAACCCTAACCCTAAATTTTAAATCTTAAACCTTATACCTTACAACCTAAAAAATATATCCTACCTTAAATTCTCTATACCCTAAGCCTTAACCCTAAACCTCTAATTTTATTGTAAAAACATAAATGGAGACATAGTTAGGAGGTAGACGATATCTACCCGTTTTACCCCTGAAATTGCGGTTGTATGTTCCTGTCCGTTTGTAGCCTTGTTTAAGGGGAGATTTGATCTTATGTATGCTAATGGTTTTTTCTATACTTAATATAATTTGTTTCTGTCGTCAAATTACAATTCTAACCTTAAACTTAAAATTTTTCTTTCGTCACCCATGAATAGAGGTGGCAATCGGGTCATTCGATTCGGGTTCGGTTCGGGTCGTTTTGGTTCGGGTCATTTCGGATCTATCTAGAATCGGTTTAGATTCGGTTCGGGTCGGTTCGGTTCGGGTTCGGGTCTAATTCAGGTCTGTGATGAGTCGGATTCGGTTCGGGTATTGGATCGGGTCAAAATCGGATCGGTTGTTTTCGGGTCGGGTCAATATCGGATCGGTCGCTTTCGGTTCGGGTCAAAATCGGGTCGTTCGGGTCGCTTTCGGTTCGGGTTAAAATCGAGTCAATTTCGGGTCAATTTCGGGTCGGGTCAACATTTAAATTTTCGGGTCAATTTGATTTGAGTTGGGTTAAAGGTTTGAGGTTTAGTATTTATGGTTTAGTTTAGAGTTATTGATGTATGAGATTAATTCTAATTCAACTTGTCAATATATGCATTTGAATTTGATTAAATATTTAAATCAAAGCTTCATGTATCCATATAATTTTTTTGTATAATTATATTGAATCAAAGTTTATAATAATAATAATAATAATAATAATAATAATAATGTCTGAAATGAATTAATTTATTAAACTTAGGATCTAATTGAATTAACTAAAATCTAAAAGCATAAATCACGAACATAATTAAAATAATTTTAAAACTAAATGTGAAATTTCAATTAAATTAATTTAAATTGAAACTCAATTAAATCAAGAAAAATAGAAAGATAATTGGTAAAAATAGAGAGGAAAAAAACAAAATTTTGGAGGGAAATAAGCCACCAATTTTTTTAAGCTAAATTAAAAAAAAAGAAAAAGACAATTGGAAAAAATAGAGAGAGAAAAGACAAAATTTTGGAGGGAAATAAGCCACCAATTTTTTAAGCTAGAGATTAATTACTTTTTAGGTCATGTTGCATTTAAAATGTTATATTTTAGTCAACTTTAAGTTTTAGTTTAATTTAATTTAGTCACAAGTATTCCCACGGTTTAGACTTCGAATATACAAATCCCCTCCCCGTAGTGATATTTAGTCTCTAAAAATTTACTTTTAGTTGAAATTGACTAATCTTTGTAATTTAGTCTATTAATTTAATATATTGATATTTTCGTTCATTTTAATTTCAAAAATTTAATTTTTAGCCAAAATTGACCTCTATTTATTTATATGGTATAATTACAAATTTGATCATTGGACTCTCAAATTTCTCCACTTCCAAATTGTCAATTTAGTCTACAATTTCAATTTTATGATGAAATTATAAAATTGGTCACCAAGATCTCAAATTTCTATACTTCATTTTATTATTTATTATATTGTTAACAATAGATATTCGGGTTAAAATCGGGTTAAAATCGGGTTAAAATCGGGTCGATATTCGGTTCAGCTTTCGGTTCAGCTTTCGGTTCGGGTAGCATTCGGTTCGGGTCCATTCGGTTCGGGTCTATTCGGTTCGGGTCTATTTCGGTTCGGGTCCATTTCGGTTCAACAAAAATTTTCGGTTCGGTTCGGTTCGATTCGGTTCGGTTCGGGTTTCGGGTCAACTTCGAATCATCATGTTCGGGTCAAAATCGGGTTTCGGTTCGGGTAATTCGGTTCGGGTTTCGGGTCTCGGGTCAAGTTTGCCAGGTATACCCATGAATACGTTATTAACAAATGAATTATACTTTAAATTAAATCACTATTATAAATATATAAAACACGGTACAAAATAAAAATAACACCAACACAACCCAAACAAAATCTTTTAGAGTTGAACCCAATAAAACACGAATTCGAATCTTATTAGAGTTATACTAAATGAATGGTAAATAAGTAATATATTATTAGAATAATATAATTAAATCACAAAATATCATTAAAAAACCCAACAAAACACGTTATAAACACCCGTGGCTTACAATTACATCAATTGAATTTGAAATTCAATTCTCTCGATGCGAAGGAGGGATGGCAAACGGGGGGCGTGGATACACCTTCCACATCCTTATACCCACTTAAAATTTTTATATACACCATTTACCTATCACTCACAGCGAGTATAATTTTCAAATCTATACTTGTCTAATTGGGTACAATCTCAAATCTATTTCCACACCCACCACCCAACTTGTATTCGCCTACAAGCAACTACTAATATCGAATTATATAAAAATAAATCATATACTTTTGTAAAGAAGAGTACAACTTCACATACTTTATTGATTGATCAAGTGTGTATATATATAATACATTTACATCAGTATAAATTTAACTACAGCTAACTAACTAAAGATCGCTAACTTAACTAAAGCACATTTTCATCGGTATAAATTCTACTTAATTAAAGTTAACTAATTAACTATAGCTAACTTAACTAAAGCATATTTACACTTGTATAAATTCTCGTTAACCACACATATTACAAAATTACAACTTGATTAATTCAAGCTCAATCTTAAACAATAAATTCAAGCTCGATCATAAACCATTAATTTTTCAAACTAAATTAATTGAGTTCAAAGTCTACAAACTTAAGGATTAACCTAAATTTTAAAACAAACCAATATCTTAGCACATAAAACACCATAACAAAATGAATAATCAAATTCTACAAGCATAAAGGGCTCAATCTACTCGTTATCAAAATTAAGGGAAACTAGAGTGATCTTTTCGCCAAATACTAGATTATATTACCAAAAAGGAGGGAAAAGTTACATTAATTAGGTTTCTACTTCACTAAAAAAAAATTCACCTCTAATATTTGATCATGAACAGTAAAGAATGTTAAAACAGAGAAGGGGAATTGAACTTAAAATTCAGAAAACCTTGGATGCAGTCCAAGGACTTAATCATGTTTTGGTTCCTGACTAGGTTTGGGGCGCCTCTCCGCAAGCTGTCGTTTTGTGCTTTCGAGGACACCGAAAAAGATAGAACCACCGATACCGATCCACAACACTCTCGGCTGAATGCCCTGCACCATACATGCATGCAATTATGGATGTATGTACAAACTTATCCCTGAAATGCTAATATTTTCCTATAGGTGTGGTGTAGAATAGATTCCTACCTTAAGAAGAGCAGGGGGGCCTTCCTCCCTGATAATAGTTTGAACACAATCGAAGATCCCCTTATACTGGTTTGCTGACCCCTATGAAACCCACAAACCGGAAACTCGGATCTTATTATCGCTAATAATTATGAACCAGAAGGGTTACATAAATATCTTCAAGAAAAATATTATACCTGAACCATTAACCTCGTTTTAATAACGTCCAGGGGAGTTGTTATTGCTCCAGTCAATGCACCTACAATAAGATCAAATTAAGCACGGTTGTGTCAAACAAGATTATTTTCAATATTCTAAAAGTTTTTTTTCACATATTCTTGTGCCTGCATCCAAATATGTATTGGACATAGGACTGACATGGGTACTTTACGAAAAAAGAAGAGTCCAGGTAACATAAATCATGGTATTGGGTATGTTACAAAGTTCTCATAGTACCAGCAAAAGCACCAATAATCGCATTCTCGGGGTCATTTAGATCTCGTTGAGCCTGCAAAACAGAAAGAAAACTGGTAAAAATGCAATTTAAGCTTATCCTAACCGATGCGTATGTGCAAACAAAACATTTTTATGTCGACAGAAATTCTGCATGGATGACAATAGCACGTCTTCTTGTCACTGTAAATCTGTACAAAGAAGAATCCGGCTAATATATCTGATGTGTATGTACAAAGAAAACATTTCAATGGCAAGTATATATATATAGATGCTTTCCTCTCTAACATTTCAATGGCAAATCAATTTCACAAGTTTTATATCCATGTAAATTGGTCTGTTTTCTTGTCCTTTCTTTTTAATCAACTCAAATAAAAATAATTCTTTGCCTATGAATCCATAGAAGAGCAAATTTATATGGCCAAATAAACTTAAAGAACCTCCCCTGGGATCACTTGTAGCATTTGTCGAATACCTTGTAATGAAAGTTTTAATTTCTATACAATATTCCTTCTGATATCTGTTTTGCTTAATTTTTTATGGACAAGTTTTGTCTCAGCATCCAACATGCCATTCATAAGAACTTGCAGTTTATAGCTTATTGGACGAATGCCCTTCGTTTATATAATTTATCATAGATGTGGACCAACTTAGACACAAAACCATACACAGAGGTGCCAGAGTTCATTCCTCAGGCTTTCAAAAAAATTGCAGGTTTAACATGGCTCTCCTAATGTATATTGGGAGTTATCTTTGCTGCCGCTAATTCTTAATGCACAAAAAAGGAACTTGTAATGCACTAAAATACATCATATAAAGTCGCTTTTGAATGCCATAGTTTGCAAGACAGAGAGAACAAGGGACAGAGACAATCACGTAACTAGAGTAACAGGCAAATCTAGCAATTTAATGCGCCATACTACCTGCAGTGGCAAAGATCACACAGATAAGAGCTTACCGCTGCCTTGTAACCAATTCTAAGTTGCTCATAGATGCAGAATTGAATGGCATCAAACGGCAAATCCCGCAATAAGAAAGATCCGTAACCCTACAACTTACAAACAAGGGTCAGGTGATGTAAAAAATAATTCACTACTCACAATAGTTAAGGATTTTCATTCATCAAATAGCAAAAGGCTAATTCTCTTTTTATTTTCGTAGGCTTAAGGTTCAAAAAAACCCTTATCGAAAAATGAAAAAAAAAATCAATTAAGCCCGTATGGAAAATTTGCACCCAATTGAACCCTTGTCGTTAACCCGAAAAATTTGTGTTGGGACAATCTATCTATCTATCTATCTATCTATCTATCTATATATATATTTGCAGTTTTCACGACGAAGTAAATTAAGGTATAGAGCGTATAAAAAGAATTTAAACAAGAAAGATGAAGACAATAGGCAAGTCACAAAATCAAATGAGGTGATCACATCTATACCGGTTGCGTTGGAGGTCTCTACTATCACCATGGTGTCTATATATACATATATATACGTATGCATTTCCCAATTATTTCTATTTTTATAAATTTATTTTTTAAAATTTCATAATTTTTATAATTATTTATAAATTTTACAAATATATTTTTATAATTTTAAATGAAAAAGGCTAGGTGTTTGCAGATTCATTATGGTAAGAGGGAAAAGCAAGGACAACTCATACCGCATAGAGGCCCTTAAAACCCTCCTTTGATGCAATAGCACGAACAGCATTAGATGCAGAAGTAAACTGACCAGTCTGCATCCTTTGCTTTACAACCTGAGTTAACAAAGACAGAAAACAATGAGAACAGGACTAGTAAGTCAGTTTTAAATAAATTAAAAAATGCATCAGCAAACATATCTACCTCAGTAGGAACACGAATAAGTGAAGCAGCAATTCCTCCTATGGCCCCTGCAGTCTGCATGGGATTCAACTATGTTAATCAGTGACAGTGCAGCCAAACCATCAGATATATTGGTTTGCAGTGGACTTATCATGAAATATATCTACGTCAAGAAAGAAGAAATAGAAGAACCCCCTAACCAAGTGGGCAAAGGCACTAAGATTTTCTGGGAAGAGCTTCAATAGTTTCTGTTTTGTAGGTTCGTAGACACCGACAAATAAAGCAGAAGCCCTGTCCACAGAAAAGTTATTATCAGAAAATTGGAACCCAAAATGTAAGAAATAAGAACATATATCAGTAAATCACTCATTAAATGCAGCAAAAGAAAACAGGTGTAACAAATTCTTGTATGTTACCTAAAAATGTTTTGCAAATTATCCGAAAACATTTCAGCCTACAGGCATGTTCTTGGAAACACAAATGACCACAAGTATAGTTTCAATTTCTTCTTTCTATTGTCATGCAAAGTTCATTAGAATAGTAAAAGGAGGTAACAACAGAAAAAAGCAATTGAAGTGGGAGAAACATCTTGAAAGTTAAGATGCTTATATGCTTGAGAAATAAAGTTCAGCAATTCGAAGGTACTTGGAAGTTGGTACTTAACGGTAAGACACCAGCAAGATTACCAGCCAATCCAGAATAAAGCCCCTTCAAAACTATTTTACCTCCACCACGAGCTGCCTATAGGAAAAGAAGGTAAATTTCAGAAAGTTTTGAGCAAAAAGTTAAAGTTAAAATGAAAGCAAAGCACTAAATGCACTCTTCTTGAGCTCCTTGTCTGTGTTGAATCGACAATAAGAAGCATCTCCGTCTCATGATTAAGACACATTAATTTATTTACAAACAGATTAACACAGATTTTGCACTTGGACCAAATGTAACTAATTTTGCAGGAACCAAAAACAGTAAAAATTAGCTAGCCTAGCACCGGAAGTTCAAAGTAGGCTGGCAAAACTGGGAATATGCAGAAATGTACAAATGCAAAGAAAAATGATATCTTTTCCTAGCACCTCATCCGGTAAGAAGAGCAAAAGTGGAAAGTGATAAAACCAATTTCATCTTTTGTTGGAAGGAAATCAAAGAGATTTACATTTTCCACATACACAAGATTAAATCCATTCATTAATGGAAGAAAATGGGTGGAAAAAATCATCTCACTAAAATGAGTTATTTTCATCACTAATCTGTTTCATTCATTGCGTACAAACAAAGAACTAAAAACAGGTTTCTTTTTTTAATTTCCTCGGCTTTTCATTTTAGTCCCCCCTTTCCTTCTCATGTGTCCCTCCAACAAAACCTAATGTGTAAAGTAGTAAAGGCCCAGGAAAAGACTTGGACTGTTGAACTAGACATTGATGGAAGGGAAAATCCGTGACCTCCAATTTAACATTTATTTTAAGCACTCAAGAAACACCTGCCTGCAGCCGTGTCTTTATTGTATCAATTGGGTACAAAGCAGTTTCAACCACAACACCAGCTGTACCTCCAGCTATGATCCCCTCTGCAAATTTTTACAAAAAAATTAGAATATATGAACATATCAGCAAACTTTACCAAACTAGACATACTTATAAACAGTCAAGCCAGTTTCGGCAGAGAAAAAAATTACTGCCGAAACTTTGTTTCTCATGTTTGAACAGACAAGAAAAAGTTTCTTCACAAACCTGATCCTAGAGAACAATCATTCACTGAGATTTTTTTTCCCTTACCACCAAAAACTGAACCTTTTTTTGTAACGTATAAAAACTTTGGTGATAACAAAGTGTCCCTTTTCTAGTTCGAACACCAATTATTGATTACTCAAATTTTCAATGCTGGGATGAGACTTAATGCCTTAATCCAACCATGTAAGAAACAAAAGGATGATCTTAAAAGAAGTTCAAGCAGCTTAAGAAGTAAAATTGCTAAAGTGTTACTTATTAAAGTAAATATGGACATCACATAACTGATCATGATATGATATTCAATGCTAATTACCTTTGTATATGCAAGGAGTTGCCACTTGCATATTCACTTGGAGGCAGTTACATCATTTTCCGCCGCTTCAATAAGTTAACAAAATACATGGCGAAAACTTGTAAAGCATTCACTTCAGACACATACATATAAGGAACACAGACTCATTCTCATGCAACAAACTCTTATTCGCAGCTACATTCATTATGTAGTTCCAACAGTATCTATGCACCCAATTTCAATGATAGTATGTTTTTCAATTTTCAATGTAGAAATTCAGAAGAAGAAAAAACTATACATACCAAATAAAATACGTAGGAAATCAAAAGGCTTTTCATCTTCCATGCTGACTGATGCAAAGCGCTTCTTTGTTTGCAGCTGTAAGCTCTGAATCTTCCTATTTGGTACATCTGCAAAACCATACCATCTGTTCAAACAATAAAAAAACAGATAAAAACCACAAGAAGAAGAAGATTAAATCGGGTTAATTACCAGAGCAAACTGCAGAAGAGCTCTTGGAGTCAACAGCCAGTGTAAACGGACCCATGATAGGATGACCAAACCAAACACTTTTCAGCTTCCACTATACTATCAATGAAGAAGAATTCCCCTAAAGATTTAATAAAACATACTAAAATGTAGAAAACAATTAAACACTGAAAATAATCTCAACCATAGAATAATGGGTAAAGAAAAAACAAAAGCAAATGGGTTGCTTCAGCCTTTAATTCAAACTTAAAAACTTGTTTTGATGGAAACATAAATTGAGACATTGTGAAAGACAGAAAGTAACCTTTTTGGGGAGACTGGCAAAATGGTCCGTTTGGCAGATTACGATACAAAGAGAGAGAGAGATAGGAAAAATCTTGTCTGGTTGTTCAGTTATTTCATATATTGAATGGAAAAAGAGTTTGGGGGGTTTTCAGCGGGGTTCGAGCCTGAGAACACCGCCACATAATTTTATTGGCTCAACCACTGGGTTAGTAGTCGAATCCATTTATTTTATGTTTTAGATGTTTTTTAATTGTATTATTCCAAAATCCAAATAATGAAATTCCATAACACAAGAAAATAAAGAACAATTAAATAAATATAAAATAATAAATTATCAGAAAGGTGGCAAATCTCGAATCAAGAATTAGAATGGATAAATATTCTACACACAAGCGGTAGAAACTTTAGTTTCCACAACCGCCTTAGTTTTAGGGTATATGATTTAGGGGTTTAGGTGTAGGGGGTTAGAATTTAGGGATAGTTGTTTCAATTTAATGTTTATGGTTATAATTTAGGGTTTATATGTTAAAACCTAAATCATCACTATATTACCCTAAAAACTAAACTCTAACCTATAAACCCTAAATTATAACCATAAACCTTAAATTGAAACAACTATCCCTAAATTCTAAACAACTACCCCTAAACCATACACCCTAAACTAATTCCCTATACCCTAAAATTAAGGCGCTTGTGAAAACTTTCAGTTTTCACCGCCGGTGTATAGGATATTAATCCATTAGAATATCGAATACTAATATTAATATGAGATGGGTCGATGCACATAGTATTAATCGTTTATAATTTAAACAGTGTTTATAACTATATAAATATATGTGTATATTGTAACACTTTAGACTCGGTACAAAGAATTCGACACGATCTAAGAAGTCACAAAAAATGACTCACAAGTTTAAAATACATAACGTTCACTTTTATAAGACAAATCAAACTATAAAATCAAATTAAGTATTGCTTCTTTGACTATGGTTAGAGGTAAGAGTTAGTAAGAAAAGGGTATGTTGACATCGACTGAATTGGTTTTCTTTGCATATTCTTTAGCACACAGTTATTGCTTAGATGGTTGTCTTTGAGAGATTGTCTACTAAAGAGTGAGTCCTCTCTTGGGGCATGTTGGTTTGATTCTGCTTGTATTATGTGTGGTAGTACTTGTTAGAAATCAAACCCAACTACGATTCATTCATGTCGGCAAAAGATTTGAGAATATGAAAATGTTCACTTTGAAAGCTAATACGTGGCAAGTGGAAATGCAGTTGTGTGGCAACACAAATTAAAATCACGTCATCAATACAAATATGCTTATTAATTAAGAGAGAAAAACGTGGCAGCAGCCAATGATGAGAAGAATTGAGGTGGCAGCATTTGAAGGCTTCCTAAATGATTGATAATATAATGAAGCACTTGAAAATATGGTAGCAAAGCAACATGTATGACAGCAACCAAATTAATAAAATGGTATTAGCTTAAACCACAAAAGAATGTCGGCAACAACAAAAGATAAATGAAGCAATTAATTGAAGTTGAACACGACAATGAATGACAACAACTAAGACGATTTAATTCTCCCATATATATATATATATATATGCGTGTATGTTTTAGTTCTTAGTAATGTATGGGTGAGCTCAAGAAACAAAAATTAGTGAGTGTATGAGTCGAGAGAAAAAGAAGAAGTTTGTGCTGTCGAGTGAGCTTAGCAAAGCTTTGTGAGTAGTGTTTGTAAACTAGCAGAAGCTAGTGTTCGTGTTGTACTCGTATCTTTTCGTATTAATAATATCATAAGTTATAAATTATATCGAGTGTCCACCTAACGCTTCCAACAAGTGGTATCCGAGCTTGGTTTGAGTTTAAGCCACGAGAAAATAGAGAACATGATCCAATCTCAAATCCCGAGATTGACAAAAAAGAATTATGGCAACTGGAGTATTCAAATGAAGGCATTACTCAGTTCACAAGAATGCTGGGATATTGTTGTAAAAGGATATGCTGAGCCGGAAAATGAAGCAGCAGAGGCAGTTCTGACCGATGAACAGAAAAGAGCACTAAGGGATGCTCGTAAAAGAGACCAAAGGGCGTTGTATTTCATTTATAATCAGGATTTAAGAGGTTAAATTCGACTAAATTGTTTTATTTCAGTAACTCAGTTCTCTCACTCCGCAAATTGTTTGTTTGTTGATGGGGAGGCAGAACCTGTCCAACAGACTGAATCATAATATCAACTAGAGGGGGAAAACATAATTATTTTTAACCGTGAGATGTGATCATGTGAACTCTGAGGTTATATTTATGAGAATGGAGCACATTTCATGATACCACTTAAAGAGAGCACATCCGTGACCAATTGAATATATCCGTACTTATGTCTAAGGTTCAAGTTATTTGTGCGACTTGAATTGAGCTTTTAACAATATTTTAATTTTAGAAGTTATTTGAACGAGTTAAATGGGTTTACGTTAGGGATTGAGATTTTCTTTAGGGTAAGCAATACCAAAGACCACTTAATTTTACCCTTTGAATTGAACATACAATTGAACTATAAATTGTTACACGAAATACTACTAAACTTTGTTTTTTCTTCAATCCAAGCACTCGACGTTAAATCCTAATAGAACTGTTAAATGCAAAACGATGTTGTTGTGTTATAGTTGTTTGGATGCCTAAGATAGGCCAAAACGACGTCGTTTTGTTATGTAAAAAACTAAGGAGACATTGCATTTGGGAAAGCTAAAAACAAAGACCTCTAAGACGAAAAGTTTACACCAAACCAACTTAAATACTTGATTCAATCCTAACAAAAATAGTATGTAAATGATACTGCAATTGAACTTAAAATTTTATTGTTTTAAAAAATCTCAAAATTTATAAAATATTCAAATGAGTCCCTAAAAATTCCTAAATCACAAATCCCCAAATCCTCACTGTTGCTGCCGCCGGCCACTGTTGTCGGCCCTCCCCTTTCGATGTTGGACTCAGCCGACAATTTCCCTCACTCGCCGTCGCTGAAAATCGGTGAACTGTGTGCCAGCTGAACATTGAACATCGAACATGAAATAATCATTCGATTGGTACAACATTGGTTGGTTTTCGACGACGACGAGTTGGGGGAAATGACATGCTAGTTCCAGAGACCGAACAAGTGAGGTCGGAGACGGCGGCCGGCGGCGGCAGTGGTGAGGATTTGGGGATTTATGATTTAGGGATTTTTAGGGATTTAGGGATTGGTTTTAACTTTTTTGCAAATTTCAGCATTTAAAAAAATAAATTTTAAGTTCAATTGCAGTATCATTTAAATACTATTTTTGTTAGGATTGTATCAAGTATTTAAGTTGGCTTGGTGGTTTGGTGTAAACTTTTCATCTTAGAGATCTTTAGTTTGAGCCTTCGCAAATGCAATGTTTTCTTAAAAAAGATTTTTAACAAAACGACGTTGTTTTGGCGTATCTTAGGCATCCAAACAGCTATACCAAAACGACGTCCTTTTACATTTAACGATTTGTTAAAGATTAACGGTCGAGTACTTGGATTGAAGAAAAAATAAAGTTTAATGGTATAAAAATATCAATTTATAGTCCAGTGGTATGTTCGATTCAAAGGGTAAAGTTAAGTGGTATTCAATGTAGTTTACCTTTTTCTTTATATAGTGTGACTTATAAACATATTTATTTGACAATCACTTTATCCCCTCAAATTACAATTCTAAAAAGGATGAACTACCGGAATGGTCACTTATGTTTCCTTCTAGTACAAAGTTGGTCACCGAATTTTAAAAATGATCAGTAAAGTCACTTATATCTTCGAGGTGTAAACTTTTGGTCACTCAATGGTTTGTTTCCGTTAAACATTGACGGCTTGCTTATCTGGCAGTGAAAAATAAGGGTAAATGTTGCGCGTATTCAAGGTCTGAATTTTAGTGCAAGTATACATGTTGCCAAGTTATAGTATAAAAGATATCGTCTACACAAGGATTGGTGCTACTTCCAGATATTATCGTCTCACATTGTAAACAATTAAAAACACAAGTGATGGTTTGGTTGAAAGAATTATTAAAATAAAAGAAAGAAAGTAAATTAAGAGATTGAGAACTATGATGATAAAGCAGGCCGAATTATGTTGCGTCGTAGTGTGGAAGTTGAATGAAATTGTCTCAGTTTTTAATGCAAACATCAACTTGATTGCCTTGGCAAAGAACACAGCTATTGCATGGACAATTGAGCGACAACCTTCAAGGTTCAGCAAAGCGTTCTTTAATGGCTCCTTCTTATCCCTAAGTCGAAACACTATTGATGTGCATACCTTGACAATACTTCTCAGCGTGAACCAAATGTGAACACCAACCAATCTTACGCTTCTCTTAGCCGTTGAAACTCGTACTTATCCCTAAGCCGAATTAGTTTTCACCGATTGGGATGAAAACTATGCTTATTCATTTCGTGAGTCTAACTCTCCCGATATTAGACAAATAGATGCAATCGCAATATTCTCTCCCGATTCAATTGCAAGAAAAAGTAAAAAACCAAGAATAAGCAAACCTTGAACTTAAATTGCATTAACAAAAACCTAAACAATTACAATCGTCTTCTCACAACTACTCAATAAAATAACCTTAGCCTAAGAAAGAATTAGAACATAATGGCGATAACAAGCACTCTACTAAAACTCTAAGTCTCTAGATTTCTAGATGCCTTAATGGTGGCGGATGGGTCTTGGCTTTATAGGTCATGGCCTTGCCGAATCCTTCTTGGAGTAGGAGTATGAGTTGGAGTTGAGTCATAACTTTTTTAATTTTATTATTTTATTCTTCCTTATCGACTTCCCATCATTGACCTTCCTCTGACGTTTTCATGATCTTCTTGTGCTTTGATCTTCATGCAAAGTATCTTTAAAAATTCAGCGTTTTATGCTCTTCAAGTCGCCTACTACTTTGCATATTTTTTCTCATGTCGACAAATGTCTGGGCATTGCCTCGGTAGTGGCTTGATCATTGCCTCGACAACGGTCTATTAGTCTTCGTTGTCGCTCGACAGGGCTCATTCTCTTGATTCAGCGTTCCTCATCAGGGCTTGGCATTAAAGGATGGCTTGGTCTAGATCGTTGAATGATGGTTCTGCACCTTTTCTTCCCCTTCTTTCACTATCGCAGCAATGTTTGCCTGGGCAGTGGATAATAAAATTTGCACAAGCACAAAACACATACTAAAGCAGTACCTTTTCCACCAAGTATAATCAAATAAAGATGATCAAGTATGACAGTGTTAAGAACAATGTATTGTGTATGTATGATTAATAATGCATTTAAAATAAGCTTAAGTCCTACGATAATTGAGTCACAAAGGGTCCTAAAATGAATACTATTACACACCTAACAGTAAACCACTGCAATGGCCATTTACGTTTATCCCATATACTTTTTTGGTCACATGTTTGAAAAATTAAACGTTATCGTCACTACTGAAAATGTTTATTTCTAATTTATCTCTTGAATTTTTAAAAATTCATTTTCAACCCTAAAACTTTTCTATTTCCAATAATAAATAAACACAATAATACACACACCCCTACTAAGAGCACATTGAGATTCAAAATTCTTAACATCTCATCCCACTAGATTTCAAATTATTTTTAATCCTCAATTTTATCAGATTATCTTTGGAATCATTTAAAATTTGTTTTATAATTTTTATATAAAATTTATTTATTTTCAATAAATTCCCTCCAAAATTAAAATAAATGTTGTCATTTTTTAATTGGTACTTCACCTCCACTCTATCACTTATAATAATGTTACTCCAATCTTTATTTTCACCCCACTTTCCATGAAGTGGAGAAACCAATAAAATAAAATAAAATAAAAACAAATCCCCAAATCAAGGCCTCAAACGTTTGTTCTTCGACTTTAAACAACCCTTATTTTCTTCACAATTTTTCAAATTTTAATTTCATTAATTCATTGTTTTGATTTCTCGAAAGATCGAATCTCGATTCCAATCTTAAAATTGTGAGGAAGCAAATACCTGATTGGCTCAATAGTTCGTTTTGGTACACAACTCCGGCCGACGATCGCCTCCACCATTACTCCTCTTCTCCCACCACCGCTGCCACTTCCGAGCCAAGTCTTCAGCCTCCGACTTTGTATTGGGGGAAACATAAGTGACCATTCATGTAATTAACCCTTTTAAAAATTGGTTTTGGTGATTTTTTCACTCTCGTTTTGTGACCTTGAGGCTTTTTTTAATGGCTTCAACGTCGTCGAGAGTCGGCCGACCTCCCTTTACCGTTCCCCCTCCATCTCACTACTCTCTAGAGATTTTTTTTTCGCCCACGACTGTAATTTTCTTGCGAGGTTCCCATCGACAGCTCGTTGGCGTTTTTCCCTCCTAATGTCTTTTAGCCTTATCTTAGGTGTCATAGTACCGTGGGAGATGGGATTACGACGGTCTTTTTTGAGGGGCCGACGAAAGTTTTTGAAAAAAAGGCGGAGGTGGCTTCCGTTTGACTCTCCCTCTGTAAATCTAACCGAGATGATCGCTTTCGAAGCCTCTTTTTCTACATGGGTGGTCTTTTCACTGAGTTTCGTTGCTTGGTTCAATGTTTTAATCCGCAAGGTTTCGGATGCACTTGGTGCTGGTCTCCTTTGCTTTTGTCTACCAGTTCTTTTCTTTCGGCTTTCTCTATGAAAGATGACTGCTCCATAGTTGTTGATGACAACATCCCCGTTCATGTTAAACGTGGAAGCCTACCTCCGTCGATGAACCTCTCACAAACCGATGCTATGTGCAAACAAAACATTTTTATGTCAACAGAAATTCTGCATGCATAACAATAGCAGGTCTTCTTGTCACTGTAAATCTGTACAAAGAAGAATCCGGCTAATATATCTGATGTGTATGTACAAAGAAAACATTTTAATCGCAAGTATATATATAGATGCTTTCCTCTCTAACATTTCAATGGCAAATCAATTTCACGAGTTTTATATTCATGTAAATTGGTCTGTTTTCTTGTCCTTTCTTTTTAATCAACTCAAATAAAAATAATTCTTAGCCTATGAATCCATAGAAGAGCAAATTTATATGGCCAAATAAACTTAAAGATCCTCCCCTGGGATCACTTGTAGCATTTGTCGAATACCTTGTAATGAAAGTTTTAATTTCTATACAATATTCCTTCTGATATCTGTTTTGCTTAATTTTTTATGGACAAGTTTTGTCTCAACATCCAACATGCCATTCATAAGAACTTGCAGTTTATAGCTTATCGGATGAATGCCCTTGGTTTATATAATTTATCATAGATGTGGACCAACTTAGACACAAAACCATACACAGAGGTGCCAGAGTTCATTCCTCAGGCTTTCAAAAAAATTGCAGGTTTAACATGGCTCTCCTAATGTATATTGGGAGTTATCTTTGCTGCCGCTAATTCTTAATGCACAAAAAAGGAACTTGTAATGCACTAAAATACATCATATAAAGTCGCTTTTGAATGCCATAGTTTACAAGACAGAGAGAACAAGGGACAGAGACAATCAAGTAACTAGAGTAACAGGCAAATCTAGCAATTTAATGCGCCATACTACCTGCAGTGGCAAAGATCACACAGATAAGAGCTTACCGCTGCCTTGTAACCAATTCTAAGTTGCTCATACCAATTCTAAGTTGCTCATAGATGCAGAATTGAATGGCATCAAACGGCAAATCCCACAATAAGAAAGATCCGTAACCCTACAACTTACAAAAAAGGGTCAGGTGATGTAAAAAATAATTCACAACTCACAATAGTTAAGGATTTTCATTCATCAAATATCAAAAGGCTAATTCTCTTTTTATTTTCTTAGGCTTGAGGTTCAAAAAAACCCTTATCGAAAAATGAAAAAAAAAATCAATTAAGCCCGTATGGAAAATTTGCACCCAATTGAACCCTTGTCGTTAACCCGAAAATTTTGTGTTGGGACAATCTATATATATATATATATGCAGTTTTCACGACGAAGTAAATCAAGGTATAGAGCTTATAAAAAGAATTTAAACAAGAAAGATGAAGACAATAGCAAGTCACAAAATCAAATGAGGTGATCACATCTATACCGGTTGCGTTGGAGGTCTCTACTATCACCATGGTGTCTATATATACATATATATACATATGCATTTCCCAATTATTTCTATTTTTATAAATTTATTTTTTTAAATTTCATAATTTTATAATTATTTATAAATTTTACAAATATATTTTTATAATTTTAAATGAAAAAGGCTAGGTGTTTGCAGATTCATTATGGTAAGAGGGAAAAGCAAGGACAACGCATACCGCATAGAGGCCCTTAAATCCCTCCTTTGATGCAATAACACGAACAGCATTAGATGCAGAAGTAAACTGACCAGTCTGCATCCTTTTCTTTACAACCTGAGTTAACAAAGACAGAAAACAATGAGAACAGGACTAGTAAGTCAGTTTTAAATAAATTAAAAAATGCATCAGCAAACATATCTACCTCAGTAGGAACACGAATAAGTGAAGCAGCAATTCCTCCTATGGCCCCTGCAGTCTGCATGGGATTCAACTACGTTAATCAGTGACAGTGCAGCCAAACCATCAGATATATTGGTTTGCAGTGGACTTATCATGAAATATATCTACGTCAAGAAAGAAGAAATAGAAGAACCCCCTCACCAAGTGGGCAAAGGCACTAAGATTTTCTGGGGAGCTTCAATAGTTTCTGTTTTGTAGGTTCGTAGACACCGACAAATATAGCAGAAGCCCTGTCCACAGAAAAGTTATTATCAGAAAATTGGAACCCAAAAAGTAAGAAATAAGAACATATATCAGTAAATCACTCATTAAATGCAGCAAAAGAAAACAGGTGTAACAAATTCTTGTATGTTACCTAAAAATGTTTTGCAAATTATCCGAAAACATTTCAGCCTACAGGCATGTTCTTGGAAACACAAATGACCAAAAGTATAGTTTCAATTTCTTCTTTCTATTGTCATGCAAAGTTAATTAGAATAGTAAAAGGAGGTAACAAAAAAAAGCAATTGAAGTGGGAGAAACATCTTGAAAGTTAAGATGCTTATACGCTTGAGAAATAAAGTTCTGCAATTCGAAGGTACTTGAAAGTTGGTACTTAACGGTAAGACACCAGCAAGATTACCAGCCAATCCAGAATAAAGCCCCTTCAAAACTATTTTACCTCCACCACGAGCTGCCTATAGGAAAAGAAGGTAAATTTCAGAAAATTCTGAGCAAAAAGTTAAAGTTAAAATGAAAGCAAAGCACTAAATGCACTCTTCTTGAGCTCCTTGTCTGTGTTGAATCGACAATAAAAAGCATCTCCGTCTCATGATTAAGACACATTAATTTATTTACAAACAGATTAACACAGATTTTGCACTTGGACCAAATGTAACTAATTTTGCAGGAACCAAAAACAGTAAAAATTGGCTAGCCTAGCACCAGAAGTTCAAAGTAGGCTGGCAAAACTGGGAATATGCAGAAATGTACAAATGCAAAGAAAAATGATGATATCTTTTCCTAGCACCTCATCCGGTAAGAAGAGCAAAAGGGGGAAGTGATAAAACCAATTTCATCTTTGGTTGGAAGGAAATCAAAGAGATTTACATTTTCCACATACACAAGATTAAATTCATTCATTAATGGAAGAAAATGGGTGGAAAAAATCATCTCACTAAAATGAGTTATTTTCATCACTAATCTGTTTCATTCATTGCGTACAAACAAAGAACTAAAAACAGGTTTCTTTTTTTAATTTCCTCGGCTTTTCATTTTAGTCCCCCCTTTCCTTCTCATGTGTCCCTCCAACAAAACCTAATGTGTAAAGTAGTAAAGGTCCAGGAAAAGACTTGGACTGTTGCACTAGACATTGATGGAAGGGAAAATCCGTGACCTCCAATTTAACATTTATTTTAAGCACTCAAGAAACACCTGCCTGCAGCCGTGTCTTTATTGTATCAATTGGGTACAAAGCAGTTTCAACCACAACACCAGCTGTACCTCCAGCTATGATCCCCTCTGCAAATTTTTACAAACAAGATAGAATATATGAACATATCAGCAAACTTTACCAAACTAGACAAACTGATAAACAGTCAAGCCAGTTTCGGCAGAGAAAAAAATTTACTGCCGAAACTTTGTTTCTCATGTTTGAACAGACAAGAAAAAGTTTCTTCACAAACCTGGTCCTAGAGAACAATCATTCACTGAGATTTTTTTTCCCTTACCACCAAAAACTGAACCTTTTTTTGTAACATATAAAAACTTTGGTGATAACAAAGTGTCCCTTTTCTAGTTCGAACACCAATTATTGATTACTCAAATTTTCAATGCTGGGATGAGACTTAATGCCTTAATCCAATCATGTAAGAAACAAAAGGATGATCTTAAAAGAAGTTCAAGCAGCTTAAGAAGTAAAATTGCTAAAGTGTTACTTATTAAAGTAAATATGGACATGACATAACTGATCATGATATGATTTTCAATGCTAATTACCTTTGTATATGCAAGGAGTTGCCACTTGCATATTCACTTGGAGGCAGTTACATCATTTTCCGCCGCTTCAATAAGTTAACAAAATACATGGCGAAAACTTGTAAAGCATTCACTTCAGACACATACATATAAGGAACACAGACTCATTCTCATGCAACAAACTCTTATTCGCAGCTACATTCATTATGTAGTTCCAACAGTATCTATGCACCCAATTTCAATGATAGTATGTTTTTCAATTTTCAATGTAGAAATTCAGAAGAAGAAAAAACTATACATACCAAATAAAATACGTAGGAAATCAAAAGGCTTTTCATCTTCCATGCTGACTGATGCAAAGCGCTTCTTTGTTTGCAGCTGTAAGCTCTGAATCTTCCTATTTGGTACATCTGCAAAACCATACCATCTGTTCAAACAATAAAAAAACAGATAAAAACCACAAGAAGAAGAAGATTAAATCGGGTTAATTACCAGAGCAAACTGCAGAAGAGCTCTTGGAGTCAACAGCCAGTGTAAACGGACCCATGATAGGATGACCAAACCAAACACTTTTCAGCTTCCACTATACTATCAATGAAGAAGAATTCCCCTAAAGATTTAATAAAACACACTAAAATGTAGAAAACAATTAAACACTGAAAATAATCTCAACCAGAGAATAGTGGGTAAAGAAAAAACAAAAGCAAATGGGTTGCTTCAGCCTTCAATTCAAACTTAAAAACTTGTTTTGATGGAAACAAAAAACAAACATAAATTGAGACATTGTGAAAGACAGAAAGTAACCTTTTGGGGAGACTGGCAAAATGGTCCGTTTGGCAGATTACGATACAAAGAGAGAGAGATAGGAAAAATCTTGTCTGGTTGTTCAGTTTTTTCATATTTTGAATGGAAAAAGGAGTTTGGGGGGTTTCAGCGGGGTTCGAGCCTGAGAACACCGCCACATAATTTTATTGGCTTAACCATTGGGTTCGAAGCCGTTTAATTCATGTTTTAGTTGTTTTTTAATTGTATTATTCCAAAATCCAAATAATGAAATTCCAAAACAGAGGAAAATAAAGAACAATTAAATAAATATAAAATAATAAATAATCAGAAAGGTGGCAAATCTCGAATCAAGAATTAGAATAGGACAAATATTTTACACACATGCGGTGGAAACTAAAGCGCCTTAGTTTTAGGGTATAGGGAGTTAGGGTATATGATTTAGGGGTTTAGATGTTGGGGGGTTAGAATTTAGGGATATTTGTTTCAATTTAAGGTTTATAGTTATAATTTAGGGTTTATATGTTGAAACCTAAATCTTCACTATATTACCCTAAAAACTAAACTATAACCTATGAACCTTAAATTATAACCCTAAACCTTAAATTAAAACAACTATCCCTAAATTCTAAACACCTACCCTAAACCATATACCCTAAACTAATTTCTTATACCTAAATAATGAAATTCCATAGCAGAAGAAAATAAAGAACAATTAAATAAATATAAAATAATAAATAATCAGAAAGGTGGCAAATCTCGAATCAAGAATTAGAATAGGATAAATATTTTACACACAAGCGGTGGAAACTTTAGTTTTCACAAGCGCCTTAGTTTTAGGGTGTAGGGAGTTACTTTAGGGTATATGATTTAGGGGTTTAGGTGTAGGGGGTTAGAATTTAGGGATAGTTGTTTCAATTTAAGGTTTATGGTTATAATTTAGGGCTTATATGTTAAAACCTAAATCCTCACTGCATTACCCTAAAAACTAAACTCTAACCTATAAACCCTAAATTATAATCCTAAATCTTAAATTGAAACAATTATCTCTAAATTATAAACTGTAACCTCCTCGTCCCGGTCTGAACGTTTGACCGACCCGAACGGGCTACACGGGGATAACCGAGGTAAAATCAGTTAAGGCTCCAATTCGGTTACCGACCCAAAGAAAAACTTTTTTCATTTATTATCTTATCTAGATGTGTTAATTAAACCTAAGCGTGAAACGACAGCGGAAACAAGGCTCACGAGAAGCCTAACTGCAAACAGGGCCTAAGCTCAACCCTTGAAACCCTTTAGAGATGTCAAAAAGCCCATTTACAAGTCTGTGTTTCGAAATAGTCATAGCCCGTTTCGAAACACGGGCTCCAGTTTGAAAAGCCAGACACCCGTACCGAAACGCATACACCCCGTTTTGGAACAGGGTCCCATTTTGCCTAGGCGTTCCGATACCCGTTTCGGAACAGGCAATTCCAGTAGCCAAAGTGTTTCGAAACAAGTTTCGAAACAAGGGCTCACAGTAGCCGAACCGTACCGAAATGAGTTCCGATACGGGGCCCTAAAACCACACCCGTTTTGAAATAGGGCAACCCGTTTCGAAACACCTGCTGTCTGTGAATTTCCAAAATCAGTTTTAAACATCTCCAAATGATCTCAAACGTTTGTAACGACCCCAATAAGCATACATAACATACAAACACACTCTAGAGGCATGCACCCTATTGCAAACATACTCGATACACATAAGGATAAAAGATAGGGGCATCCATACAAAAGATCATACATAGCATTCAAAGTTCATGCTTCACAAGAACATACACTTAGACATTAAGGTAAACAATTCAACATGGTTTACTAGCATTCAAGGCAACCAAAAGCCTACCAACAACATGGCATTTAAAGGAGTCTAACATGCTCCTAAACAACCAACACCAACATATTTTAAAAGCTCAAACCAACTAATACATGTCCCATTGCTTGACCATTATATCATATAATATAAAATACATACTTGAAAGATTTCAAAGCCCAACTAGCACACTTGGAGGCCCCTTCTTGCACTAGCAACCCACGAACTACGGATCTGCATTGTCGAACAAAAGAAAGCGTAAGCATAAAGCTTAGTGAGGGTAAGCTCATTAAAACAAACCTCGACAATGCAGGGTCCAAGCACGAGCACAACCAAGGTAGAATGCATGATCTTACCTTCAATCCTCATGAGCCAAATACACATTATGCATGAACATATATCCAATATTATGTCATGCTCAACAAGCTCAAATCCACATCATATGTAAACACATATAATAATTCATATAGGAATCACATTCCATATCATATTGATAAACATATCAACTCATATTGGCACCTAGCTATGACTCGAATACGCGGATAAACACGTTGGAACTCACATCCAACACAACCATTACCTAACGGTGGGATTACACCCATCACCGTTCACGCGGAGGGGATTCCACTCATCCTCACGCCCCGTCGATGGGATTACACTCATCATCGACTAACATATATAAGAAGGTTTTCCGGGCGAACTTGTACTCCATCTTGATGACTACTATCATCAAGACCACGCGGGCATTTGACTCACATGTACACACTAAACATCCTAATGATTGATCATTTGTACCCAAGCATTCTAGTGCCAACATTAAACACAATCCACAACATTAATTCACAACCATTTCCGTGCTTAGCACGTACTCACCATGATTAACATCATGCCCATACCTCATGCATATAACAATGCATCACAACCATGCCTCAACATACATGTATAACACATTTATACATAACCATCATAAACACAAATAATCATGAGGCATAAACAACAATTAGAGTTCAACCAATGTCTCTAACTAAAGCTTGGGATTAGGCTACCACTCTAATCCTAACTCTATGTGGGTCTACCAAGCCCAACCTAGTCCACATGCTTGAACCAACTCACAAAACCCTTTTAAAAACATTAAACCATTCACCTTCACTTCCAAGCTCAACAACCAAGCAACCAAGACCTTCAAGCTTCTGAATTCACTCCCGATGCTTCACCAACACAAATCCTTGTTTCTAATCAACTCAACACAATCAAAATAACCTCGAATCAGTCCATACATCAATGTAGCAAACCCGCAACACTATTCAAGCATCAAACACATAATTTTCAAGCTATAAACAACCCCCAAATCATCAAACTCGAGCAGCCCTAAAGCACAGTCCAAAACCTTTGATTTCAACACTTTTAACACTCCCAAATGATTCCAAAACAACCCTTAACTAACATACTAAAATTAGCCTTCCATTTCCAACATAAAACAACCCCAAAAACTTCCTTAAAACCCTTCCAAAAACCCACCAAAACCCAAATCCGAAAATCATGTTAAAACACTTTAAAAATCATATATGTTGGACCCCATGGTTCATAAACAACTTATCTATCAACATTAAACCAAAAGCTTTGATAAAGACTCATAAAGCTCCAACCTTTAACCAAAACTTTGAAAAACCTAAATTACAAAATACATAGTTTTAGTGAAATCTAAAGATACCAAAATGAAGAGTTAGGACAAAATAATAAATAATCAGAAAGGTGGCAAATCTCGAATCAAGAATTAGAATAGGACAAATATTTTACACACATGCGGTGGAAACTAAAGCGCCTTAGTTTTAGGGTATAGGGAGTTAGGGTATATGATTTAGGGGTTTAGATGTTGGGGGTTAGAATTTAGGGATATTTGTTTCAATTTAAGGTTTATAGTTATAATTTAGGGTTTATATGTTGAAACCTAAATCCTCACTATATTACCCTAAAAACTAAACTATAACCTATAAACCCTAAATTATAACCCTAAACCTTAAATTAAAACAACTATCCCTAAATTCTAAACACCTACCCTAAACCCCTAAACCATATACCCTAAACTAATTCCTTATACCCTAAATTTAAGGCGCTTGTGGAAACTTTCAGTTTCCACCGCCGGTGTATAGGATATTAATCCATTAGAATATCGAATAGTAATATTAATATGAGATGGGTCGATGCACATGGTATTAATCGTTTATAATTTAAACAATGTTTATAACTATATAAATATATGTGTATATTGTAACACTTTAGACTCGGTACAAAGAATTCGACACGATCCAAGAAGTCATAGAAAATGACTCACAGGTTTAGAATACAGAACGTTTACTTTTATAAGAAAAATCAAACTATAAAATCAAATTAAATATTGCATCGTTGACTATATCTCAGGCTTGGTTAGAGGTAAGAGTTAGTAAGGTAAGGGTCTGTTGACATCGACTAAATTGGTTTCCTTTGCATATTCTTCACCACGGAGTTATTGCTTAGATGGTTGTCTTTGAGAGATTTTCTACTAAAGAGTGAGTTCTCTCTTGGGGCATGTTGGTTGATTCTGCTTGTATTATGTGTGGTAGTGCTTGTTAGAAATAAAACCTAACTACGATTCATTCATGTCGGCAAAAGATTTGAGAATATGAAAATGTTCACTTGAAAAGCTAATACGTGGCAAGTGGAAATGAAGTTGTGTGGCAGCACAAATCTTAATCACGTCATCAATACAAAGATGTTTATTAATTAAGAGAAAAAAACGTGGCAGCAACCAATGATGAGAATAATTGAGGTGGCAGAATTTGAAGGCTTCCTAAATGATTGAAAATATAATGAAGCACTTGAAAATATGGTAGCAAAGCAACATGTATGGAAGCAACCAAATTAATGAAATGGCATTAGCTTAAACCACAAAAGAATGTCGGCAACAACAAAAGATAAATGAAGCAATTAATTGAAGTTGAACACGGCAAGGAATGACAACAACTAAGACGATTTAATTCTCCCATATATATGTGTATGTTTTAGTTCTTAGTAATATATGGGTGAGCGCAAGAAACAAAAATTAGTGAGTGTATGTGTCGAGAGAAAAAGAAGAAGTTTGTGTTGTCGAGTGAGCTTAGCAAAGCTTTGTGAGTAGTGTTTGTAAACTAGCAGAAGCTAGTGTTCGTGTTGTACTCGTATCTTTTCGTATTAATAATATCGTAAGTTATAAATTATATCGAGTGTCCACCTAACGCTTCCAACAAGTGGTATCCGAGTTTGGTTCGAGTTTAAGCCACGAGAAGATGGAGAACATGATCCAATCTCAAATCTCGAGATTGAAAAAGACGAATTATGGCATCTGGAGTATTCAAATGAAGGCATTACTCGGTTCACAAGAATGTTGGGATATTGTTGTAAAAGGATACGATGAGCCGGAAAATGAAGTAGCAGAGGCGGCTCTGACCAATGAACAGAAAAGAGCACTAAGGGATGCTCGTAAAAGAGACCAAAGGGCGTTGTATTTCATTTTTCATACGGTAGATGAATCTACCTTTGAAAAAATTGCAGAAGCGACAACTGCAAAGGAAGCGTGGGAAACTCTGTAAAAATCACTCCAAGGAGTTGAGAAGGCAAATAAGGTACGTCTTCAATCGTTCAGAACTGAGTTTGAAATGTTGAAAATGAAAAACACGAAAAGCATAGATGACTATGTTAACCGTGTGAAAGCAGTCGCAAATGAAATAAAAAGAAATGGTTAAACACTCGGCGAGGTTAGAGTGATGGAAAAAAATTTACGATCTTTAGCACGTAAATTTGATTATGTGGTGGTTGCCATAGAAGAATCGAAAGATTTATCCCATATGTCAATTGATGAGCTTGTCGGTTCACTTTAAGCCCATGAGCACAAGATGAAGCAAAATGAAGATTTTGAAAATTCGGAGCAAGCTTTGCAAAGCAAGATGAACGTCAATGAAGGAGAAGCTAGCAACAACTACACAAGAGGTCAAGGAAATCGTGGAAGATACAGAAGCGGGCGAGGAGCACGAGGGCGCGGTGGTCGATCATATGACACTGCTCAAACAAGTGAAAATTTTCAGACGTCAAGTTGTCGACGAGGATTCAGAAGCCGAGGCCGAGAAAGATATCAACAAAGAAATAAATCTCAGGTACAATACTATAACTGCAACAAATATGGTCACTATAGTTACGAGTGTAGATCAACTCCTAAGCAGGAAGAAAGAAATAATGTAGCAACAACTGAAGAAGAAAAAGTTGAAAAATCTCACGTATTTCTTACTTACAAAGGAAATGGAGAATTTAAGAAAAATATTTGGTACCTTGACAATTGTGCTAGCAACCATATGTATGGCCGAAATGAGCTATTCGTGAAGTTAGATGAAATGATCCATGGCCAAGTAACGTTTGGAGATGACTCGCACGCAGAAGTCAAAGGCAAGGGTGAAGTCACGATTACTCAAAAAATGATGAAAAGAAGTACATCTCATATGTTTATTATGTACCGACTTTGAAAAGCAACATCCTCAGCCTTGGTCAACTTCTAGAAAAAGGATACGAGGTGTTGATGAAGAATAGCTCACTTTCCATCACAAATAAAGATGAAGAATTGATAGCCCAAGTTGATATGACTCGAAATCGTCTTTTTACTATTGACATCGAGTCATGAAAAGTCAAGTGCATGAAGACTGTAATCAAAGATGATCATGGTTGTGGCATTTACGATATGGGCATCTTGGATTTTCGGGATTGAAGCTATTATTAAAAGCAAATATGATGAGAGGACTACTAGAGATCAATCCTCCAGATCAACTGTGTGAAGCCTGCATCAAAGGAAAACAACACAGACAAAGCTTTGAAGTTGGTAAATCCTGACGAGCCCGAAGACAATTGGAGATTGTGCACACAGATATCGTTGGTCCTTTTAACATCCCATCACTTGGTGGAAATAGGTATTACCTAACCTTTATTGATGATTATAGCAGAAAGTGTTGGGTTTATGTTCTTAAAAAAAGTCGGAAGTACTGTGTGAAACCGATATTTTAATTTTGATATAACTAAAGAACCTAAGGACTAAATTGAAAATGTGAAAACGAATTTTTAAGTCCTCAAACCTCTCTATATGTTTTAAACAATATGCCTAAGTTAAAAACTGAATTTATCAAATGTTTTCTAAGTGTTCTTAAAGCCAAAACAGTGATTTTCATTTTCAACCCTAAAACTTTTATATTTCCAATAATAAATAAACACAATAATACACACACCCCTACTAAGAGCACATCGAGATTCAAAAGTTTTAACATCTCATCCCACTAGACTTAAAATTATTTTTAATCCTCAATTTTATCAGATTATCTTTGGAATCATTTAAAATTTGTTTTATAATTTATATATATAATTTATTGATGATTATCTTTGGAATCATTTAAAATTTTATCAGATTATCGTTGGTCCTTTTGACATCCCATCACTTGGTGGAAATAGGTATTATCTAACTTTTATTGATGATTATAGCAGAAAATTTTGGGTTTATGTTCTTAAACAAAAGTCGAAAGCACTAGATAAGTTCAAAGAATTTAAAGCAATGGTATAGAAGCAAAGCGATCAATACTTAAAAGATACTCAGATCTGATAGAGGAGGCGAGTATACCGTAAAATTATTTGAAGACTTCTGCAAAGAGCATGGCATCATCCATCAGCTGACAATTAGATACACGCCTCAACAAAATGGAGTTGCTGAAAGAAAGAACCGCACAATCCTTGACATATCAAGGAGCATGATAAAAGGGAAGCACTTATAAAAAAAAATTGCGCCGAAGTTTTTCGTTGTGCGGTCTACGTCCAACCAAAAGTGTTAAGTATATGACACCAAATGAAGCATGGAACGGTAAAAAACCAAGAGTTGAAAACCTCAAAATTTTTGGATGCATCGCATACTCCTATGTTCCTGAACAAATCAGAAAGAAGCTCGATGATAGAGGAGAAAAGTGTATCTTTATCGGCTATGATGAAAGAATCAAAGCCTACAAACTATATAATCCTCTCACAAAGAAGGTAATCATTTCAAGAGATGTTGAGTACGATTAAGCAGATCACTGGAAATGGAGTAAAGAAGAAAAGAAAGTTAAAGGACTATTTTTTAATAAAGATAAAGACGATGATGATTTCATCAACCAAGAAGAACAAGGTGATGATCAAAGTCCTCAACAAAATTCAATTGACCCATCTTCATCAAGCAGAAACAGCTGTAATACTAGTATAAGAAATTTTAAAGTAAAACCAACTAAAGTTCGAAGGTTTACAAGAGAAAAAAGAATGCCATAAAGGTACAACGATTATGAATTACAAAATGTTTCACTTTTCTGCTTACTTGTAAACAGTGATCCAATAACATATGAAGAAGAAATTGAAGATGATAAGTGGAAGAATGTTATGGATGAAGAAATTGCATCAATAAATAGAAATGATACTTGGGAGCTAACAAATCGACCCGAAGGTCACAACCCAATTGGAGTCAAGTGGGTGTACAAAACGAAGACCAACAAGGAAGGAGAAATGGAAAAATACAAGGCGAGACTAGTTGAGAAGGGCTACAAACAAAGACAAGGAATAGATTATGATGAAGTATTTGCTCCAGTGGCAAGGATCGAGACTATCAGACTTCTCACAGCAGTTGCAGCACAAAACAAATGGAAAATTTATCAGATGGATGTGAAGTCGGCATTTCTTAATGGCTATCTAGAAGAAGAAGTTTATACCGAACAACCTCCTGGATACACAAAAAAGGGCATGAAGATAAAGTCTATCGATTGAAGAGAGCCTTGTACGGATTAAAGCAAGCTCCAAGAGCGTGGAACACAAGAATAGATGAATACTTCCAAAGAAATGGGATCATGAAAGGTCCGTACGAACATGCCTTATATACAAAGAAAAATGGAGACGGTGATATCATGATCGTGTGCTTATATGTGGACGACATGATTTTCACAGGAAACAATCCAGGTATGTTTATTGATTTCAAGAAAGCCATTATTAAAGAATTCGAAATGAAAGATATAGGAGAAATGTCATATTTCCTTGGAGTCGAAGTAAAGCAAATGAAAGATGGAATATTTATATCACAAAAAAAGTACGCAAAGCAAATTTTAAGCAAATTTAGAATGGAAGGTTGTAAGCCAGTAGCCACGCCAGCAGAACCAGGTATGAAATTGAGTGTCGATTCAACAAGAGATCCGGTGAATCCAACGTTCTTTAAAAGCATCGTTGGAAGTTTAAGATATTTGACTATCACACAGCCAGACATAACATATGTTGTGGGACTGGTAAGCAAATTCATGGAGAAGCCGACACAAGATCATTTGATTGCAGCAAAGAGAATTTTATGATATGTCAAAGGCACAACAAATCATGGTCTATTTTACACACATTCACAAGATTCAAAGTTGGTTGGTTATTCTGATAGTGATTACGAGGGGACTTGGATGATCGAAAAAGTACTTCTGGATAATTATTTCATATCGGCTCTGCATCATTTTCATGGTCCTCAAAGAAACAACAAACGGTGGCGCTTTCAACATGTAAAGCGGAATATATACCCACAACAGCATGCACTTGCCAAGCATTGTGGTTGAAGAATATTTTGAACGAGCTAAACTTGGCACAAGAAGAACCGACTATAATTTATGTTGACAACAAGTCTACAATATCTCTTGCTAAGAATCATGTCTCCCACGACCGAAGCAATCACATCAATACAAAATATCACTTTATACGAGAGCAAGTGAAGACCAAAAATGTAAAATTAATCTACTGCATAACTGAAGATCAACTTGCGGACATCTTTACGAAGCCGTTGAAAACTGAAATGTTTCATAGATTAAAATAAAAGCTTGGAATGAAGGTTGAGTTTGAGGGGGAGTGTTAGAAATCAAACTCAACTACGATTCATTCATGTCGGTAAAATATTTGAGAATGTAAAAAGGTCCACTTAGAGAGTTAATACATGGCAAGTGAAAATGAAGCTGTGTGGCAACACAAATCTTAATCACGTCATCAATACAAAGATGCTTATTAATTAAGAGGGGAAAGTGTGGCAACTGCCAACGATGAGAAGAATTGAGGTGGTAGCATTTGAAGGCTTCCTAAATGATTAGAAATATAATGAAGCACTTGGAAATATGGTAGCAAAGCAACGTGTATGACAACAACCAAATCAATGAAATGACATTAGCTTAAATCACAAAAGAATGTCGACAACAACAAAAGATAAATGAAGCAATTAATTGAAGTTGAACACAGAAAAGAAATGACAACAACTAAAACGGTTTAATTCTCCTATATATATGTGTGTGTTTTAGTTCTTAGTAATGTATGAGTGAACGCAAGAAATAAAAATTAGTGAGTGTATGAGTCGAGAGAAAAAGAAGAAGTTTGTGTTGTCGAGTGAGCTTGGCAAAGCTTTGTGGGTAGTGTTTGTAAACTAGCAGAAGCTAGTGTTTGTGTTGTACTTGTATCTTTTCGTATTAATAATATCGTAAGTTATAATTTATATTGAGTGCCCACCTAACGCTTCCAACAGTGCTGACAAGACCAAGAATCATTTTTTCTTTGGCTTTTGTTTTGCTAAGTTGGTTTGGAAGGATGTCTTGTGTTACCATGGAGGTATTCTCTTCAAGATTGTTTAGAGTGTTTTTCTTTACTTTGTCTGGAAGGAGAGGAGTTACAGAGTTTTTGGTTCCAGCTCTTCTATTACTCATGCTATATTTCTTTTGTATACGGGATGTTATATACACGAGATTGAGTGAGAATGTTATACATATGAGAGAGAGCATAGATTTACAGTTATGTCGTAGTTGGGGATTAGTTGTATAGATTGGTGGTTGATAGCTTGTGTTTATTTGTATATGTTGGACGTTTTCTGTAGCAGTTTTGCTGCTCTTAGGTAATAAAATCAATTATCCAAAAAATCAAATGAAATAAAAAACAGATTTGAATAAAACATTTACAAAAACTGAAAACAGAATTCGTACTCAAATATAAATACAAAGTGTTATGACCTACATGCCTACTAAATACATAAGTATGGTACTCTGCAAACAAATGTTGTTGGAACTCTCAAATGATGTTGATGTCCAAAGCTACTCAAACCTATTATCATGCGAGAGAAATAATTCGATGAATGAGCTTGAGAGCCCAATAATATAAATCCATATATAATTAGCATGAAGATTATATATAAACTAGGCCAATGCGAAGATAGATTACAAATATAACATAATATCGTGCAAAATAATTAAATCATACAAATCGAATCAATACTAGAATTCTATAATTTACATGTATCACAAGCATAATGTAGAATGTAATATATATCGCTAAATGTACATGCGCTATCATTGGTTGATCGGAACTTAACAAAATATATTAGTTGGCGTCATTGCGCAAACATCAAACAAAACTACATAAGCACGTCAAACATTAATATTCATAAATAAAAATCTTTAAAGCTTATTAATCTCGAGAAAAAACAACTCAAGCCATCTTGCCTAACTAGGCCATGTACTCTAAACTACATGTAATCAAATTTTAAATCTTCTCACAAGCTTAATACTAGGAAAGAGATGACCCTAATTTTATTTCAATTGCATTAAATGTTGCTATGGTTTACAAATTTATTTATTGGTTTCTACATAAAAACTTAATGAATTTATCAATTTTATGGTCACAAATACTTTTTCAATTATTCCTAATAAATTTGAGAGTTTACGGGTTAGTTTGGGATCCTTTTAGGTTAAAATGGTTAAATCTAAACAAGTTAAAAGCAATCTAACATGTTGAAGAGCTGAACTAATTAGAATTAGTTAGTTTATTTGTTATGTAAACAATTAGTTAGTTTCTGATGTAGTTAGACAGTTTTAGCTGATCTATGTTACTATATAAACAATGCATTGTATTATTAATATTCAGATTGAAATAAAAATAAAACCCATTCATTTTAACATGGTATCATCGTCCAGGTTATTTGGGCTCTAAATCTTTTTGGGCTTTTCATTTCTTTTCAGTAACCATATCCGTTTCTTTTTTCTCTTTTGGGAGCTTCTTCTCTTTTATCTCTTTCATTGTTTTCCCCCTTTCCGTTACTATGTCGGCGGCATATTTTACCGTCATTGATTCCAATCACATCTTTTTTCTTCATCCCTCCGACACGCCTGACACTCTTCTTGTTTTTCAAAAGTTGATCGGCATTGAGACGTACAACGTTTGGAGTCGCTCGCTTCGAATTGCTCTACTTGCAAAAAACAAGCTAGGGTTCATTGACGGTGATTGTCGCCGTCGTGATTTTGAGGAGGCTCTTCAACCTCTTTGGGACCGGTGCAATGCCATGGTTCTCTCCTGGCTCATCAACACTGCCAGCAAAGATCTCTCGGCCGGAATCGTCTTCGCCTCTAGCGCGGTCGTTGTCTAGAAGGATCTCAAAGAACGCTTCGATAAGGTTGACGACTCTCATATTTTTTTCCTCCATCGTGCCATAGCAACCCTTGTTCAAGGTGATTCTTCTGTTTCTGCCTATTACACAAAATTGAAGTTACTTTGGGATGAATATAATGCCCTTGTTCCAATCTCTTCTTGTGAAAGTGAGACGTCTCAGGAGAATTTGCAGAATTTTCTTCAGCAAAAATTGTTTCAATTTCTCATGGGCTTGAATGAAACCTATTCTTCTATTTGGAGTCAGATTCTCCTGATGCAACCATTACCGCAAGTTAATAAGGCTTACGCCATGATTCTTCAAGAGGAGTCTCAGCGTGTTCACCTTAGTTCGTTTAGTCCCCTTTCTGAGCCCACTGTCATGTATGCTACTGGGCAATCTCGACGCAAGTTCACTGGATTTTGTGATCATTGTCACCTTAAGGGTGACAATAAGGATAAAGTGTTATAGACTGATCGGGTTTCCTGCCGATTTCAAGTTCTCCAAACGTTGTGATAATCAGGCTGATATGGTTATCAATCTAGCTGAGGCAATTTCGGGTTCACCTGTTCCTACTGAGAAACCTGCTTGCGTTCCAACTGCTCATGTCTTCACTCAAGCTCAGTACCAACAGATCCAGGATCTTTTTCACAAGCCTTCTGCTGATAATGTGACATGTATATCTTGTCTATTTGTTGCTGCTCGTACTGGTTGCATCTTGGATACATGGGCAACTGATCATATGTGCTCAGATTTCTCTAGTTTGTTAGCTCCTTCTTCATGTGCTTCGAACTCTAGATGTGTCTATCTTCCTACTGGTAAACAAGCCTTCATCACCCATACTGGCTCCATCTCCCCTTTTCCTGGTTGTACCCTACCTAATATTCTCTTTGTCCCTAAATTTCATCATAATCTTTTATCCATTTCCAAGTTAACCAAAGAACTTAATTGTCATGTTATTTTTTATCCTAAATTTTGTTTATTGCAGGATCTCTCCACTGGAAAGATGAGGGGATTGGTAAGCAAACGGGAGGCCTTTATGTGTTTCAGTCTTCTTCAGCTTTTGCTAGTGTCTCTTCAGGTGCATCATCTTTATCAGTTTGTAATGATGTTGTTTCTACTGATATTTGGCATGCTCGTTTAAGCCACATGGCTTTTAATAAAATGAATAAGATCACTTTTCCTTATCCTATTCATGTTTCTTCATAGCATGCTTGTACTATCTGTCCTTTGGCTAAACAACATAGGTTGCCTTTCCCTTCTAGTTTAAATAGATCTCTTTCTCCTTTTGAGCTGATTCATCTTGACCTATGGGGCCCTTACAAGGTCTCCACTCATCAGGGTCATCGTTTTTTTCTTACTGTTATCGATGACTTTACCATAATGACATGGATTTTTTTTGTTGAGACTTAAGTCTGATACAATTCTTCATCTCACATCTTTTTTCTCCTTCATTAAAACCCATTTTTCTGTTCAGCCCAAATTTCTTCGTTCTAACAATGGCACTGAGTTTTTCAATTTTCAGTGTTTTGATTTCTTCACCTCTCTTGGTATAGTTCATCAGAGTAGTTGTGTTGCCACTCTACAACAAAATGGAGTGGCTGAAAGAAAACATAAGCACTTGTTAGAAGTAGCTCGAGCCCTTTATTTTCACTCAAAAGTTCCCATCAAGTTCTGGGGTGAGTGTGTTCAAACTACTTGTTATCTTATCAATCGAATGCATTCTTCTGTGTTAAATTGGCTTACCCCTTTTGAATTTCTGTACAAAAAAGCTCATGATATTTCTCATTTAAGGGTTTTTGGTTGTTTGTGTTATGCCACCAATCCTTCACCTTCTGATAAATTTTCTCCCAGAGCTTTTCCATCTGTTTTTCTAGGATACTCCTTGACACAAAAGGGATACATTTTGTTTAATCTTGAGTCCAAATCTTTTTTTTTTGTCAACAAAGATGTGATATTTCATGAGCTTGTTTTTCCCTTCAAGTTTTCCTCTCCTGCTCAGACTTCTCTTTTCCCTGCTCATCCTCACATTCCTGATGATGACTTTCTTGTTCTTACACCTTCTGCAACTTCTTCTGGTATTTCTCCCACCTCTGTTTCAACAGATTCTCCTGCTGTTGATTTTACTTCTGTTCCTCATGCTTCTTCTGAGTCTGTGACTAGCCCTGTTCTTCCTCCTTCCTTTTCTTCTGTCCTTTTACCTATTCGAAGGTCTGCTAGAGTTTCAAAACCTCCAAGTTGGTTGAATGACTATGCTTTCAGGTTTTCAATGTTTGTCAATCCTCTCCACTTTTAGGTTTGCATCCTATATCTTCTTCCATTTCATATTCTCACTTACCACCTCATACACAACTTTTTTTGTCCACTACTTTTGCCCTTACTGAACCTCACACCTATGTTGAAGCCAAAAATAGTCCTCTATGGGTTAAAGTTATGTCTGAGGAGATTCAAGCTTTAGAAGCTAATCACACATGGTTTGTTGTTCCTTTACCTGATGGCAAACATCCCATTGGTTGTAAATGGGTATACAAAATTAAATACCATGCTTTTGGTGCTGTTGAACGTTACAAAGCACGTTTGGTTGCCAAAGGGTATAGTCAGCAAAAGGGTATAGACTACACTGAGACTTTTTTTCCTGTGGCCAAGCTTGTTACTGTACGTACAATGTTGGCTCTTGTTGCTTTGTTTGCGTGGCCTTTATATCAGATGGATGTTCATAATGTTTTTTTGCAAGGGAATTTAGTTGAGAAAGTGTATATGGATTTGCCTCCAGGATTTGGCTGCTAGGGGGAGAATTATGTTTGTAGGTTGCACAAATCTTTATATGGTATGAAACAGGCATCTAGGCAGTGGAATCTCAAGTTAATTGATGTCTTGCTTCTTGCTGGTTTTAAACAGAGTAAATTTGATTACTGATTATTCATGAAAAAAGATGGTGATAAGCTAGTTATTATGTTGATATATGTTGATGATCTGCTTATTATTGAGAATAGTGCTGTTTTGATTTGAAAATTAAAGAACATTTTGAATCACAACTTCAAAATGAAGGATTTGGGAGATCTTAAATATTTTTTGGGGTTTAAGATATTGAGGTCCAAAGAAGGTATTGTTCTCAATAAAAGAAAGTATATTATGGAGCTTGTTGAAGAAACATGTTTAAAGGGAGCTAAACCTGCTTCAACTCCTTTGGAACAGAATGTGAAGCTCACCTCTATCTTGTTTGATGAAGAAGTTAATCAACAAAATGTTGATTCACTGATAGAAGATAAGACTGTTTTTCAGAGGTTGATTGGAAAGTTAATCTACCTTACACACGCTCGGCCAGATATCACTTTTGTTGTACATCACTTAAGTCAATTCATGCAACATCCAAAAAAATCACATCTTGAAGCCGCATCACGAGTTGTTAGATATGTAAAGAAGAACCCTGGACAAGGTATATTGCTGAAATCTTCAGGAGAATACAAACACACTGCATACTGTGATTCAGACTGGGCAGCTTTTCCACTATCTAAAAGATCTGTTACAGATTTTTGTATCAAATTAGGGGACTTCTTAGTCTCTTGGAAGTAAAAAAAGCAGAATACTGTAGCTAGTTTCTTAGCTGAGGCTGAGTACAAAAGTATGGTTGTTACCACTTCTAAAATAGTTTGGCTTTATGGGTTGCTAAATGAAATTGGATTGAATGAAGAACTAAGGATGGTTAAGCTCCTTAGTGACAGCAAGGCAGCCCTACAAATTGCAGCCAATCATGTTTTTCATGAAAGAACGAAGCATATAGAGGTGAATTGTCACTTTGTAAGAGACAAGATTCAAGAAGGATTGATTCAGACAGAATATGTATCCAGTGCAGATCAGTTAGCAGATATTTTGACTAAGGCATTGGGTATTCAACAACATGAACATTTGCTAGTCAAGTTGGGAGTTAAAAATGTCTTTTAACCTCCAACTTGAGGGGGAGTGTTGAAGAGCTGAACTAACTAGAATTAATTAGTTTATTTGTTATGTAAATAGTTAATTAGTTTCTGATGTAGTTAGACAATTTTAGTTGATCTATGTTGCTATATAAACAATGCATTGTATTATTATTATTATTCAGATTGAAATAAAAATAAAACCCATTCATTTTAACATAACACTACTAATTTCGAAACCAAAACTAAAGATATCGAAACCACCTAACCAATTTCAGAATACCAAAGTTTGACTGAAAATTTTGAAACTCACAATAAAATTTAGAAACTCACCTCTGTTTTAACCAATACCAAGTTCGAAAATTATTCTAAACACCCTTATATTAAATCCTAACACTCGCAAACACTTCACAAACATAATACAGGATTAACATAGACCTAAAGTAACCATTTAGCATCTTATAGTATATTTACACAATATTAATACACCATATTCATCAGTCACCAAACATACAACTCATTTTATACATAGTAAATAGAGTAGTGGGGTATTACCTTAGATTAAACCACTAAAGAAACTTTTCTAATCTTCTTAAATTTTCTATTTTCCTTTCTTCCTCTTTGGAGGAAAGAAACTTTAAAAATTTCAGGTCAAATGAATCTAACACGAGTCTCAAATCTAAACCTAAACAAGTTATTAATTAATTTTAAATTCAATAAACTCTTATTTCAGATAAAGTAAAATTCAATATTTGAATTCAGACCATTACACATATCATTTACATAACAAATGAAAATTAAATATAAATTTTAAAATTCAAAGTCTAAAATAATTTCGTCTTAAATAAAAAGTGTGACATGTTGATATTTGTCTTGTCTTTTAACTATATGATTAGAAATTCAATCTTCAGTATTTTCCACTTGTAAATATCGAACACATTGCGATAAGTTATTTATCTATTCAAAAAGTTCTTTTAATTATTCTTATAAATATTATTAAAGTAAAATGATCATTTTTTTATAGTTTATTACCTTTCATTATTTATTGAAAAACGTATTTATAATAATAAATATTGTTTATTGTATAATATCAATAACATATTGTTGAACTTATTATATAATTTTAAACATAAAATTGATCTGCAAACGATCGGACAACATTTTTGGAATATTTAATAAAAATTAAAGCGTAGAAAGAGTGGCAGGTCGGTGCTCCACCCCCTTCATATTATTTTTAATTATTATTTTTTTTGAAAATCTTAATATTTTTATACTTAAAACGAAAATCAATTTTATAAATTTCTAGTTTTGTCTCTAATACAAACTCAAAATAGATAGTTAACCCATTTGATGCAAAGAGAAATTTAACTTCGTTAAAGTCGTGATTATCTAGGGATGATTTTGATAAATCCCGTAAATTGGTCAAATATTTCTCTAAAATAACCGATATCTATTTTCTTTTAAAAAATTGCAACAATTGTGATTTGAAATTAAATAACTAAAGATTAGAATGAATCGATTGACAATTTGACATATGTATTGGGTATTAGAAAGTTCGTTATTTGAACAAACTAAAGATAGAAAAGCCAGTTAGTCTATTAACGAACTCTGTCTGTATTCAGACAAGGAAATAAAGGTTGTCACCAGGCAAAACACAACCAGAAAAACTACCAACACCCTCTAAATCATGGTTCCACCGTACATCAACAAATTAACAAATTTCTCCAGCAAGCATAAATATCATGTGTGCCAAATCATTTGGAGGCAGAGTCAGACCCTAAATCTTAAAGATTTCCCCGTTCCAAACCTTGCGGAACTCGACTCCAAGGCATGGCAGAGACATGGGCCATGGCCAGTGCCTTGATCCTGGTCGCTGCCGCCGTTAATGTTGTTGCAGGTACCAATGAGCTCGGTGTGAATTGGGGTACGATGACGTCGCATCCAATTCATCCTAAAATAGTGGTTCAACTGCTGAAAGACAATGGCTTTAAGAAGGTTAAGCTTTTCGATTCAGATCCTTGGATGGTCGGATTCTTGGCCGGAACGGGGATCGAGGTCATGCTTGGGATCCCTAATGATCAGCTCGAATTTTTGTCTGAAGACTATGAAAATGCCAAGGATTGGGTCCAAGAAAATTGCACAGCACATCTTGGCAATGGAGGTGTCAATATCAAGTAAGCTAATATATATACATACAACAACCAACTTTGTTTATGTTCTTCATCTCAAATTTAGAAAGAAACAAATTGTGTGATAAATTGCAGGTACATAGCGGTCGGAAATGAGCCATTTTTGACTAGCTACAAAGGGAGATTTACCAAAACGGCGTTCCCAGCGATGAAAAACATTCAGCAGGCTCTAAACGAAGCAGGTGTAGGGGAAAAAATCAAAGCAGTAATGCCTCATAATGCAGATGTTTATGAATCAAAATCTAACAAACCATCCGATGGAGTGTTCCGTAGTGACATAAGGGATCTCATGCACCAGATTGTCCGTTATTTGAATGATAATAATTCCCCATTTGTTGTCAACATATATCCTTTCCTTAGTCTCTACTTGAATAGCAAGTTCCCTTCGGATTTCGCATTCTTTGACGGAGGCCACGCCATTCAGGACAAAAATGTTCAGTATAACAATGTTTTTGAGGCAAACTTCGACACTCTTGTCTATGCATTGAAGAACGCCGGCACCCCTGATTTGCCGATCCTTGTTGGGGAAATTGGCTGGCCAACAGATGGCCATAAAGATGCAAATAAGGCCAATGCTAAGAAGTTCTACGACGGTCTATTCAGAGTGTTGGCAAGTGATAAGGGAACCCCAGTTCGTCCTGGGGAAATACAAGTCTACCTATTCGGCTTGTTCGATGAGGACACCAAGAGCATCGAACCAGGGAATTTCGAGAGGCATTGGGGAATCTTCGACTTCGACGGGAAACCCAAATTCGAAATGGACATGTCTGGCAATGGAGCTCACAAGGAACTAGTGGCTGCCAAAGGGGTGAAATACTTGCCTAAACAATGGTGCGTGTTGGCAAGTTATGCCACGGACCAAGACTTGATCAACGACCAGCTCGGTTGGGCTTGCTCGAAATCGGACTGCACTGCACTCCAGGATGGTGCGTCTTGTTCCAGTCTGGAACCTAAGGTTAAGGCCTCCTATGCTTTTAACAGTCATTACCAGGTGAATGACCAAGCTGAAGACGCCTGTGATTTCAAGGGTTTAGGCACGGTTGTAAAGCGAAATCCTTCCACAAAGTCTTGCAAATTCAATACTCAGATAGAGGTTGACGGAGCCACCAGGTTAAGTTTTGTGTATGGAGCCATTGCTTCCTTTATTTCATTAGTCACTTTGTTCAATTTGTTGTAAGCTTGAGTCATTCTGAAGGTTAATATAACATAAAAGAGTTTGGTCTAAAGTACGTAGTAGAATATTGTTAGAGCAGTTCTCTTTCTCAGCTTTGATTTCTCTTTAGTTTCAAACTTGCATATGAGGTTTGTTAGTTATTTTATATATTTTTTGGGTGCAAGTTATTCCACCTGCAATAATCAAATCAAAGCTTAAACAAACCAAACCGGATGGGAAAGAACTGAAACTTTTGATTAAGAAAGACCATGGGTTAGACGAAATTTTGGTTAACTTGTGGCTGAGAAGAACCTTTTTTGTGCATTTTTTAGTCTTCAAAGAGATGAAATATTATTTCAATTAAGGCTTAATGATTTTTTTGGCCCTCAAACTTCCAAAAAAATGTCATTTTAGTCTTCTTTTTCTTAATCTCTTTTGATACTCAAAACTTTTAATCTTATCCAATTGAACCAAATGATGAAAAACTAACAAAAGTGTTAAGTTGACTTTTATATTTGTCATTTTATAATTTTTATAACTTTGATTAATTTAAAGACTAAGATGAATTTTTGCGAAAAGTTTGAGGGCCAAAAATGTCATTAGACCTTCAATCAATGATGAGATACTATAACGTTTTATATTTATATATGTTCTATAGACTAGTTCATTAAAATGTTAATAATCAATTATTAGTTGTTGATATTAATTTTAAATAAAAATTAATATTTAGGATATATATTATTTTGTCTCTCTCAAATAAATATAATTAAATATCACTAAAAATATATTTTTATCATTTTAATATTAAATTATAAATTTAATAAGACTCAACTTTATACATCTTTTAATATAATATAATCACCCAATTAATGATTCATTTTTTTAATTTTGACTATTTTATATTTACTTATCTAAATTATGAAATAAAATTATTATAAATCATAAAAAATAAACTAGTTAAGAGATATTTCGAACGAAAAAAATAGACTAGGTCTGGGACATGGGCGGAGCTACTAAGGTAATTAGACACCCTAAAATTTTTGGAAATCATATTTTTTTATATAATTTGTATATGAAAAAAATTAAAAAATATAATTGACACTCATTTATAAATAAAATGATACTCCTAATAAATAAAATGATACATCTTTATAAATAATAACCCTCTTAAATATCGTTAAAAAAATGACATCCCTTAAAAAAATTTCTGGGTCCGCCCCTGGTCTAGGAGTAACATAAACGACATCGTATGGTGGGGTAAATAAACTCCCAAAGCCCTAGCGCCTGTCTCAGACATATAATAACTCCCAAAGCCATAAACCCTCGCATATGAAAGGGAAAGAGGAGTTTCAAAACTGCAAATAACCAACCGAAAACCAAAGCAAAATGAGGAAGAAAGTGGACGAACGCATCAGAACTCTCATCGAAAATGGAGTTAAAAATCGCCACCGTTCTATGTTTGTCATCATCGGCGACAAATCCCGTGATCAGGCACCTCCGCTTTCTTTCTCTCTCAAAAGTATCTTTTTTTTTTGTTTAATTTGTTTCATAAAAAAGGAGAAAAAGTGTCTTCCAAAGTTTCTCAGGAGCCAGACGGAGAGTGTAATTTCTTTGCTAATTTCAAAATATTATATGATTGTTGGCTTTTTGCAGATTGTGAATCTCCATTACATGCTAAGTAAAGCCGTGGTTAAATCTAGGCCAACTGTTTTATGGTGCTACAAGGACAAACTTGAGCTCAGCAGGTTTTTTTTTATCTTAGTTTCAGACAGTAGATATATTGCTATTTACTTTATGCAATTCAAGCTTGTTGTTTCATTTAAAAAAAGCAAGCAGAGAAATTAGCAACCAAACGGATTGAATTTTCAAATGTATTGCTTTTTAATTATTGTGTAAATGGAACGAATCTTCATTTGATGTTTGTTCTCTGTTAAATGAGCTTTTTCTCATAATAATATCGGAAAGGTGATGTTTTTGTTCTTGTAGTCACAAGAAAAAACGTGCGAAACAGATAAAAAAGTTAATGCAGAGAGGGCTGCTGGATCCTGAGAAAGTTGATCCTTTTTCGCTTTTTGTGGAAACCGGGGGATTAACCTATTGCTTATACAAAGACTCAGAGAGAGTTCTTGGAAACACTTTTGGAATGTGTATATTACAGGTAGCCTTTTGATTATGTTTTGTTTGATTCAGCTGTATATATCTTTTTTCATTTTTCTCCCACACTTCGATAGTTTAAAACTTGTTTACTTTGTTTTGATGTTAGGACTTTGAGGCTCTGACTCCGAATCTTCTTGCCAGAACAATAGAGACTGTGCAGGGTGGCGGATTAATTGTTTTGCTTCTTCGTTCCCTTTCTTCGCTGACCAGTCTTTGCACCATGGTTATGGTATGAACTATTTCTACTGTTGCTCTGATTTTTATGATTGTGTAACAAAATTAAGAAAACTATATGTCCTCTCTTATGATAGCATTGAGATTTAAATTGCGGTCGCGGTATTTTATCGCGGTTGCAGACAATAGCGGATGAATTGCTGTTATTGCGGACCGCTATTTTCCACAATGGCGGTTTCGGACAGTGCCGCCACCGCTATATAGCGGCCGCGGACTGCTATTTGAATCCTGTCATTTTTGTACGTCTACTCTGTTTTAGAGATTATTAGTCCTACATTTCTTTAATTAATGATGTGATTGACATTTTTGGACTACTGACCAGTTTTGTTTTATTATTTTTCGTTTTGGGCTGGATGGGTGAATGATGTCTCTCTTGCTGTTCCAAAAATATGTATATGGTTTATTCTATCAATGATAAATAGGTGTAGACGTAACATTTGAAAGACATTTAAGATTCTAAAAGGCTTGTCAAGCCTAGAAAACGTCTCATCCTGTCAATTGAAGATTTGAAGTTAGTTAAGAGATTTCTCAGTGTTTTCTCTAGAAGAGAATTCTCAGTCTTAATATGCATACAGTTTGTCTTGTCAGTTTTAGGTTATTATGACCCTGATTTGAATATCTTAGGTTCTTTTCCTATTGACATTAATCTTCTCCATGCTACCTTCTTGTTTAAAGTGCATATTGTGTAGAAGTTCCAGTTGAATCATTTCTCTTATTTGAGTCATCCTCTTACCTTAAGATACTGTATTCAAATCTGCAGTATGGTTTGATATTTGTATTCGCGAGGCTGTCCATCTTCTTAACTACATATCTAATACTTGCTTAACTACTGGTTTTTGTACTCGGTTCTACTTGCATTCAAACTATCACAGTTGTAACTTATAGAAATCTTGCTGATTCAGGATGTTCACGAGCGATACCGTACAGAGTCCCACTCTGAAGCTGCTGGGCGCTTTAATGAACGATTTTTATTATCTCTCGCATCATGCAAAGCATGCGTGGTCATGGATGATGAGCTAAATATCTTACCAATTTCATCTCATATAAAATCTATAACTCCAGTTCCAGTTAATGAGGTGATTATTTGACTTCCCTATTGAGTTATTATAGGTTAATTTTTCTGGAAATATTTAGAAAAAGTTTAGAACCCCATTTTTTTAACATAATTTTATCAAAGTCATTGGGGAATGTGAAGGCATTTTTATGTGTATAACTTTCTTCTCTCTATGATTTGGCAAAAGGACTCTGAAGGGCTGTCGGAATCTGAACGGGACCTGAAGAATTTAAAAGAAGAACTAATTGAGGATTTTCCTGTGGGTCCTTTGATAAAGAAGTGCTGTACGCTGGATCAGGTTGGGCACACATCTCTTTTAATATTTTTGCATTTGGCTCAACAATTTTGATTACTTATTCTGGGGTGTTTGATGGGTATATTTATTTTCATGTTTGAGTAGGGAAAAGCTGTTGTTACATTTCTTGATGCAATTTTGGATAAGAATCTGCGCAGCACAGTTGCTTTGCTTGCTGCTCGTGGACGCGGAAAATCAGCTGCACTTGGCTTAGCTGTAGCTGGTGCTATTGCTGCTGGGTAAGATTGCTTGAATTATGTTATGAAATTTCTTTACCTCAAGTATGATTTCCTTTTCCTTGTTTCCATTTGAACTTTGTTTAATCTAATGAGGTAACTTACACTGACAGGTATTCAAATGTCTATGTAACGGCACCTAGTCCTGAGAACTTAAAGACCTTGTTTGAATTTGTGTGCAAGGGTTTCGATGCTATTGAATACAAGGTACAGTCTCTATCCCTTCATCTCTGTACACATTGACAAGCTTGTATAGTTGCACGTGTTCCGACTTCTTTTTGTCTGGTATGATGTTTTGTAAGGAAAATGCTTTTAGCTTTATTACTTACATAGAATCTTAAGGCAGTTACTAGGAAGAATAACTTATGGTGAGTTTCGTTGCCTTTACAAATTTTCGTGGATTCTTAATTAAATAATGGTTCTTCTTTAGTGCCATGAAAACATTTATAACCAAGATCGTCTTTTTAGTCTGGCTTTTGAAAAGGAGAATTTTTTCGTAAATGATACGTTGATGACACCTTTTTTGGATGGTTACTCCTGTTATATCTCTCTTTCATACCTTTTAACTTGCTAACTTTTTTCGTTCACAGGAACACATCGATTATGATGTTGTGAAGAGCGTGAATCCCGATTTCAAGAAAGCAATTGTGCGAATCAATATTTACAGGCAGCATAGACAAACAATTCAGGTTGAGAAGACATGGATCGATGAATTTTATTTAATCATTTTATTTTATATGTATATACTGCAAGATTATGTTATTGAATGTAGGACTATGTCCACTGTGCTCAGCACTAATAAATCTGTTTTTCTACCTGGGCCTTGCAGTATATACAGCCACATGAACATGAAAAGCTCTCCCAAGTTGAGCTTCTTGTTGTCGATGAAGCAGCAGCTATACCATTGCCTGTTGTGAAGTCCTTGCTTGGTCCATACTTGGTCTTCCTTTCATCTACTGTAAACGGGTATGATAAATTTGTAATACATTAATTGGCAGCTTCCCTGCAAGTGTGCTTAACACAAGTATTTGGTTTAATAGGATATGAGTTTGACTGAATTGAATTTCTTTTATCCCATTTAAAGATATGAAGGTACTGGCCGGTCTTTGTCCCTAAAACTACTGCAGCAATTGGAAGAGCAAAGCCAGCTGTCTAAGGGTGTTGAGGGCTCCCTCTCTGGTATTTCTGAACTTCGTTGAGTTTTTTAGTTCTATGAACAAATATTATTCCTCTGATTGCTATGTGAAGTAGAGCTGGACATTATTAGGTATTATCAATATTTAGTTATATATGTTGTTTTTAGTTCAAGTTTATGCTTTGGGAATGGGCCCGACTTCTGATTGCCTTTTGATGCAGGTCGTGTTTTCAAAAAGATAGATCTTAGTGAGTCAATTAGATATGCCTCTGCCGATCCTATAGAGTCCTGGCTGAATGCTTTACTTTGTCTTGATGTTACAAACTCGGTACCAAGTATCAACAGGTTTGGGTTATTATATTATGTGTATCTGGGAGTTAATTCTGCCTCCATTTTATTGATTTCAGGAGTGATTTCCTTTATGTTTACCATTTTGTAATTAGGTTACCTCCACCTGGTGAATGCGATCTCTACTATGTTAATCGAGATACACTTTTTTCTTATCACAAGGATAGTGAACTATTTTTGCAGGTAATCTGATTTAGTTTAAAATTGAATTTAGAATTGATGCAATTAATGTTATTATGAAGTGAAACAAATGTTAATATGTCATATACTTGCAGCGGATGATGGCCCTATATGTTTCTTCTCACTATAAAAATTCCCCAAATGATCTACAACTTATGGCTGATGCTCCAGCTCACCATTTGTTTGTGTTACTAGGTTTGTCTGCTTGCCTTAGATGCATTTTCTACTTCTCAATTCAAGCTTAGAATAGACTTCCGTAACTTACTTCTGATGCAGGTCCTGTTGATGAGTCAAAAAATCAACTTCCTGATATTTTGTGTGTTATCCAGGTTTGCATCTTTGTTATAAGTTTCTTTCTGTTCATGTTGTCCACCTAAGTAGACAAGGAAAACTTGTGGCTTTCAGATTCTACATTTTCTTATTGTTCCCTAGCATGTATAGTTATGTTTTGGAACTCTGTGCTACTGATGGTGGTTCATTATGCATTATTTGAAAACAATATTTTGCCCATAATTTTGTTGGATGAGTTGGTAAGTTTTTTGTGCAATTGGTTTGATGACGTTGATGTAGGATAGAAGAGAAATAGAATAGGGCTAAAGAAACCAGTTATCATATAATTCCTCCATATGGGTTTCCTGTTTCTGATGCTTATGTTTATCTTCTTCTTTTTTCATTTTTTATTTATTTGTTTGCTTCTCCTACAAAGAAGCTTTATTGTTTTATTTTGTTAGTGAACTAGAAGCAGTAGAGGTATCAGAAAAACTAGCTCTACACATATTTGTGTTATGAGCATAATAGATATCAGCTGTTGCGTTCAATTACTTTATTAGTGAGTGTAGGTTCAGTTCTTGTGGCAAAGCTTTTTATCTGTATCATTATATATTCACATTAGTTTATCACAGGTCTCTCTTGAAGGTCAGATTTCTCGTAAATCAGCAATCAAAAGCTTAAGCGATGGCTATCAACCTCATGGAGACCAAATACCATGGAAATTCTGTGAGCAGTTCCGAGATCCTGATTTCCCAAGTCTTTCAGGTGCACGCATTGTTCGCATTGCCACACATCCTAGTGCTATGAGGGTAAATTTATGTTTTATGCATATATTTTCATGTTTGGTTGTTTTATGTTCATAAAACATTTTGACACCTTATTTGTTGGGTTTATGAAGCTTGGATATGGTTCTGCTGCTGTTGAACTCTTAACAAGGTACACGATTCTTTGAATATTCTCTCTTTGGTTTGGTCAATTATTGTTGTATTCCAGCAGTGCAACGCTTTTCACCCTTTTCCATTCATCAAAATCTTCTATCAGGAATTAGGGTTGCGAATGATCACAGTGCTGTATACTGATTGAACGCTTGATCTTTTTTACGTGCTGGTTCCAATTGTGATGTCTGAACTTGGGAGAGTGTATGACCGAGTAAAAAGAAGTAAATTGTGGGAGTTTTAACTGATCAGAATATATACCTTGTTTCTTACACTGTTAGATAATTTCTAACAAGTTTGACACATGAAATGCGTGGAGAAACTGAATAAATGAATGATTGTATATGCTAATTTGATAAGCTTTATGTAATGTTAGAGATAATGTTGTTCTGTACTTGTATATTTGATGAGTAATCTATGTACTTATTTTATTTGTGAACAATATATTGTCAAGTGCTTTTAAAAGATGAAGCATTTTAACATTTGTTCCTCTTTCTCCAGATATTATGAAGGACAATTAACTTCATTCTCTGAGCTAGATGCTGAAAATGCTGAGGAGACTCCACAAGGATCGCAGCTCGGACTTTCAGCAGCAGCAGAGAAGGTTCATGACTGAAGAAAGCTCTTTCTCATACTTTTATTTGATTTATTTTTTCTTGGCATTTAGGAGAAGCATTGCTGTTGATTGTGTGAATCAGAACTTTTTTTATCATTTATGTAAATCAAAATGTTTTCCAGGGTTTCTTGCTAAATTTCCAACCATTGATGTTGCAAGTCCCCCCCCCCCCCCCCCCCCTGTTTCCTTTTTGTAATATACTGTGTTACAAACAGTCTCACAAGTCACTACTGATTTTCTTTCTGCAGATTTTTTTTTTGATGTTAAGCAATTAGCATGCTGCTTCTCTCATATTTAATAGGTTTAAAGTTCAAGCACTCCACCCTAAACCCTACTAGGTGATTCGTGCGAGACCAGGGTTTTAACATCAAAATCAATGATAATTTTGGTTTCATTGTTTTATAAGACTTGTCTTTTACTACTTTTTGATGTGCTTCATGTCCTTGATATATTTTTAGATTTTTTCATCTTTCCACTAAAGGGCATATGCATATGATGTGTTTATGACACATAAGCTTGTACATCTGTGAACAACTAATAAATTTTATCTCCAGGTCTCCTTGTTGGAAGAAAATATTAAACCTAAGACAGATCTTCCACCTTTGCTTGTGCATCTGCGTGATCGCCGACCTGAGAAGCTCCATTACCTTGGTGTCTCATTTGGGCTTACCTTAGACCTTTTTCGCTTCTGGAAGAAGCACAAATTTGCTCCGTTCTACATATGCCAGATTCCAGTTAAGATGATCTTTGTCGTACTTGTTTCTTTCCCCCATGTTAGATTTTGTATATGCATCAAATTTTACCTCCGGATTGGAGGATGAATCGAGAATCTTATATTCTTCACCTCTTAACTGGAACAGAATAATGTGACTGGTGAACATACATGTATGATCCTTAAACCATTGAACAATGATGATTTTGAGGTCAGTGGATCTGATGAATGGGGTTTCTTCAGTCCATTTTATCAAGGCAAGTCCTTTATGTGCTAAGAATGTTTTTCTGCCTATGCTTTGATGTGTAATTCCTGCTTATTTTATTTTACTATCTTTTCCTTTGACTGCTGCAGAGTTCAGGCTAAGGTTCAGTAGAAATCTAAGCCATCATTTCCGTAACATGGAATATAAGCTTGCCATGAGGTCAGTGTTGAAATTTTATCTCCCGAATATTAGATTATCTCAGACAATATGCTGATGCTATTATTTTTCAGTGTCCTGGACCCTAAGATTGACTTTACGGATATAGAGCCTGCAGCTTCCAAATCAGATGGACTTTCAAATTTAATTAATACTCTATTATCACCATATGATATGGGACGGTTGAAAGATTATTCAAATAATCTTATTGACTTCCTATCGGTAAGTTTTCTGATAGAAAATGTTGTATATCACTACATTTTGTGATTTGTTCATAAATTTATTTCATGCCTCATTGGTATAGCATTAGCAAACTATGACATATGCACTTAACAATGAAGCATATCTGGTTTTTGATTTGTATTATTGTAGTTTGAGAAATTTACCTGTTAGGAGAAGTAAAGCATTATTGGGTGTTAGCAATCCGGTTTAAGATCCAGTCCATTAGTATTTTGTTCATTACATTCCAATGGATTTATCTTTACCATACATATTTGTAGGACCCACCTATAGGTTGTGTAAATCATGCTTATGAATAGTAATGAATGGTGATTCAGTTTGTATTGGACAGTAATGGATGGGAGCGTGACCCTAGCAATCCACTGTCAAATTGCCATACGCTCTCAGGATTTAAGGGATGTGTGGTGCCATGCTGTCATATTTCCACTCAATGATAAAGACATTCATTAGACCTGGCAGAATGAGAAAAAATTATGTATATTGATGGTGAAACTTAATTTAGTAACATTAACGGATACAGATTTTACTTGTTAAAGGTGATTCAATGTGCATAAGAATTTTTCATGTATGGCTTATAAATGATTGCACTATGCTTCCAGAAATATTTGCCTTTTTAAGAACTTTGTTTTCCCTTTTCAGATCACTGACCTTTTATCAATTCTTGCACACCTATATTTCCAAGAGAAGATGCCAGTTAATTTAACGTACGTTCAGGCTTCTATTTTATTTTGCATGGGCTTGCAGAACCGGGATGTCTCCTATGTTGAGGTTTGATTCTCAAAACATTTTTATTGCATGCTTTCTTACACAACATTGATACACCTGGCTAGACCTCTACAACTCTTTGATCACCGCAAATCGCATACATGAAAAAAGGATCCAAATCCATGTTGTGTTGGTTTAAAACGCCGACCTTGTATTATTAACTTTTCCTTACCTTACATATATGGCTAACACATCAGGGTGACATGCATATCTGCTTAGCATCATTAGCAGTCAGGTCTCTTCCATTGTCTAAGGGGGGTTGAAAAATGGAGAATTTGTTTAAAACTGATTTAATATGTGTTAATTAATTGTTTTGTTTCCATGTATAACACAAGCATGAATATTGTCATTTTGCAGGAACAAGTGAAAAAACTAGAGAGGCAGCAGATATTATCACAGTTTAAGAAGGTTATGATAAAGCTCTACAAATATTTGTATGGAGTTGCATCCAAGGAGATTGATTCCGCTTTGCCTCGACTAAAAGAAGTAAAGTCATTCACTTCTGATTCTTCCATTTTATTGTATAGCTTAGCTGGTATTGTCACTGGTATTATGTGCTGATATTGATTTTTCTCTCCTTCCCAGAGAGTGTTAGAACCTCATAGCATCTCTGTGGATGAGGACCTCAATGATGCTGCAAAGAAAGTTGAGGTAATGTCCATCAGCAGTGCGTATTTCTTTCGTGGTGGGTCGTCTCGTTCTTGATCTAACTTGATGTCCTTTTATAGGAGGAAATGCAAGCCAAGGCAGATGGAGTGTTAAATCCAGAGTTCCTCCAACAATACGCCATTGAAGGTAGAGAAGGTGACCTCGAGAATGCTTTGGAAAATGGTGGTGAAAAGGTGCTTTCAGGTGGTGTCATCAGTGTGAAATCCAGCAGAAGTGGAGTCGAGAAGCATGGGAAGCGGGACGATTCGAATAAGAAAAGTGGGAAAAAGAGAGGAAAAGAAGACCACGGTTCAAAATCAACAGGCAAAAAGAGAAAATCTTAGTTACCAGCATAAACAATTGTAATATGTATTAGAGGCAATTGAGATATTGTCTTCTTCAGATTGGGTTTTCACTGCTAGGCCTGCTGCCCATGGCCAGCATCGGCATCATGTGAAAGGTATGCGCAAGTTTTGGTAGAATAGGGGATCGAGATAACAGTTCTTGTAATCTTAAATTCTTAACCGTCTCTGCAACTGTATTTTATTTACAATTTTTTGATTAAATATTAATTATATTCAGTGAATTTCACATTTTATTGCCCTACTTAAGAGGTTGGAATTCCTGGCTTAGCTATATTTGCTTAATTGACCTTAAATTTTCCGAAGATAGCTGGAAGACAAATTGACTGCTTCCTTAAAAGCAGTAGTAAAATATATCATTAACAAATCAAAACAAGAGTGGTTAATATACATTATTACATTAACATAGAACCTCCCTAATCTCCAACCTCAAAAGAATTATCATAAAAGAGAAATGGGAAAAGTTGAACAGTCAATATATGCAATCACCGACCAACTTCAACAAGCGCATCGTCCTCCCTGTTCAACTTCTGAAGCAGTTTCCGATATGCCCCGGAAATAACTGCATCAATGAAAATACTAGTTTCAGGGTCTAAAGAACAGTTGATTCTAACTTACATTATCCGAACTTTTTGTATTTTTGTTCAAACATCCCTGTCCAACACCGATTTGAACATGTCGATAAGGATATGATTTTCCAAATATATAACTATAAGCATACCCTATACGCTTGTTTCTGGTTAACATAGGTTTTAACAGTTCATAATGCAACATACAGAAGATTTAGAAGTGACAGGAAATCAAACAAGGCAATCTGATCTACTTGTATATGACAGATGAGGATCAACCATTCAAGGCAATGAATATTACTGTAGTAGATACGAAGGATTCTTGAGGGGTATGCTTACATGTCATGTTCACGTTCACAGGCTACTGCAGTTTTTGCAACACATAAAAATGCTTCATCAACATTGTAATCCTCTTTTGCAGATGTCTCAAAGTAAGGTATATTTCCCCTGGAGGCACACCAGTCCCTAGCTTTTTTCTCAGGTACCTGTGCACAAGTACATTTAAATGTCCTATCCCGATACCCATATGCCTGACAGAAATGTTTGATACGAATATTTTGAGGGGGAAAAAAAAGAAGAGTAGGAGCAACATACCACTCTACTGTTTCCACCATCTAGGTCGATCTTGTTTCCGATTACTATGAAAGGAAATGACTCGGGATCAGATGGATCTGCCTGGTTTTACAGTATCAAACTATAGGATCAAAATCAAAATTATTGCAAAACCGATGAAATGCATGGTATGCTACAATGGGTTTGCCTTAAAATTTTAGTTAATAAGTAGTTCGATTAGTAATGAAGACAGGAAAAGAGACTTCAAAGTTCACAATTGAGACATTTGAACAAGCATGTTTCACTGGTGAAGACATAAGATGAATTACGAGAAGTATTTTTTTTTACCTGTTTTAGAAATTCTTCACGCCAGTTGCTTAGTGTTTCGAATGATCTTTGTATGTTGACATCAAACACAATAACACAACAATCTGCCCCTCTATAAAATGCAGAACCAAGACTCTGGAACCTTTCCTGCCCTGCTGTGTCCCATATCTGTCAGAATAACAAAAAAAACATCAAACCAGTATGATAAAAACTTGGTGAAATCCTAAGATTTTAGTTCAAGAAATGGCCTTGGTTTTTCACCACTTACTTGCAGAGTCACCAATTTGTCATCAATCTGTAATTCTTTGGTGACAAAGTCAGCCCCAATTGTAGCTTTGTACTGTTGGTTGAACTTGTTGTAAACATATCTGGTTCACAAAGTTAAGAATCTGTACAACTACAAGCCTATGTAATTGTAATTGCAATGGCAATAACTACAGATATCAGACACTACAAATTGGATCACTTAATTAATAAACAAAAAAAGGATACTGATTCATCAAAGATGTCTTCCCCACTCTGAAATATCATGAAGAATATCAAGACAAGAAAATTGAAGATCACAGGCTAATAACTTCCGACATAGGGAAAACTAAAACTTACCCACTGTCACCTAGAACAATGACCTTAAGAAGAGTTCTTCTCTTCATTGAAAAATCCATGATGATGAGCAATACAACAACAACAACAAAAAAAAAACAGTTGTTGATTTAAATAAAAGTAGCAGGGCTGTGCCTGTTTCTCTCAAACAATGTTCTTGATTCTTCTTAAGCGTCTTTGATTCTCTTCTTTCTTTCTTTTTTTCTTACCAAACAGTGGTTGTTTAATGATACAAGTGCAAGAACATGTGAACCCTGGCCAACCAATGCCAATGCTACCCGCCGCCAGTAAAGCTGAAAAGTTCAAAATAGTATATATATATGCACACAACTATAATCAAATAATATATATATGTGTGTGTGTATTGAAGGGGTGTTATAATTAAAAGTTAATTTGCAACTGTTTCTAGTTTTATTGCAGACCGAGTTGTGTTTGACTTGTTTTAAAAAGACTCTTTGGATCGTGCTGTCCTCTTCCTTTTTTCGTCTATAGAAAACATGTGAAGGGTTGATCGAGTAGGTTGAATATGACCATCACAATTATTATGTGATATATCAGCTCATACATGGTCAAATAAAGCTTTTATTATGAGGGTGTACAATAAAATATTTAAAAAATGAATTATTTGATACAAAATACTTGTTGTTACTTGTTTTAGTGATACGAGACATTATATGCTTTAAATAACATTTAAGATTTAAATAATTTAACGTTTATGAACGAAATAGGTTGAATTAATAAAAAAATTAATTAAATATATTTACAAGTCAAGTTGCAATTCGATCTTTTTTATTTCTATTATCCTAAATCAAATTTTAATATTTGTACTTTTTTCTATTTTTATAATTAAATTTATTAATAACAATGCGAATATGGGGTTCAACACTCTAGACAAAAATCTTCTATCTTTTTTGGTGTCATTTCTATGTTCCAATACTAACAAAATTAAATTTTAAGTCTTAGCCTTAAATTTAAAATCTTAAACCATAAACACTAAACCCTAAAAAATACACCTTACCCATAATTTTCTAAACCGTAACCTTAAACCTTAACTCTAAACCTCAAACCTAATTTTTTTAGTATAGGGCATAAAAAGGGGCACCGAAAAAAGTAGAAAATTTCTATTTCGGCACTCTTATCTACCAGCTTCGTTGTAGCAATTAACTTAGAATAGATTTATTGTGTATTTAAACTTAACAATTGAGTTGGTCTCAAGTTTGAGGGCTTGTGCATACAGAAAATCCCCACTGAAAAACTCACCCATCAAATTTAAGTGTGCAATTTGTCCAGATTAATCAACCGTGAGGGCAACCAAAAAAACAGTCTCGTTTAATAATTTATTGTGTATTTAAACTTAGAAATTAACATTAAAAATTATGATTGGCCGAAAAGAAAATATAAATTAACGTATCTATTTATAAAGTGCAAAAGCTGGGCATGAGCTGTTAGAATAGAAGTTGCTTGCCTTTTCCTGTGAGTTGTGTACCTATAATTTGGTGAATTTCGTTTTCGGGTGGCCATGCCCATTCATAAAATGCACGACAACTTCATAATGTAAACCCAACATTTGCTTGGCTTTTAACATAACCATCTTAATCCAACACTGCTTTCCTTGTTTTTGCCCTCTGCTTTAGGGAGATGCCAAATCATTTTCACAATTTCCCTCACTAATTAATATCACTCGAGGTTTCGTTTCATGTCGCCATTTGTTTTTGGCGACAAAGTCTATTGTCATGATAATACTATTTTCAAACATTGTGGATAGTTTAATATGAAAACTCTTTAATGTCAAAAAAGTTTACGAAAGATATCGAAACTCGATCAATCCATCATTCGTGATATTCATTTATTTACGAAGATATCGGTATCTTATATGCTTCTTTACATTTAGCTTCCAATTTTTATGTAGGGACAAAACCAAAATACTAACTTGATGAGATAAAATATAATTTTTCTAAAATTTAGAGTGACAATTTATATTCTCATAATTTCTTTAAATTTATTATATAAATTAAAGAAAAAATCGGTGCGTAATTTGAAAGACATCCAAATTGGAAGTTGGAGTCGCTCGCCACAACACGGCTTTGAAGTTGAACGATTATGTTTGAGTATTCTTTAATTTTTTAAAAGAAAAAATTGGTGTAATTACATGGTAATATTTATTTTTAATTTTTAGTTTTTTTTAAATCGTACAAATACACATGCAGACTTACACTACTTGAATCTGGATCATCTAGGAGAAATAACATCATCCTTTATCATCCTTTATCATTCAATAAGTTTTCAGTTTTTTAAATTTATTTAAACACTAAATAAAATAAAATTAATATAATCATAAGATTGTATTAAGAATGTTAAGAAAATTATATACATTATTGTATTTAGGTATGTATAGCATGAGATTAATGACAAAGAAGGTTAGGTTGCAGAAAATTTAGTTTTAAAAAGACTTGTTTGGTAAATAACGGTTTAAGTTAAAATTAGAAGTTTGATTTAAATTTAGAGGTTTGACATGTCAAATTTATTAATTTGAATGTTTGGTGAATAACATATTTGGATGAAACCTCTAATTTTGAAAAAAAAATGTTAATATGAGCTTTTTGAAATTAGAACTTTTGACATAAGTGCTACAAAAACCTTTTATCCTTGTCAATTATAAAAAAATTTCAAATAACCTAAATTTAACATCTTTCTTTTATTTTAATTCTCGACTCTCATGTATTTACATTGTGACATTTATATATTAATATTTTTTGTTTTTTTCCTTTTAATTCTCACACATTTATATCTGTATTTAAATTTCATAATTAATTAAATTGAATTAAAAATAATTATATTAATAATAAATTAATATATAGATCATTCACATATGTTTAGTAATGTTATATTAAAAAATATTTTCATAATCTAATTAATATTAATAGATACAAAATATTGATAACTAATAAATTACTCAAACATGTATCGAATATAATCATGTCCTTATATGTCATTTTGCTTGTTTAAATAATCAAACAACTATAAGCTATCAGTTAATTTTACCAAACACTTTAATACAAACAGTTAATACAATCTGCTTGTCAAAAGAGACAGCTAATACAACCAACCATCAGCTAATGTAATCCGCTATCAGCTCCAAAATAAAAAAAAAAAGGGGTTAACTCATATATACTTTGCGGATTATCTTCTTTTGTTCACTAGATGTGATGTTGATTCAGTTTTGGGATCAAGAGCGTTATGGAGGTTTTTTATAATCTGGTTGGCTTGCAACTAAATGAAGATAAAAGTGAGCTGTTTTGTAATGGGATGAGTGAGGATGTTGCGCAAAATATGGCTACTTTATATGGTTTTTGAATGACATGTTTACTAGTGAGGTATTTGGATGTTTTTTAGTGTCAAAAAAAAAACTTCACTCGAGTTGACTGTGAAAGTTTGGTAAGTAAAATTACTAGAAAAATCTTAAGATGACCTTTAAAGTACTTGTTGTTTGCTGGTAAATTACAATTAATTCAGGCTGTTATATTCATCACTCATAATTTTTAATGTAGAATCTTCTTTCTTCCTTCTAGGGTGATTAAGCAAATTGAGTATCTGTATAATATTTTTTTGTGGAAAGGAACTTGAACAACTAGAGGAGCAAAGGTTAGTTGGGAGAAAGTGTACTATCTTAAGGGAGAAAGGGATTTGAGAATCAAGGATATATATTTGTTTTGAATAGAGCTCGTCTATTGAAATGCCGGTGGCTCATTATCTCAAAATTTGGTTCAATTTAAGTGGCGTGGGTTGAAAAATATAAAAATGAGTTTGCATTTTCTTTCATGAGCAACATCGTCAAAATTAAATACAAAACTCGTCACGAATTACATCACTTTATGTATGACATATAATTATAATGGAATAATATTTAACATTTTCTTATGTGAAATTGTAAGCGTGCTTATTTTCTTTTATATAAACATTAAAAAAATCACCATCTGATCTAGAATATTATATATCTATGGTCTATGGATATTCATTCATATAATTCAGGAACTTGTGTCGGTAGTTTCATTGTTTCGGTTAAGTGACATCAGTATTCTTTTGTCTAGTATTTAAATCCATTTTCCCTTTCAATTATAAAAAAGGTAAACCACAACATTAGTCCTTAATCTATATCTATTTCTCATTGTAGCAAGTGAACTTTTAAAAATTCCATGAATATATTTAATCTGCAATAATTATCTTATACATGAGGAGTATAATTGATTAAATACACAATTTCTACATTCAATTAAATATTGTATTAATTATATTTTTCTCAACAATTATTATTAAACACGATTAAACATTGTAAATTTAATATCAGAAGAGGTTGCAATGTGGGTATATTTGAATTAATTTTTTTGAACATATTAATTTCATATTTAATGAATTAAATTAAATTCAATTAGGAATATAAATCGCATGTTCTTTTTGGTGTTCTTATGTATATTCCAACACTAAAAATGAGTTTAGGGTTTAGAATTTAGTGTTTAGATTTTAATTTCTAAAGTATAAAGTTTAGGGTTTAAGATTAAAGAGTAAAATTTATTTATTTTAGTGTTAAAACATACACAAAGATATAAAAATAATACAGAGAATTTGTATTCCTTAATTAGTTCCTTATGGTTATTGAAGCATTCTTAGGAGAGGGCTTACCCGAAACAAGAGCTTCATGAAGGCATCTACTGACCATTCCACATCTATTGCAGACATCGAGGCCATGCCCTGGTCTCTTCACCATCTTCAAGCCCTCAAATTTGGTTGAACTACCACCAGGTTTGTGATAATTACGCGTTTGGTTCACGGAATAAAAAATTACTTTTAAGAATAAGATTTTTGAAATGTAACATTACCTGGCATATTACTGTGAATGTTACATTACCTTGTTTAATTTATTTGGTAGGAATGTAAGATTTATTGTGTTTAGTTGGAGGTAAATAAGATTATCTGGAAGTGAAATTTACTAAATTGATTGTGTTATATTTTCTTTTTAACATGTTAAACTTTCAATATTAAATTAAAAACATATGGACAAAAAGTTGTAGAATTATTTTTGTTATACTATTTAAAATTTACAAAAATGATATATTTATCATATTATTAATATAATTATTATATTAATTATGTTTAATAAAAATATAATGTATATTTACATACTCTCGTTACCTTCTATTAAAATATTTTTGTGAATTTTTTAAATGCTAAACTTTAAATATGCTCAATTTTTTTAATTTTGTATTACTTGTAACAGATTGTCAAGCATATTAAAGTAAATAAGTTGTGTAATACTGATAAGAAATTAAATTATAAGTACCTACTAAAATATTTTATAAGATGATAAACATCTTATAAATAAAAGAATATTGTCTGAAAATATTACCTCTTAACTTATTAATTTACATCACACATATTTAATCATTTAATTAAATTAAATAAAGGATTCATGTGAACAAAATTCATTAACTTGAGAGTAATATGGTCCAAATGGTGGGAATTGACAAATACCTAAGAAAACCAAGGGAATCACATTCCCATCATTTAATGAAAAAAAAGGCTACGGTTGGGAATACATTATTACTTCTTGGAGGGAATGCTCTCCAACCAAACGTGGGTATGTGATTCCGGAAAAGATTATTCCCCAAATGATGATCATATCCGCAAACCAAACACCCCCTTAGAGTTATTAGAAACCCTTATTGCAACCCTAATTAATATTTTTTTTTGTTTAACTACTGATATTTGACTCATTTGTCTGACTAATTCGGATCAAGTTTTGTAGAGGCCCAATATGTGGACGACCCTCTCAATTCAATTTTTTTCATTCACAACGTCATAATTTAAACATCCTGATTTTGTTTAAGCGGTCTAACGCCTCATCCTAACAACGGGTTGTTAACTAATACCTCATTATTAACACTTTTAACAAGAATAACTTCAACTATTTTCTGCAAAACTTTGGTCTGGATGAGCACAATCCCTTTACTCGTATCAATTCAAATGAATGAGTGAATTTCATAATCTTCCAATGTTACTAAAAATTGATTTGTTGCATATATGAAGAGGAAGTCCGTAATAGATCAGCCCGGCCCTTGTCTATAGCATCCCAATTCCCGTAGGTAAAGAACCCTACTGCTCTCGTATTTTAGAGCCCATAAGGACTTCCCTACATACATTTTCACAGTTTCCAAATCTTATACCTTGTGAACAGGGACGGAGCCCGGGAAGTTCTGCTATGACTAGTTAGTATTTTGAGTTGCTGCTAAAATGAAGCGATCGTACACAAATTTTTATTCAGTTATTCAGGTGATAAAAAATTAGGTTATAATACAAGAATTTGTGTAGTTACACAAATTATTACCTAACGCAATATTTATATAAATTCTTACTCAGTTGATAAGAATTTATGTAGTAACACAAATTTTTATCCAATTAATAAAATTTTTTATTCTACTTAAACTATTACTCAGTCATACATAAATTCTTACTGAAATAATTAAAATTTATGTAGAACCGCATTTTAGCCGCACCTTAGCATGTTTCTACGCCAATATGGGATGGAGGGGATTAGGTTAGGCTCATGAGTCATGCTCTAGGCTTTTAAACTTTAAGAATTACATGGGTTTTGACCTTTAATTTAATCGTTTAAGTTTAAAATTATCAAATAAACATGAATTCATCAACTGGTCCGGTAAAAAGGTAATAATATTATTTTTATATAATTTAAGTTCGAGCAATTAATTTATACGATGTGGGTTATTAAAGGAATAAAATTAATGAACAAATACTATTTTATATAAGGATGAATCTGATACGCTCGACAAATATCATTAACGACCAGCATTGATGAGCACTATTAATTAATTTAATTTATAAAGATTTAAAATATAAAGGACTCAACATATAATTATAAATTATTTAAAAATTAAAAGGTAAATTAATTAAAATATATTATTTTATATTTAATTTTCTTTTAAACATAGATCAAAATACATATCTACCCTTAAATTACAAAACCTTAATTTTTATTCATTTGAAATTCCAGTCGCCGCCGATGCCTCATGTCGTCGTTCAAACTCGACCTTTCCTAATTTGTTTTTGGTGAATAAAGTTGTTGCCAGCATGAAACATTTGACTAATTTTTGTTGAAATCTAACACTAGAGGCAACATGAAATATTTGAAATACCACTCCCTGCCTCCTAAGCATATTTGGTCGTCGTTCAAACCTTACGAACAAATCGGCCTTTCTTAATTTTTATTTTTTGTTCCGAGCAAATAGAGGCTAGCGGAAGGAGGTAGTGGTAGTGGTGACAGGAAGCGACGGCGGCGGCGACGGCGACTTAAATTTTAAATGAACAAAAAATAAAATTTTATAATTTAGGGGTAGATAGGTATTTTGATCTATGTTTAAAAGAAAATTAAAAACAAAATAATATATTTTAGTTAGTTTACCTTTTGATTTTAAATAATTTATAATTATACGTTGAGTCATTTGGATTTTAAATCTTTATAAAATAAATTAATAGTGCTCATCGGTGCTCGTCGTTAGTAGTACTCATCAGTGCTTGTCGAGCGTTGTAGAATTTTCATTTATATAATCACATCAAATAGTTTTAAAAATCAAATAGTTTCATAAATGGAAAATTTTATAGCGCTTGTCGAGCAACGACGAGCACTGATATATTATTTTATAAATTTTTTAAATCCAAAGTACTTAATGCGTAATAATAATTTTTTAAAGAATTAAAAGTGTAATTTAATTAAAGTACTTTTTTAGTTTTAAATTTATTTTAAATATTATTAATCAAAATAAACTATCCCAAATCAAAAAATCCTAAGTTTTTTTTTCTTTGAAATTAACCCAATTGTCACCGCCAACCGCCGTTGTCGCAGACAGCCACCGCCGCTAGTCCTAATTCTTTGTTGCAATTAGGTAATTTATCCCCAATTTTTGAAACCCTAATCATCACCCTAACCAAAATTATGTTAATTGTCATATGTAATTCAAAATTGAGAACCCCAACGCCTTTGCTAAGACCCCAAAATCAGTTACAGCAAGCCAATTTTTTTTATTGATTCGTAAAATTAATGGCCAGTCCGAAACCCCCAATTTTGTTGTTCGTCGCGCGTATTGGTACAGTATTCTTCGCGTACCGGTACGCGTGGAAATACTGTACCGACACAGTTTTTAGCCAATGAAAATTCAGAGATAACTTATCGTACCGGTACGGTACTCTCGCGCGTACTATTACGCTGGATATTACTGTATAGGTACGATATGTGTACCGATACATTTTTTGGTCACTAAATTTTCAGCGATATCGTGTAGTACAAGTACGATATTTTTACTGTACTGATACGCTGGATATTACTGTATAGGTACGGTATGTGTACTGATACATTTTTTGGTCACTAAATTTTCAGCGATATCGTGTAGTACATGTACGATATTTTTACCGTACTGATACGTTACTTGTACCAAACCGGTATCGGTACAATACTGATAGTGTACTGGTACGCTAGCTTCAAATGTTGCAAATTGTTCTTACTTAAAATTAACCTCTTTGATGTAGATGATGGATCTAAATTTAACGCCTTCAAAACAAGATACTACAATGATGAAGTGCAAGCGTCATATCGACATATGTCCGAGGAATACAAACATTGAGGTACATTTATTATAACTACTTGAACTTTCAATGCTTGTCTTAAATAGTTTTTATTGAGATTAGTGGTTTATGTACTTATAGGAAAAGCGTAGAGTTGTACTTGAGGAAAACATAAGCACTCCTTCTCAGAGTGATCAGAAGTTCGAGACACTCATTCAATTTGTGCAAAATATTGAAAAGGAGTTTGTGAAAATGAATTCCGATTTAAAAAAAATAATGGTCATTTTGAGAAATTAAATGGCCAATTTGAGAAATTAGTGCCCATATTAGCAGCGAGCAATGTAAAATGCTCAAAATAAGATGGTTATTCACTAAAAGGAGAGGTTGTACGTAATAAATCATTAAAGAGAGATGATTTAAAGAGTATATCTGAAGATATTAATTTATACAGCGAGCCATTGAATGCTGATCATTTAGAGAATAAATCTCACGGAGAAGAAGAACTAATTGTCGGGGCAATGAATGAAGAAACCGTGAGTGGTATTAAAATACTGATTATGTCTCCATTTATTAATTTTTTTTTTGCTCAGCAAATTAATTTTATTATTATAAACCTCAAATTGTATGCCTCATTAAAAACCTCCTTAAGCCTAAAATGGAGGAAAAGAGTACATAGAACAAGAGGGAGGAAACAAAACATCAAAGGAAAACACGAAATACACCCAAAATCACAACATCAAACGCCTATCGACCACCAAACTTGTTAGAATATCTAAATTCAGTCAAATCACCCTCCCAAAACCACCCTAAAAGACTAGAAAACTACTTAGCAAGGCAAAAAGATTCACACATGCTCTTCTAGTCCCAACTGACTTCAACCTCCACAATTATCTACCACCATGCTAAGAAAATGGTAACCATCTTCAGGCCATCATTTTCCAAACAAAATAAGGCAAGTAGGCAAACTCTAAAATCCTATTTTTTTCCAGCCAAACTGACAAATCAACCAAAAAGGGTCACCAAAACGCCAAGGTCATTGCAAAGCCTCCAAAAATCAAAGCAACACAACCTTTGTGTCGGATTCAACCCAAAGATAAGCTTTACCGCTCCACTTCGCCTCTAAAAAAAACTTCCAAGGTTGTCTTTACGGCGATAATTCTGCAAAATCAGCACCCAAATTTTCTAGAGGTCCTGTTTCCATTGTAATTTCCACCAAAACACAGAATTTCCCTCCAAAAATTATGAATTAATATGCACCTTACACCGGTGGTCAAATAAATTGAACCCTTCAATGACTGATAAAAAGCTCCAAACCATGAAAGCCCTCAACCACTTCTCTAATTTTTCATCTGCCAGCGTTGAAAAAGCCACCAAATAGCCACATTGAAAACCCTCGATCACCGCTCTGAAACTCCCTGGGATAGAAAAACATAGTTCCCTCCAAGTTCCTTATTATGATAAAAAATTACGAGATTGAAAAAATACCATATCCCTCAGACTCCACCAGATTGTTGCTTTTTGTTTCTTACAGCATAAGCACGTCGGCAGTGTGTGAACACCAATTTCCTAACCGCCAAGACTATTTTCTCTTAAAGTCGTCTCCTTACATTCCGAGCGAGAAATTTTAATCTCGTCTACCCCTTTTTCAAATCCTTCTAATTTTGCATCATAAGGGTTATGTCTCTTATTGCTTGATCTTCATTGCCTACAATTTGAATTCCCAATCTTTTTCCCAATTTTAGTGCTTTCCTAGCCTCCCGAGTTAGGCACTCCCACCTACCCACCAGATCAGAATCAGACAGTGAGTGTCCAGACAGCTCTGAAGATGCAAACTCCTTAGATTTCTTTTTCTCTTTTCTGGTCGCCCGATCGTTCTTCTTTCTTTGGAGGTCGGATAAAGCAAGATCCTGAAAATTACTTAAAGAGCTATATCGTTTTTCTTTGAGTTTCTTCTTTGCCAACTCTGGGAAAAAGGCCCTAGCTTCCTCTCCTTCTTCTAAAAAAACTACAACCACCGAACTACCTACCAATTCAGCCATATTTCTAATTGCACCATTTAGATTATCAACATCTGCTTCCCATGTGGATTTAAAACTACTAGCCCCCTGATGTAGGCCCATCCTTTGAATAACCTCTACGGCCCGCGTAGTACCAGCTTGTTGGTCTTCTATATTGGGCCCAAATCCATCCAACTCCACCGTGCATATTCTAACTTCATCGCCATTGGAACATAAACCCACATTTTCCCCCACACCAGCCTTGTTTTTTTCATTATCATTTAGGGGAACAAAACAGCATTCATTCTGGTAATTAATAGTATCATCTTCTGTCGGCACATGTTTTTCAAAGCAGTCGACTTTCACCATACTCTCACTGCCCACCAAATCCATTTCTCCAATATGTCTATACGCATCTAAACTCTTTGAGACACCATCATCCTTCTCCTCTTTCCCAAGAAGAACAGCATTAGAAACTTCTTCTTTCAAATCAGAATTTCTATCGTCTTTTTGACTCTCCCTTCTGTCTCCCACCAAATCTGATTCTCCAAGGAATCTGGGTCCTTCTCTCTTCAAAGAGACAATATCATTAAGGTCGTTATGTTCCATGCAAACAGCATTAATGGCTTCATCATAAACAAAGTTCATGTTTCCCAACGTAGTCGAGATTTTCTTCTCCGATGATGACATCGAAGAATCCGACGTACTTTCCACCATCTCCGATTCCATCTTCCGATCATCCATAGCTTCCTTCGTCGCTTTCTTCTCATTCTTCCCAGACTTCACATCAACAGCAGAATCATCCGAGAACCCCATTTCGATTACTCTAACCACATGAGTGTTATCTCCAGCTTCTACTTCCACTAATTCTTCAATTTTCAAGCTATCTACCGTATTGATTAGAATAGACACTTTCTCACAGTTAATGACCTGGTTGAAGTTCTCACCTACAGCTTCAAATTTACCCCAAAGAGATGCTAACCTTTTTAGAGTTTCATGGTTCCAACAGTGCAGAGGAAGGCCTGAAACTTCAAGCCAAGTTAGTCTTTCATTTTGTTTAATGGATTCTGACCAAGGCATTATTTCTTCGAAAATTTCCCTCAGATAAGACCAATTTACGTCCTCCAGCATGATGAAAAGATCCTCATTATCAATCGAGAGGAGGAACAAATTTCCACCCATCCTTTTCACACTTATCTCGCCTAAACCCCAACTTTCTAAACGCAGCATAATGCTCCTCACACTACAAACTGAAGCCATTCTTCCGACCAAACATTTTTTGAACCTCCATAGCGTCTGCTTTTCTACATGACCCGTGCATTTTCTTAGTATGCTCTTGCTTCCTTCTCCTCTCTCAGTTTTCTTTAGAGTAAAGCTTGTTGTAATGTTTTCTGATCTTCGTTCTTCTTTATCCAGGTTAGCTTCTGTATCAATGTTCGCTTTGAGAGGCCTGTCATTATCTTCTCTCCCGGTCCTCTTTGTAGTTGGTTTTTCGTTGAATCTTGCTAGTGCTACATAGATTTTCTCACCATATAAAGTGAAGCCATTTAGTCTCTCTATCGCCCTTTCCGCATCTTCCATCTTCTTGTACCTAACGAAGCCAAAGCGTCTTCCCCTTCTACTAAATTTTCTAGCAATGTAAGCATCCACTACGTCCCCATGTCTTCCAAAGGCGAACCAAAGCCCTTTCCAGTGCAGTTTCTCCGGTAAGTTTTCGATGAATAAAGTGATCGCCGGCTCAGATAGGTTCTTCGGGTCTTCTCTCCTAGTCCTAGCTGGTGATATGGATTATTCTCCCTCGTAAGAACATAATGGTAAAAGTAAAGTTGAAGCTATTTCAGAAGACAAAATCAAGACTGATAGGGATGGTTTCCCAGAAATTCTGAGCGATTTTTTAAAATTTAAATTTAGTCCCCATCAATTTTCTAGTCAACTAGTTACGTTGAAGAAAACTCCAACAAATAAAAAAATGTGGCCTAAAATGTCTAACGATCAGAAGTTATTGTCAAAGAGATGTTTGAATGCATGTTCTGATGTTACAAATAATCTGAAGTCGAAAGATATGACATAAAAAAGAGCTCGAACTTCTAGAGTGAATACAAAAGTATGTATAAATAATTCTTTATTTGTCATTTAGCATATTTTACTTAAAACTAATATTTGACATATGATAACATGCAAAAGATACTACTTTGAAAGATAGTGGAGAAACACGCAAAGTTGATGCTCCCGATAAGAAGGCGAGATCACAGCATAGTCTTTTCAAATTTCATACCCGATGGATAGATGACTTTATGTCTACTGATAGTAGTAATGTTGAGCAGGTATATTTATAGTTTGTAGTTTGTTTTTATATAGTTGCCAGTAATTTTGAACTTACATGATTTCGTAGGTCTATGTGTCTTTATATGATGCAAAAGGTCACTAATTTTTATTAGTTGTTGATGTTGTTGAGAGACATAATTATGTTTTAGACTCTCTTGGTGCTACTAGAGCGCGTAAAAAGATTGCAAAAAATATAGCAAGTTCTTAACTCATTTATGGGAACTAATATATGAATAGTATTTAACTATCGATATCTTAATGTTTTTTCACGATTTATACAGTTGACTAAAGTTCTAGTTTAGTTTGCGGGTTATGCTCATTTTGGTAGATTATTTAAAGATGTCGTAGAATTTTCATTCAATTGCGTACAAGTACCGAAGCAACCAAATTCGTAAGTAATACAAGTTTAAACATATTATGTTTTTTCTCTAAAATTTTTTTTTGTTAATAGATTAATTTATTTCATTTTTGATTCGGGGATGATTGTGTCATGTACACATTAAAGTATATAGAAGCCGATAACAATAGTGATTGGTCAAAAAAAATTTCACGGTAAAGTATACCATGTAGTTTCATTTTGAAAAAGTGTGATATTTTACTAACGTTATATTTTTATTGTGTAGACATAAGAAATGTGAGTTGAACGATTGAGAATTTTGGCCAAACTTGTTTGTAGCAATCACAATGAAGTTGATTTGTTTAAATTGCCCATAGAAGATGTAGTAGTCGAAGATTAAGAAATTTTAAATTGTAGTGAAACATTTTTTGGGTCATTTCCTTTTTCTTTTGACTATTCAATTTATTTAAACACTTTACCACAGTCTTAACTTTATGTTTTTTATTATTTTGATTCGTGTTAGTATTTTTTAAGAAATATTTCCCATTTATACAACAATTACGTTCTTTTTACCTTTTACGTTACATATATAAAACTTCATAAATTCATATAATTCATACAATAACTCATAAACTCCATAACATATTTGATAACAAAAAGAATAATTCAAGTGAATACTCCAACATAAGTTCTAACATAATCCATAATATATACAATAAAATAATAACAAGTGAATACTCCGACTTAAAAAGTTCCAATAGTTCCAACATAATTCATAAAAAAGTTCCATCATAAAAGAATAACAAGCATAATCCATAAAAAGTTCTATCACAATCCATAAAAAATTCCATCATAATCCATAAAAAGTATAATCCAAGTAATATATTTCGGGTTCATCAAAACATGAATCAAATGTGGTAGGTAAAATAGGTTGAGGTTCAGGTTCAGGGTTGTTTCCAAGTGTTGACTCGAAGAAGATCCATCCATGTGTTGACGTTTTGTACCAAGTTTAGACTTTAGTGACATTTCAAACTAAAAACCCTGCAAAAATATTATACACAATGTATATAAACAAAAAAATAAAATTCATGAGTGTCACTCCGAAAAATCATCAACTGATATCTACAACTACCATTTTACTAACCAATAAAATCTAACTTAACTCAACAAAATTGGTGTAAAATAAAATTTGTGCAAACTAGTAATAGCATTTTACTACTACCATTTAACCAACTTAAAACATGAAAAAGCCCAAAAATTTCAGTGACAAAAAATTCCATGTGTATCGGTACGGTAATTGTACCGTACCGGTATGCTTGCAAACAAAAAATTCTAATGACCAAAAATGTACCGGTACGCGCGACGAACTGTACTTTTTGAGGGTTCGAATCGACCGTTATTTTTGCGAATCAATCAACAAAATTGGATTGTTGTAATTGATTTTGGGATTTGGGGATAAATTGAATGAAAATTAAGTGAAAATACTTAAATTGAATCAAATTTAAGATAACTAGGGTTTCAAAAAATAGGGATAAATTACCTAATTGCAACGAAGGATTAGGACTGGCGGCGGCTGTTGACGGCGGCGGCGGCAAAGGTTGTCAGTAACGGTGGCGGTTGACGGTGGGTGAGGCGACAGTTGAGTTAATTTCAAAGCAAAAAAAAAAAACTAAGATTTTTTGATTTACTAATAGTTTATTTTGATTAATAATATTTAAAATAAATTTAAAACTAAAAAATACTTTAATTAAATTACACTTTTAATTTTTTTTTAAATTATAATTACGCATAAATTACTTTAAATTTAAAAAATTTATAAAATATTTTATCTTTATAAATATGAGTATATCCGATCATTTTTAAATGGATTTTTCTTTTTAAATTCATACTTGAATCTTGTACTTTTATTCAAACTATTTTCATATTCTGCATAGAATTTAATCAGACAACTCAATATTTAATGGATGAGTATGTCACGTTTGACGAGCACCGATTAGGGGTGTGAAAAACTGACCCGACCTGGTAACCTGCCTGAAACCCGATCGAGTCAGAACCTGGTTTAACCTGAGAATTTAAAGACCGAACCCGACCTGCACCCGACCGAAACGAACCCGAACTCGAATTTGACCTGTAACTGTAGAAAACGAACCCGAACTGCACCCGACCGAAGTGAACCCGAACCCGAATTTAACATGTTGCTGTAGTAACCGAACCCGACCTGCACCCGACCGAAACGAACCCGAACCCGAGACTAACCTGCCAGATAACCGATTTAACCCGACCTGTTTGGACCCGACCTGTTTTGAAACCGACCTGTTTTGAACCCGACCTGTTTTGAACCTGAACTGTTATTGACCTGAACTGTTCTTGACCTGAACTGATATTGACCTGAACTGTTCTTGATCTGAACTGATATTGACCTGAACTGATATTAACCTGAACTAATAATATTATTTGATTTGTTGATAATGATAATTATCTGACATTTGAAGAAGTTATATTTAATGAATATAAAATAATGTCAAGTATTGATAAATTTTAAAATTAATAATAATGTCAAGTATTAATAAATTAACTAACTTAACTTCAATTAAAAGATAAACTGAATTAATAATAATGTCTAAGTATTAATAAATTGTCTTTCTAATTAACTTAATTTTTATTTTAAAATAACTTCAAAGATAAATTATTATACTTAATTAATTTAAGTGGAATGAATAATCATTATTAAATTAAATTTGTATACTTAATTAAATTAAGTTAAATGAATAAAGATTATTAAATTAAATTTGTATTCTTAATTAAGATAAGATGACTTAAATTTTTTATTATATGAATAAATTAATGCTAAATTAACTTAACTTAAGATTAAAAATAAGTTTAATTTACTTGCATTCATTTTAAGTTAAATAATTAAATATTATTAAATTAAATTGTCTTTCTAATTAACTTAACTTTTATTTTAAAATAATTTCAAAGATAAATTATTATACTTAATTTACTTAAGTTGAATGAATAACCATTATTAAATTAAAATTTTATACTTAATTAAATCTAGTTAAATGAATAAAGATTATTAAACTAAATCTGTATACTTAATTAACATAAGATGACTATTTTTTTATTAACTTAACTATCTTAAATAACTTAAATGACTTAATAATTAAACATTATTAAATTAATTTATCTTTCTAATTACGATGAATGGGGTTTGGACATTGAGAAGTGGGAAGATGATGACGCTTCGCAATTCTCTCCCCCACATTTACTTCTTGAAGAGAACGAAAATGAGCAAGCCGGTTAAGGTTGTGAAACAGGACACGAAAATCGTCAGCCCCGGCTCGTCGATCGAGAGGCTTAGCTAAATTAATGATTGCAATGATTGTTGGGAAGAAGAGATTTCTAAACCCATATTGAATTTTGACGATTCTAGGAAAATAAAACATAATTTCGGTTTAGCTAAATTATTCAATTCATCTTTTAATTTTTTTCCATTTTCTTTTGGAATCCCAATGGCAGTAAGCCTTTGAGTGTTTGTCCTTACGATGTTGTAACATTTTTTTTATATTTAAAATAAATAAAACCGTTGTAGTAGTTTTTTTTCTAGACAAATAAAATCTTATTAAATATTTAAACCCTAAACTCTAACACTAAACCTAAACCCTAAAAATAAAACCCTAATTCATCAATATAAATATAACACATGTACGTACGTACGTATGTATGTATGTATGTATGTATGTATGTATGTATGTATGTATGTATGTATGTATGTATGTATGTATGTATGTATGAACAGTATACCCTAAATCTTATCACTAAACCCTAAAACTTAAACCCTAATCCCCAATCACTAAACCCTAAACCCTAAAAATAAAAACCTTAATCCCTACTATATATATAACACATGTATGTAATCCCCAGTCCATAAACCCTAAACTGTAAACCCTAAACCCTAAACCATAATATATAAACCCTAAACCCTAAAAATAAAAACCTTAATCTGTCAATATATATAATACATGTATGTATGTATGTATGCATCAATTAATGAACAGTAAACCCTAAACCACAATCCCTAGTCCCTAAAAATAAAACCCCTAATCCATCAATATATATATATATATAATGCATGTAAGCATGTATGAATCAATTTATGAACCCTAAACATTAATCCCCAATCTCTAAACCTTAGACCATACCACCCACCCCTAAACCCTAATCCCCAAACTACTAAAGCACTAAACCATAATCTTTATATGTATGTACGTATAATATACTAATATTATATATGTTAAATCTTAATCCCTACTCCCTAGTCCCTACGGTACACATAACACAATAAACCCTAAACCTGAAGGAACTCGACCTGAAATGAACCCGACCTGAAACGAAACCGACCTGAAACGAAACCGACCTGAAATGAACCCGACCTGAAACGAAACCGACCTGAAACGAAACCGACCTGAAACGAACCCGACCTGAAACAAAACCGACCTGAAATGAACCCGACCTGAAACGAAACCGACCTGAAATGAACCCGACCTGAAACGAAACCGACATGAAATCAACCTGTCAATTAACCGTTTTGGCCCGACTTGAAATGAACCCGACCTGAAATGAACCCGACCCGAAATGAACCCGACCTGAATTGAAACCGACCTGAAATGAACCCGACCCGAAATGAACCCGAACCCGAACCGAATCGAGTCAAAACAAAAAATGACCTGAAATGACCTGTAACCGATTTGACCCGACCTGACAGAGCCCGACCTGAAACCCAACTGTTGACCTGTTTTTACATCCCTAGCACCGATGAGCACTACTAACGATGAGTACCGATAAACACTATTAATTTAGTTTATAAATATTTAAAATCTATAGGACTCGACGTATAATTATAAATTATTTAAAAATTAAAAGGTAAATTAATTAAAAAATATTTTTAATTTTTTTTAAATATAATTAGATCAAAATATCTACCCTAAATTACAAAACCCTATTTTTTAAAAATTTAATCCGCCGTCGGCCACATTTGCACCGCCCCGCCCGCCGCCACACCTCCGTGGCCGCCGTTGATATCATAAAACATGCATTTATTTCTGACTTTGGAACTTCCGAAACACATATTAATAATGCCTGATACTACGAAAAAAAGATTATTTTATAGTGGTACACCATTCAAATCAAATTTCAATACCAATGGTTATTTTGATGAGATTCCGGTTCTTTCAAGGTGATCATCTTTCTTCTTCCAGAAATAGATTTGTTCGTTCATTATCTTTGAAAGTATTGGAACTGATATTTAGTACATAAAAAACAATACTATAGTGAATGACGAGAACCAACGACTCCAGCAGCGGCAGGGCGGTGCGAATGTAGTCGGCGGCGGCGGTTAGTGGAGGTGACGGCGGATTGAATTTTAAAGAAAAAAATAGGATTTTGTGATTTAGGGTAGATATTTTGATCTAATTATGTTTAAAAGAAAATAAAAAATATATTTTAATTAATTTACCTTTTAATTTTTAAATAATTTATAATTATTCGGCGAGTATTTTAGATTTTAAATCTTTATAAACTAAACTAATAGTGCTTATCGGTGCTCGTCGTTAGTGGTGCTCTTCGATGCTCGTTGAGCGTCGTAGAATTTTTCATATTTGTATTATATAATATAATCATATATACGGCTAATTATGGCATGAAAATTAAGTCTGAGAGTTGGAGTGGCGTATTTTTCACATAATGAGTACATATTTTCCTTAATTAAAATAAATTAGAAAGCGATGAATCTCGGACTAATTAGGTTGCTTATCATGATTGTATTCTTGTCCAGTTTTCTTAACATGATTTTCCAACTCAAAATTAATGCGAAAACGAAAAAAAAAATTTAAAGAAAACACGATACTCACATTCCATGTATACATATTAATTATATACTCAAAATAGGAGCTAACATATATGAAACGTCCATCCTAATAAACCAATGTCACTTCCTGTACGTCGTCTCTTCAATCCCGGTTTTGGGTAGCTCAATCTCGATCCGGACATATTTCCTTGAAAGCCTTCAACCGTCTGCGGTCGTGCGACCTCGACCGAGCTTCCATAAGTGCCTGCTCGACGCTCGTTGGCTCGGGGAGTCCATCCATAGCCGGTGACCAGCTTGAACCTGATTCCTTTGCCGGTGGTTCCGTTCCGGTGCTATTCTTAGCTTGCTTCCCCATTGTTTATGATCTCAAATCTGTTCATGCATTACCAACACACTCCGCCGATCAATAATTATCCCCATCTTGTTCAGTTGTACTTATATATATATAATAATATACATGCAATAGCTGTTAAGTTAAATTTCCTTGCTAGTAAAATAAATTTTCAACATATAAAAGAAAAAAATAAACCCTAAACAATCTCCCTAAGCATTCATACAAAAAGAAGAAGAGAAAAGAAACGGAGAGTGACCAAAAGTACCTGCAAGTCTTCAACTTTGAACTAATTTAAGCTTTAAAGAAAACGATTGAGAAGGGTTGGAGAAAATAGCTCAACTTATATATTGATTGATTTTTGAGGGGAAAGAAATAAGAGAAAAGGATAGAGGGAGAAAATTAAAGTCGAAACATATGTATATATAATGATATTTTGGCAATTTTATGAGAATTCTTCATTATTAGGCACCATATCGCGTGGATGTATTGATTTGGGTTTTTTGTTTTTTTATAATTATATATAAATATTATTTTTCCAAAAATTATTTGTAATATTTTATTATGGTTTTGTTTGACAACTATCGAATAACTAATAGTTATATAAAATTATATTAGTTGATAGTTAATAGTGAATTATACTAGTTGATTCTATGAATGTGTCTAGTAAAATTAATTGATAGTTGATAGTTATTTGCTTATTTGAATAAAAAAATAATGTACATGAATATTATTATATTCAATACTTGTTAAATAGTTTATTGATTATCAATATTTAGTGTCTATTAGTATGTATTAGATTATGAAAAATATTTTAATATAATATTATTAAGCATATTCAAATGTTATATATAATTTTATTTATAGATTTATCTATTTAATACAATTTTATTTATTGTTAAATTTAAATTGTTTTTGAAGTATATGTATTAATCTCATCTTTTTGAAGGGAAAACAATTATTTAAATTATATACGAAAATATATCTTACTATAAAAGCATATATGACCTATTCAAATCTAAGTTATGTAGAGAACAATCTTTGTAATTGTAAAGGATAAAATAATCTTTACAATTCCTATATACAATCATCTGACCCAAAAAATTCTTTAGAATAGCTTTTTCAATTTGAGCGGATTCACTCTAATTCATTGTTACAATCTTATATTTACTGAATACCAAAATTAGTGGATTTGACTGGTCAATCCTCTAAAATAACTCAAATTCTAACTCAAAACTTTGTTTACCAAACATATGTATTAATTAAATTACATATAAAGTGCATAAAAGTACAAATCTAAAATTTAAAGTTATAAATCTTTAATGTCCAACAAGTTTTAATATCTAAATATAACAATATTCGGAAATATATAAAAAACAGATTACGGACTGCGCATTGATAGCAAATGAGGTGATTGATGAGCTAAAAAACAAGAAGAAGGGATCTATTGTGTTTAAGGCCGATTTCAGACGCGCTTACGACACAGTGGACTGGGAATTTCTGAATTTGATCATGCTTAAAATGGGGTTTGGTAGTAGGTGGAGAGGGTGGATTAAGATGTGTACGTCTTCAGCACTTGTGTCAGTAAAGGTTAACAATAAAAGTTCAAAGCCGTTTTCAGTGTCGAGGGGGTTAAGGCAGGGGTGCCCGCTCTCCCCAATGCTCTTCAATATCATCGGAGAGGCACTCAGCGCTTTTCTTCACAATGCAGTAAACGAAGGTTACCTGGAAGGGGTTCAGATTGGTGCAGCAGGTTTTAAACTGTCGCATATTCAATTTGCTGATGACTTAATTGTCTTCGCCAACGGCAGTAAAAAAAATGTTCTAGTCATTAAAAGATTGTTGAGACTGTTTGAGGTAGCTTCGGGATTAAGCCTCAACATCAAGAAAACAAACATTTTTGGGGTTGCAGTGGACCAGGCGAAAATGGCCGAGTGGGCGAATGATCTAGGCTGCAAGGTCGGATTACTGCCATCAACCTACTTGGGACTGCCGCTTGGTGCACCGAAAAATTCTCTGCATTTGTGGAATCCCATCTTTGAAAAATTATCGTCTAGATTAGCAGGGTGGAAGGGTAAATGCCTATCCTTAGCTGGCAGGATATGCCTTGTGAAATCAGTGCTATGTAGTCTGCCTGTCTACTACATGAGTCTGTTTAAACTCCCGGCTGGAGTTGCTGATAAACTCAATAGTTTGTGTGCCCGTTTCATTTGGGGAACAAACAACGAAAGATCGATCCACTGGTGTAAATGGCAGGACATGGCAAAGCCGAGGAATGTAGGAGGTTTAGGTTTAGTGGATGCCAAAGTGAAAAACCAAGCTTTACTGAACAAGTGGGTTTGGAGGTTCGGTATGGAGGGAAATAGTCTATGGAGGAGAGTAATGAATGCGAAGTATGGCTATAACGAATACAGTTTGCTACCCTCGACCGATGTGAGGCCAAAACAGTCTTGGGTATGGAGAAACATTAAGAAGCCATTACAAAATGCAGGAGATGAGTTCACAAAAGACATCTTTTTTGTTTTGGGCGATGGAAATTCCATTAACTTCTGGGAAGATAGATGGACTGAGCACGCATCACTCAGATCGGCATTCTCAAGAATTCACATGTTAGCAATAAAGAAGTCTGGGAAGTGCAATGAATTCGGAAAGGAACTGAACGGGAGTTGGGTGTGGTCCGTTGATCTAAGAAGGCGTCTATTTCAATGGGAGGAAGAGTTGTGGAAAAATTTTGAATCTTGCATAAACAAATTTGTAATCAATCCTCAGTGCAAAGATCAGCTGCTATGGAAGGGTTCAAAAAGCGGCTTGTACAAGCCAAAGGAGTTCTGTGTTCAGAGAGCTTTGAATGGCAATACTGTGGACATTTTCTGGAACGCAGTTTGGGCGAACCTCGCTCCTCCCAAAGTGGAAACGTTTGTATGGAGAGCAATTCAGAATAGAATCCCGACTAGAAGCGCGCTTAAAAGGCGTGGAATAACCAATATCGGTGAGGGGGTTTGCGAGCTGTGTGGAATTTGCGAGGAAACTGCAGATCATTTATTATGCCACTGCAGCATAGCGTGGGAGGTATGGCAGCACTGGTGTGCTTTATGGGATGTAAAATTGGTGTTCCCAGCCTCACTCAGGGAGCTACTGGTGCTGTGGAATCAGACTCAGGTGAGACGAATGTCGAAACCAACCTGGGTTCTAGCTTTTTTTGGAATAACGTGGTCATTATGGCGTGAGAGGAACGAGGTTATTTTTCAACAGAAAAGTGTATGCATAAGCAGAATATGCGATACGATGCTTATACGTATAGGACATTGGTGTCAATGTAGATGGCCTCGTGCAATTCCTTCAATAATTGATTTCTGCAGGAACCCGAAGTTGCATAGCATACCGGCTGATTTGCAGTAGATTGAAGCAGCGATGGGCTCTGTTTTTCAGGATTAAAGGCTGATCACTTTCGACCATTCCCAGGTATTGGTCTAGTGTTTTTGATTTGCTTCATCGGTTAGTGGTTATGTATGTGTAAGGTCATCATGTGTAGTGTTTTCTTGGTGTATTTGTTGCTTTGATCGTGTACTGTAGGGTTGTACCCTACTGCCTCTGTCATTCTATGGGGCATGACTGTTGTGTGTAAACTATGGCCAATTTTCTTTCAATAAACAGGGCACTCTTTTCCCCCTTTTAGGTGTAGAGGGGGTTTTTAACGAGGCCCGCCGACTTTCAAAAAAAAAAATTAAGTTCAATAACTTAATTTAATAACCATATTTAATTAAATATAATTATGAAAATTCCAAAATAATAAAGAGAACAAATTAATTAAAAATCAAAATCTTATACCAAACATTACATGTTGGTGCAACTAGAGTTGAGCAACAAAAAACAATAAACTGAAATTCAATCTGAATCAGACAATTCATGATTCATAATTCTAAAAACCGTGGTTACCATAATCAAATCAAAATTGTTTTTTTGAGTTAATTGCACTACACGTCCTAAAACTATGACATTCATTTTAAATTAGTCCCTAATTGTTTTAACATTCTAATTTTATCCTTAAACAATGACTTTTATTCTAAATTGGTCCAAAAACTTTTGAGCGTTTCAGTTTCATTCTCAAACTATGACTCTCATTCTAAATTGGCCCTCAAACTTTTTGAATGTTATAATTTCATCATCAAATTATAGTATATGCTAATCATATCTTATGTTAATAAAACCGTTATAAAAAATTTTAATTGTCATGAAACACTGATGTGTATTAAGTAATAACATGATGTGATAGAATGTATAATTTGAGGATGAAATTGGAATATTTAAAAAGTTTGGGTACCAATTTAGGATGGGGTCATAGTTTGTGGATGAAACTAAAAGGCTCAAAAGTTTAGGGACCACTTTAGAATAAAAGTCATAATTTGAAGATAAAATTAAAATATTTAAAAGTTTAGGGACCAATTTAAAATAATGGTCATTGTTTGGGGACGTGTGGTGCGATTAACTCTTGTTTTTTAAAATTTATAATTTATTGTTAAATATTAATTACACATATGAAACATTGATTGTAATTTGAAATACACATAATTTTTTTTACTTTGATTTAAATTGTATTCGTTAAAAAAATTATTATTTTTTCTTATACCTTGTCAATGGAATACCTCGCATACTCTTTGTCACCGACTCACCATCACTATATTGTATGATTTCCTCTTATTAACGTATAAAGTCGGAGCACTTGCTGAATGATGTTTTAATTCATGATGACTCGTGAGACATTTGAATGAGAGAGAATTTATATATAAATTATAAAGGAGTTAGTATTTGGAGTTGGGGACAAATAATAAATGTTTTAAAGTGAAGAGAAGATTTATAAATAAATTATTTTTTAAAATTAATATAAAGGGACAAAAAAATAGTATAAATGTTCTTTTAAAATAATATTGACTTTTTAAATATTTTTATATATAACATATATAAATTTTAAGAAATTTTAGGTGTCAACTAACTCAATCTTTTACATGGCTCCACCAATATGCTTATCATTATGGATGGACCCAGGGTGCTCGAGGGCAGTCCCCCACTAAAAATTTAAAATTTATATATAATTTATTTATTTTTTGAAATTTTTTGTTATTTTCTATTGAAAATCTATTTTCACCCCTTAAAATTTTATAAGTTTGCCCCTCCTTAGAATTTTATAGGTCCACCTCCCTTAATATAAAATTCTATGTCCGTCTCTGCATGACTTTCCACCCCAAAGAGTAAATTATCATAATTTTTTTTATGTGAGAAACTAGAAAAAAATTGGTAAAGTTCACAGACGGTCACTGAACTTTGTTAAAAAAAATAAAACGGTAACCAAACTTTTAAATTTTACAAAATGTCAATTAAACTTTGTGTTTTGAAACAAAATGGTAACTAGACGTTAAAACCCGTTAAGTGTCTGTTAAATTTTTTGTATAATAACACATTTAATCCTTCATATTTACACATTCAATCAATTTAGTCCTAATTCGAAATAATTCACTAATTTAACTCTTGTTATTTACGCATTCTTTCAATTCGGTCCTTAAACCAAAATTTCAAATCCGAGTTTTCCAGATATACGACGGAGGGAAGTTTTTTATGGCGGTCAGACGATCGGAGGAATGGACTTTGCTCGTGAGGATGGCACGATCACGATGGTGATGTTGGCGTTGCAAACGGGCAACTTACGACGGCGCAATCGATCAGAAACATGAGAAAAGCTTTTGATTTCGAAGAAGCTTCCACTCAACTTTCACGGAGGACAACAAAGAAACACGACAAGTGGAAGGTTGGGTTTTGATCGCGAGACGAAGGGAAACATGATGGTGGTGGCGGTGTAAGCCACGGACTAGCGGTGATGGGAGACTGGAGCTTTAACATAAAATGGGTAAGGAGACAAGTTTAACGATCCTTCAAACTAATCTCCACGGCGAACGACGTGGATATTGAGCGAGTGGTCACTGGGTTTCGCTCGAGGAAAGGAGGCGGTTCAGATGACGTCGATGGTGACGATCACAAACTGACGTTGGCAGAGATCAGACGATGAACGATGGTGAAGGTTGGGAAAATTTTAGAACTTTTTGGACTCTCTCCCCCCTCTAAGCCAGTTCGGATTCAATTGGTGTATTAAAGATGGTTGGTGTACATCAGATTTTGCTTTAAGGACCAAATTGAAAGAATGTGCAAATAACGAAAGCTAAATTTAGTGAATTATTTTGAATTAGGACTAAATTGATTGAATGTGTAATTATAAAAGATTAAATGTGCTATTATATAATTTTTTTAACATATACTTAACGGGGTTTAACGTCTAGTTACCATTTTGTTTCAAAACACAGTTTAATTGTCATTCTGTAAAATTTATAAATTTAGTTACCATTTTAATTTTTAGCAAAGTTCAATGAGCGTCTATGTATTTTACTAAAAAATTCTTTTTGGGACCTAATAGCAATCATGACTAAAACGATCGATATATCATAGGCTTGTCACAATTTCAATCACATACCAATAATATAAGATAAAAGAATTATCTATATATTTAAGGATTAATATCCTATACACTGGCGGTGGAAATTTTTTGTTTCCACAAACGCCTCAATTATAGAGTTTAGAGTTAGGGTTTAGGGTTTAAAGTTTAGGGGGTTTAGTGTAAAGGTTTAGAATTTAGGGTTCATGTTTAGAGTTAGAATTTAGGGTTTAGGGTTAGGGTTTAGTTTTAGAGTAATATGGGTATGGATTTAGGTTTTAACCTATAAACCCTAAATTTTAACCATACACTTAAAATTCTATCAACAATCCCTAAATTCAAAACTACTACACTTATACTCCTAAATTTTAAACCCTAAACAAAGTCCCTAACCCCTAAAACTAAGACGCTTGTGTAAAAAAAATTTCACAAGCGCTTGTGTATAGAAAAATTACCCAATATTTAATATGCAAACATAAAATGATATTGTATCGGTAATAATTTAATTTATAAAAACAAAATCAAATTAAAATTATATATATATATATAAATTAAACATGACCAAAGTTTATATATTACATAACACATTATACTAATATTCACACGTAATTGTGGGACTTACCCTTTGACATAGACAAACTTTCCGGACTTTGAAAAGAGATCGATTATGTGTGGTGTTGAAAATTTTAAACTAATAAAGACGAGCTTCAAAATTATTATTATAATTTAATACAATTATTGTATATTAAATAATCATAGCCGTAAAATTATACAGATGTAAGTGTACGCTAAGATATTATAGTTTAATCTTAACTAAAATCTAAAAATTAAATTTTATTCAAACAAGAGAATGTATAATATGATAATGAAATTTGAAGATTAAATCTACCGAAAACTTTTACATAAATCTTGAAGCGCAAAGAAAAATTGATATCTTTCTTTGAAAAACCTAACAATTGCCAACAATACTCTTTGTCTCGATCTAATTAATCGCTTAAAATGTAATGTAAGATTAACCAACCGATTTAAATGCAACATCAACCAACCGTAAAAGGAGATCAAACTACACTACTGAAGAGAGCCGACTAACAAAAATTAGAACCGATCGTTGTGAGGAACTCTATACGTGTTGGGTGCAATGACAATGTACAATGTTCTCTCAAGAAAAAAATTAAATTCAAACTTTAGAGAATACATTATTGAGAGAAAGAGTCACAAATCTCAAACATAAATCATAAAATAAATATGTTTTATATCGAAAATAAATAATAACAAATGAATAAATAACTTTTAAGAAAATCTGTCATTATTTTGGGTTATTTTAATAGGATCCAATCAAAATTGACATCTCATTAGGATTGTAAATCAATTATATCAGCATTATTATTATCGACAGCAAGGCATATCAGAAACCAATTCAATCATACTTAGCAAATTCAAAAATCACTTCACGGTTTAAGCCTCTTATAAACCTATTTTATTTTATTTTTTTGACAAATCAATTCAATCCTATTTTATTAAACCTACTTAAAGAAGAAGGATAGAGAGGACTCTAAGAAAATATAAGATGTTTTTAATAATTTTAAAATTCATAACCTAAAAAAATAAAAAATTTAATTAATCGGTTAAATGTGTTTGATCTCTTATAAAAATATTTTAAATTTGTTGATTTGCGGCTACTTTTGCGCTAGCTGCTTTCTCAAACACTTTTTTTTCTATAAACAAATACATAAAATATTTTATTAGAACAATGAACGTTTAATTATAATGTTTTGGAAATTAATAAATGATTAAGAATATAATAAAAGTTTTCAGCGAATAATCTTTAAATTTTTGTTTAATGATAGTGCATGGTATGATATGTATTAGAGTTTGTGACATGAATTTAATTAGAATTTAGTTTAATAGATTTCTTTTATTTTACATTGATTAAAGGTGGAAAAAATAGGTTGCGTAGGTTTATTATTTCGAAAATTTCCTTTATAAGTTTAGGGTTTTGTCAGAGGAATGATGGAAGTGGCAAATAGGTTTAACCGCTCATACTCATCTTTTTATATTCTTTCGACATTATATAGTGATTTTTCTCTTTATCTGTTTGTATTTTTTTCCAAAAATTTTCCACGAAAAAAATTTGATGTCTTTTTTATTTTACGATTATTATAATTATCGTTTTCATATAATAATTTGTTTGATTTGAAAGTTCTCCAAACGAATCTTTCATTGAGTACAGGAAGCTAAAATCACTTGCACAGAAAACGAATCTTTCAAATCAAACAAATTATTAAACTAAAGTTCATTTAGTTTAATCCTCTTGTATTCGTTTTCAAACGTGTAAACTCATAGTTATATGAAAACTCATATATATATATATATATATATATATATATATATATATATATATATATATATATATATATATATTAGGATCCATTTACACAGAATGTAAAATTCATAATTTTACACGTTTTTAGATTGTTGCATGAGAGAAATAAATAGTTGAGATTAACTCATTTTTTTCAAGTGATAATTTTCATATAATTTACTGTTAATCTCGTCCATTCGTTTTACTCATCCAACAACTAACAAAACGTATAAAAGTTAAAAATTCTTATAAGTGGATTTTTTTCTCCCCATATTGACTTTCCCTAACTCCAAACATAATTTATGTGAGATTTCCAAATTTCAAATCTACCTTAAATGATCCAAACCAACTTGTTGTTGCCACCTCAACTCCTTTGGAGCACCCATTCATAAAAAAAAAAGGGCAAAGAGGGTCTTAGTTAGTTAAGTTTTAAAGTGACCCTAACTATTAAAAACATGTAAGCGGATATAGTTAGTTATTTAGTTTAACATGAAACTAAGAATGAAACATTCGTTAACTAAGCCTGTAATAGATTGATAAGAAATATTATTTTAATCCAAAAGCTAAAAGCATGGTCGGTAAAAGCTTGTCCCAAAGAGTGGCATTCCATGTAATTTCAACAAAAAGGTAAGTCCATTACCGAGAACTGAAAAGTGCACATATATATATAATTTATTTTTGACTTAACCGTCAAATAAATACTTAAATTATATTTTATTTTTTATATAGATGTCTAAACTATATTTTGTTGTTAAATAAGTGTCCAATGTTTTATTTTATGATCCATTTAAAAAAGTTCCGTCAACGATCGTTAAAATTTTTGTCATCTAATCAAAATATGACACGTGGCTTATTTTTTATTTTTTTTAATTTCTAAATTTCTTTAGAAATTTGAATTTCTTTAAAATTTTATAAGTTTTCATTTCTTCTCAATTAAACCCCCAAATCACATCTCTCTCACCGTCTGACATCCCCACACGACATCGGTTTACTATTCACCACTAAAGTATTGGGTACTCCATCGTTCGACGTTCTCCGCCCTCTAGCCGTGGACCGGAACTCAATCGACCTCTCTTTTTATTATTGAGTGTTCGTCGACAGTGAAATCGGTGGTTCATTCGTCGATTTTTTTATGACAAAATGATGGAGCTTTCGGTAAAGAAGGTCTACTGAAGACAAGGGTGGTCAATGGTGATTGAACCGAAGTAAAAAAAAATTTAAGAATTTAAGGTTAGAATCAAATTTTTTTTAGAAAAATAAAAAATTATTAGATTAATTAATATATTTTATTTTTTTAGATTTTAATTTCAAAAAATAATAAATCATACGTGTTCAAATTTTATTAACATATAATTTATGCATTTATCTAAACTAAAGGTATAGTTTATACAATTATTTAATTGATAAGCCTTTATTTTTAGGGTAAACTACATAAATGACCACCATACTATTGGAAAAGTCGCGATTTGACCACCTTACTTTTTTTTCGAAGCAATTAAACCAACATACTATTAAATTGGGTGCAATGTGACCACCCGCCGTTAGAGGTTAACGGTAGGGTGACGTGGCAGTTAAAAAATTAAAGATATAATTACACATTTGGTCCTTATTTACACATTCTTTCAATTTAGTCCTAATTTTAAACTAATAAAATAAATTAATTAAGTAGTGACACGTGTCAATACCTTATTTGAGGAATTTAATTATTTATATTTGATTAATAAATGTCACCACCTGATTGGAGGAGGAAAATAAAATCCACAAAGATGCTATGGCTAGGAATCAAACCCGGGTTTTCAAAGTTTAAAGGCAATGCTCTAACCACTGCACCAAGCTCTTGTTTGTGCTAAAACGCACCAATTGTGTTATATGTCTTATTGTTTGTTACCATTCAAACTCTTCTTCTTCCTCGTGTGCCTGTCCTCGCCATTGATGATCCCTTCATCAACTACCTACCCCAACCTCCCTTACCAAATGAAACAGTCCCCTTTAAATATGATCACAACCATGGAAACTCACTTTTCTGGATAATAGGATTGTTTGATTACCCTTAAAATAATCAATGAAATTTTTTGAATAGTTTGAATAAATATATTTTTCAAACGATTTGTCGTAATTTCATTTAAAAATTCACCACACACAAAAATATGTGAGATGGAATCAGTAGACAAAAAGGGATTGAAAAGCCCTTCATCTGTGGATACCATCCCTACGGTTGTCTGGCCGCTGCTTGATTTTCTGAAATTTTCAAAAACAAAAAATCAAGCGTTTAATTCTTGCACTTGAAGAAACAAAGCACTGAAAAATTGCTTTATTTCATACAAAATACATCAAATGCGAATATCATTAAGAACACAACAAAATATTATTTTTTAAGAGAAAAGAGAGAAAATTAGGGCTCATATCAAACGTAAAACTGGTCCCCTTTAAATATCACAGCCATGGAAACTCACAGCCATGTGCACCAAACTGCTTTTCTTATCCATTAATAAACCGTTTAATCCAATGCAAAAGCTTGGCTTCTTTTTATCAGTTCTTTTCTAAAACAGTATCCTATTAAAACAGAACCAATCTGTAAAGCTAATACACTAGAAGCACTGTGAAGAACATAACCAAATCATGCTCTCTTGATTCATGAGCAAATACCCTCTTCTCCACCCTTCTCTACAAAGTTATTCCTGCAAGCAAAACGAAAAACACCACGTCGAACACATCGAAACAGTTGCACACGAACTCGGTTTCACAACTTAAGCAACTCTTGATTTCAATGACAGCTACCAAGTACACATAAACGTTATGTCAGCAAAAAAACCCAGAAAATTGATTATACAAACCTATATTCGACGCTCATCTTGATTCCGGATAACAAGAATGGTAACAAACAATAAGACATATAACACAATTGGTGATTTTTAGCACAAACAAGTGCTTGGTGTAGTGGTTAAGGCATTGCCTTTAAACTTGGAAAGCTCGGGTTCGATTCCTAGCCATAACATCTTTGTGGATTTTATTTTCCTCCTCTAAATAGGTGGTGACACGTGTCACCACCTGATTGGAGGAGGAAAATAATTTATTAATCAAATATAAATAATTAAATTCCTCAAATAAGGTATTGACACGTGTCACTACTTAATTAATTTATTTTATTAGTTTAAAATTATGACTAAATTGAAAGAATGTGTAAATAATAAGGACCAAATATGTAATTATACCCTTAATTTTTTAACTGCCACGTCACCCTACCGTTAACCTCTAACGGCGGGTGGTCACATTGCACCCAATTTAATAGTATGATGGTTTAATTGCTTCGAAAAAAAGTAAGGTGGTCAAATCGCGACTTTTCCAATAGTATGGTGGTCATTTATGTAGTTTACCCTTATTTTTATATATACATAATAGAGACTTCATTGATTTCATTACGCGCTGGTTAGAGTTTTTCCATAAAGAAAATTCCAATTCGGTGGCTTTCTATCAAGTCTGCTGTGAGAGCTCAATCAATCCCCACAATTTTCTCGTCTCACAAAACTTCGGGAAAACCAGCTTTGTTTCTTTGGTTTCAAGCATGGAAGATAATAAGGAGGTGAGTCATTTCCCCTTTTTTTTTCTGTGTTTCAGCTCTGTTTTATTTTCTTGTGAAAAAGGAAGGAAATTCAACTGAGGGTTAAGTTGAAGTTCATGTTTTTGTATAGGATAAATATATCATTTTCTTTGCAATCAAACAGAGTTTATGAGTTGTGAATCTTCACAAGTTGAGCCATGGATGTAAAATCATGTGGGGTTTCACTTTGTGTTTGCTGTATTATCTCCTTTTTTTCATTTTATTTAATTTGAACCCCCTTTCCTTGGTAAATAAAAACTATGTTTATATCAAATTTATGTATAATTTTTTTAACTTAGTTCCATGTTAAAATCTCTAGAGATTTGTGTCTGATTGTAATCAGCATATCTGCTTTGGGATTACAGTTTAATTGCAGCTTTTCTGCATCTCTTTTTCCTCATTTCTGCTTTCATAGCCAATGGTGAAAGAGAGACTTTGAGCAACTTATCATGGTGATTTTGTAAAGAAAATTTCAGTATAATAAAATGAAGGAGCGGCAGATTGTGAATGCGGGGTTTCATTGTTTTGAACTAACAAATTATATTTTTCCTTAAACAGCTACTTTTATTATGTTTTTGTTAAGATGTTGAGTTTTAGGCCAAATTTTATAATTTACGCCGTTAGATTCATTGAAAAACCGGAAGGATTGGTTGAACCAAAATTTGGTAGTGAGATCATATAAGTTAATAAAATTAGAGAATCAATCAAAATCAATGAAACCCCGCATTCACAATCTGCCGCTCCTTCATTTTATTATACTGAAATTTTCTTTACAAAATCACCATGACAAGTTGCTCAAAGTCTCTCTTTCACCATTGGCTATGAAAGCAGAAATGAGTATTATCGTCTTTTTTACTCGAGTCACTCGTTAGATTTAACTACTTGTCAACTTGAATTAATTAATATTAATGTTGTGTGTTAAACTTGGTATAGAAAAATGGACCGTGGCTATCAGTGCCACAATTTGGGGACTGGGACCAGAAAGGGCAGGTGCCAGATTACTCTCTTGACTTCTCAAAGATCAGGGAAATGAGGAAGCAAAACAAGAGGGAAGTTTCAAGAGCCAGTCTTGGAAATGAAGAAGAATTCATCAACCCAACTGCCTCCACCGTTACGGCCGCCCCTACGGCTGATCATCATCCCCATTACCCTCCTTCAAACCATCACACCCCAACTGTAAGATTCCCAAATGCTTTATTTATTGATTCTTCATTATTTGGCGGATTCCACTAAGGTCGAATGTCAAAAGAACAATGCATTCATTAAGTCTACTTCTCTTTTTTTATGAACATGTCCCCTTTTTGATGAATTCCAAATGTAGCTTTATCTAGTTTTTTGGTTGGTAGCTTTAAATAGGGGGGGACAGTGCCATAAGAAAAAAGAATATAAAGCTATAGACTTTGTTGGCATATGCATGTGCTGGGGTGGTGGGGAAAATTGATTAGCTGGACCCTTTTTTTCTTTGATGTTATGCCTAGCAAAGTGGGTAGCCTTTAATCGTTAGCATATTGTAACGGGCCATTACACTCATGTGCAGCGTTATCACTTTTATATCTCAAGACCTACTCTTTCCTTTCCGATGTAGAATTAATGTCTCGCCCCTCATGCATGACAATATAGCTTGGCCCTTCCGTAAAACCCCATGAGCTTTCATTGAAGCATCATGCAAATTGGATTAGCTTTATCTAGTTAGGTTAGTTGTAGGAAGGAATTGGCAAATTTACTAAAACAAGGTTGAAAAGAGTAAAAGGATAATAGGATTAAGTTATTCTTTGATACACTGACAGTAAGTTTTTTAAACTATGTTGGTGCCGGTGGAGGTTAAAAACTACCACATCAACTAAGTAATTTTTCATATTATTTAGTGGTTGCTTTGCTATCTGGAGTTTGGTCAAGATAGATCTCGTTTACTTTTCTCGATCGACAAATGACAAATTTGTGACCATCATTACCTTAGGAACATGTGGTTCTGTTTCTCTGATGATAGAAATCAACTACAAAATGAAGATTTAGAATCTTTTTTCCCGAGAAAATGATCTTATTTTATGACAACAAGGGTACATACAACTCCCAGATCCGGTTGCTGTCGAATCACATGACATTAGTCTCGTGACTTTGAATGATTGTAGGAAAACACAACAAGAGGTTTAAACTCGATTAACATGGTATATTTAATGCATATATCATATTCGTGTTTAAAGTTTTGCTGACATATTTAATAGTTTATTGTGGGGATAGGATCGTAGGATAGTGGTGCCATATCATCCTTGAAAAGTTATATGTCGGGAGTGTTTTTAATGGCTTATCTTATGAATGCGTGATAAAGATGTAAAATTTAATACATTGTCACCATGTTGCACAAGTTCCGTAGGTCACACGTAAGTACAAGTGGTGCACATGAAGTCTTGTTTTGTCCATGTAATTTATGTTCCATGGCGGTGGACATTTTGGCTCATTCTCTTTTCCAAAGAATTTATTCCTTTTTCTAAGGGAAAGAAGGGGGGAGAAGATGTTTGACAACTTGTGTTCTGTTACTGATTAATATTATTATTTTTGTGGACAGCACTCTCCGTTGTTGATTTAAGTAATTTGACATGTTTTGTTTTTATTGTAGAATTTTCTCTCTTGAATTATTATTGATGCACCGATCCAACGATGTTGATACATATATGTCCCACATAAATACATTTATATTATATTTTATTATGTGATTTTGTGTTGATTTTATTGCTGATAATGACGTTAATTGATTTATGATTTTGTTGACAGACGAAGAGGGGTATCTTCAGCTGCTTCAACTGCTGCATCAAGGCTTGAACCTTTACCTGATGAATCCAAGGACCAATCTCTCTGTTTTTCTTTCTTTTTGTATTTGATCCTAATATATATATATTGTTTTTCTACCGCTCTGCCCGTCAGTTCAGTTCAAGATAGGGAAAAGGATAATATGTGTTAATTAAATTTGGTTATTAATTTGTGCAACTCAGTCATTTTTTTCCCTCTTTGTTCTGCTACTGATGTTATTGAATTAGAAATATAAGGGAGAAAGTGAAGGGGGAGTTCGAGTCTTGAATTTTGAATTTTAAACTTAATTACGACGCCAGTATATGATTTAAATTAAATATATTTGCATTTTTAAGGCTAAAATAAGGAATTTCAATCCATATAAAATGAGATAATACAAGCATCTTAAAAAACCACAATCACATAAATATATGAAGTAAGGTCCTCCATAACACTGCAGCTGGTTTTATTGTCAATGACTCAATTAAGGCCTTTGGTTCATCAGCATGGCCCAACAAAGAGACCACACAAGCATAATGTTCTATCCCAGCTTCAACTCCAAATGTAGGCATTGACTTGTTTTATCATGCTCGTACGATTTAACTTCACCTGATTCATTTTCACTCGATTTCAATTCAGTAAAATTTAAATTGATAAGGTAAGACTCGTTAATTCATACCATCTATTTCTCACAATATTTATTAGTATAAATTTTTAATAAAATAATAAATTTGTATGAGTAAATTTGACAGTTTTAAAAAGTTTGAAGGATAATTTTGCAAATTGCTTAAAAATATTTTGAATTTTATATGTATGATTATTATTCCATGCATCGGCAATGAGAATTTTTTTCCACAAGCATAACTAATTTCCCTCTACAAATTAAAATCTTAAAACCTAACCTTAAAAATTAAATCTTAAACTTTAACCTCTCGAATATAAATTTTAACCATAAACCTTAAATTTTAAAGCCTACTATCTAAATCACTAAACTATAAATCTTAAACTAATTAAACCTCCAAAAACCTTAAATAAGACATGCTTGTGGAAAAAAAAATTCTAGCAATGCATGATGTATTTTCAAATACATTATGGACACTTGCATGCAAACCCTTGCTATTGACACTGCTTGGCATTAAAAAAACATTCTAGGAAAAAGAATTTATGAAAAGGGTATGAATTCATTAACCGGATGTTTATATATAAGAATTATTATCACGTGATTCGTTAAAAACTCCTCAACCTCGGGTCGTGTAGAATGGTGGTGTGTAGGTGGAATCCTAAAATATACATTTAAATCATGGGCATGGGGATGTATAGTTTCATTATTCAGCACCATCACCAATCTTGAATCAATGCCATTCAGCTCCACCACCACCACTCCAGTTCAGATCCTCACAAGAAATATACTGAGCTCAGGCCCGCTTTTCACATCCGGACTCACCATGTAAAACGTCTGCGAATCTTTTGACCCGATGATTCGTTCGAAGAAAGCCCTCATGTAGACTAACTCCCCCTCCGGACCTTCGCTCTCGGGGTTCCCCGGCAAAACCCCAGCCCCCATTGAAACCGCCTTCAGCACCTCCATCACGCTCAAATCATCCTCCGTCGCCTCTCGCTTCACGCCGTACCCCGTTTTCTTCCCGTTGCAATACATCGTCCACAACGGCTCCTCGAACAGCGTCACCTTCTCCTTCTCCGCTTTCTTTTCGCATTCCAGGACGATCCTAACCATCCCACCACTCAATTCCTTCTGCAGCACATTGGTCTGCAAAGCTAACTCCACAACCAACCAAGGCAGGCATTTCGGGTTCTCCTGCAACGAAAGCGACACCTTGCCCTTATGGAACCCGAACAAAGTCCCCGTCACTCGAGTCCCCGAGTTGATTTTCGACTCGGCCGATACGCCGCCGTTGGGGCACGCGGGGAACTTGCATCTAGGGTTGATGATCGGAAACGCACGGATCACGGAACGGAAAGCACGTACCACTTTGGGTCTATCTTTATTGTTCTTTTGCGACGGTTGGACGAGGGAGATGGGCTGAACGCGCGGGACCGAATTCGATTGAGCTTTCGGCGACGTCGGAGGGGTGGTTGCCGTCGGCGACTGAGGTTCAATGGTTGAAGGTGAGGACTCTTCCATAACCATTAATGGACTGTGACTGGGTTGGCACTTGGCATGCATACAAGAGATGAATATGGAGAGAGATATAGGAAGAGGTGTTGGCCGCCATGGAAGCTAACTATATTGGTTTGATTTGACAGGTAACATCTCCTAATGATATGCCTTGTTATTAGGTTTTGAAATTTCAAGCTACAACTACATGGAAACCATAGTTTGTTACTCCATTTTCATGCAACCTTTTGCTTTCAATTTTTTTATTAACTTTTATTATTATGTTTGATGGTTTGTATTTAATATTTTTTAATTTCCAATATATAAAATAATATTTAATGAGATAAGTAGATGAACAAATACTCCATCACTTCATGTTATATGCTAAATCAATTTTATTTTTTAAAATATTATCTCAACTAAAAATGTATGTTAAAAAGGTATTTAATTTGTTTTTTATTTAAAATTATCTATAATAATATAAAATATGATATCAATAAAATTAAAATTTGACACTTTTGACGAAGGTACTAATAAATATATGGATTAATATCCTATACACTGGCGGTGTAAATTTTTTATTTCCACAAGCGCCTCAATTATAGGGTTTAGTGTTAGGGCTTAGGGTTTAGAGTTTAGGAGTTTTAGTGTAAATATTTAGAATTTAGGGTTCATGTTTAGAATTTAGAATTTAGGGTTAGAATTTAGGGTTTAGGGTTAGGGTTTAGTTTTAGGGTAATATGGGTAGGGATTTAGGTTTTAACCTATAAACCGTAAATTTTAACCCTAAACCCAAAATTCTATCAACAATCCCTAAATTCAAAACTACTACACTTGTACCCCTAAATTTTAAACCCAAAACGGAGTCCCTAACCCCTAAAATTAAGACGCTTGTGTAAAAAAGTTTTCACAGGCGCTTGTGTATAGAACAATTACCCATAAACATATGTGTTTAAAAGCCGCTTAGATTTGGTTTGAGAAACAAAACTAAATCAGTTCGGCCAATCGTTAAGTTGAGCTTAATGTCACGCCCCGCCAGGTCGCGACCAAGCCAACCGAGGGGCACACCCGCCAGGGTGCACCGAGCAGCACCGAGGTGTGCCACCCAGGTGCGCAGTGCGCGCCCGAACAGCCCCACCTAGGTGCGCTGCGCGCGCCCAAGGTGCACCACCTAGGTGCTCACGGGCCAACTTCGACAAAATGAGATGCTATGAGCCTTTTAAGGCCAAGGAAGACTCTAGAATGGCCTAGAGGGCCCCAAACGTCTTCACACATCTCCAAGGGGTTCCAGAGGCTTCCACAACAATCTAGGCTCACCCGGAGGAACCTAGAAGACCCGAGAATGATCAAGAGGGCTCGAGACAAGTCCGGATGACTCCGGAATATTCTAAAATATCTTAGAATATGTTAGAGCTTTTAGACCATTTAGGAGTAATCTAGAATAGTATGGATGTATGTAGATAAGTATGAACTTATCTAGAAATATCTAGGCTTAGTAGATATTTTGGGAGGCGAAACCGTAGTCGTTGGATCAAATAGATCCTAACGTCCATTGAGGAGGTTGGTGCCTATAAATAGGGCTACCTCCCTCATTTGTAAAGCATCCAAGAAGCGTGTACCTAAACACTTGTAAAACTCTCTCTTGTAAGCTTCCGTTGTGCAATACAAGGTTCTTTCCTTGTAAACACTTTTGCTCCTTCGTTTGCCATCGTTGCGTGAGTAAGACTGACTAGCATCGTGCCGAGTGTGCTAGTGCCAGACGGATTTGAGCTTGAAGAAATAAGTCCGTGACATTAAACTGTTGGTGTGAGTTGAATTCGAAGATTTGGTTTAAAATAATCTTGAACTTAAACTGCTGACGTAAACTGAATTAGATATTATAATTTCATCCTATATTATGATTTTTATTTAAAATTAATCTCAATTTTTTTAATATTTCAATTTCATCTCAAATTATTGGTATACAGTAATAAAGTCCAATATTAATAAATCGTTAAAAAATATTTATTGATGTGTATCATATGATAATATAATATATTATAACGACAATTAATTTTGTATCACATCTCAAAATCATTATTTAGAATAAAAGTAAAAAAGTCATTTAATTTTTATGCTTTCAATTAACAATTTTATTTAAAGTTATACAATACAAGTCAATATTTAAATGACAGTTAGCATATACTAATAATTAGTTATAAAATTAATCTGCTTAAAAATTTAAGAACCTCAAAATTAAGAATAAAATAAAAATATTTAAAAATTTAAAAACTAATTCAAAATAAAATCATAATTTTAAAACGTGTTGTTCAATTAATTCTACATTTATATGTTATAGTTGATAACTTACTTAAGTAGAAAGACTATAAATGGTGTAAACCTAATATAGTTTTGCTCTAATTTACTCTTTCTTATACACTCTTTGACACTTGCGGTAGCATCAGAAGAGTTGGCTAATGGCTAACAAAAAGAGACATTCAGATTAGTAAATGAAGCTTTTCTGTAAACGTTTCAGAAACTTTGTACGATGCTTTGATTGTTTGTTTGCTAATCCCGGTGGCCGGTAGATTTTTCAATTTAGGGAACCCCGGCCTCAAGTGCAAGGTTCAAGCTGTAAGCCGAATGTCAATTCTGCAATGGCCTATTGGCTTACTTTCACGCATGTTTTGTTCTTTCGTTCTTCATGGACCTGTTTATCACATCACAAGGGGATGAGGCAACATACAACTGCTCCATACCGGATTCAAAGTGAACTGAAGCTTGTATAAAAGCCCCACCCAGTTACCTTGTAACAACACAGGAATTTCCAAAACCATGAGATTCCCATATTTTAAACTAGTAATACATAGCAGTTGGCTAGTTTTTCTCATTGACTTTGTTCATAGTACAATCAAGTCGGAACAAAAACGGCTATGGCGAATGAAACAAAGACATACTCAAGCTGCAACGAGCCTCTAAGCACCTTGAGCTTTAAGAAATCTTTCAAAACTTTTTGAAAATGCTCAACAATTCTACAAATTCCTCCTATTGTCACAAGATGAGCATCTGCTTAATTATCTTAAAAGAGTAATGGAGCTACAAGTTTAAATTTTTCTCCTAAGATACCTGGCTCTCATGGGGCACCGAATGAATGCTCCCAAAGCTTCCGGGTAACAGAAAAATGCAACATTTGATGCTCTTGCAAGCCGACACGGGCTTTAGAGCATCTCTCAACAACTTACACTAGATCCTGAACAGAACATCCATTAAAGAATCTCATGAGCCTTCCCATAGTACCTGTTTATGAAAGGAGACTGCAAGAAAAACAACAAAACATCAAAAGCAAATTTAAGAAATTTGTCAATCATACTATTATATTCTTGATAAAATTAGTAATGGGGAATGCATTATGACTCATTGGCTCTGCATATAAATGTGACATTTAGAATCCTAAAGATGATATTGCTTAATGCTTAAGCATGATCTTAGTGGACAGAGTTACTGAAGATGAGTTGTTAGACTGTAAAGATAAATTATTTTATTCATAAACTTCACAACATGAAGACAAAGACATGAATATTAAACGAATCTTACCAAGCAATGTTTGCAATATAAGCAACATCATGAACTAAAGGAATTACAACCACCTATGTTAGAGTATAGGTATGTTTTTCCATGCATTTGGAGGGTCATATCACTTTACCCATATCCAAATATGTGTAGAACACAGGTGTCAATATGCGTACTCCAAGAAAAATGAAAATTCAAAGCAACATAAATAAGTCATAAGAATCCACTTGAGGTTACAGTTGTTATGCCGTATCTGGCTAAAAGGAGATTACTTGCTAGGATCTTCCGGACAAACAAAAATATACTAAAGGGAATTGAGAGGACAGAAAAGCCAAAGATTGCAATAAAATATGGCAAGAAACAGGAGTATGTAACTTATTCGATTTCCTAGTCCTGGAGAAAAATATAAAACACGGCTAATCTAAAAAGTAATCCAACAAATTTTACTATTTTAGAGATGCTACAGAATATTTAAAGCAGATCATGTGATTACTTTTTATCATCATGAAATAATCCCAGAAAAGAAAAGGACTTGTACGTAACAACTACCAAGCTCTAATAACTAAGAACAAAATTACTAACTATAAAGAAAAATCTGCTCACATAAAATAATATAAATAACCCCATCAAGAAAATAACCAGTACTCACAAAACAAAATTAACAAAATAAATAATTACATCAGGAGTAAATTATAAAACCTTACCTTCACATTTGATACATCAGGAGCATCCGACGAATGAACAGGGTAGAACTTGTAAAATCTCATGTTCTCAAATGCTGCTTTTGTTTCCTCACTCATTTCTTCAAGGGCCTTTTTGCGAGCTTCTCTTGCCTGCAGCAATGAATTGCTCCAATTTATCAGCCTAATCACCTATATTTTTACAAGTCAAGAGCAATGTTGCCAATAATATACCTGTCGATTAGCTTTCTTTGCTTCTCTAACTTTCTCTTTAACAAACTCCTACAAAATCAAAAGCATGTCAGGCTGAAAAGTAGTTATAAACACATGAACCCACAATTAATTGGTGGATATTCAAACAAACTTCACCTTAAACGCATCCTTTTGATCATTATCTAATTCATCTTCCTCAATCAATTTATCAGTGAACTCCTGCAAATCGGTAGATAAAATTTAGACAGAAATTCCTATGAAAAGTAAATAACAGCCAAAGACTGAAGTCTATGGCAAGGAACTGAAGTAGAAAACAAATTCCAAGCTATCCGTTCACATCATTCAAACTTCACAAGAAATCATGCTAATTAGACTGTAACATAAAAATGAAAAGAGTTAAGCCTTACATCAAGTTCATCCAACTCCCAATCAAATTCACAAAATACCTGCAGCACCAGAAAGGATGTATCAATTTACATAACACTTCACAGAATAGCTGACTCAGTTATACATTTGAAAATGGTCACATGAAGTTAATCAAGGAGTGCCTAGACACCAAGGTACAACTAAGTCTAGAAAAAGTACCTCGGACCCTTCCCAATCAAGTACTTTATATTAAGGTGTGCAAGGCACAGCTCAAATAAGCTCCATTTTCATTTTCACCTATTTTCCTTTAAGTATATATTTATATTTGATGGAAACAGAACAGTTTGATACTTAATAAGAAAAGGGTAATGTCTGTAAGCTAAGGAAAATTAAACCCTACAAGCATAAAAGATGCAATTGTACATGTGGAAACCTCAGCCTCCATAGGTTTCTGTAACTACAGTGAATGTAACAGTTCATTTATCAAAGCATGAAATGCTCAAACCCTAAAATCAACTCCATAAAGCCATTGATAACCAGAAAGTCCAGCGTTAGTCATGATTAATTTCCTTAGATAGAGAAACCCTACCGGCTTTGGTTCTGCTGGAAAAATTATTTGAACCTCAGTGCTTTGTTCAAGCTCATCTTCTTTCAAAGGCTGATAGAAATCTGTCAATGGAGGCATGCCAAACAACATAGCATAAATAAGGGTTCTTTTTCCTACTGATTTTTCATATTTTACAGAATATGAGATCCAGAGATATCTAGAGAACTTACAAGGCAAACAATACTCGTATTTCTTGAGACGATCTATTTTCATTTGTCTTAAAGCAACCCTGCAGAAGGAATTCCAAATACAAAAGGTTAACCAAAATACATGCATGCATTAGGAACACACATATAGTCCACATTCAGGGAGAGAACATGTAAGATTTATATAAAGCGCATAAGCTTGCTCCAAAAAAATTCCAATCTATACAACACAGAAATTCATAGGCTAAAATAAGTATCAAACAATCAACTTGGCTCATTCGTGAATGGACATATTAAATAGCCCTTCACAAATGGAAATTTCAGTAGAAACCACACATCCAGAAAGATCCAAAAATCAGAAATACACATTGATAAGAAAGAGCTGAAGCCTCTGTGAATGACCACAAGTTCTATTATATTGTTTACAACATGCATCAACACTTCGTTCAGTGAACAATTTGCAAAAATAAGCAAACCTCATTCCAATACTTAAAATATCAATTTCTTTAGAGAGAGCCAATCCATAAGTGACCCAAGTTGACGATCTCATACTGGAATGAGTATAGTGTGCACAACTCTAGTTGACAATCTCAGGCTAAAGAAAAGGGGAAAATCATTAACAAGGATAGTGTTCACAATTGTACCTTCTTTGAGTGCAACTTAAGATGAATATCTGAGATTTCAGTCTATCTACTTGGCTGTCTCTGTAGAGGAATCAAAATGTAAAAATCAACTCAAAGTTTGGTTCTAGGTCAATTCAAACTCAAAAGTAAATAGTACAAAAAATAGACTATTTCAATTTATCAACTTGGCCAATCATATAAATGAATTAGATTAAACAACTCCTTCATATGAACTTTAAATTTGATTAAAAATATAAAAACTGAGCACCTATTCTCAAGTGGAATGTATGGAACCCAATCCATTTTCATTTGTTTCATAGGAATAATCTCTTCAGCTTCTCTCTGCACTGAGTTAATCCCAATCTTATCTGAAGGTGGGAAAGGAGAGACAACCTGAAAAGAACCAGAAAAAGTCTGCTCGGTAAGAAAAATGCAAGATCATAGTGGAAACTACTTTAAGCAAATTAATCTCATAAACCATAAATAATAATTGCATTGCAGTCGTGGAAAATAACAAACCACTACTAAAACAAGTACCCATGCTTATTAATTATAAAAGAAAACTAAATTGAAAGAGCATTTTTAACTCACAGCATTTGAGACTGATGCTAATTTGATCCAAATTAGACAAGGAAGAACAAGACATCCTTCCATCAAAATAAAAAATAGAATAGATTGAAATGACTTTTTGCACTGATAAAAATAAATCATATGGAAAATGAATCATTGCATAACATGTAGTTTGAGATGGTCGTCAAAAGCCTAATGTCTACCAAAATCATGTCCACACGTACAGGGGTGAAGTGAATAGTAACTTCAAAGCCACGAAAAGATACTATTCAATAAGCCTTCAACAGAAAAGAAGCTGCAATCACTTTATCCACATATCACAAGATAAAGAAGAAACATCCCTGAATCAATTTAGAATGAAAAATATGAAAAGTAATTCACAACGATGTTGGACAACTTACAGCCACAACCACAGGTATACAAATGACTTTGTTTTCTCCCTTGTAAGGGACCAATTGAGCTGCACAAATGGAACAAGGCTAATTAATAAAGTGTAATGCATAGATAAAAAGGACACGTCATAAGAAATTGAAACTTAATTGTTCACGAAAGAAATTTATGGGAACTTGGCCCAAATCAGGAAACCACGCACAAACTTTCTTTCTTCTTAAGGCGATAGAAGTTAAATAAAAACAAAATAAATAATGCAACCAGTAGCATAAAAAACAATTTTCTCCCTCAAGAAATTGAAAATTGTCCATATAAAGGAGTGAAATACTAGGACCAAAGTTGAGAACTACTTACGCTCTGTGCAACCAAAGAGATAAGCTTTCTTTCCATACAGCTTTCCCCCCTCTTCAAATGCATCCTGGCCAGAAACAGAACAGTAAAAAATATCGTTAGCTCTAAATGGGGAAAACAAAAGCAGCAAGCAAGCAACTAAAGATGAGAATAGAGAAAGCAAAAAAAGAGTAAGTTTTTTCAACTAACTTCTAGATTTGAAAAGTTCCAGTTGTATTGGTAAACAGTGTCCAATTGATCCCACTGCCACAACAAAAGAAAAACAAAAAAGGTAAGCAATAGAACTTAAATTCATCAAAAAAAAAGACCAACCAAAAACAAAAATTAAGCATGCCAAGCTCAAAATTCCAACCTCTGTTCCAACAGGAAATGCAGCTTTCCATAAATCCTCCTGCACAATGCAAATTGACAATTTTCATCAAAAACACAATCATAGCAAGACTTTTCCTCACTAATCATCTCAAATAGATAATTCTTAAGCTCAAATTTTGCATCCAGTTCAGATTTAATCTTCAGACGAGAAGGCAAGCGTATCACAACTCAAATTTGTAACCGCAGCGTAATCCGGAATTAACAGTTCAAAATTCAAATCAGGATAAGTCAAAGGATAACCTAAACCTTTTAACGTCGTATTTGTTCAGATATTGAATACACCTAAACAGTAAAGGCAATCCTATTCGGAAAAATAACAACATATTCAAGACTTCACCTTAATAAACAACAACAATAGAAAAACACAAGGCGGATAAATCTTATACCAAGTTACGCTTATCTTCAAAGTACTCGGGCTCGGGCTGAGGCTTGGAGGTCTTAGCACGCTTAGCTTTGGCAGCAGGTTTATGGTTCTCCTGACTCTGTTGCGAAGCTTTTACTTGCGCATCCTCTTGTTTCTGAGAGGCGGCTTTTCTCTTTGCTCCTTTCCTCATTCGGTTATTAGCAAAATACAACAAAGAAAACAAGAGATAGAAATGAAGGCAACGGTAAAGAAGATTCGGGTGAGCGTTTATCAAATGGCGAAGACGAATGAGCTTTGTGGATTTTTCTTCTTCTTTATATGTGTTTTTTTGAGCGTCAATCCAACGCGGTGTCGGTCTACCAAATTTTGAGGGTTTTATTTGGGAGAGGCGGGGAAAGGCGGGGCGGAGGTAATTAAAATTCAAGGGGCTGATTGAACTGTTTTCAAAAGCCTTTTTTTTAATTCCAGGGGCGAATTTGTAAGAATGCAAATTCTTAGCGTACGGTCACTTTTTGTTTGGGTATCTGTATTTTTGGTTATTTGGGATTTTGGAGTAGCCATCCGTCTACTTTTGTTGGATACTAAAATTTGGCATGAGTGGATTTTTATTTTTAATGAATGTAATTAAACATATTTATATTTAATAATTTTTTTAAATAAAATGATGAATATTTTTAAAATCAAATATTGTAAATATTTATTAAAATCATTATAATATATTCACTCAACTCAATGTGTTCCATTTAAAATTTGTAAACTAGAATGTACTTAAACTCTCAATAATCTTTAATTTAAAAGTTTACGGATCATATTTATATTAGACACTGTATAAAATAAATAATAAATAACGTTCAGAAATAGATACATAAATAATTATTGTAAAAACAGATATATTATCTCCTTTTTAGCTTTATTAAAATAAGAATAATAATCTCAACGAATCACTTATGTAGTTTCAAACTTATGTCCAGTACAACATATTTTTCAATACATAATTTCTAAATTATTAATTTTAAATGCCACATCAATAAATTTAATATAAAAATTAAAAATATTATTAATTAAAATTTAATTTTTAAATATAAAAAGTAGAAAGATAAATTCCTAAAAAATAAAAGTGGAACTAAATTCTTAATGTACATTTTAACCTTTAATTTTTTAATATAATTTTGACATTTAATTTAAATGATATTCTTAATTTGAAAACAATAGACAATTTTAATAAACTACACGTAGTTAAAATTCTTATCTCCCGGCTAAAAAACAAGACAAACCAACAAGTGTTGCATGCATTGATAAGGCAAATTACACTTTCGAAAAGAAGATGTGAGTTCGAACTCTAAAGACGACATTGTTAAGAGGGACAACCTTACACCCCAAACATGGACCGTAAGACAGACATGCATATAACAAAAAAAGAAAACAAGACAAAGGAAGTCAAAATTTTATCATAATAGAATATTGTAGTACTAACATATTATTGCAGAAGAGTATATTAGAGTTACTAGAATTTCATGATCAAATCTGAAGTTGGAACTGGGGCCAAGTGATTAAACCCCAAGCCCCAAGGTATAACGAGGAAAGCTACATGGAAAAATCAAGCTCTCACCTACAAAAATGGGAGCAAATTTTCCAGGTTCGAGCACCCCAGATAGCATGCTATTTTCTATCTGTAGTGAAGCCCCTAAAACTTTCTGTGTTTGTTTCCTACAAGTCCTTAATTTATGATGTTGCACTTTTATGACCAAAATATGTACATATTCAGAGTAGAATTAGATAACATCCTTGGCCAAATGACAGGACGCTTTTAATATTATCTTTTTCTATCCATAACTGATAACACACACAAGTCTTGCATAATACCAGAGTATTAGCAACATTGGAATTTATCAATTTCAATATGTCGCCCGAATACAAAGTGAACTAATGTTGAATGTCAAATATAAATGTGTGACAATAACATACAATCCTAAAATATTATTAGGAACGCCAGAATACAACATTAAAATCGAAACAAGTTCGACTCCATGGCTGTCTTTAGTAAACAGATGAGATTAGACGTTTTTAGTTCTCGCATAGTCTACATGAAGATATGAGTTGCATGTTTCACCTGCAAATATCTTAATCTGTTTTCCTTTCTCTTATAACAAAAATAAAAACGATCCTTAGAAATGAAAGAAAAGTCCTGCTTACAGAGATTCTAACTCTAGGAGTTGGACATGGTCTAGCTTCACTCTGAAGTATCTACTTGAAAAGCAAATCCATCTAAATCTAAAACCCTACATCTTCAAATTTCATACTTCAAACACTCACTCAATGCATAAGCTTAAAACTACTTCAATCCACAAAAACAATATAATAACAGTTATGGACTACCATATGCCATTCAAAAGACACTAACTTGGAAAAATCAAACCTCGAATATTTTGTTGTCTTATTAACCAGGCAGCAAGGCATGTTGACAGCCAAGATAACAAAATCTTAATTAGTAACAAATGCCATAGTACATCAAGAAATACAGGCAATGAAGTCTAAGCAACCACAGCAGGTGTAGCAACAACTTGACCTGATTTCATGGAATAAAAGAGATTCAAGACATCAGCATTGTTGCGAACGTAACTCGGGCATTTCAATAATAAATCTTGTGCTTCATTTTGCCGTGCAGCTTTAAAAAACGCTTCGAAGACACGAAGAACAACTGAAATGGATGGAAACTTCTTCAATGTCATAGACTTGAGGAAAGCAATAGCATCATCGCTACTGCCGGACCTTGAAACATACTCGATGAAGGGATCCACAAAGGGTGGGAAACCGTCGTTTTTCATCAAACCCAAGAGACTCAAAGCATCTGTAAATCCACCCTGAGCTAATAACTTCCTTATCAATTCCTTGTAGGTGTCGTGCCATGGCCTTAACTGATTCTCACTGACATACTTGTGTAGAAGTTTGCATGCGTCCATTGCTTTTTTCCTACTGCAATAAGAATATACCAACCATTCAAAGGCATAGCCAGCGTGTAAGACCCCTTCTTTTTCAACCATAGTTTCGAAATAAGTTGATGCTGTTTCAAGATCCCCAGCAGCACAACACCCTTCTATCAAAGATGCCCATGCCTTATGATCTAAATCAGTATTCGATGCTTCAACACGTTCTATAAACTCAGCAACCTCATCCTTTTTACCAGAACTAGCAAGTCTAAAAGTAATTTTAGACTGCAAATTACCGCCAGTTACAAACCCATGTTCCTCCATTACTTTTAGAACCTTGTTGCATTCTCCGAGTCTACCAACACTAGTCAAAGATTTGAGAACTGAACCGGCCATGGAATCTGTCACCACATTCCCACTCTCCACAAAAGTCCTTACAACTCTTACAAAGAGACGCATGTCTAATTGTTTACTCACCACTAATTTCTTCAGCAGAAAGGTAGTACAACTCACAGAAGGCTTATTGGAACTAGCCATTGCAAACTCGTACAAATCTACAGCTTCTTTCATCATCTTCCCCTTACAAAAGTGATCAAAAACCTTTGTATAAGTCTCCATTTCCATTTCATACCCAAAGCTCCTCATTTCATCAACAACCTTCCAGAACCTATCAATGCAATCTTCCCTCCCCAAAGTCCTCGCCACAGCATTATAACTCTTCTCATCATGCTTCACAAAACCACGCTCCTCGATCCATCGGAAAAATATCAAAGCTTTTGCCGGCTCCGAATCAAGATTTTCCAAAACCTTTTTCACCAAATCATTCGAGAATGTAACATTCAGTTCAAGCAACCGCTTCTCAACATCATCACCCCACAACTCGTTCTTAATAATCTTAGAAACCCTAGAACAAACCTTTTCAATGGAATTGTCCATCGATCCAGAAGCAAACACCCCTCTCAATCTCTCCAAATCGCCCTCCAACCCTTCTTTCTCAAACTTCAAAGCAACTCTGTCTCGCACGGGACCAGATATACCATACCCTTTCTTCTTCATAACATCAACTAAACCCCAAAACTCCTCAACCAATCCGTTGCCACCCAAAATACCTAACATCCGATTATACGATTTGGAGCTAAGTCTCTCCCCATCAGTCTCCAAAACCCAATCAAAAACCCTCCTTGCCACATCAGGACTAGAATCGACATTCTTCAACACTTTCAAAATCATTACATGGCTGAAAACAACACCATTCAACTCCAATTCTCTCTTTATATCATCCCTATCACTAAATCTAGTAAAAATATCAGTCACAGTAGTTACCAAAACATGATCTGGGTCCTTTTGTTCTACAGCTGCCTCTGATGAGAAACTACAGTGATTTATGGGAGTGTTATTGTGATTTAAAATGGATAATCCTTTCAGCATGTTGAAGGGGCTTGTGAAATGAGAGCGAGAAGATACGTTGTGGAATGAGGGAGTGGGACGAGGAGGAGGAACACAATGAGGGAGTACCTGAGATACGGTGGGAACTCGGAGAGGAGAACGGGAGTAGTTTCGGAAGAGAATAAATCTCCATGGATGTCTCATCTTCATCGCCATCTTCTGCTTGCGGTTTTTCTCTTTTTCGATTGTGTTTTTTGGGGTCCGAAATTAGGGTTTTGGCAGTAAAAAGTGCGAATAAATAACAAAGGGGTGACGGCGGAAGACCAGGGTTTGAGTGTGTAGTTTTTCTTTTGGGTGCCTTTGAGCTTCATGGATCGGGTTGATCCGAGTTCGGCTCCTTGAACATAGAGGTAAGCAATTTAAATTTTCATCTAATACGACGTGAAAAAATAGAATAGACTTTATTCGATTTTTTTTTAGATAATTAGGTTGGCTTTTATTATTCACTAAGTAAAAAAGCACTACAAAGAAAAAACGTAATCAAGAGACTAAACTACACCCCAAGCTATACAAATAGGATCGTACGCAAGCATAGGCCTATCTTTACATCTCTGAGCTATTTTAATCTGTACAACCTCTCTAATTATGTGAGTAATAGCATCAACATTTCTCGACTCACCACGAAATTGACGTCGATTTTGCTCCTCCCAAATATGATAGATTACATCATTCCACGAAAGGCGCAATACAAAAGACCTCAAAGACTTCCCTTTGAACCGAGAAGCCCTCATCACATTGCCTACCCAGCTTTCACCTCCCAAACCAGCACCATTCCATAAGCCTATCGTATCCCAAATCCTTATAGTAAAACTGCAACTCGAAAACAGATGGTCATGAGTCTCCACATCTCCAACACATAACATACAATTTGTAGAGTCCACAACGCCCCATTGCAACAACCAATCCTTAGTTGAGAGGCGTCTCATAATTGCCAACCATGCAATAACAACATATTTCGGAATTTGTTGAGGGAACCATATAAGGTGCTGCCAAGGAACCTTCATTTTCGGGACACGAATGGCCCTCCAAATCACTTTATTCGAATTTTAATTTTATGAATTTTATTCACTTTTTTTAAAATAAAGTTTGAGTTATAAAATGAGTTTTGAATAATTTAAAATTTTAATAATTAGTTGATTAATTTTTAAGTTTAAGTCGAGTCCCTGACTATACATGATATATGTATATCGCATATGAAGAAATATAAATGTATATAGTATATTATTATAGAAAAGTCATTTAAATTAGAACCATTTAGTATCATAACATTATAAATATTTACAATTAAACTTGAACAGAAACTTGAACAACTCGACTTGACTTGACTCAAATTTTATAAACTCAACCTAAAAAGCTTTTAAATTAACTTCGAGTTATAAAATATGACTAATCAACCCAATTAATTAAAAAATCAAATCAACTCAATCGATGTTCACCCTTACTTGCAAATCAGTTTATGCTATTGAAAATCGTCCTTATTTGAAAATATAAATTCATAATAAACATTATATGTTTTTAGTATTCGGGTTCCATGATAATATATGTGTCATTTTAACGCTAAATAAAACATATGCACACCTTAAAGATAAATCTACTTAAATTCGAAACTTATTAAAAGAATAACTTATAGATTTTTGAAAATTAAATCTTTAATAGAACAATATTAAAATATTGGAAAAGTTGTCATCAAATTGAAACAATAGCATTAAGTATTAGTTAGGCGAATAGAGTGAAACGTTAAGTTATTTAAATAAAATTAAATATTTAAATTTTAGTAATGTAAATGAAGTAAATTTGATTATGTATAAAATAAACTCATAACAATATTTTTAATGGAGTTTTAAATTTTTTGTTAACTTTTGGGTAATGATAATGAACTTAAGATTTTAAAAATATATATATATTTAAAAGTTGACATAAACTATAAAAGAAAATATTGATTTTTTAAATCGAATGAAATTAAATGAAAAGAAATCTAAGTAATTTTTTAAAAGTTTACCTAATACTTAAAAAATAGAATTTTTTAGACTCATTATATTGTTGAGTGGTTAAAATGCTCATATTGTTTCATTTTCAATGGATTCAAATCTCAATATATATATATATATATATATTTTATGAGAATGCAATTACCTCTTAATAAAAGAATATGAATTTTAGATTTGCATCGTATAAAATTTTCGATCTAATCGAATCTGAAAACTCGTTACAATCAAACTAATATTTCTAAATTTATATCTTTATTGAAATACTCAACATAGATTTTCTTACCCCTCTCATACTCGTATCAAATTATTTACCGTATTAATATCTACCTTTCAATGGTTTTGACTTTAGTTTTGAGAATGCTTCTTAAATAAATGCAAGTGCTGCATCCGAATTTAATTGCTATTGGCAGCGTGCAGGGATGGAGTCAGTATTTGAAGTTGTAGGTAAAATATAAATATTTAAAAATAAAGAGAAATAAATTTAAAAACAAATTAATTTGTAAGAAAATTATATAAAAGAACAAAGCTGAAAGAAAAAAAATTTAGGGGTGGAGGGCATAATGATAAAAATACCCGACTAGGTTGACCCAAACCTAAAAAAACGTGTAATTCTCTAAAAAAAATTATCCAATCGGGCTGGGTACCCGACCCGGTATTTTTTCCGGGACACGGGCCGAAAGTTTTCCCTTATCGGGTACCGGACCGGACCCGACAATTTTTAATATATATTTTTTATATTTCGAATTATATTTTTATTTTAAGTTTTTTTAATATTTTTACTCCAAAACTAAATTTAAATCCCTAAATTCTTTCTATATTTGTATTATATACTTTTAGATTTTAAGTTTAAATTTTTTAAAAATATTTTTGTGCTTAATATGTATTTTTTTAAAATTTTAGAATTAAAAAAATAAAAAACATATATAAACCGAATACTCGATTACTCAGATACCCAAAAAACGAGTACCCAAAAGTAATAGGCCGAGATACAAACCGAACAATGAGGTACCCGAATGAATCGATTACCCCCGATGCCTCCGTCCCTCAATTTAAGTCGATGTTAGACTTAATATGGCATTCCTCTAATATCCGATTATTATGCGTAATTGCGTAGGTATAAAACATATGAACGATAACTTTTAATATAGATATAAAACATTTGTCTTCTTAACACATCACCCGCGGATCCGTGGCGCAATGGTAGCGCGTCTGACTCCAGATCAGAAGGTTGCGTGTTCGATTCACGTCGGGTTCAATATCCCGATCTAAGCGGTTCCATCATTTTTACCGAGTAAAATGGCTGAGGCTACTGGAATCTTTCATAAGATGCCGTGTTTGATAAAATGATTAAAGAACGAGTAACACCAACGCAGTACACACTCTATTGCTGTTAAGTTTGAGCTTAGTAGTTAGTGTAGTGAATTCTTTGTTAAATATGAATGCTAAGTCTGGTGATCCGATAATGACGAGATTTATCTTTGATAGGAATATAAGAACACATCAAGCTGGAATGTTATGAAATCAACATGGGTATGATCTTGATGCTCTATGTACTTTTGGAAAATATGCTTGTATTTTTAGCACCAACTTTGATGCTCTATGTACTTTTGGAAAATATGCTTGTATTTTTAGCACCAACTTTGATGCATATGGGCCGGTAGGAAATGCCTTGATCTCAATGTATGCAAAGTCGGGTGGGGTTCAAATTGCTCGAAAGATTGTAGAGCAGAGCGAGGTTTCACGCCTTGATGCTATTGCATTTACGGCTTTGTTGGATGGACACGTTAAGCTTGGAGATTTGAGACCGGCTAGACATATATTTGACTGATTGAGATACAGTGATGTGGCTGCATGGACTGCTATGATTGTTGGATACTTGCAGAATGGCATGAATAATGATGCATTGGAGCTTTTTAGATTAATGGTTAGAGAAGGTCCTAAACCAAATAACTTCACTCTTGCAGCGATCAGTTCAAGCTTGACTTCTTTGAACCATGTGCAATAAGAACTGGCCAAGCATCCTTGGTTTCCGTGAACAATTCTCTGATTACCGTGTATGCTAGAGCTGGAAGTATTAATTGTGCAAGGTATGTATTTAATCAGATTCATTGGTTCAAAGATATTGTATCTTGGACATCCATGATAATGGCTCTTGCTCAACATGGTCTTGGAGAGAAGTTGCTGGCAGCTGGAATTAAGCCTGACCGTATAACATTTTGAAAAATCTTTAATTTTTTTTTTGCTCTCAATTAAGCCCTTGTACCAAGAACACTTGGACGAAATTTACATAGAAATTTCAAGTGCTATATGTGACGCAAATGTGGAACCTATATATATATATATGTATGTATGTATGTATATACACACTTTCAAGAGTTTATATAATATACAACACAGCATGTTGAAAATCAATTTGATCTCAACCTTCCACAATGCAAAACTAACTATTTATATGTTCAACATCTCAGACCTCAGGACAAGCTGCTTCAAAACAAAACGTGGGCTGCATAAATTGATGCTACTTATGTTTATAATGGCATTTACCAAAAGGTCGTCTCCGTTTGCAGGAAGAACAGTTCTTGCAGTGATCATATAGCATTTCCTACTGTAGGGCTAGGCCGGTTCACGAGGACGGTTAGCCCATAGTGTACTCAAAGCTTGAAGACGTTGGGTGTATTCTCCCAAAGCAAGTAAGCCTCTAGCTGACTGTCGAGTTGTTAGGATGTAAGACATCTGCTGTAGCGTTTCTTGTCGTAGGTGGTCAGCCTGCATAGAGAAAAATATTAGTCATTAGTTGAAACTTTGAAACATCAACCAAATTTCCTGTTATTTGAACTCTTCATTTCTTTTAAGTACTTATATTTGGCAGCTATTAACAAAACATATCAGACATGTTTGTATCCAAAACTCATTCCAAGTCAAGGTGCCATGGAATAGGACCATGTTGTGCTTATATTGGATGATTTAAAACCACTGAATTGCCTATTGTAAGAATCGATTGATGGGTAAAATACTATGTTATCCAATTCTGTATGAGATCCAGATATGGGAACGGCTAACATAATACACATTTTTCTAAGTTTTCATACTTGGAGGATCATACATTCATATTCCTGTATTCATATCTTAATATGCGCCAAACACAAGTATTTGTCACAGGTGAAATAACAATGATGAGAAGAGCAAATGTGAGAAGAAAAAAAACTAAAATAGTGTAACTGTGTAAGTTCTTGAATTAAACCTGTGAGACCATGGGGTGATTGTATAGTTACCTGGTTCACAAAGCAGACGAGAGCTTCTAACTTCTCCATTGCCATAGCCACCTGAGGAACATAAGTACCTTGACCCATTTGACCGGATGCTAATGTTGCAGACACTGTTTCCTGGAGTTTCTCCATGCCTTGCGAAAGGGCATCTTCAGCTTGCTGACATGATTGCTTCAGGTTACAAACTTCCAAAATTTGCTGGTCTGTCAAGGGGTCTATTTGAGGCACAAGCACCTGTAATCAAAATATAATCACACAAAAAAAAAACATGATTCCACATTTGGCAATAGAGCTTGGACCAAAGTTCCAATGAAAAAAGAAAATAAACTATGCCTTTCGAGTTATATGGGATTATAGTTAGTTTATTAAAGCTTGTGTTGCTTCAACCCTTTCTTTAAGCATATCCAAGACCTATATCTGCCACTTATACGAACATGGATATAAAATATGATCCTCCAAATACATCAAAATTTTTAAAAAACCTGTACTCGTATGACATATTCTTGTACCCAACATTTGCATCTAAGTTAATTGTGTTGTAATCATGTGGGTGAAAAGACCAAGCAGAACCAACATTGATAAGGTTAACAAATGGGTAAGTTCAGTGATCCAAAAAACAAAATATGTAGTTTTTGATACACAAATCCCAGAAACACCTAGAAGAGAGCAATTGCAAAGTATCAAGGACAGAAACACAAAACCTATCAACTGCAGGAAAAAAGGAAGAAAAAAACAGAGAGAATAGATTTGCTTAGCAAGCATTTTCTTCACAGCTTATGAGATCCAAAAATAATGATTAAAAAAGCTTCAAATCATTTTGAAAAGGAAAAGAAAAAGGAAACACCCAAAATACAGACAAGATGTAAGCATATGTCCATAGGAATTATTTGCACATACATCATCTATAGATAGTCATTGAATTTTCATCAATGCCACCCTGCAGAAAGAATTAGCAGTTAGATACTCAGCTATAAGTTCTGTAACTTCTGTTCTCCTCAAAAGAAATAGAACAGGAACACAATGATCAACAGTTAATTGAACTAAACAATAATTCACCTTAAGAAGTTCCGAAGGCCGAAACCCTCCAATCCATGAGAAAAATCGCTCCGCTGATGTTTTCCATGTACCAGACATCACATAGAAAACATCAGCCTTCGCAACGATTGATTTCAAGCGGAAAAGCTCAAAATAGTGGCTCATGCCACTTTCCACAAGTATGCGAAGCTCTATATCACTTATCTGGGCATTCAAAGCACTCCTCAGTTCACACATGTTTTTATTTTGTTCTTCCATCCAACGTTCGTATTTCATCTCAAATGCAGCAATCCCTGAAGAATTCTCAGATGAACTAATCATTTGATAACATTTAACACACTAGATAGTTGCAATGGGACAGTTGGGACTTCATATAATACCAAAACATTTTCAAGGTGGTCTAACAATTACAGTCCAGCTGTCAATATTGAGACATTAAAATGTCTTTATAGCTCATAAATAAAGAATGAAGCTTTGTTTTCAATCGAAAGAGTGAAATTGCTGATAGGCTTAGTCAGAAAAAGATGTATGATCTTCAAGAACATGTGAAAGGAGGTGAAAAATTAACTCCTAAAAGACGTTTAATAAACATGTAACCTCTCTAGGAAAACTTGTAACGTCCAATGAACGAAGTTTAATCTGCTGAGATTTTTCTTTTAACTTGTGAGGAATGAAGTCAGCTGCAAATCAAGAAAAAGTTAATTACCTGTTTCTTACATGACAAGAAATGGCCAGGTTATGCCATTTCTTTTGAAGTGTTATTCCACAGGTTTCACTAAGGTTGTAGGGGGTTTAATACTTTGGGGTGCACATAATGGCCGGTCCAACTCATATCCTGGACATTGGTAAGGATATAGCTAGCCTAGGACCCTCAATCAAAGCACATGGAAAATCTTTGAAAAGAACTAAACATGCCCGAGTCCAACACTCACATCCAAATTCGGGTAACATAGAAGAATGGAGGTGCATACAGAACATATGAGCATCAACCATGTCTTCACTGTTGGAAACTTAGAAGAACTCTCCCAGGGCCCTCGAAATACAAGGAAAAACTTCTAAAAAAAATTGAACATGTTGTATATGATGCTTACATCCAACTCCAAGTAACTTAGAAGAATTGAGGAGCATATAGAATCAATAAGCATCAATCATGCATTCACTTTGGAGAAAATGTATTTCTCCTTTATTTCTATGATCATGAGGCAGACCTAGAGATCCATAAGCCGTAACTATTAACTGGCCAGCATGTTCGCATATTAAAAATTTCATGACTAATTTAATCGGGGTGGAGTTATAGGTTATTTGGCTCATTGAATGTAATCAGATGAAATTTGTATATCAAAATATATACATATGTCTCATAGAAGTGGAAATAACTAATAAGACATGGCTTGCAAGTTCAAGTTACAAATAATGAAACAACCAAAGTATTCTATAGAACTTCAACAAGAAAAAGCAATATTTAGAGCATAAGGTCAAAAGTAGTAGTGATAACTGAAAGTATTTTAACAAACAAACCTGAGTTTACTGCTCTAGAAATTCCAAGAAGACCAGCTTCTAACCCACCACCAACATAAGGACCCTGCTTTAGAAGTTTTATTTCTCAAGTAGCTTTAAACAGTTCTAAAATGACAAAAAAGAAAAAAGAAAAAGAAAAAAGACGGTATTAATCTTCTTCAAACCTGTTGCCTTGCATGTTCAAGCTCTTGCTCCAATTGAATCAACTTTAAACGACTATTTTCTAATTGTTGAACATATGCCTGAAAGGCAATGCCATATCAAGTTGTTACAAAAGATTGGACGATGCCTTCTGGCCATCTGTTTCAGTGCAAAATCATATCCATCTTACCTTTTTCCGCAAACGGCTTTTACGAGCAGCCTCACGGTTTTGTGCAAGGCGTCTTTGTACCTACAGATATTAAAGGTAAATGCACAAAGAAGATTAGTCCTATTTAAGGGAAACAGGTCACAAACAAACTTGCAATAATTAATATGACATTCTATGAAATTAGCACCTAAAGAATAGAACTGCTTTGAGGAACACATAATTTTCCATTTATATTAGATTTGTTAAGATAATTTGCATTACTGGATCATCATTGACAAGACTAGAAATTAACAAAAGAGAATGCAAACATTAGAAAAATACAAAACATCCGAAAATAAAGCCAGTAGCTTGCATGATATATTGGGAAAAAACACCATAATCACATTTCCAAGGCATCTTCACATATTTACCACATTTTGGAACTGTATTTCTTCTGAACACTGGAAAACATGAGCCAGAATGCACACAATATGATTAAGAGTGGCAAAATAAGAGCTTCTTTGTTTGCAAGATAAATAATGTGCAAAGGATGACGGAAATGATAAAAAAGAATGCAACCTAGAAATTTAGAACTGGGAGTAAGACTTTCCTTTTCAACAAACCGATAGATACAGTCTATCCAATATCATACAGCTTGATCCAGACAATGTTTATATCCATTAACATGAAGAAAGAAATAAACAATCACAATCACATACAATTCACAGCTACCTTATCAAAAGGTTTACTTGCTTCTTGGTCATGCTTGCTAGAAGGTGTTAGCATTTCATGTGAAGTAGTCTCAGACTGAAAAATTCAAATAAAAAGGTTACTTGTCTCCAAAATCGGATATATGTGATTAAGTACCGAGCAAAGAACAATATTTTCAAAATCTGCACCTCGTTTTCTAGCTTATTAGCCACGTCAACAATCACTGATGCAGATATATTTGCATTGCCGATACTCTTAAAATTTTCGCCCCACATGCCAATCTGGTGGATAGGCTCATAGGTACCCATGGTTCTTGAAGGCACAAACTGGGTGGACGGGAAGTCCATGCTTCTGGAACTGATTATAGAGGTGGCTTTTGTACAAATTAAATTGATATTGCAGGCATTTGGGAGCTTAAAGTCTGGCAGGAAACAACAGATCGATCTGTATAAGCTTGAGGAGAAGAACAAAACGAACAAGCAGCAAAGAACATAATTATAAAAGCTAATCACAGAGATGCTGCATATTTTAGGAATCAAAACTAATCAGAAGTGGCATTTTCAAATGAGAAACACCCATCACGAAATCAAGACGTTTAGCTAACGACATTCAATTGAGAATCACAACTAACCATTTTATTGGTCTTATTAGAGAAAAGGATCAAGGTTTCCAACAAGGAAGTTTTTCCCTTTGATTATTTACACAAAACATTAGATATACCACCAAAATTAATGTGTATTCACATTTCTGACTAAAAAGGATTAAAATCGTAAGCAAAGCTTGTTAAACACGGTCCCATCATGGTACGGATAGAATGAAACCATCAAAGAGAGCAGAACCAGCCTCGAGGACCACTTCAATGGCACCATTGAAGTTTAGTTAAAAAATTCAACAAACATTTTATAAAGGAAAAAGAAACAGTAAATTCCTTACTTCTATCATGACACTCAAACAAGCATGGCGTTAAAGCAAGTGTAAACAAGAGAAAGGTAATTCTTAACTGTAAGAACGAACGAGCAAGAAGTAAACACTACCGACAAACAGAGAGAGCAAAATCACACTAATCTAAACTTCAGTTTCAACCTCAATTCGAAAGAACCATTTACGAGCTCCTATACAAGTACAACAGCTTGAACAATCGTGACCCTGGTGCTTTTGCAAGCTCCTATCATCTTTATTTTCTTCTTTCCGTCTTACCCCTTTGCATTAGTTTTGCAATCATAAAGTAGAAGTTCCCTCTCCTTCCTAGTCTAATTCAGTCATAATGGCCTTTGAAGATACTTTATACTGTGAAACTGCAGTTAGACCCTTCTATTTGTGACATTATAGAAGCTTAGCAGTTGAGGAAGATAAACCTATGCTTCATAGTAGCACCGGCAACAGCGGTGAATGTGCTGCACGGTGGTCAATTATAGTGAACAGTTAGTAAAGCATGGACCATCACATCTTTTTATGCTTCCCGAACGCATTTAGGATTCCACTAAAAAACAATCAATTATGCAAAATCAACTTGAATTTAGTGCTTTCTTCTCTGAAACACAGATTATTTTAGTCCAAGTGTAAGAAAAGATTGAAAACCAATCATGATTCTCCTCTATCCAGCTCATGTCTTAAGCTGTCGACTGTTGCCATTATTGGACCTCACTGTTAACTTGTCTCTACTCTCTAGTGTTCATGGTGGACCTATTCTTAGTCCTAAAATTCTCCATACCATCAAAACTAGAAGAAAAAAAAATCTTCCATAGGACCTTTCCTATTGTGCACAAAACAAAACTTGCAGAGAAAACAGTTTCTTCTGCTTCAGAATTTCAAAGCCTACTACAATCGCCACAGGTTGAATAAAACAGAAGTAGAATTCAAAGAAAACCCTAAATAAATAAATTATGCTTATGAATACAAATATGTATAAAGAGGATTTCAGGATGCAGAAAAGAATCAAACTCCTTAAATCAAATATGAAAGAGAAAATTATTAACTCCAATAACCAATATTTCATCCTAGATAGATAAAAGAGAACAAAAGATGCATAGCTAACAATTAAATGCTAAACCCAGAAATAATCAAATTTGCCCCCCCCCCCCCCCCCAAAAAAAAAAAAAAAAAAAAACACTGCCACAAGTAGGGAAATGCAAAAGCTGACCAACAGCTTGTTTCACTGAAAAATTCTAATTTCTTAAACCAAAAAATAAAATTAAAAAACCATTTTTTTACTTCAGAGAAAAAAAACTTAGTTTAAACAATTTAACCAGTTTTTAAATATCATGTATCCTGTTGGTTTTCTCCCCAACTTTCCCGGAAGCCAAACACCCACCAATTTTTTTTTTTCAAAAAAGAGAGAAGAATAAGGGGAAAAAACAACCTTTTAGTTTAAAGGGTAGTTGGAACAAGTTTCCCGCTAAAATTATAGTACCAAAAACAGCAAAAAGCAGAAGCAGCAAAAACATGTTGAAATTTTAACAAGCAATGGCTCCTTCTTCTATCCGAAACCGCCCTCAGTCCCATTATTCCCATCATCAGTCCCAGACTCCCAGTGAGAATACCGCACCTTAATATACCCCATTCAAACTGTTCCCCAATCTTTTAATTAATTTATTTATTTTTAAAATGTTTTTTCAACCACTACTTTGTATTCTTTCGTATAATTTTTCTTATTAATTATCACCTTTGTATTTTTGTCTTCGTGTTATCGTGATCCTACACTGACTCAACAGCACTACCATTAACAGTTTTTTTTTTTCATTTAAAAAAAGAAAACAAATTTATTTATTTTATAAAAAAAATGTTCTCTGCAGTCTCCACTACCGTTAATGTGCGCACCAGGTAGCGACTTATCCTACGCGCCATTTCCTCTTAACCTACGCACGCCCTTCTTGCTTGTCTTGATAGCCCACGTCATTTTCCGACTGACTTCTTTTTTGTCTTTAATAACATTAACGGGTTGATATTATTTGACACAGAGGAGAGTGAGATTTACGCTCTCCTTCGGAGCGTGGGCGAAGAAGGGGACAAGGATGGATGTAAAAGGCGAATAGATGGGTTTCGCGGGAGGTGGAGTTGATGTGTGCGTTAGACCAGCTATCAAGGCGCGTGGAAAAAGGATTTTAAACTTTTTATCGGTTTGGTTATGCTTTTGGTAGTGGCGTGGTAACGGCTATTCCATTGATTCGGGGGTAGGGTAGCAAAAAGAATATTGGAGTTTATTAATACTTTGGGGGTTTATTTGGAATACTGAGATTCTCTAACGGGAGGTGGAGTTGAGGTGTGACTAACGTTTTATTTCGTAGTTTAGATCAAGTTTTATTGTGACGAAAGTCAGTTTTTTATCGTTATCTAATGAAAAATGGCCATATGGCATGATATTTTTTTATTTTTTTATTAAAAATTAATTTTATAAAAAATTCAAAATCTTTCATTTTTCTACAAAACCCCAAACTCTAAATCTCTAAAATTTTTCCTCTCACCACCGACCACTCTTGCCTTCATTGCCCCACTATTGAAAATCTCATCATCACATCGTTGAAAATTAGTGAATGAACCAGCGATTGCTTAGTCGACGAACATCCAACAATGAGGAAAAAACGAGAGACCGATTAAGTTTCTAATCGATAGTTAGAGGGTGGAGGATGCTAAACAGTGAGGTACCCGACGCTTGAGTAGTGAACGGTAAACCGCCAATGTGTGAGGGATGTCAGACGGTAAGGGAGATGTTATTTGAAAGTTTGATTTAAAACTTTAGCGTTTTTAAGAAGTTAATATTTTTAAAGAAAATAAAATTTTGAATAAATAGATTAAAAAAACATGTCATGTGTCGTGTTTTTATTGGATAACAGAAAATTTTTAACGGCCGTTGACGAAAAACTTTAATCTGAGTTATGAAATAAAATATTGGACACCAAATGGCCCGAAAAAACGTTAGACACTAAACTAGAAAAAAGTATATAGGTTGGACACATTTTTTAATATTAAGCTAAACTTCTAATTTTCTTTTAGCTTGTTTAAAAAATTGAATATATATGCTGATTACTGATTTAAAACCACATTATAGACCATTTCTATTTTTTTAATCATCACTTAATTTTTATTAATCAACATACTTATTTAAAAGTTTTAAAATGTGTTTTAAGGTGAAAAGATACTTTGTCGTGTGTAATATGTGTAAGTGTTATCGTTATACTTAGTTTCTTCACCTCCGGGATTCCGAAAATAATTCTTTGCACCTTTGTATTGGACAACTCCGATGATCATCTATAGCAACAGTCTCTCCGAAGCTAGGCTTTACCAGAAGCCTCATATCAGTGGAGTCTCAGATAACTTTGTTATACCAGGTATCTTTACATCCGGAAATGACATCCAAGTCCAACTAGGGGTGGGTATTTTACCCCGACGAGTTTCGGCCCAATTCTACTTCACCCGAGCCTATTCTCAGTCCAACGCCTCTGCACCCGGTGGCTTCGGAGGTGATCCCGAAGCCTTGCAAATACCGAAGTCACATGAAACCGGAATAAACGCTGTCAGATCCCATCCACGTAACAAGACTGTAGGGTCCAACTTATAATGAATCCAATTTAATCTAAAATCCAATACTTTTTTTTTCTTTTCAAACTGATAACTTTCCATTAAAACTTAAAAAAGGAAACATCTGAATAAAGACTCCACACACGTGCTGGAGCCATGCACAGAAAACACAAAACACGAAATGGCCATGCAAGGCCAGCGTGACAAAGGAACCAAAAGGAGAAAACCTAACGAACCATGACCAGGCTGATCCACAGAATCAAACAGGACTAAGGGCCAAGGGTAAACCGGATCAAAGCAAAAACCAACAAAGGTCAAAGCAAGCAAAATGTCACACCCCGCCAAAGTGCACCAGGACCGACCGAGGAGTGCCTTCTAGGTGCACTCGGGCCAACCAAGGCAAAATGAAGTGCCTTGGGCGTTTTAAGGCAAATGATGATCCAAGGAAGGATCTAGAACGGCCTAGAGATGCCCACAACCATCATGAAACGTTCCCACATGAATCTAGGAGGTTCCAGGAGATCCTACACAAGTCTAGAACGATCTGGGAGGCTCTCCAAAGGTCTAGAGACACCTAGAACGCCTTGAAAGATTCTAGAAGATTCTTGAAGGTTCCGGAACATTCTAGAAGAACCTGGAACATGCTAGAAGCATCTAGAACATTCTAGAAGGATCTAGAATGTTATAGAAGATCCTAGAAGACTATGGAAGAATAGGGACTACTCTAGAGATGTCTGGAACATTCTAGAAACCTATAGAAATGTGTAGATCTATAGGAGTTATCTATAATACTTTAGGTCCTTAGAGATATATGTAGAATCCTATAGAAATCTCTAGAATAGTTTAGATCCCTTAGATATTTTAGGAGGCAAAATTGTAGCCGTTGGATCAAAATGATCCTAGCCGTCTGTTGAGGAGGTGGGAGCCTATAAATAGGGCCACCTCCCTCATTTGTAAATTACCTAAGAGTTGTGTACTCAAACACTTGTAAAGCTCTCTCTTGTAAGCTTTCGTTGCTCAATACAAGGTAGTTTCCTTGTAAATCTCTCTTGCTCCTTGTGTTTGCCATAGCGTTGCGATATTAAGGCTGACTAGCATCGTGCCGAGAGTGCTAGTGCCACACGGATTTGAGCTTGAAAGAATAAGTCCGTGACAGTTGGTATCAGAGCAAGTTCCGATCGCTCGGAAGCATGGCCAAGAATGCCAAGAACCAAGTTGCTAGCCCGTCCGAGACCGAGGTCACGCACGACCAAGGTGGGCAAGAAGTAAAGGCTGACCCTGCCGAGACAAGGCCTCGTGCCAAATCCAAAGACATACTCTCTAGCTTGGAGTCGCGCCTGACTCGCGTGGAGGAAGGCATATCGGGCATGGGTACCCATGTGGACGACCTTCAAGAGCGGATTGAAGGCCTCGAGGCAGAGGATGCCGAGATTCACATAGCCGTGAGGGCTATGAAGATCAAGCTAGAGGAGTCTCTGCGCGCGAAAATGGGTGAAGTACGCGACGCACTCATGGTAAAACTCACAAAGGTACGTGAGTCATTTCAACGTGAACTCGACAACATTCATTCCCAACTAGAGTCGTTGCAAGGCGACCTTGCCTTGTGCAAACGTGCTATGGCAGCCGGGCCAAGCACCACCGTGGAGGCTAGAAGGGTGGAGGTGCCCAAGCCTCAAACTTTTTCGGGGACACGCAACGCCAAAGAAGTAGACAACTTCTTGTATGGCTTGTAGCAATACCTAGAAGCCGTTGGCATCAGGGAGGATGCCCCTAGGATCCAAACCGCGACCTTATACCTCACCGACACCGCCATGCTTTGGTGGAGGAGAAGGCGTCTCGATGTCGAGAGAGGTACGTGCACCATCTCTACCTTCAATGATTTTAAAAGGGAGCTCAAAAGGCAATTCTATCCGGAAAATGCCGAGGATGAGGCAAGAGCTCACCTCTGAAGGTTGAAGCAGTCGGGGAGCATCCAAGACTACGTAAGGGAGTTCACTAGTTTGGTGCTCGAGAACCCCGATCTGTCTGATAAAGACTCGCTCTTCTACTTCTTAGATGGTCTCCAAAGTTGGGCCAAAACTGAGCTAAGGCGAAGGGGAGTCCAAACCCTTGCCGATGCAATTGCCGTGGCCGAGAGCCTCATCGACTACTCGAGTCACAAGGAGACCACCCCTAAGCCGAGGGACGAGAAGGGCAGTCATGTTAAAGGAGGGGAAGACAAGGGCCAACATAAGAAGGGCCATCGAGAAGGCCACTCACCAAGGCACCGAGACTCGTCCCCTTGGAAGAGCAAGGACAAGGGTAAGTCCAAGGAGTTCCAAGGTGCGAGGAAGTCACCACCGAGCAGTTGCTTCATTTGTGATGGTGACCATTGGACACGTGAATGCCCACAACGCCAAGCCCTTAATTCACTCCTAGCCAAGCACCGAGAAGGTAGTGACACCGACAGTGGCGACGAGGGTGCACAAATGGGATCCATGCAACTAATTTCAGCACTTCAATCAGTAGGGGACACCAAGAGGAACGAGGGAAGTTCCATCCCCAAGGGACAAGACAACGAGGGACTTAAGCCAGGGTCAAGGCTCGACGAGGAGCACAAGGGCGACCCATCATCTCCGAAGGTCAAGGGTAAGGCCGAGTCACCGACCAAGCTTGTACGGGGTAAGCAAGGTGGCGTCACTAAGGTCAAGTCCACAAGAGGGAATCGTGGCAACATACAAGCTAAGTAAGTCCGCACCAAAGGCCAGCACGAGGGTAAAGTGCTACCTATGTGAAGGACCTCATGTGATGAGGTCATGTCCGATACGTAAGCGTCTTGTTGCCTTCATCAAAGGGTTTGATGGTAAGGCACAACCAGATACAATTGCCCAGGATCAAGCTGCCAAGCTGAGGGTGAAGACAAGGAAAGCTAGGAGCCGAGGGAGGCACACCGGCAACACCCCAGCAGCTAGTCCGAGACGCGACGAGGGCGTCGCGAGATCGGGTGAGGGAGGATGTCACACCCCGCCAAAGTGCACCAGGACCGACCGAGGAGTGCCTTCTAGGTGCACTCGGGCCAACCAAGGCAAAATGAAGTGCCTTGGGCGTTTTATGGCAAAGGATGATCCAAGGAAGGATCTAGAACGGCCTAGAGATGCCTACAACCATCATGAAACGTTCCCACATGAATCTAGGAGGTTCCAGGAGATCCTACACAAGTCTAGAACGATCCGGGAGGCTCTCCAAAGGTCTAGAGACACCTAGAACGCCTTGGAAGATTCTAGAAGATTCTTGAAGGTTCCAGAACATTCTAGAAGAACCTGAAACATACTAGAAGCATCTAGAACATTCTAGAAGGATCTAGAATGTTATAGAAGATCCTGAAAGACTATGGAAGAATAGGGACTACTCTAGAGATGTCTGGAACATTCTAGAAACCTATAGAAATGTGTAGATCTATAGGAGTTATCTAGAATACTTTAGATCCTTAGAGATATATGTAGAATCCTATAGAAATCTCTAGAATAGTTTAGATCCCTTAGATATTTTAGGAGGCAAAATTGTAGCTGTTGGATCAAAATGATCCTAGCCGTCCGTTGAGGAGGTGGGAGCCTATAAATAGGGCCACCTCCCTCATTTGTAAATCACCTAAGAGTTGTGTACTCAAACACTTGTAAAGCTCTCTCTTGTAAGCTTCTGTTGCTCAACACAAGGTAGTTTCCTTGTAAACCTCTCTTGCTCCTTGTGTTTGCCATAGCGTTGCGACATTAAGGTTGACTAGCATCGTGCCGAGAGTGCTAGTGCCACACGGATTTGAGCTTGAAAGAATAAGTTCGTGACAAAAAGCTTAAGACACTCCTCCATCAATGGCATCGTGGAAAGCCTGAACTACGCTAATCGAACCTGCAAGAAAACAAAGGGGAACAAATTACCAGAAAACAAGAAAACAGAAAGAAAGAAAGGAAGAACCCCCAAGAAAGAAGAAAGAAAATGTAAATTAACAAAAGGAGAGAGGAGAGAAAAAAAGAAGAAGGAAATTTGATTACAACGATAGCCATGGAAATGATTAGTATGGCTAAGAAAATAAAACCAAAAACCCAATCCCATCCGATTCCAGTTGGTCTGGGGGTTTGGCGGCGGACGCCTGGATGAGGATGGTTGAACTTTCTAACCACAAATCTTTGCCGGCTGTTCGAGCGACTGCTAGCCATACTTTTGAGAGTTTTTTTATCAGATTGAGATAAATTATCCAAATTCACTATGTACTAACTTTTATAGACTCTAAATTTTCGATTCTTGAATGTTTGTTAAAATTTTCAGGATTTTATTGAGAGTTATCCACATGCAAAGGTCTAAGCACCTATAAACATCATAAACATAACACACAAGAAAAAAATTATAAACGCACAACAATTCGAATAAAAAGTTTATAGGAGTAAAAGTACATTTGGATATTATATTTGAAGATGATTTTTTTTCTTGAAATACACTCTAAGAAGGTTTGATCGAGTGTAGACGTTAAAATGTCATGTTATGTGACATCAAACATCTAACTACATTATATCTGCATCAGGTTTGATCGAGGACGAACGGGATCAACAAATACAAATTCCAAGGAAAGCGGAGAGAGAAAGCCTTTGATAAATGAGATGATGATGAGCCTTTTATGGCGCCTTATTTATATTAGGGTAAAGTTTAAGCTAAAATGAAAAACAAGTGGCTATTTTTTTAAAAAATTTTAGGTGATTAAATTTTTTTTTGTTAAAAATGAAAATTTAAAGTTTACACTGTTACCTGATATTTAAGTACTTTTAAATTTTTTTAACCAATTAATATTTGACATGCACAAATTTATTTATTTTTTCTTTTAACTTTTTAAGGAAACCTATTTTTTATATTTCAGAAAATCATGATATTCTCAATTATTTTAAAAACATGTCCCCAAATTCTTAAAACTTTCAAAATCTAAACCATCAAGTCGTCGCCACATTCGTCGCCGATTGTCGTAATTGAACACGCCCCTTTGATCATCGGACTTATCGGTTATTTTTTTAATATGGTGTTGTTAGAAACGGGGAACGGTATGTCAGACGAACGTTAATTTTGCGTTTGACGTATTAGTTATCATGTCGTTCGTTGTTTTCACGACGCCGTATTGAAAGAAATGACCGGCTAAGTTTGACGACTAAAAGAGTATGCTCAGAGGAGGTGATCGGCGGCGGAAGTGACAACAATTTGGGGGTTCGGGTTTGGAAATTTTTAGGATTTTGAGACTGTTTTATAAAATTTTAAGATTTTTTGAAAAATTAAAAAAATTGTAAAAAAATTGTTTTAATTTTTTTATTTAAAAAATATATAAAATGAACATGCAACATGTCAAGCAATGATTGATTAACGAATTTTTTTAATGATAGTTAATTAACAACTATCTAAAATTATAACGATGTAAATTTTAAACTTATATTTTCAAGGAAAATTAATTTAAACACTTAAAACTAAAAAAATATAATTTGAGCATCTATTTTTTATTTAAGGCTAAACTTTATTATAGGATATACAATTTCAACTTTTTAATATAAATTGCCGACCTCGAGTTTTTCTCTTTTTTTTGTAAATAGAAAAGTTTCCTTCTTTTTTATCCCTTTTTAATTTTTACTTTTAACCGATCAAACTTCATACACTTATGAACAAGTTGTTGCCCGATTCAGTGATTCGGGTTTTTAGATCTATTCTTTTTTATGATTAGATAATGATTTACCATGTTTGCATTCACTTTAGGGAATGAAACAGATCCAATAATCGCATAGAATAAATATAATGCTTGCATTCACTTCAAGGAATGAAATAGATCCAATAATCGCATGGAATAAACATCATGCTTGCATTCACTTCAGAGAATGCCTTCCATAAAACTTTTTGGATCAAAATGAATTTTCGTAACTTGAACTTGGGAGAAGCCAATAGTCGAGTTTTTCGATACATGAGAATTATTGCTTTCGAGCAAATATATACTTTATAACAATCTTCTTGTAGATTCAAAATCACCATGATTTATCGCACTTTAAAATCATAGTTTAAGGGGGAAAGTAGAATTTACCGATTATGATTTTCCTCTCGAGGACGATGGAGACATAGCAAATGATCGAGACATCTTCTCATAATCCCTTTATATCGCGTCTCTTTTCAAGCCATTTAAACACATGTAAAACTCAAAACACGGTTAAAAATATTAACTCTCATTAATAAAATATCATAAATAAATATTAATATGTAGTTATAAAAATATAATAGTAAGTCTACGATCATAATTTTCTTACCTCGTAATAAAAAAAATTAAGCATCGATTTAGAGTTGAGAACAAGGGAAGTCCTAAATAAATGGCTACTCACCGTAACCCTTATCCTCGTATTGTCGCACAAGTTCCCACTCTTGTAATGGCAATTGAACTTTGTCACTCTCACAAGGATTTCAATTGTAAGTAAGGGAAGCTATAAATATATTAGCAATGGCAGTGTTGATTGCAAGACAACGCAAGGGCCATAAGCTTTGTTTTGCTTTTTGTGAGGTGTTTTAAAATTTATGGCTCGTTCAAACCTTCAAATCATGTCATCATGTTTTTTCAAAAATTAAAGATCAAATTAAAATATTAAGATAAAGGCAATAAACAATTAAAAAAAGGGAAAACTACACCACTGACCACCAAACAAATTAGGGATACCTATTTGGACTACTGAACTATAAAAATCGTCAATCAGACCACCGAACTATAAAAATCGTCAATCAAACCACCGAACTTATAAAATCAACCTATTTTGGCCACCGTCGTAAAAACCTAACAGTGGAGTGACGGAACTGCCACGTGGCAATTGACGGAAAAATTTAAAAATTATACATTTGGTCCTTGTTATTTACACATTCTTTCAATCTAGTCCTAATTTTAAATTAATAAAATAATAAATTATTTAATTAAGTGGTGACACATGTCAACACCTTATTGGAAGACTTTAATTATTTATATTTGATTTTATTAATTTATTTTTTCCCTCAAGTCAGGTGGTGACACGTGTCACCACCAATTTAGAGGAGAAAAATAAAATTCTCTCCACCTGCACTAAGAAAGATTCAAACCTGGGTCTATCAAGTGTAAAGCCAATGACTTTGCCACTGCACCAAGCACAACTTTATGCTATAATTCTCCAGATATAATATATACATCTTATTAGTTTCTACATTTATAAGCCAACAGCTCAAACCCTAAACACTAATTTCACATATATATAAATTCTAAACTCTAAACTCTAACCCTAAATATTGTTATCTGGGTCTTTGTCCAGCAGTAATTCGTTTGCTGCTGAATCAATTCTAATACGAGTTTGTAAATTGGCAGCATTATAAAATTTTGTTACTTGGTTCCAAACGGGGAATCCATGCATCGGGCAGTTCTTTAGAAGAGTGGTAAATCTGTCCCCAGGCCTCGTGCATTGGCTCGTCATCTTTCTGTTGAAAGGTAGCAATTTCGTTACGTAATCGCTCAGATAAGTGTAAAGGATTAAAACGAGACAAAAATTCACGAGTTAAATCTGCCCAAGTTCTAATTGAACCCGACGTTAGTTTATTCCACCAAGTCTTTTCCATGTCCCTCAATGAATGAGGAAATAACCGAAGCCTCAGTATCTCCGGATTAACTCCTGGTAGTCTAAACGAACCACAGATTTCCTGGAACGTTTTCAAATACTCCCTAGCATCCTCTGTAGCAGCACCACTAAATTGGCCAGCGTTGTTGATCATGCTGAACATAACAAGTTTCAGCTCAAAGTTGTCAACATCTACATCCGGCAGGGTGGTTTCTAGTTCTACATGATCATTGAGCATGTAGTCTCGGCATGATCGGCATGCGGCAGCGACAGGTGGATCGTTCCCTCCATCTCCGACGGGATTGTTATTATCCTAGAGATTCCCTTGGTTGTCCCTTCTTTCTTCACGTCTTTCGTTCACCATTGTTTCAAGTTTTTCCTCTAAGTATTTGTTCCTTTCAACGAGGTAACAGATTCTTTTCTTGAGATTGAACGTTCGTTTGGGTTCAGGATCTAACTGGTACTCAGGTTCCTTCCCCCGTTGAGACCTGCGCATACGCAAACAAAAGACCTTGTGAAAGGTATATGTTGAACAATCCAAGTAAAACAGAAAAATAAAGCAAATGCAGTAAAAGGTAGGGTAAAGTTATGTTGCCAGTCCCCAGCAACGGCGCCAAAAACTTGTTGCGTGTAAAAGTGTCTGTCGCAATGTAGTGCAAGTGTACACGACACAAGTAGTAAAGAAGTAATACGGAAGCATCGGATATCGTCTCCACAGGGACTGGGCTAATAGTTTCACCTTGAATTACTACACGAGAGTAAAAAGAATAGTTTAAGATGTTGTCACGAAAATAATAAAGAATACTGGAAAATATGATTAAAATAATCAAGATAGAGAGAATGGGCTGATATTGAATTGCTCAGTAGTGTAGGTGTGAAACCTATGTTTGATTTTGATATAATTAAATCTTTAAGGATCAAATTGAAAAACTTAAAATTGTTTTATAAGTCCCTTAATAAGTTTTAAATCACCAACACTTTAAAACTGATTTGAAAAACTCAAACTCAAAATATTTTCTAAGTGTTCCAAGGCCAAACTATTGAAAACTGTCCAGGTGTATCGATACGCTTCCAGCCGCATCGATACCTTTTTTACAAAGTTGGCTACTGGAGGAATGCGTTTCGATACGCCCTTAACCTTATCGAAACACCGTATCAAAACAGATTCAATCTGTATCGATACACACCTCTGTAAAGACTGAAAGAGTTTGAATGGAGTACCGATACGGCTCCACCCGTATCGATACGATTTTATCGAATTTTTAATTCAGCTTGTTTTAAATTCTTTCGACTGTTGGTGTCAGTTGGTAGGTAACCAATTTTTAAATTGGCAGTTGACACGTATCGATACGGTAAACCCTCGTATCGAAACAGAAACTTCCAGTGAGCTAAGTTGAGAAAAAGGTATCGATACGGTCTTATCTGTTTCGATACCCCATATCGATACGCCTACGTGCGTTTCGATACCCCCTATTTATTATGTACAACGACTCTTTCTTTTTTGAGACAGGTATCGATACGGCTCCCCGTGTACCGAGACGGATAGCTACAAAAGTGCATTTATGGTGGAAAGAGAGGGTCCCAACGGCTCTATTCAATTCCTCAACCACCCAAACGGCTAGAATTGATAGATGAGGTATAAATTGAAGCTCTTTGAAGACCAACAACAACTATTGCATTAAAGACAAACATTCAAGCAAAAATCCAACCTCAAGTGTGCTAAATTTCCAATCTCTTGTAATTCCCAAATTGTGTTGTATCCAATTCTTATTCTATCTTCAAATTTGGGTTGAGTGTTATATTTCAAGGGACAAATTTGTATTTGAGAGATATACTTCTTGTCCAATTTCTTCTTTGATTATTGGTGAGGGTTTGGTCAAATTTTGGGTAGAAAATTTGACTGGTTGTGTAAAGGTTACCTCCCAAGCCTTGAAAAGGGGAAGAACAAATAGTGAATTGTTGAAATCCTTAGTGGTAGCTAAGGTAGTGGACGTAAAGTTCATTTGGAACTTGAACCACTCTAAAATCCTTTGTTCTTCATTTTTAAATTGCCCTTTCACTCCACAAAGTTTTTAAATCCCAATTCACCCCTTTTGGTCTTGATCATTCAATCGATCCATTCAACAATAGGTGTTGCTAAGTCTTGGAAAATCTGTTCTGTCGCGGCAGCGGTCAGTTGATAGTCGCGGCAGCGATCACACAACTATGTACTTCAAGCTTGGCAAGAATCCCTGTTGTGCCTTGGCCTATCCCTAGGTCCAAGTTTGTCGATGAACACGTCTTTGATGATACCTCTCGACGTGAATCGAAGGATGAACATCGATGTTGTTGAATTCTTCCTTAGCCACTTAACCTCGTCCTATCCCTAGGTCCGAGATAGTTCAACTATAACTAGAGAACCCACACTTATTCCTTTCGTATACTTAACTCTCCCGATATTAAGTAAATGGATAACCTCACAATGCTCTCTCGATGCTCTTGCAAGATATTAACAACCAGGATAAGAGAACTTGAAGTTTTATTTCATTGAACAGAAAATTCCTAAAACAAAAGCAATCCTTGCAACTACTTTATAAATCAACCCGTGGCCCTAGGGTAAGTTTAGAACATGTTGAGAATGGGGAAAATGACTAGGGTTTTAGGAAGAAGGCTAGAGAGATAGATGATGTTCTCCTAGGTCGAATTACATGCCTTTATATAGGCCTTGAGTTCAAGTTTTCTAATATGGAAAGAATACAAGTTTAAATTAAAGTACAACTCTATTAAAGGCTAAATCTTCTGAGCATGAGTCTTTAATTCGTCCTTCCTTCTTGCTTGGAATTTTATTCCTTGAACTTTGGGCTTGGCCTTCATTCTGATCTAGGGCTTGGAAAAATATGAGGGTATTCCACGACAGACGGGCTTAATTTTCTCTTTCTGTCGAGGCCCACTTTGCTTCTTCTCCTCAAAACTGCTGTCTTCCTTGGTTGTCTCGGCGGCGACCATGGCAGCATCGTCCTCCTCGTCTGCTTATCCCATTCCAGCTTTTCTGTTTCACTGCCCAGTGTCTGCTTCTCCATCTGCTACAGCAGCAACCTGCAAAAACAACCAATTTCAGTAGAAACTGTGCCATTTAATATATTTGTGATGTAAGACTGAAATCTAACCTAAATGCAATGAGTTATGCTTGAATGCAGCAGAAATATAGGTTAAATAGGGGGTAAATAATAGAACTTTTACACACTCAACATATGTCTTTCTGCATTGAAACCTTAATTAAGGATTTTTGGGTTTTTTTTCAAGTAATAGGGTAGTGACATGTGTCACGACATGATTGTGTGAATAAAATTAAATAAAAATAATATAGGAGGAGAGAGAAATGATTAAAAAAATATTAAAAAATGCCACGTCAGCAAAATCGTTAGCTATTTAATGTCGGGGGACCAAAACATGAGAACTATGTAACAGAAGGGACGAGTTTGCCGAAAAACATAGTTTGGGGACCAAAACAGGAGAACGGTGATAGTTAGGGGACCACCGGTGTAGTTTTCCCTTACTTATTTTGTTGATACTTTCGAAAGTATCTATACTTGTTTTAAAAGTATCCATACTTTTTTAAAAAAGTATCGATACTTTTTGTTGATACTTTTTTAAAAGTATCGATACTTTCGAGCCACATTGCAACCAATTACATTGCTTTTTAAAAAAGTATCGATACTTTTTGTTGATACTTTTTTAAAAGTATCGATACTTTCGAGCCACATTGCAACCGGTTACATTGCTTTTTAAAAAAGTATCGATACTTTTAGAAAAGTATAGATACTTTCGAAAGTATCAACAAAATAAGTAATTTACTCAAAAGTATCAACAAAATATGTAATTTTACTTGATATGTTGATACTATTATCAACAAAATAGGTAATTTTACTGGATATGTTGATACTCTTATAAACAAAATAGGTAATTTTGCCTATTTTGTTATGTTTAACCGGCCACCTATTTAACCGGTCATGCCGTATATTAACCGCCTCACAACAGAACTGCCTGATTGTGAGAGTTCTAATTAACAACTAAACTAAGAGCAATGAAATAAAGGGTAAACTACATAGATGACCACCATACTATTAGTAAAGTCGCAATTTGACCACCTTACTTTTTTTTAAGCAATTAAAACATCAAACTATTAAATTGGCTGCAATGTGACCACCATTCGTTAGAGGTTAACGGCGGGGAGACGTGGCAGTTAAAAAAATAAGGGTATAATTACACATTTAGTCCTCGTTACTTATACACTCTATCAATTTGGTCCTAATTTTAATTTAATAAAATTAATTAATTATTTAATTAGGTGGTGACATGTGGAAGACTTTAATTATTTTTATTTTATTTAATAAATTTATTTTTCTCGTCCAATCAGGTGGTGACACGTGTCACCACCAATTTAAAGGAGAAAACGAAATTAGCACAATATGCGCTAGGTGAGAGTCAAACCCGTGTATAGAAGGAGTTAAAGCAATGGCTTAGCCACTGCACCAAGCACATTTTTGTACTATGAATCACCAAATTTAATATATGTCTTATTTTTTTCTACATTTATTTTTTTTAAATTTCACATATATAATCATCGAATTATTTTTTTAATTTAATTAAAAAATTTCAATTAAATTAGTATATATATGTTAAATTACATTTAAAAATAAAAATTGTAAATTATAATAAAATTTCATTTAACCAAAATTATTATATATTTTTTTAATTTTACATATATAACCATCGGATTAATAATTTAAAAATTTTATATTTTTAATTTAATTAAAAAAATCTCAATTAAATTATTACATGTGTTAAATTATATTCAAAAATAAAAATTTTAAATTTTAATAACATTTCATTTAACGGAATTATTATATATATTTTTAATTTTACATATATAACCGTCGAATTAATAATTCAAAACTTTTATAATTTAAAATTTTTATTTTTGATTTGTTAAATGAAATTTTATTATAATTTAAAATTTTATTTTTAAATACAATTTAACATATATATAATTGTTTAATTGAAATTTTTTAATTAAATTTTAAAAAATAATTCCATGATTATATATGTGAAATTAAAAACATAAATGTAGAAAAAATAAGACATATATTAAAATGGGTGATTCATAGCACAAACATGTGCTTGGTGGAGTGGCTAAGCCACTCTTTAACTTCTACCATACACGGGTTTGACTTTTACTCAGCGCATGTTGTGCTAATTTTGTTTTCGTCATTTAAGCAAGTGGTGACACGTATCACCACCTAATTAAATAATTAATTAATTTTATTAAATTAAAATATGACCAAATTAATAGAGTGTATAAATAACGAGGACCAAATGTGTAATTATACCTATATTTTTTAACTGCTACGGCACTCTGCCGTTAACCTCTAACGGCTGGTGGTCACATTGCAGCCAATTTAATAATTTAATGGTTTAATTACTTCGAAAAAAAAGTAAGATAATCAAATTGCGACTTTACTAATAGTATGGTGGTCATCTATGTAGTTTACCTTAAAATAAAAGAGAGATGTAATCAAGTAGAGAGAATATGCCTTTTTGTGCAACGTCAACATGTCAATCAATCTCATTTTCAGAAGAAATAATTACGGTCAAAGTGTTTTCGGTTCCCAAGTAAGCATATTTTAATTGCCCTGACAATGGTTTCAACTCAAGAATGGGATGTTACTCAATAGATGATTTTTTGAGTTTACCTTCCTTATCTGAGTAGTCCAATTGTTTGAAGTATGTACCTGGTCGACTTATTATCCAGTTTTCCACTTCTTAGTCTTCGTCTATCGGGTTCTTCAAATTCTTCATGCTCCTCTGGTTCTGCAATCAAGTTGTCGAGGCAACTCTCTACCACGTCAACATTGAACTCGGTCTTGGCTTGGATTACTTGACATTCCTCTAGATCGTCGGCTTGCTTGAGGGTTTGAAAAACATTTAATTTGACATGTTGATCATTTGTTCTCCTTATTGTAAGTTTTCATCTTTCGACATTGATAAAGGTCTTTTCCGTTGCTAGGAATGGTCTCCCAAGAATAATGAGTGCGCACTCATCTATTTCACAGTCCAGAACAATAAAGTCAGCGGGAAAAATAAATTTATTAGCTCTTACCAGTATATCATCAATTTTCTCTCTAGATGCACATAAGATCTGTCAGCAAGCTGTAGCATCATAGTTGTTGGTCTCGCCTTCCCAATTCCAAGCTTCTGGAAAACCGATTTGAGCATCAAATTTATGCTTGCTCCAAGATCGCACAAGGCCTTCCCGAAATAATGCTTTTCGATTACACATGGTATTGTGAAACTGTCGGGATCTTTTAGCTTAGGTGGCATTCAGTTATGCAACATGGCCATGCATCCTTCCGTCACAACAATCATTTTAAATTCTCCTAGCCTAGTCTTTTTAGAGACTATGTCTTTAAGGAACTTGGCATAATTCGACATTTGCTCAATTGCCTCCACCACTGGCAAGTTGATGTGAACTTGCTTTAAGATGTCGATGAACTTCTTGGATTGATACTCTTACTTTTGTCGCTTGTCGCTTCAACCTCTGTGGGAATGGTGGTGGAAGTCGAATGACCTCGATTCTTTCATTGGTTTGAAATTCGATGGACGACATTGCCGGGATATTAATACTTGTGGTTGTCGAGGCATCAGGACTTGCCTTGGAAATTTTCGACTCACTAGTTTTGTCAGGGGTCTGGTTGTTGAATTCATCATTCTTAATACGGAGTTGCTCCTTTGGTTGAGGTTCTTTAAATTTTCGGCCACTCCGAATGGTGATTGCCTTGCACTGCTCATGGCCACTTCCTATTACGACCTCAGTATCGCTGGGTAAACCTCCTTTTGGTCTTGTATTCAGATTTTGGGCGAACTGCCCAACTTGAGTCTCCAATGATTTCTGGGTCGTCTCTTGATTCTACAATCTCATCTCAGTCCTGTTAATAAAAGTGTCAGTCCTTTTCATGAAATTACTATTCTCAGCCATATAAGATCTAGTTTTTAACATGAAAGCATTACGAGAGTTTTTCAAAAGACTAGATGAGGCTTATTGTTGCTGCGACATCGGTTGCTGCGTCATCGATTGTCGAGGCATGTTCTGTTGGAATCTCAATGCCGGAGCATTCTGGTTGTTCTGATTGAGGGCATTGTTAGGATTGCTCCATGAGAAATTTGGATGCTTCTTCTAGCTCGGATTATAAGTGTTAGACATCACGTTGTTGTTCCAGTTGTAGTTTCCAACATAAAAATGGACTATGGGTTCTGTTGACACTCAGAAGAATCATAGTTACCATTACATAAATCACAAAAGAAACCTACGACCTTGACCTCTTGTGTGTTGCTTGGTCGTTGCATGTTCTTAACCAAATTGGTTAAGGTAGTCAATTGTGAGAGAATCGAATCTGATGACTCAAGCTCGTTTATCGTGGCATGACGTCTGACCCCTCCTTCTTTTAATATAAACAAGCCTTTTAATTTTAAAGTTAAAGATTTAAATTGTAGTTTAGGGTTTAAGTTTATAGCTTATGGTTAAAATTTAAAGTTCAAGTTTTAGATTTATAGTTTAAATATGAAGGGTCGTGTAATTTTGTTTATTAATGTCGTGTAATTTTTTTTACACAGGTAACATTTTTTTATTTGTTTATATTGCTATTAGCAAATTTTGCTACACTGATTTTTTTTATAATTCAATATATTAAAATTTTAAAAATGTACTTTATACATTTATAAGTGTCTATAAAATATGTTTTATTAAAAAATATTTATAATTAATCCGTCGAAGTGGATATAAAATTTAGTAATAATTATTAATATATATTTTTAAAGAAAAAACACGCTCCATTATCAGTTTACAAATTTCAATAGAACTAGTAAATATTAATCACAAATCCTAATGGTGAACAAATACGATTTATGCATCGCCCTTTTAACTATTTTATCTTGCATCATTTTAACTAGTTTATCTAAAATTAGGAATTGAAATACTAATTGTGTTTTGACTCTTGGAAAACCTGTATATATGACCAAATTCTATGGTTGCATCGTCTGTTTCATCTTTATTCGTTTTTCCTCTCTTTTTTTCTTCTTATATTTTATTTGAAGTGTTTGGTCAACATATAACTCCATGAGGATCATCAAATATATGTTTCATGCATATAAAACATGTTTTAATCTATTGAGAGGCTGTTCTTCCTTCTCCAACTTCAGGCCATGGTTGAAGTTATCCACAAGCAAAGTGGTGGTTCATGCTCCTTGGGACCAACTTGATGTTGATATATCATGTTTAATTTTCGAGTGTTTAGATTTAGAAGATCGCATCCGATTCATCCTTGTGTGCAAGCAATGGAGAAAGAATACAGAGCCAACTTCGCAGCCGTTATGGTTAATGCTCCCTTATGAACCTAATAACAAATATTTGAGCTTCTTTGACATATGTGATGGCAAAGTTCATAAGTTGAATCTCCCTCAATCTGTACAAGGGGGTTGGTTTTGTGGGTGCTCCAAAGGTTGGCTTTTCCTCGCATTGGGCACAACTCTTCGTAATCTGCGAATTTTCCTCTTCGATCCAATCTCAAGAGCTCAAATTCCGCTTCCTTCGTTGTTGATGATATCAAGTTTTGAAGATTGTTTGACTGTCAGTCGCTCTGAATGGAACCCTGCTGCTTACATAATAGATTCAATTGAACCATCTTCCTCTGATGCATCGCAGTGCATAGTTGCCGCAACATTCTGCGAGAGTACAAGTTTAGCATTGTGTAGGCTAGGAGACGAGAGGTGGACCATCGTTGAAGGACTATTAGCCGAGGGATATTGTTATGGGGATATTATCTTCTTTGATGGAGAATTATATGCTAGTGTTATTAGTTTAGATGAAGAAAATAATAATAATCAAGCTCCTTTTCAATTTCATTCTATAACCATAGGAAACCAGCGTGTGCACCTGAAGCTGATCTATTCCACACATCCACCACCTTTATTTTATGCCACTGGGGTACTTTCATATTGCAAGAATTGCAGCCGATGTTCATATTTGGTGGAATCAAACGGCCAACTACTAATGGTCACTCAAACATGGGATGCCATATGCAGTCCGGTAGAGGAAGAGGAAGAGGGAGACGATGGTCTATTAGTGTATATTCAAGCTGCTACATTCCAAGTTTTCAAGATTAAAACAACTGAAGATACAATGTGTATAACGAGGATAACTGGTTTGGGTAATCAATCCTTATTCTTGGGAACCGGTGATTGCCGTGCGCAGGAAAATCCCAATAAATTTGGTAAGAATTGCATTCACTTCTTACAAGTGTTTGATTATCGAAGTGACAAAAGATGTCCATTAGTTTGTCGTGAAGCCGGTGTTTATCACCTCGACGATGGAAGCATTAAACGATGTTTCCCAAGCATTAAAACTAAAAGCAGCTCTTCCATGCATTGGTTCTCACCAAATTTCTAATCTGTTTACAGTTAATGGACATTGTTTAAAGATTTTTTCTCTTTAATTAGTATTCTATGTATCATATATGATTCTTTTATGTGCTTTATTATTGAGCATTTGGTGTTATATATTTATGATATTTACTGCTTAATGTCTTTTGATGTAAGTATTATGAATATTCTGTTTGGAGTAAGTATTACTATAATAATATTGTCTTTTGATGCTTTTATAAAAGGTTTAAAACTAAATAATTAAAAATCACTATTTAGGAATCAAATAAGATATTAATAGATTTGCATAAAAATCCTATATATTTCTATACATAAATTATTAAATAATTTTTATATACATTCACACACCACGTTATCCTCACATTGTTAACTTTATAATTCGAAGCAATATTCAATCAATTAAAGAGTGAACTCTTATTTATAGTTTAGCTATAATCTAATACAGTACTATAAATATAAATAAATTTTAGTCAAATTAAGCATTGTTCAAGACGCAAACAGAACTATTAGTGACATGACATAACCTGGAAAGCATTGTCGTCGAACTTGAAAATTATTTCATAAAACAAAGTACAAATGCATTACTTATATGAGAAAATATTTGGGTGGATTGCTAATCCAGTTTAGGTCGACTTTGAAATCCGATTCCAGTAGCCACCTTGTCTTGCCTAACCAATTTGCCTCAACAAACACTTCCAACGCAGTTTTGATTGCTCTAACCTCTGCAAAATCATCACTGAGATAAGACACACTGATCCTAAAAGTAACGCTCTAATTACACCTCCTCAGTACGTAGTAGTCCACCACATCTTGCTTGATATGTATACATGACATAGGAAGTGTATATTGCAATATATATATATATATATATTATGTATGAATATGGATTTTAGGAATGGATTGATATACATGAAATCTGAATATGAAGACAACAACATAAAAATGTTAAGTTGATGATTATGTGCCCAAGTTACAATTTCGCATGTGTGATTTTGATTTGCAAGCGTCATAATAATATGTTCATTTGTAATTATGATACATGATTCAATTTATAAGCGATTTGGCTATAATGCGTTATAAATTTGATAAGAATTATGCTGTATTGCTGTGTATCTTTGATTGTTTTCAATGTTACTAAGCAAGATATTTTTTTTTATCAGTAAATAAGTATGACTTTATATTTTTATTAATGGGAAATTATACATATCGGATATTATGTATATCATTAAAAATCTATTTAAATTAATGACTTGTGATAGAATAATAAAATAGTGGACAAAAAAAAAGAAACAAACACCAAAATACGAACACAAAAACTGAATTACTCAAAGCCTGCATCACCCCGCATCAAACTCAAAGCATAATTGTTGTATCAGCAAAACAATTGTTGTAGGAGCACAAATCAGCATCCATCGAATGCAGCAAAATGTCAAGACACCTATAGTACAGATACAAAGGTAGCAGCAGACCAACAACACCGAACCACCGCGGAGAGCAGAAACTCAATACATCACTTGGAACCAAGAGATTCGAATTTTGACCCTGTTTTGTTTGCCCGTATGATGCTCTTTTGTTTTATTGCTTTGTAATTTTTTGGTCTTTATCGTTAAATGTTCTGTTGTCGGCGAACTTGGAAAAATAATTAGATGGACTTAGACTCATAGGAATGGCAACAAGACGGCTCAGGCTGGGTTTTTAGTTGACCCGAACTCGACCTGGAAATTTAAAACTTTAACTTGACTCGACCTGAGTTTTATATATTTTATTTCGACTCGACCCGACGCGATATAATAAAAGTATAAATCGACCTCGATCTGACCTTAAAATTTTAATAAAAAACTCGATTAAACTCGACCGATATTTGTAATCAAATTTTTAAAACTTTTACTTGATCTGACCCGAGTTTTATATATTTTATCCCGACCCGATATTTGTAATCAAATTTTTAAAACTTTCATTACGATCACTTAACTTTTATATCGCTTTAACTATAGTCACCCAATTTCTATTGGTTAAACATTGATAACATTTTTTATCAAACTTTATCTCTTTGGTAACTCTCACACATTTCATCGAATAGGTCATCTCTATTCCTATCTTTGATTCAATTCATCTTTCTATGCTCACTACAGGATAATTTGAATGTAATCAGTTCCGCTCTTATGGGAATGCTTTTACAAATGTGATTTTGTTTATGTTCGTTTATTAAGCTAAATAAACGAGTATGAACAAAATTTTTATATTCGTTTAATAAACGAACGAACACGAACAAAAGTGTGTTCGGTTCGTTTATATTCACAAACAAGATCGTTTATAGACTTGTTTATAAGCTTGTTTATAGGATGAAAATGCTTGTGGATGTATTTAAATACAACTTTTTGTTGTTGCTAAGGATGTTATATAAGTTCAAGTTGAGATGTAAGTTTTATTTTGTTGCTTTTGTTTTATTTATTTATTGTTAATTTAGTTAACATTTCTTAATATATAAACGAACATGTTCGTGAACACTTAAATGAACACATTTGTGAACACTTAAACGAACACGAATACCTTTAAAAATAAATAAACGAACACGAGCACAATATTAAAAATTTAAACGAACACGAACCGAACATAAACGCCTTTAAGAATAAACAAACGAACGTGAACATAATCTTATTCGTTCAAGCACATTTTATTTATACCCCTAGTTCAATACCCCTCACGTTTGAGACGTTACCAAATTACCCAAAAGTTGAAACCGTTAATAAAAAACAAATTAATTTTTTTAATGAACTACCAGCATAGCAGTTCAATAAAATAATTAAAAATTTTGAAGCTCGCTAGATCATCATGATAAGTTTGAGTGTGAGAATGGTAACTAAATATTGTGATATTTGTGTGAAAACTCCTCCAACTTCAACCCTCCAAACAATTTATTTACTTTTTTCTTTGCAACAAATCAAGAAATTACGTGTGTTGACGTACTCTAAAATAAGTATGTGTGACCAAAATAAAAACAGAGGCTAACTTAGGTGGTTAAAATAAAAAAGAAAGCTAACTTTAGTCACTTGTTTGTAACTTTTAGGTGACCAAAATGAAATATTTTGATAGTTGGGTGACTACCGGTGTCGTTTACCCAAACAATCGAGTGAAAAAAAAAAGAAGATAAATGATAAAAGACGTTGAAATTGCTGGGAGCAAATTTATTGGTAGCAGCAGCTTGAAGAAACAGAGGGGAAAAGGAAAACGGGAATTCTCCCTTTCTCTTATTTAAAGATTCAGTTCCAAACGATTATTTCTTTTCTCCCTTTGTTGCTCTACTAATCGACAATGAGCAGTCAAGCGGAGGAATTGCCTCTTATGGCTCCCCCATCGATCGCCGAGCCTAGCGAGATCGACCTCGAGGCCGGCCCTGCCGATCAAATTCAGTGTCGGATTTGCCTTGAAACCGATGGTATTTTCTACTTTTAAACCATAATTTCCTCGATTTTCACTTTTTTTTAAAAGATTTCGTTTCATCAATTTGATCTGAAATATTCCCAATTTTGCTTATTTTAAGATTTTATCAATCTAGTGTTACAAGTTCACTGTTCTTGTTACTGAATTTGGTGAGGACAATAACAGTAATTTTGTTAGTAAAAAAAACTTTTGAAGATTGAAATTCCTGGACATAGTGTTTGGTAGATCCTACCAAAAAAACGACTTTTTTGTCACCAAATGTGATTTTGAAGGAAATTGTGCTAATAATTCAATATGCAATGGTTTTCCTCAGGTAGAGATTTTATTGCTCCTTGTAAGTGTAAAGGAACATCAAAGTATGTACACCGTGATTGTTTAGATCATTGGCGAGCTGTGAAGGTATTGATATCAATACCCATTTTATTGAATAAAAATTCAAGTGCATTATACTTCACTTTTACTACGGTTTTCTTAGTGAGCCTAGAGATGATTTTTTATAGCTGTTACTTTATTGGATACGCTAAACTACACATTTGGAGTTTGGTTTAGGGACCCCCACTTTGGTTCTACTACTTTGTTCATCTGTGTCTGCTAACAAAGTAAAAATTTGATAACTTTACAGCATATACAAGATGTATATTAGATGCATTTAGTCTTTTGTTCTAAAATGGAGACCATGTAAAAAAAAAACACTATTTTGACCATATAAATTCCAGTTTACTTAAGTTGGCTTAGCCTTTTCTTTTCTCTTTCACTTGGTTTTTGGCTTGAACTAGTACCAAGTAATATATGTTTTTAATGGAAAGTCAGCCAGCTACTTGTATTGAACCATTAATTAGATTCCATATTTTACTTTAACAGTTTCGAATGCTGTCCTAGATTGTAAAGTGTTCCTAACTGGAATTTGGTTAACTTGTGCAGTGCATCTTTAGTGGGGTCGAATAAGTCACATGACTCCAAACACTAAATAATAAATTCAACGAGTCAAATGTGATATGCTAAATTTATTTGAATTATGAGTGTAGGAAATAATTCCTTGTATTTTATTCATAGAACATATAGGCTATATATACACATCTAATATTCCTAAACTAGGTAACATATATATAACATTAATTACAATATATTCTAGCCTAATAAATAACCTAGATTTTAGCCTAAGAATCTGTAACACTACCCCTCAAGTTGGATCATAGATATTAATCATGCCCAACTTGTTACATAGATAATTGATTCGAATTCCATTGAGAGCTTTGGTGAAGATGTCTCCTAGTTGTTCTCCGGTTTTCACATAACCAGTAGATATTAAACTTTGTTGTATCTTTTCGCGAATGAAGTGACAATCAATCTCAATGTGTTTCGTTCTTTCATGAAAAACTGGATTAGAAGCAATGTGTAATGCAGCTTGATTATCACACCAAAGTTTTGCAGGTATTGAGGCTTTAATTCCAATCTCACCGAGGAGCTGATATACCCATGTAATCTCACATACGGACTTGGCCATTGCTCTATATTCGGCTTCTGCACTAGATCGTGAAACTACGTTCTGCTTTTTACTCTTCCAAGAAATCAAGTTTCCTCCAACAAACACACAATATCCTGAGGTGGATCTTCTATCCTCCTTGCATCCTGCCCAATCCGAGTCGAAAAAACATTCAATTCTAGTATGACCATGATTGCCATATAGAATTCCACGCCCAGGAGCACTTTTTAGATAACATAAAACTTGCTCTACTGCTTTCCAATGATCAACAGTCGGTGACGACATGTATTGACTCAAAACACTCACTGGAAAAGATATATCAGGACGCGTCACCGTGAGATAGTTTAATTTACCGATAAGTCTTCTGTACCTTTCAGGGTCATCAAATAATTCACCTTCTTTAGTTAACTGTAGATTAGGGACCATTGGCGTACTACAAGGTTTGGCGCCCAATTTCCCTGTTTCCAATAAAAGATCAAGCACATACTTCCTCTGAGATAGGAAGATTTCTTTTCTATTTCTGTTCACCTCAACCCCCAGGAAGTATTTCAACGTCCCTAGATCTTTAGTGTGAAACTGAGTATGGAGAAAAGACTTCAGTGAAGAAATTCCACTAGTGTCATTACCAGTGAGTACAATATCATCCACATACACGACTAGTAGAATCGTGCCCCCATCAGACTTTCTAAAGAAAACAGAATGGTCTGATTCGCTTCTTTGCATCCCGAATTTTTCAATAGCCTGACTGAGCTTACCAAACCAAGCCCAAGGACTCTGTTTCAAACCATATAAAGATTTCTTCAAATAACATACCTTCCCAGACTCCCCCTGAGCAACAAACCCAGGTGGTTGCTCCATATACACCTCCTCCTGAAGATCACCATGAAGGAAAGCATTCTTGATATCCAACTGATGCAAAGGCCAATCAAAAATTGCTGCAAGGGAGATAAATAACCGGACAGAAGCAAGTTTGGCAACAGGAGAGAAAGTATCATAATAATCCACACCATAGGTCTGAGCATATCCCTTAGCAACAAGACGAGCTTTCAAACGATTAAGAGAGCCATCAGGATTAAATTTAACAGTAAACACCCACTTACATCCAATAGCTCGCTTACCGTTAGGCAAAGAAACCAAAGTCCACGTGCCATTGTCATCTAGAGCAGTCATTTCCTCAAGCATAGCCGCACGCCATCCAGGATGAGATAATGCCTCGCTAACAGTTTTAGGGACAGAAATAGTATCTAGGGATGTAACAAAGGCACGAGAAGAAGAAGACAAACAATTATAGGAAACAACAGAGGAAATGGGGTAAGTGCAAGCACGTTTACCTTTCCGAAGAGCAATAGGAAGGTCAAGATCAGCAATACAAGGCGAATCTGATGACGAAGATATTGGCTCATCAGGACATGAATCTGGAACATCCGGAACGTTTGGAATTGGGTCTGAAGGTGGTGGTTGTGGCCGACGAGTATAGATGTTTTTTATGGGGGGCTTGACAAAAGGGGGCGGAACCAAGGAGGATGAGGACAACTCCAAAGGTGATGGGACCGGATAAAACAAGAAATCCTCGTCCTCCTGAGCGATAGACCCTGAAGAAAACAGAAAAGGTTTGTGTTCCAAAAAAGTAACATCAGCAGACACAAGATACCTACCTAGACCCGGACAATAACAACGATACCCTTTTTGACCACGTGAATACCCCAAAAACACACATCTCAAAGACTTAGGATCAAGCTTTGTAACTTGAGGACGGACATCCCGAACAAAACAAATACAACCAAAAATTTTCGGGGAGAGGGGAAACAAATCTTTAGTGGGGAAAAGAGTATGAAAAGGGATGTTACCCGACAAAACCGAAGAGGGCATACGATTGATCAAAAAACAAGCTGTGGAGATGGCATCAGCCCAAAAACATTTTGGAACTTGCATTTGAAATAGCAAAGCTCGGGCTGTTTCAAGAAGATGTCTATTTTTTCGTTCAGCAACACCGTTTTTAGAAGGGGTGTCAACACAAGAAGTTTGATGGAGAATACCGTGCTCAAGCATATATTTCTGAAAAGGACCTGAAACATACTCTTTGGCATTATCACTTCTCAAGTTTCGGACAGGTGTACCAAATTGGGTTCGAATCTCAGCACAAAAAGAAGAGAAATGAGTAAATAATTCTGAGCGAGATTTCATTAAATAAAGCCATGTCATTCGAGAATAATCATCAACAAAAGTAACAAAATAACGAAAACCAGGTTTAGAAGTAACAGGACTAGGACCCCAAACATTAGAGTGAACTAACTCAAATGGAGCAGAAGCTCGGTTATTGACTCTAGGACTGGAACTAAGGCGATGATGTTTAGCAAACTGACAAGACTCACAATCCAAGGATTTTAAACTAGAAAATTGAGGACAAAGTTTCTTCAAAGAAGGTAGAGAAGGATGACCCAATCGACAATGTTCTTCAAAAGGACTGACAATTCCAGTGCAAGCGACAGGTTCTGGAACATGGGTGTCAAGGATGTAGAGGCCATCAGACTCATGCCCTTTACCAATAATCTTCTTCGTCAAAAGATCCTGAAACACACAATAACCAGGAAAAAATGAGACACAACAATTAAGGGTTTTTGTAAGTTTACTAACTGACATCATGTTAAAGGATAAATGTGGTAAACTCAAAACAGAGGACAAAGTAAGAGAGGGAGTGGGGTACGAAGTGCCAGAGCCAATAACAGAAGATGTAGAACCATCGGCTAAAGTAACAGGATTGATAGAAGGATGTGTTGTAAAATGAGAAAGAAGATTGGGTTTACCTGTCATGTGGTCTGTGGCACCAGAATCAATGACCCATTTGGAAGAGGTGGAAACAAGACATGTATTGGATTTACCTGACTCAACAAGGGCAGAAACAGGACCGGAAGGATGCTTGACAGTGTCTTGAAGGTGAAGAAGCTTGGCATACTCATCCGCAGATATCGTAACAGCCGATGAAGAAGTGTCTACACTAGAAGCAACATTAGCAGACGAAGTTTTCTTAAACTGCAGCTTCCGGCAATCACGCTTGGTATGTCCCGGTTTGTGACAATAATGACAGATAACTGTACTGTGATCCGGACCACGAACCCCAAACTGTGGATCGCTTTTGGTAGACCCCGACCCCATAGAACGACCAGGACCATTACTCTTGAAATTTTGCTTGCCGGAGTCAGAAGGAAGAGCACGACTAAGCAAAACACTGCCATGTTGTGGGGATGGAGTAGTCAAAGAATTTTCAGTACGACGGACTCTCCGAAAAACATCATCGAGGCTGGAGATCTCGGAACCAGAGAGAATCTGAGATTTAGCTGTCTCAAATTCCGGTGGAAGACCAGCAAGAAAACTCATAACCGCCATTTGCTCTCGCTGACTACGTTGGACCTCAATATCAGCACTAAAAGGAAGCAACATATTAAGCTCTTCATACGTTTTCTTGAAATCCATAAAATAACTGGTTGAAGTCCGGTCTTCTTTGTCAGCCCTGTAAAAATGCTGACAAACATCATAGATACGAGAAAAATTTCCTTTGCCAGAATATAAAAATTGCAAATAGCTCATCAACTGTTTCACCGTCTTGCAATGATTAACCAAACCTACCACCTCGCTGTCAATAGAATTACGAATCTGAATATAGAGGCGAGCATCTTCTCTCATCCAAGGAAGGCGAGAATCATCCGTCGGAGGATCATCAGTCAAATGTCTGTCCATAGAAAGGCTTAACAAATACAACTCAATTGTATGGTTCCAATCGAGAAAATTAAAGCCATTCAATTTATGATCAGTAATCTTAGACGTAATCGGAACGATATCAGACATAAAGTCAACCTTTTTATCAGACATGAAGTCAAAGAAGCAAAGAGCCAAAAAACAAAACCCTAATAAATTCAAAAGATAGAACACCCAACCCAAAACAATCCGAAAGCAAGGACCGGCGGCAGGGGTGTGATCGGAAGGAAGCAGCGACGGCGGTGGAAAAAATGGCGGCGAAAAGGGGCCTCCACGCGCTCTCACGCGCCGGCGCGTGAAGGACAGGCGGAAGCTTGTGGCGGCGCGTGAGGCTCACGCGCAGGGAATCCGGTGACCGGAAACTCCAGATCGGCGGACGGCGGCCCTTGTGGTACGGGCGGTGTCGACAGAAACGGCCTCCGAAGGTGGCCGGTGAAGAACGACAAAAATATTGACTTTAGGTCAAAACCCTAACAGCCCAAAAAATTTTATATATTTTTTTTATTGTATTCGAAAAAAAAACCTAGGACAACTGATACCATGTAGAAAATAATTCCTTGTATTTTATTCATAGAACATATAGGCTATATATACACATCTAATATTCCTAAACTAGGTAACATATATATAACATTAATTACAATATATTCTAGCCTAATAAATAACCTAGATTTTAGCCTAAGAATCTGTAACAATGAGTAATGTAGCTATATTATATTTCTTGCATCATTGGTGTTGGCCTAAATGTCCTAACAGTTGAATGTACTTGCTTTAAACCTGATGTACTTGCAGATGCTAAGATCATAGAAAAAGTTAAGAAATAAATGGTTGGAAGTTGGAACAGTTATAGAAGATTTACAACATTCGGTAAAACAATCATATATAATATTAGTTTTTTAGTTATTGATTTATTTGTTAACCTGTGTTGCTTACCCTCTTGAGGCCTATCTACATAGAATAACGACCAGTCCATAGGACAAAGTTGGTTTTAGTTGGTTGTATCTGCACATGCATAGAATTATAACCAGTCATCAGAAGGGAATTGGGCATGGGTGTTAGCATGTTATCCCCATATTTCCGTTTGCTTTTCTTGGCCTCATGCTATTCTCCTGTTTCATAGCCCCTTGCTACAATATTTCATCACTTCTTTTTTTTCATTTTGCAGGAAGGTTTTGCATTTTCTCATTGCACTACCTGTAAAGCTCCCTATCATTTGAGAGTTCATGTTGCTGCGGATAGGAAATGGCGAACCTTGAAATTCCGATTTTTTGTTACTAGAGACATTTTATCAATATTTCTGGCTGTTCAACTAGTATGTAGTCAGCTCTTGATTGTTAATTATGGCTTTGTTAGTTTACTTCTATCATAGGTATATTTGTAAGGTGTAATTCCGGGCTCTTTTGTTTATTGTGTTCAGGTCATTGCTTCACTGGCATATTTGGTCTTTCTGGTTGATGGGTACCAGCAGTCTTGGCTCCGTCTTACATGGGGTTTTGACAGTGAGCTTAGTTTTTATTACATATGTGGTAAAATCTCAAGAACCTGAAGTAATATTTGATCATGATCTTTCAAATAATATAATTTGTTTTAGTTTCCTTGTCAATTTGTCTTTGGGATTATTTTTTGATATAAGGAGGGAGTTCCTTTGATGTATTTCAATTTGACTACTGACTTTTTAAGGGTAATTATTCCATGCACAAATGCTTGTGGAAACCTTGGGTTTTAGGGGTTTAAGTGTAGTAGTTTTGAATGTAGGGGTTGTTAATAGAATTTTGGGTTTAGGGTTAAAATTTAGGGTTTATGGGGTAAAATATAAATCCCTAACCATATTACCCTAAAATCTAAATTCTAACCCTAAATTCTAAACCCCTTCACTGAAACCCCTAAACTAAAACCCTAAACCCTAAAATTAAGACGCTTGTGGAAACAAAAAGTTTCCACCGTCTGTGTATGAGATACTAATTTTTTTTTAAATAGTTAATTGATGCAATAAAGCAAATTAACTTGAGTAATATTTCACTTTTACTTTCTTACAGGACGTTATTGCATCCCTTAGAAAATTTTAGATTACGAGATATTGGTGCTTCCCTTGGAAAACTTTAGAATGCTTTTCTTGCAGAATTAACTTCCAAGCCCCCTGAATTTGTGAAATAGACTTATATGGTTCCGGTCGTGTAAATATTAAATGTAACATTGGAAGAGCTTGTCTTTATGTAGGAGGTTGTTGCATGCTAGATTTTATCTCATCTTAATAGATTGATGATAAATAGAGCTAAATCCTTGATTCCGTGCTAAAGCGCACGATGTATTTGTTGAAAAGTGCTTATTTGAAAGTAATGAAGTTTCCTTCACTATTTAACTTAGCAGTAACTTTGTTAATCTGTACTTTATTTTTTGTTAAATTTAAATTTGTTAGTCAAAGTTTACTACTGATAGCTTTAAGCTAATTGATTTACATTCTAAAACTGCAATATAGAACTATTTGCTGTGGACCATGCATTGAGATGCATTTTCTTATGGCGAAACTTCATCAATCAAGAATTTTAATATTGTTATGAATGAAATTAATGAAGCTATTAATCATTGCAATTGTAAATTTAAAAGTTGAGATATAGTTTTAGCTACAAGGTTTGACTAAAATGGTATGATGTTAAATAAAATGTTTGATTAATGAAGTGTGATGGTATCTTAACCAAAATTAAGCTATTAATATTTTCATGATTAGATTATTCAACCAATTTTTTACTTGTCTGAAGACATTTTTGTTTGTCCGGTTTTTATGCTTCAATATTGTTTAGTTGTGTGAAATACTCATTATCCCAGCTTGTATGCTGTTGCTGATGGTTAAACAAAATAATTGTTGAATACAGGAGCATTAATATTTTTTGCTTTGCTGGGGCTATCGGGGTGCTTTATTACATGCTATGATCGAAGAGTGCGTAATGATTTGGCTCAGCCTTGTCGAGAATTATGCCTCTGTTGCTGTCAGCCAGGGTATATCTCTACTTGTAAACTTTGATAGATGTTGAATTGTACTGTCAGTTTGGTAAATTAGTATTCATTATTACTTTCTCTAAAAGTTTGTTGATTACAGATTAATTTGTTGAAGGGGAGCGAGTTTGTTACTTAAACAGATGTTACAGATCTACTCCTGTGATTTGTCTTTGTCTACCTCATCTTCCCTTTCTTTCTACCCCAGTTATTTTTATTGGCCTATGGTTGGTATAGCAGAGTAATATCATGTTTATACCTATCATTATACCCCCCCCCCCCCCCATATATGTAATTCATGCTTGTGCAAGAACCCGCATCCGCACATGCACAAATATGTGAAAACAATGTTATATTTCAAATGATTTCTATTTCTCCCTTCCTTCCCCTCTTTTCTCTTTACTGATATGAGATGTGTCTTTATTTTTCCATGGGTTCAAGAAAAAGAGGGATATTAGAAAATAGTTATCTAACACAGAAAGAAAAAAACTTTAACCCTTTCACAGTTTATATGTATGTATATTGTGTGCACGTGCGCGTATAAACATTCTCTAACTTGCTCAAATAAATGTTCTGTTTATTTGTTCTCCAAAGGGTTACTGTGCTGATGTGATGATAGCTGAAACGGATGATGTCTGAATATTTGTCAATTGTCACGTAGCTATTACACCAGCACTCACCTTTTCTCTCTTCTCCTTGAAACTTTTATTATGCACCTGTTGGTTTACTTTCCTTTAGGCTTGTTATTTATTTATCATCTTCCATCTGCATAGTTTAGAAGAGTTCTCCTGTGTTGCTCGCTCATCAAGTTTGAAACGTATATTGAGTTACCTAATTTTAGAGCCTAACTCTTCAACCCCCCCCCCCCCCCCCCCAACTTACTACTGGACCTGTCATTGGTTAATTCCTGTATAATGGGGATGCCATTGTTAACATTGCTGATACTGGATTGGGTTACTAGGGAATAGGAACATAACTTGAAATGGTCTGAAGAAAAAAAATCAAGTGATGATGCAACTAGGATCTGATTTATTTTAGAACATGTTGTGTTTGCCTCTCATTTATTTGGTGTACTTAGCTTCCAGATGGTCTAAAGAAGTTTATGATATTTAATGGATTCTGGGATATGATTTATTTTAAAGCAACTTGCATATATCTCTTATTTATTTGATTTATTTGATGTACTAAGCTATTGAAGTGGTGCTAATTATGTTGATGAAGTACATATACATATGCATATTGATATACACACTTACGTATATCATTCAATAATTAATATACGTGAGAATTGGGACATACTGATCGGATTATTAATTTGTTCATTTCCTAACTTGCAGAATGTGTACAGACTGCCATTTGCCTGGCACTCTTTGCATGTGGACTGACTGTACTACATGCTTTGAAAGCTGTGCTACTGCTGCTACTGAGTGTGGTTGCCTAGGAGGTGCTGGTGAAGCAGGGTTGCCATTATTGTTTATAATGGCATTGATTGTGCTTGGACTGTTTACTATCATTGGCATATTTTACAGTGTTTTGGTGGCTACAATGGTTGGACAAAGGATTTGGCAGCGGCACTATCACATACTCGCCAAAAGAATGCTGACAAAAGTGAGTTGAACCGTATATCTTCAGCTTTGATTCATGTGTTGCTGTATTATTAAGTATTCATTGATGCAGTAGGCCAACTAAACTAGTTGAGGAAGTTAATTTTAGGTGCCAGTTTGTAGATTAATAAGTCATTTCTACTAGAAGATATGAAACTGAAGGACTAAACCTATCACCTTCTTCCAATCTGTTTTATAGTTAAAAGTCTTTCCATTGACATTACAGCTTCTATAATGGGATGGGAAAAAGCTTTGTTTAATCTTATGTCAAGGTTGTGAGGAATTTTGGTGTTTAAAAATAAGCATATTAAATGTTGCAAAACGATGGGCTAAAAGAAAGGTGGCAAAAGAAGATATATTCCAATTCTCTGCACCAGGCAAGGATAGTCTTTCCATTGATTGTTGTCCCTTCAATTCTCGGATTTTTTGTTGCTTCATTTATTAGTTATTACAAATTAGCTCTCATAATCATTTGAATATACTGCAGCACTCTTTGTTTTGTTGAAAAGGCGGCTATTTTTGGGTTGTGCTTCTAAATTGCTGTACAGTTTTAACATAATTCACTTTTATATGTACTCTATTAGGAATATGTTGTTGAGGATGTCGATGGTGAGATGACTGGATCTGACTGGTCTCCTCCTTCTCTCCCACCTGAGCACGTCCAGCAGCTGAAAACACTTGGCCTTCTGTAAGTTTAGTACTGCATTCTGCCAACTGACAAAAACATCATATACATATGGACTGGCTCCGTATTTTGGTATGTCAGTCTTCACAACAGGCTAATGAATCCTCTTTACACCTAAAAAAATGAGTTTGATGCAGTTATCAAGCAAGAAGTTCTACTAAGCTTGTCAATATAATTTAGTTAGAATTGTGTGAGATCCTTAAATCTTCTTTTTCAGTTTTCATTTCCTTTGAAGTTTACCATTAGTTTCACTTCCTTGAGGAAACTAGTACATGGAATATAACCAACATGTTTGAAACACAAATTCCTTGCCAAATATTAATAACCTTGTAGAGAACTGTTTTCTTTTCTTGTGAGTGGTTTCTTGTATAACCTATTTCACTCAAATTAAGTGAGTTTGTTGATCCCTTCTCTGTAATATGTACCCATAGTTCATGTATTACTGAAACTTGAATTTGCTTCTTTATATATTTACCGATACCATCTCTCTTTTCATTTTGTTGTTATATTCGGATTTGATTGTGAGTATTAGGTACTGTTATGTGTCCAATATTTCACTGCCTGCCATACTTGTTTACCAGATTGGGTTGTATGAAATGAAAGGATTAGGCTTGGTTCAAACTTTGTTGCTGGTACTATGAGAAGACTGAGTTTGAACATGGATTTATATTGCACATGGCTATGTTGGATATGGATTGTCCTTGCCCTTTGGAGTTTTACATATACGAGGATTTAGTTGTAATTATCCATTAAGAATTCCACGAATACAACCTCAAACGCAAGATGACCAGGTGAAACTCACCTACTTCTATGGAACGAGTCGGATTCTGATCCATATTTAAAAAAAAAAGGAAAAGAAATAAAACATTTTCTGGCGCGGGTTAGGCTTAGGTCGATTCAAATCTATAATATTAAAATATTTCTATATATTTATTTGGGTCGGATAAATCTGAATTTGAAATATTTTATGATGAATGATTTTTGAAGTTATAATTACAATAAGGTATTTATATTATTATGAGCTAAATCCACCCATACAATGTACAAAACAGAACTATAATATTTGGCTTATGGGTTACTTTTGTTTTTATAGTAGTCCTAATTTATTGATTTCGTCCTTATGGTATTTTAGCATCAATTTGGCTCTTGAAATAGTTGAATTGTATTACCGTTTGCTCATTGATTGACACTTTAATTCTAATTTTTAAATCTCAAACCTTAAATTTTAAACATTAATCGAAAATTTTATCAATCTAAAGTGATTATGAAATATAAAAGTATTTATATACCTTAAATGGTGATGCAATTCGACTACTTTAAAGGTTAAATTGATGCGAAAATACTATGAGGCGAAATAAATAAATTGAGACCAATACAAGAGCAAAAGTAGCTCTTAAGCCTTAATATTTTTATATAATTATGATCAAAATTAATCATTATAATGTATAAATTTTCTATATTTATTATGACATTTAAAGTTTAACATTAAGGTCCCAAGGTTGCAATCTCGCCAACACAAACAATTCAATTTTTGAATGGGTAAATATGATCAAGACTATGAAACTAATGCAAGAAAGGAGAGGAGGAAACACTTGACATGTGCAAACACGATAATAATCCATTTCAAGACAAAATCAAGGGTATAATAAAGACATGGAATTTGGATTCATCCTCAAATAATGTTTTTTTTTTTTTGCTTTGTAAAAGGAAGCAAGACGTGTCACATGAACATTGGGGTTTTTTAGGGAATATAAACATTGTTAAAATTTTAATCGTGTTTAGAAGAGTAGGCGAGATTCAATGTTAGGGGGTTCATTGTCGTATTTGATCTTCTGATTTATTTACTTGGATTGTGGATATGGTCCATTGAATTAGGTTGAAGATGTTGATTATTACTTATAAATGCAGGGCGCCTTGTTTTTCAGTTTTCTTGTAAATTTTCTCTATTGACTTTTATTTGTTGATCCGTAAAACAACAAGATCCTTCTACCTAAACTTATTTGCTTATTTTTATAATTTGGATTTGCCAATTGTATAGATTCTGGAAATTCTTAGAAGCAACGTATAAAGGATTGCTTACCCTTCTTAACTAATTTAAAACAAGCCAAAATTGAGTATTAAATTTAAATAATAGCATTTGTTTCGTTAAAATATTAAAATTTGTTTAAAGATCTAAATCCACCTGGAGCTTTAGTCAGCATTTATTTAAAAAATAAATAAAACTGAATTTTATGAAAGATATAAAAATCAAAACCCACTCCAAACAAAGATAAAACTTGAAAATTCAAAAATTTATTTTGTCTCCTTTGTGAATAATAATGATAATCAATCTTACATACTATTTCGTTAATAATTTTGAATATGTTAAAAATATAGACCACATAATTATTTAAATATTAGTTACATTAATTTATTTTTAGTTGAGTAGTTAGATGATCAGTTGTACAGCTAGCTATAGACTATATAAAAACATCATTGTGTGGCTTGATGATTACATAATGAGAAGTATGGTTCAAATCACATGTTCTTTTTACTACTAACTTTTTTGATAAAACTTGATATATAATAGACGTGTGTTGTGATGACGCTACAAAAATATTAAGCTATCATAAGGTAGATAAAAATCGTACCGCATAATGAAAAATGAAAGGATCCAAAAAAGAAAAGATTAAATTAAAGAAAACAAAAAAGAAAATCATTAATGACCAGTAATCAACTCAAGCTTAATATCGTTTAACATGGCCGCTTAGGGTTTGATGATATTACATAAATGTATTTAGCGTTTAACATGTAATTATTCAATCACATAAATTTATTGCAGCGTTTAACATGTGTTACGATTCATTAGATGAAAACATCTTAAATTTCAATTTAGATATTTCAGGTCAGTTTCAATGCAGAGATGGTTTATGTTAATACACAAGAAAAGTCCAACCCGCGTGTTTCACATTTGCTAAAAACACCGTTGTAACTATCATTAAATGGGAGAGTTAATCCCCAAACAAAACCAAGAAAATTTATGATAAAAAAAACCCAGAAAATGGAAGAGCATGAACTTCCCCCACCATTTTCCAGGTTTCACATTTCAAATATAATATATATAAAAAAAGATTCTATACAATTACAAACAACCAAGGCAAGCTTGAGTCCCACATTAATAATTTAAAACACTACCTGTCAGCCTTATCCATTCCTTTGAATTTTAATCTCAATTTCCCCACCTCCCCTATAAATACTCAAATCTTTGATCGGAGAGTTGAAATAAAAGAGATATGGCTGATATCGCTATGCTTGTTGCCGAGGAATACGAGAGGAGGCTGAGGGTTTCAAGAGGGAAACAAGAGGAGGTTATGAAGTCGGATTCGTGTGCAGCGGTGTTGGGTTTGAAGCTGAAGAGCAGAATTGGGCATCATCTGGGAATGGAGGTTTCTAAATTGGGGTTTGACTTTGAGCCCAAATCCCAGATTGGGGTTGCAGCTTTCCATGGAGCCTTTTCTGCTTGAACCATTTCCAATTCCCATAATCATTGTAAACTTTTTATAACAGAAAATGGAAACCCCATCTCCTTTGAATTTAATTATTTCATATCCGGAAAGTTCTTTTAAGAACCACTATGCTTAGAAAAACATCCAGAAAGTATACGTAATTTGATGCGTTTGTTTTTTTTAATATAAATGTCTATTTGAACTTTTAAATTTATAATTTTAATTTTTAAATTTAACCTTTTAAAATTTAATCCATAAGTTATGAATCCTAAAATAAATACAAATAAAAATTTTACTGTTGGTGGTAGGAGCGGAGCCAGGGTTTGAAGTTGAGGGAAAAAATTATAAATGTTTAAAAGTGTAAGGGCAAATTTAAAAATAAATCAATTTATAAAGAAATTTAAATAGGAAGGACAAAAATAAACAAATAAACTTTTTCAGGGGTGAGGGCGATTGCCCCTCTCGAACCATGTAGTTCCGTCCCTAGTTGGTGGCTTGGTGTATTCAGTATTTTCCATGTGTGAAAAAACTATTTTATGCACCAAATTTTTCATAAACAAGTATAAGTTAAAGCTTGTGTTAGGTTTTTTAATTTAAAATTTAAAAATGGAATTTAAAATTTAAAGTTTAAAATTAAAAGTTTAAAATTTAAATTTTTCATAAACAAGTATAAGTTATAGCGTTTAAAGTCTTCACAAATTTTTATATTGTAAAATTTAAATATGTATGTTTGCATAAAAATATTACATTGTTAATGCGTTAAATATTTAACTCATAATAGAAATAATACATAATGTTAGTAAAATACGACAATTTTATTATTTAAATGGTCAGTGCACCACTAGTCTTATATCGCTCACTGAAAAGACAGGCTGAATCAGCGTTGGCAACCCCAGACTAAGTATTGTATATTTGAGACGATGGTGAGAGATGATTACGAGGAATGTTTTAAGGTAAATGGAAAGCTGTCTATTCTGACTCCAGAGAAGGCAAAGGTCGTGTATCGACGTCAGCAATATAACCTCCCACGGTCTCAGCGTTCGAAGGGGAAGGGACCACGGAACACGTCTGGCGGTGGTCCTTCCTCCGCAGCACCGCCACCGCCACCATTAGATGCTACCCCGCCATCGATGCGGCCACAGCTGACTCAAAGTCCAAGTCAAGGTTATTTAACGCATTCTTCTATGTCAGACTTTTGCTCAACTTTCGGCGATGATGAGTGGTGCCTCTAGCTATCCTGCGGGCTATATGCCCTACGTGCCATTCATGTCGTTCCCCCGATATCAGCCGCATTTAGAACCGGGAATGTCCAACAAACGCCACCACAGTTGATTTTATACCATAGTGGGCCCGGTAGAACGAGCAGTACTGCAACTGCTGAAACCGGGGATGGTGATGGTGGTGATGATGGTGACGATGCTCTACCCCGACGCAATCCGGAGCGACATCATCGTGCACCGTCTTGTGGTACCGGTGAACATAGGCGCCATTAGTTTTTTTTGTTTTTTCTTAATTTGGAATATTGAAATTGATATTTTTTTGTTTTTTAATTAGTATATATTTTAGTTTAATCATGATTTTTATTTTATTTGATTTTGTTTAATTAATTAGTATATATTTTTAAATTTGTGTTTTTTAATCTTTAATTAGTTTATATTTTATTCAATCGTCGTGAACAATAGTACAAAATAGTTAACATCTAATGAACATAGATATGCAACTACAAATAATAACAAATCACAATATCCTGAAAATCAGTTTTCGAATAAAATTTACAGACACATCACGATTCCTGACACGATTATCCCTGGGCAAAGACGCGTTCTATAAGACGCGATTTACCTGACACGTCAAGAATCCTGGCAAAATCACGTTCTGTACTACGCGATTTTCATGCTATATATGCCATCCCTCCCTTACGAACCTTACTAGCAAACTCACACTTGTATTGTGAGTTGTGGGTATATACACTTGTGGCTGGATACCAATTGTTGTGGTGCGATATTTGTACCATGCGTTTGTTGAGACCCGCATGGTGGGATACCAATTACTGTGAGTTGAAGATGATCGACAAATCACAATATCTGAAAACGCGTGGTGGGGTGCCACGCAAATGATTGGTACCACGAATTCACAATTGCTTGAACTTTATTTGTCTTTTTCAGGGTTACAGCTTTTGGTGGGTGCCGGTTACATTTGATAGCGCGGGTCAAAGCTACTACCATTGTTGGTATTTTCGAAACTATGTTAAGACCCGCACATGTAACATTGTTGTTGAAAACTCTCGTCGACCATTTATCTACAGCGACGACACATCTCTCGTCGGCCATACAAATAGGATAAATTATTGCACCTCTCGTATATATCAATTCATATGTAAATTATTTTAGACTGTATGTTTAGGGGTACAATTGACCGCGTATTTAAGGGTACAAATATAATTTACATATGTAATTCGGATGTAATATTTTATGTGTATCAATGTATGTCTTCTATTAAAACAATAATTTACAATTTACCACGTGTTTAAGGGTAGGGATGTAAAAACAAGTCAGAACCTGGTAACCTGACTGAAACCTGCCCGAGTCAGAACGTGATTTGACCTGAGTTTTTTTTTACCCGAACCCGATCTGCAACCGACTGTTGTTGATCCGAACCCGAATTTGACCTGTTACTGTAGCAACCGAACCCGATCTGCGTCCGACTGAAAACGACCCGAACCCGAATTGGACCTGTTAATTTGGACCTGAAACCCGACCTGCGTCCGACTGAAAAGAACCCGAACCCGAAGCCGACCTGGCAAATAACCGAAATTACCCGACTGAATTGACCCGATATCCGATTTTACCCGACCTGAAATGGACCCGACCTGAAATGGACCCGACTGAAATGGACCCGACCTGCTTTTGAACCCGACCTGTTAAGTGACCCGACCTGTTCTTGACCTAAGCTGAAATTAACCCGAAACCTATGACATGATGAATTAAAAAATTTATAAAAGTTCATATATCATATATCATATACATATATAATGTATATACATATACACTTACATATATTAATATAGGTGATGTATATACGCGCATACAAGTATATATATATATATATTAAGTACTAAAGTTTGAAAAAAGAATAAGTAATTGATAATTTATGAAAATAAAAAATTAAATGAAGAGTTGTTTTTAATTTTAAAGTTTATTCATTAACTTGAATAAAATTGTAAATTTACAAATTATAAAAAATTAAATAACAATTGTAAACTTATTTGTAGTTCATAAAATTTACTAAAGTTATAACATATATATGTATAACATTTGTAGTTCAAAAATTTACAAGTCTAAAATTTTATAAGTCTACAATTTTATTTTTTTATACTTAGTTAACAGATTCTTTAAGATTGTAAAACTTAGTGAAATTATAACTAGAACAAATACAATTTGTAATTGTTGTCTTAAGTTAACAGATTCTTTAAGTTGTTTTTAATTTTAAAGTTTAGGGTATATGGTTATTATTAGGGTTTAGGGTTTAGGGTTTCATGAAGCAATGTACTTCGAGTGATTATTTTGTAAGGTTTAGGGTTTAGTGTTAGGGTCTAGTGTATTGTGCTTAGGGTTTAATGTTACGACAACATGTGACATAGGGTTTTGATTTTATGGGTTTCAATTTAGGGTTTAAGGTTTAGGGTATAGGGTTATCATTAGGGTTTCATGTTTTTTTTAATTTTAGAATTTATATTACAATATATGTATATAGAAAATTGGAAACCCTAACCCTAATCCCTAACCCATAAAACCCTAGGCATTAATCACTAAACCCTTAGATCCTAAACCCTAAGCCCTAAAGTATGTAAGTATTTATGCATTTAGGTTTTACTGTAGTGTAATGAACTAAGGTTAGTTCGATTGATTAGTTTGTAAGGTTTAGGGTTTAGTGTTAGGGTCTAGGGTATAATGCTTAGGGTCTAGGGTATAGTGCTTAGGGTTTAATGTTACGATAACAAGTGACTTAGGGTTTTGATTTTATGAGTTTCAATTTAGTGTTTAAGGTTTAGGGTATAGGGTTATCATTAGGGTTTTGAACCTTAACCCTAAGCCCTAAACCCTGAACCTTAAACCCTGAACCATAAGGATTAAACATTAAACCCTTAGATCCTTACCTTAAACCCTAAGCCCTAAAGTATGTAAGTATTTATGCATTTAGGGTTTACGTTAGTATAATGAACTAAGGTTAGTTCGACTGATTAGTTTGTAAGGTTTAAGGTTTAGTGTTAGGGTCTAGGGTATAGTGCTTAGGGTCTAGTGTATAGTGCTTAGGGTTTAATGTTACGATAACAAGTGACTTAGGGTTTTGATTTTATGAGTTTCAATTTAGGGTTTAAGGTTTAGGGTATATGGTTATCATTAGGGTTTTAAACCCTAAAATCTAAACCCTAAACCATAAACATTAAACACTAAACCCTTAGATCCTTACCCTAAACCCTAAGCCCTAAAGTATGTAAGTATTTATGCATTTAGGGTTTACGTTAGTATAATGAACTAAGGTTAATTCGAGTGATTAGTTTGTAAGGTTTAGGGTTTAGTAATAGTTTGGGCCTTGGGCCTTTGGGCTCTTATCCCACCACCCATTTATTTTAGATGGGCCCTAAAACCTATATTGTATAAATATAAACTTATAACTTATAATTTATATAATGTATTTATAATATAATAATTAATAATTAGTAATAGTTTGGGCCTTAGGCCTTTGGGCTCTTATTCCACCACCCATTTATTTTAGATGGGCCCTAAAACCTATATTGTATAAATATAATATATACATATATATATATATATATATATATATATATATAAACTTATAACTTATAATTTATATAATAATTAGTAATAGATTGGGCCTTGGACCTTTGGGCTCTTATTCCACCACCCATTTATTTTAGATGGGCCCTAAAACCTATATTGTATAAATATAATATATACATATATATATATATAAACTTATAACTTATAATTTATATAATAATTAGTAATAGATTGGGCCTTGGACTTTGGTAGTAAAACCTATAATGTATATATATATATATATATATATACATATATATATAAACTTATAACTTATAATTTATATAATAATTAATAATAATTGGTAATAGTTTGGGCCTTGGGCCTTTGGGCTCTTATCCTACCACCCATTTATAATAATCAATAATATGATTAATATCAATAATAAATATTAATTATCAATAATAAATATTAATTACTAATATCAATAATTAATAAATAATATTAAATTATAATATATATGGGCGGGAAACTTTGATTTCAAACCGCCAATTTTCAAATTGAATTTCAATTTAGGGTAAATTATAAATAAAGCCCTTTATATTATATAAGTTTTTTATTCAAGTCCTTTAAGTATGTACATATTAATAAACCCTAAACCCTAAACCCTAAACCCTAACCTACATACAATGCAACACAACCCCTAATGTATGTAAGTATGTACATGTGTACACATTAATACATTAATCTCAAACCTCAAACCTCAAACCCTAAACCCTAAACCCTAAACCCTAACCTACATACACTACAACACAACCCCTAATGTATGTAAGTATGTACATGTGTACACATTAATACATTAATCTCAAACCTCAAACCCTAAACCCTAAACCCTAAACCCTAAACCCTAAACCCTAACCTACATACACTACAACACAACCCCTAATGTATGTAAGTATGTACATGTGTACATATTAATACATGAATCTCAAACCCTAAACCCTAAACCCTAAACCTCAAACCCTAAACCCAATCATATTGTATATAAGTAATTAATTATATACGTGTGTACATATTAATGCATGAACGCTCAACACAAAACCCTAAACCCTAAACTTTATTTTTATTCTAAATTGACATATACTTATTGTTTTTTTTTCATTACTCTAATTTTTATACTTTTAATTTGATATTTTTGTTTATTATAGTCCCTAAAACTTTATTTTTATTCCAAAATACCCATTTTCCTTGTTTTTTTTAATTTGTCTAATGTTTTATAATTTTAATTTGATATTAATGTTCATTATAATCTATGAAATTTTATTTGTAATCCAAATTGACCCATTTTCTGTCCAAATCGACCCATTTTGATTCTTTTTTAATTACTCTAATGTTTTATAATTATAATTTGATATGACTTTAAATAATTAACTCAAAATTAACGACGATTGACGAAGGTCAACCTAAAGTCTATCAACTACTTATATGGTTGTACGACCGAACTCAAACCGAATACGAATTTCAATCACAAAAATACCCCGACCTGAATTACCCGACCTGAAGCTACCCGACCTGAAATTACCCGACCTGAAATGCACCCGACCTGAAATGCACCCGACCTGAAATGAACCCGACCTGAAATGAACCCGACCTGAAATAGACCCGACCTGAAACGGACCCGACCTGAAACGAACCCGACCTGAAACGAACCCGACCTGAAATGAACCCGAACTGAAATGGACCCGACCTGAAATGTATCCGAACCCGAATTAACCTGCCAATTATCTGCTTTGGACCCGACCCGTTCTAACCCGACCTGAAATGGACCCGACCTGAAATGGACCCGACCTGAAATGGACCCGATCTGAAATGGACCCGACCTGGAATGGACCCGACCTGAAATGGACCCGCACCCGACCCGAGTCGAGTCAATTTTTTTTTTACCTGAAATGACCTGTATTCGATTTTACCCGACCTGACAGAACCCGACCTGAAACCTGACCGATTACCTGTTTTTACATCCCTATTTAAGGGTACAAATTACATTTTTTTCAATGCATGTCTTCAAGCTCGGTGGTTGGGTCTTTGACTGCGGTTGCATACGGGGGGTCCTAGGCTAGAACAAAAGGTAAAGACCCGGTGCTTTTCTTGAATCTCGGAGGTCTATTAGATATTGTCACTTGCCCACCATTCAAAAAGACCTCAAATTTACGGATATTGTGATTTGTTGTTGTCGATCCTTGTGAACAAAAATATTGAATAGTTAACATCTACTCAACATATAGATGCAACTACAAATATTGACAAATAATAATATCCAAAAAATCTGTTTGCGAATAAATTTTTTAGATACGTGATTTGTTGGCATTAGTAGTTACAATCGAAAACTTCAAGCACTACTATGCAGTTTTTTTTTTCTCTTTGACTGAGTGGTGTGGGCTTCAATGACCTACAAATCACAATATCTAAAACCACGTGGTGGTGTGCCACAAAAGTGATCGGTACCACAAAATCATGGCGGGTGCAACTCGAGGTGTCATGTCTAGGGTTTTCTTCGATAGTGGGTGTCGATTACATTTGATAATGCGGGTCAAAGCTTCTACCTTTTACGGTGTTTTTGAAGCTATATTAAGACCCTCACATGTAGCGATGTTGGCGACATACGTGTCATGGAAGAACACCGGTGTTTTTGAAGCTATGTTAAGACCCTCGCATGTAGCTATGTTAAGACCCTCGCATGTAGGGGTACAATTGTTTTTAACATACGAAAAATAAAAATATAATTTACATATGTAATTCATATGTAATATTTTATGTGTTTCAATGCTTGTCTTCTATAAAAATAATATTTTGAAAACACATCGGTTCTTTTACATTGGTTCATTTACGCCCTATAAATAGAACCCCCCCATCCGCTTCCTCAAAAACTCACTCTTTCATTTACTTTCATTGTAATGGCTACAAACGTAGATGATTTACCATCTATTGAGAGTCACTCATGTGATGCTGATGTTGATACTGACGATGAACTAGAAGTTGGGATGATATTCACTACGAAAAAAATGGTAGATGATGCAATTATAAACTACAACATACGCCGATTAGTTTGTTCGACAGTGAAGAAAACGACTATGGACAACTATATCGCAGAATGTGTCGAAAAGGACAACGACTATAATTGGAGGATTCGTGTATCACGAACAAAAAAATTGAACAATGTTTGGCAGATAACAAGATACGACGGACCTCATACATGCCAGTTGTTCCAATATAATTGACATGTAATACGTCTGTGTTTGTTAATTACATATTTTGTGATTGTTAACTGTTTGAAAATTAAAGCGGTTAAGATGTAGAAAATAATATTTGCGATAATTATATTAACAAAAAGTAGTACAAGATTGTTAATTGAAAGAAGTACACAAGCATTAAATTACTAAGCATACTTAAATCTACGAGAATGAATCATTTTCGTTGCCCCTCATAGTCTGTACTTATGTCAAAAGTTAAGTTTAGTTCCTCAAATTTTGTTCCTTCTCCTGTCGTCTCTTATAATTTTGTGTAGATACCACATCTTCGTCTTAAAGCTTATGTAATGTTGATGTACTAGATTCGTCATCAAACTTTACACCAAGCTTGATGTCCGTACCCCCGACACGTTTGTATGCCCGAAACATCTTGTGCATAACTTTTTGATTGGATAGTGTTATCATGTAGTGTTCTTCTGGGCCAGGCTCATTCACTGGAAATTTGACATGCAACACAGAAATTTTGGAGCTTGTAGACTCCTTAACTCTTGTTGAAATCAACTCAAACAGTTCATCTCTTGTGATTTTCTCATTTAAAGAAGTGTAGAAGTGGGTTCCACGAAAAAAACGGTAGCAGAAAAACGTGCCATAATTTGTATTTGTATGAGTGGTTTGGCAATAGAATGTATGTAGAAATTGTTTGAGTTGTGTAAAATGTTTGTGACTCCTGCAAAACATATATAGGGTAGAACAATGTCAAAATAATTTGTCAAATTCGCGTTGTACAAGACGCGATTTTTCCTGCGGATAGAGAAATTGCGTTTTACAAGACGCGACTTAAGACATTATTCAAAGAAGTCATGTTCCAAAGGTCGCGATTTTGCCTGCCATGTTAGGTACACTGCAAAATGGTATAATAATGTCGAAATAATTTGTTAAAATCGTGTATATGGTGCTAAAATTGGCGTGTTTTAACGAATCTTCATAGAACTTTAATAATATAAATAAAATTTACATATTATTTCTGACTCCGATAACATCACTATCATCAGAAAACATTACATAAAGCTCAAGCTCAAGGGCCCACCCTGAACAAAACTGATGGTGAGATTCCACCATCATTTTCACATCAGCGTCGTGCATAATGTGGAATAATGAGTACGTTAATGGTTCTAACGACGTTGACATTCTATATTTTAACGGTTCCATCTTTTACCCAGGTCTATGTGGAACATGTTTCTTCACTTCATTCATCAACTTCTTATACGATAAGTTGTATGGCAGCAGAAGAAATATAGTACTTGAGGACTGAAAAACAACGCTGAGAGATGCATCATCGATTATCTGCCCATTGTAGTATACCAAAGCTGTAATAGTTTCTCGTCTCGACATATTATATCGATCAAAGTCCTTACAAAGTAAATCCAACCTTCCCGGTATATATAAATACTGAAGAAGTCGTGTTCTATAAAACACGATTTTCCCTGACACGGTACTTATATTGCAAAGCTGGCACAACTCGCGTTCTATAAAACGCGATTTCTCCTGACACGTCAGGAATCTGCAAAGCTGGCATAACTCGCATTTTATATGACGCGAGTTACGCTTTATCTCTGCTCAAATGTCATGTCACCTCCCATTTTGTATACTACAAAGCTGGGTTCTATAAAACGTGAGTTATCAGAGGAATCAGAAAGCTGGCAAAACTTGCCTTTTATAAAACGTGATTTTCCCTGACACGGTACGTATACTGTAAAGTTGGCACAACTTGCATTTTATACGACGTGATTTCTCCTGACATGTCGGGAATATACAAAGCTGGAACAACTCGCTATTTATACGACGCGAGTTACGCATTGTCTCTACTCACACATCACATCACCTCTCATTTTCTTAAACAAGAGAAATTTTTTTACAGCCAACAAACTTGTTTCTGCCAAACGTTCAAAGCATTTCGTTTTTGAAGAAGAAACACTGCTTCGTTTTTTCAAGAATGCCACATAAAGTTGATGCTCTAGTTCACTACAATGGTGAGATGGTCCATGATGCCGAAACTGATGTCATATTCCAGTCCCCCAACAATGTTACGCTGCAGATTCCAAACGGAGTAATGTATGAAAGGCTGAAGCGAGCGCTAAAGAGGAAGATTCCACATGCTTTCTCGAGAGAGTTACAATCAGTGAGGTATCGACTACCTTCGTCGATAGATCTGCTTTATTTCACAATATTCAATGTCAAATACGACAAAGATGTGCAAATGATGATCGACACCCATACGCAGTATTCAATGGGATGGCCCCTAGAGCTCTTTGTTACATTTTCAAAACGAAACGTCGGGTTCCAAACCGTTGTTCCAAATTGGATCCATGCAAATCTTGACTTCAATCCAAATGCTAATAGTCCAACATCGAGTTTGTGACAAGACTTCAACTTACTAAGTGCAAGCAATGACCAGGCTTCCTCGTTTTATGGCTCGAGGTCAAAGCATTCTAACGTAGCCACGTTCGACATTGACCTAAATATGCTGCCAACCCAACACTCAACATACAATCCATACAGTGCCGGTGTAGGGTCGTCATCATCTACTAGGTCGTCTCACCATGAAGAGTTTAACCCATTCAATCACTCATCTTTCGAACGTCACTCAACATATATCCCCACTGACACAAATGTATGTGATTTCTCATACGGACGCCACTCAACTTATATCCCCAGTCAGACAAACGTAGAAGATTTCTCATACGGGTGACACTCAACTTATATCCCCGATGTAGGGTCGTCATCATCTATGGGACCGTCCTACCATGAAGAGTTTTACCAGTTTGACGACTTCTCTTCCGGACGCCACTCAACTTATATCCTCAGTGAGCCAAACATAATTGATTTCTCATCGATGTAAAGACATTCATACGCTGCTGATGTCGACCAAGATATTGGACATAAGGCTCCTGATCGGGTTCCGGTTGTAGAACCTAACAGGGTACATGTTGCTGATGAATCAGAACTATACAATTTTGAAGAGAATGAGGAACCACTAAGGGAACGCGACCTCGAAGGTGACGAAATGAGTTTATTTCCAAAAGATCCAGAAGACCTTGACGAGCCCGTAAATGCAGAGGATGATGCATCCGATGTTGCAGCGGATGATGCATCCGATGTTGCAGCGGATGATGCATCCGATGTTGCAGAGGATATTGAAGAGGACGAACATATGGATGTTGTTGCCCCGGGCAGTTTTACTGGAACTCACACTGCCTTAACGTATTATGATCTACCATCCCACTTCACAACAGTAGATATAGAAGGATTCTACGCTACAGAATTTCCAGAATACCCACAGTTGGACCAGTTAAACGAACGTAATAATGGTGAACTGCATGTTGGGATGGTCTTCAGGACTAAAAAACTTGTGGAGGCTGCCATCAAGCATTACAACATACGCAACTCAGTTACGTCCACCGTGCATAAAACTAAAGCGGATAAATATATTGTTGAATGCCCCACAAGAATTCTGGATGTAAATAGAGGGTTCGTGCATCACGTTTGAAAAAGATGAACAACCTCTGGCAGATAACAAAATACGAAGGACCCCATACATGCTCGTGGGAAGCCTGAATCAAGACCATCCTAACTTGGATGTGCACGTGTTCTCTAATCATATCCGTCCACTCGTGAAAAAAAATCCACACGTATCTGTGTCGGTATGTATAGCATCAATCCATTCTCGTTACAAGCACATTGTTAATTACGATAGAGCGTGGTATGCAAGATATCATGTCATCCAACAACTGTATAGGCATTGGAAAGAATCCTACAACGAGTTGCGAACGTAGCTCAACTTTATGTAGACATACAACCCAAGAACTGTTGTTGAACTTGAGATAATGCCAAGATACGAAAGGGATCGTGTCGTACCCGGAAAGCACAAATTTTTCCTCCTATTTTGGATATTTCCGCAATGCAAGACGACATATACTACCACTGCAAGCCGATGTTGCAGGTCAACGGTACATTCTTGTACGATAGATACATTCAGATCTTACTAGTGGCAATTGCACAAGACGACAACAGAAAATGCATTTTGGTAGCGTTCACCATTGTTGAAAAGGAAGATATCCCTTCATGGACATTTTTCCTTACCAACCTACGAACTCATGTCTTACGTCGGGTACTACGGGCAAGACCGGGCGGAATATGTATTATTTCAGACAGAGGCGCAAAGATCTAGGGATCAATCCAACGTTTGGGATAGTCTTGAGAACCTCCCTATATTCATCATTAGTGCTGTCTGCGGCACATTGCTGCAAATTACTATTAGAGGTATAAGAACAATGATGATCGTATAATGGTTCTTCACATGTGTACGCCTTTCGCTCTCAAAATTATAAATTAAATTGCCAATTACTATTAATTCTCGTTAATTATTCTATCTTCTATTGAATAGGCAATGCACACCGAGTAGAGTAGGTTGAGGAGTTGCTACAAGAGTTGAAAAATAGAAATAAATTTGGATATGACTATCTTCTTGATATTCCGAGGGAGAAATGGTTGCGATGTTATGATGGGAGTCATCGATATGGTCGCATAACGATGAACATGGCTGAGGCGATCAATTCGTCTCTGAAGGGAATGCGTCATTTACCTATCACATCAGTTGTGAAGGCAACATATTATCGACTAGCTACCCTTTTTGCAACTCTTGGAAAACAAGCTATGAACTGGATGGCAAGTGGCCACAAGTTTCATCCAGATCTCCAACAAAAATTTCAGATATACAGTGCGCAAGCAAACACGGTGGGTGCCACATGCTTCTCACGTCACCAACACAGGTTTACGATTACTGACTTTTCACAACCACTTGAAGGAATTATGCACCACAACTACGTTGTTAATCTACAAGAGCGAACATGTGATTGCAAAGTCTTTCAGACATTCAAGTACTCGTGTGCTCACGTCTTCGTTGCATGTGCATTTGTTCATCTCGAAGCAATGATACTCGTTGATCTTGCATACAAACTTGAAAACGTTTTCAAGGTATATCAATCCGAGTTTCCTCCGATCGAAAATGAACGTCATTTTGACGTGGTTCAAAATGAACCTAAGATTCGACCAAATGAATCCCTGCAACACAACAAAAAAGGTCGCCCGAAGTCAACTAGGATTCATTGTGCCGAGGATATGGTTCCTCGAGAACCGACCGACCAACCTAAGTTGTGTGGAAGTTGTAGGAACCCTGTACACGACATCAGAAAATGTCCTTTTAAGAGCTGACATCGAATCAACTAATTGTAATTTGTAACTCTAATGTTTTAATCCTAAATAACATGTGTTCTCGTACGATTTTAAACATGTGTTCTCGTACTACCACGTGAAAGTTATATAACAAAAAAGTCACGAACATACACTAAAACAACAAAATCGACTAAAACATGAATATCGACCCATGTTTCCATTTTATTAATGCAAAGGAATATATCAAGATAGCATTTTTAACACAATTTCTACACTCTTTAGGATGTCTTTTACTCGTCAATTTTTGCACCATTGTAAACATGTGTTCTCGTACTACGACGTCAAAGTTAAATAACAAAAAAAAAAAAAACGTGAAATTCTCATGCAAATCAACCATAAACAACCCTACCAATCCATGTTCCTATTTTCTTCAATCAAAGAAACATGGCAAGATAACGTTTTTAACGTGATTTAAACATCATTTCCGATGCTTTGTATACGTCGATTTTTACACTATTTTGAAGAGAAACATCACTACTATGAGGTAAAACATTAAAATCATGAAAAATTATCCCCCAAGACCATGCAAATTAACCCTAAACAACCTTATCCAGAATTGTATAAACATCAGATTTACGCAAAAGTCGCGTTCTGCATAACTCGACTTTTGCATATTACTCGATAAATTCGCGACAAGTCGTTTGAAATTCTCGTAGAAGTCGCGTCCTACAGAATGTAACTTCAATTTATTTTTTTAAAGATAAATATCGAATAATATAATCCATATCAGACTAAAATCGCTCAATGTAGAATGCAATTTTAGATCTTACGCCTTGGATGACTCGATTTACCTTTACGTGGATAAGGGCTATTTTTTCAAATATTCTCTATTATTTTTTCAGATAATTTCCAAAAGAGAATGTCTGGACAAATTACCCTCCGGTTAAATTATAAAATCATACTAAAAGAATAGTGCAACCGACTCAGAAACCTGAAATATAGCTGTCAATCCTGGAAGTGACAATTGCTTTGTATTAATCGCTAACAACCCAGTTCTGAAGGACCCTATCTCAATACAGAGAACACCCTTTTCCAATCCAATGGAATCCCAGGATCAAAACCCAGTTGTTTTAATCACAGGGTGTTCACAGGGAGGAATCGGAAATGCCCTGGCACGCGCTTTCGCCGATAGCAACTGCAAGGTGGTGGCCACAAGTAGGTCGTTGAGCTCCATGTCTGACCTGCAACAAGATCCCAGGTTTTATCTTCAAGAACTCGATGTTCTGTCGGAGCAAAGCGTGCAAAATGTCATGTCCAATGTAATAGATAAGTTTGGCCGTGTTGATGTCTTGGTTAATAATGCTGGGATCCAATGCGTCGGCCCTCTTGCTGAAATCCCTTTGCCGGCCCTGGAAAATACCTTCAACACCAATGTTTTCGGTAAAGTTTAATCTCTACTAATTATTCCATTGTTAACCAATCGAATAAGCCGATGTTTAATTAAAAATAACTATTTTTAGAATTTTAGAACCGAATCGAAGTGTTCGTCCCATTACATATATCTGCTGCTTCCTTTGGTTGCAAGGTCTTTTTGTGCTTTATAACATGGGATTTTGTTGTTAAAAATTAGTCATAGAATTGTTAAGAACTAGTTTTAAATAAATTGGTCTTTTAAAATGAAGTTATTGAACCAATCAATCAATTGTTTGCTGCAACAATTTGGCCAAGCTTTGTTCCATTAATTGACCCTGATTCCTCTGAAATTTGTGGCTGCTGGATGTTGAACCATGTCTATTTTTAAGTGTTGTCGTGTTAGAGGTAAAATCATACCATGCAATCTTTCTGTACTTGATGAAAATTTTACTTTAGCTAGTGTTCTAAAGTTAAATTACTTATTATCTTTGGCTCTTGTTTTAACTTGTAATTTGAGAGATTCAATTAGATTGCGGTTATATGGCTAAGCCAGGGATTTAAGGGCCTAGGAGCAGTCTTTCCCTAATCGTTTATGGCTGGATAGTACCGCTATACTTCTTTGTTGCTCCGACTTCTCTTTTTTCTTGAAGTATGGGGATGTCACTCTCTAAATATATGGTGAAACTTAGAAAAAAGAACAAACCTGTGTTGGAAACATACTCATATATAACACTAACAGCCGAGTCCAATTAACACAGCGTCATGATAGTTGTTTGTCTTAGATGAGTTTCATGTTTGTATTTCCTTGCTGATCATCTCCTCATTGTTCCTTGGAAACATTTACATCCACTGCATAGTGCATAGTTCTCACTTTATTTTTTCTCCTTTTTCCTGAATATTCAGGAATTGGATTGAAGACATCTTCCTTAGTACCACCCTCGTTAACATAGCAAAACATTGAGTTCCAATTTGTATAGATGCCACTAATTGTCTTGTGTTTATGGTGTTGTATTTGATTACAGGTTCGATTAGGGTAGTTCAAGCTGTTGTACCTCACATGGCATCTAAGAAAAAAGGAAGGATTGTGAATATCGGAAGTGTAAGTGCTTTGGCTCCCGGGCCATGGTCCGGCGTCTACACTGCTTCTAAAGCAGCTCTTCATGCGCTAACTGATACTTTGAGGTCAGTTTAACATGATATCTGCATAAAAGAAAAAGGTTGCAAAGGCAATTCATTAACTACCAACTTCCCTGGAAAAATAATGTTTTTGCACATTAGTTTAGATGGAGACGACAAAGAATTGAGCTCGGTTTTTGACCCAAATAACAATATAGAACCAAGTAATTTAATATTTACATGTTTGTTATTGGTGCAAACAAATAAAGTTGATAACATTGTTAATGAAAAATGTCTAAATGCTGACCGCGGCTGAAATCTGACAGTGCAAACCTGTAGATAGAAATATATATAGTAGCAAAAGGTTTTCTTCTATTAAAGAACATATGCTTTTTGTCAGATTATAAAAGTTTATGCCAGCATCTAGACGGTTTTCCATTAACTTGGTTATTAATTTTACTTGTTTGCACCAATATATAATATGTACTGATTAAATTACTCAATCATGCAGTATAGAGATTCAATTACACTTTTGATTATAATGTAGGAACTGTCTAGATGCTTTAACTGATATTTTAGTTAGCCTTTTTGTTCTTTTGCATCTGAATGGATTCAAAATCCACTAAAAATTTTATTATTTGAATTTGTCATCCAATTCTACTTTTACGAATTAATTCTTAATATATTCAAAATCCGATGCATTTTCTGAATGATTTTCTTGGAATTTTAAAGCTTTCAAATCTTGGTATTATCTTTGAGGGTGCAGTTGGTTTGAGGTATTGAAGATGACTGTTGCACGTGCTCATTGCTTTTCTATATCTTTGCTGTCTACTAAAAATGTCTAGATATTTATAACTTAGGTTGCTCTAACACCTAATTCTTCTTGAGGTACGTATGTTTGATGCACATCTGAATACGAGTACAGGTATATAAACCTTCAATGGCACTCCAAATATATAGAAAAACTTTGCAAAATTGAACTTATCCATGTTGAACACACATTCATATCCCACACTCATACCAGACATTGAGTGGCATAGTTTATAACATCTTGTATGTTGTTAAGATTCAAATATTTGTGAGTGACTTATCATCTTATAGATGCACACTCTTTTTGTCCCAAACTATAACTTAGTAGTATTTTCAAAAACTAGTGAGCTTATAGCCTTATATCCCCTTTTTGGAGAGGAAAGAGTATTCCCAACCTAAGGATGTGTTAAATAACTGAATATGCGGTATTGCTATTTACTTTAGGATATCTGGATACACATGCTATGGCTACCGGATAACTTCTGGTTTTGGTAGGAGCCGGGGCTCGAACCTTGAACCTTTTGGTTTATTGCAGACGAAGAATCTGCTGGTTTGAATCCCCTAAAGGAAAGCTTTACATGAGTTTCTGGTCCAAAACTTGTAGGTCATATGAGATTCGTATTAGTTAAAACTTGATAGCAAACAAAAGAGAACACCCGTAATTAGATAATGACAGGTAATTGATCTTGCTTTGCTACGATTCTTCAGTTTTCTCTCAAGTCTGAGTAATAGGGTAATCTTTTATGACTTACTAAACCAAGCAACAATGTAATTTTCTTTAACATATTTGTGATGTATGCAGATTGGAGCTGAGCCATTTTGGGATTGATGTCATCAATGTTGTTCCAGGAGCTGTAAGGTCAAACATAGGGAACTCTGCTATTTCTAGCTACAATAGGATGCCCGAGTGGAATCTATACAAACCATTTGAAGAAGCCATCCGTGAGAGAGCATACTTTTCACAAAGATCTAGGACAACCCCAACAGATGTGTTTGCAAAGGATACAGTGAAGGTAATATTGAAGAAAAATCCGCCAGCTTGGTTCGCAACAGGTCATTACTCCACTATTATGGGAATTATGTACCATTTGCCAATTTTTCTTAAAGATTTCATTATTAGGAAAGCAATGAAAGGTTGATTTATCCTACCACAAACCTGATGCAGATATAATGTAGTTAGATGTTTGATGTCACATAACATGGCATTTTAACGTCTAGACTCAATCAAACCTTCTTAGAGTGTATTTCAAGATTTTTTTTCATCTTCAAATATAATACCCAAATGTACTTTTACTCCTATAAACTTTTTATTCGAATTGTTGTGCGTTTATAATTTATTTTTCATGTGTTATGTTTATGATGTGTATAGGTGCTTAGACCTTTGCATGTGGATAACTCTCAATAAAAAAAATCATGCATTCTATCATATTAAACATGTGGATAACTCTCCCACCACTTAAACTTAAAAAGATTGTTATTTTCCTTCCTACCAAACACTCAATGACAAAGACGAAAGCTTAGAACTTTTTCAGATACCAAATTTAAATTCGGTTGTGTAAATATTGTGTACATAGTCACGTAACAGTGTGAACTTATAAACTACTAAAACCCTTTGCATGGGTGGGTTATATATTACAAACATTATAGAAACAGCATTATAAACTACAAAAAGGCAATTGTGTGACACATTTTTACCTTTACCTTAACATTCAGACAAATAAACAGAAAGAATCCGAGAAAGCAACCATGGATAAACTATAGCTTGATCAGTGATCACCAGTTGTTGTTGTTTCTCTCACGTGTGGTTTGCTTTGCGGCAACTTGTTCTTCCGAAAGAGGCAAATAGTAGATCTTAGGAGTTGCTTTGGTTTTCCAAAATAGGTCATCTAGGGTGACCATAGGAGAATCTGGATCATCTGAAGGCGGTGACGGCGGTGGGACAGGAAGCCGTTTCTCCGGCGAAACCTGTTGATGAGCATCAGGTTGGTGCTGAGAAGTGAGTGTTTCGACTTCATGAGGATCCACAAATTCAGCCACCAATAGACGTCCACCATTAGGTGGCCATTGCAGGTTATAAAGTGCATTACGTGTCTCTATTGCTTCTTCCACAGATGAATACTGCATGAAAAATGGTGGTTTCACAAATGTCTTAAAACAAAAGTCACGGAAGTTAGAAAACAAAACATTTTAAGTCTTACAGTAACATAACAATGAGTCTTAATGTGGTCCATCCAGAAGCTTGTAATTATCCCAGTTTTGCCTAAAAGTTGTTGCACAGCTTTCAAGGTAAAAGGACGAAGGAAATTATCGACTCTGAGGGAAGTGGTCGGAGTTTTTTGTGAAGGTGGAACTACGAAATTAGAGAGATGGAAACAAGAATCCTTTTAATGTTAACAAAACAAATGATAGAAAAGATTCCATGTACATGTGTTTTTGAGGGACTTAGGTGATCAAATTATGTAAATAATTGGACCAAAGTTATTTTTTTATATATATCTGATTGAGAAATGAGAACTCACCATCTTGTTCCTTGGGCGTATCTTCACTATCTGTGGAATCTGATGAAGAAAAGTTGGATTGAGAAGCAGCAAGTTGCTTGGTAAGATAAGTGGCTTGCTGCTCTGGAACTTGAAAATTATCAGAGTTCGGTTTCTGCCTTTTTGGAGGCCTATTGTTCTCAATAGCTTCTTCATCTGTAAAGACAACTAATATTGTGAGAATTGTCCAATTCTTGAAAATGTTACAATCCATTATCACTTACCCTGAAGCTTTCTTTTTCCTGAACAATGGCTCTTATTCTCAACAAAGATGTCCTTTTGTTCTGTTGAGGAACCATCTCCTGCAGCAACAACAGTACTTTCCAGCTCCTCGATAATAAGTGCTTCGTTTTCCACACCATCTTCTTCTATTTCATCAGTACTACAGTTTGAATCGATTTGCTTAGTTTCAGGCAAATCCTCCTCCATGGAGTCGTCACTAGAACTTCTATCTAAATTTAATTTTTCCGAGTACCCCATCTCTTCACTGTCATCTTTATTGCTCATGTTTGCAGTTGTATCATTGTTTTCATCCAGTTCGTCAACAGATGCCTTGTTCCTAAGCAGTTGTTCATCATCATCCATTGGATGTGATTCACCATTATTTGGGACAACATTGGTAGATGAACATGGTTCGACCATCTCCAGTTTAACAACATCTTGGCTTAGTTTGACATTTTCATCATTAATATTATCCTTTAGTTCAATCTTTTCATTAATGGACATAGAATCATTAGAAAAAGAATCAGACTTTACTTTAAACCCTGAAACAAGATTGACCTCAGGCACCTGATTGTTCAAAGAAGAAAAGTCATGCATGCCATCCCCACTCTCTAGCTCAGCCTTGGGATCTTCAGTCTCTACCTCTACCTTTAGACCCTCATTTTCCACTTGGGACTTTGCATCTTGACACTCCATTTGCTTGTTAGAATTCACATTTTCTTCTCGTTGCGAGCTCTCCAAATGTTCCTCAATCAGTGGTACCTCAGTCACCACTTGGGGATTTCCATCTCGACACTCCATTTGGGTGTTAGAATTCACATTTTCTTCTGGTTTCGAGCTCTGCAATTGTTCTCCAACCAGTGGTACATCGGTTACCACAGGCTTATCTTCCACCAAAATGTCACTTTCTTCAACTACACCATGACCTGATGCAGCCTCACAGTCACTAATAACATCTTTAAACTTCAACTCAATCTCAATACCACCATGATCCACTACATCTTTAACTTTCTCATGCATGTCATCTTTATGATCCTCATTCTCTAGCTGATCCATGAAATCATCCTCATTCTCCACTTGGGACTTTGCATCTTGACACTCCATTTGCTTGTTAGAGTTCACATTTTCTTCTCTTTTCGAGCTCTCCAAATGTTCCTCAATCGGTGGTACCTCAGTCACCACTTGGGGCTTTCCATCTTGAGACTCTATTTGGGTGTTAGAATTCACATTTTCTTCTGGTTTCGAGCTCTGCAAATGTTCTCCAACCAGTGGTACCTCGATTACCACAGGCTTATCTTCCACCAACATGTCACTTACTTCGACTACACCATGACCTGATGCAGCCTCACAATCACTAATAGCATCTTTAAACTCCAACTCACTACCACCATGATCCACTACATCTTTAACTGTCTCACGCATGTCATCTTTATTATCCTCATTCTCTAGCTGAGCTATGGAGTCATCCTCATTCTCCACTTTGGATTTTTCATCTTGACACTCCATTTGCTTGTTAGAATTCACAATTTCTTCTCGTTTCGAGCTCTCCAAATGTTCCTCAGTGAGTGGTACCTCAACCACCACTTGGAGATTTCCATCTTGACACTCCATTTGGGGGTTAGAATTCGCATTTTCTTCTGGTTTCGAGCTCTGCAAATGTTCTCCAACCAGCGGTACCTTGGTTAACACAGGCTTATCATCCACCAACATGTCAGTTTCTTCAACTACACCATGGCCTGATGCAACCTCACAATCACCAATAGCGTCTTTAAACTCCAACTCACTACCACCATGATCCACTGCATCTTCAAATCTCTCATGCACGTCATCCTTATGATCCTCATTCTCCAGCTGAGCCATGGGATCATCACTCTCCGCCTCAAGCTTTCGATCTTGGCTCTCCATTTGCACGTTGGAATTCACATTCTCCTCTTGTTTCGAGCTCTGCAAATGTTGTCCAATCAATGGTACCTCGGGTATCATAGTTTTAACTTCAGTGGCCTGAATAACAGGCTCATCTGCCACCAACATGTCCATCTCTTCAACAACTCCTCGACCTGAGCCACTGGATGAATATGGTTCCACCATCTCCGACATAACATTATCATCAACTATATTATCCTTTAGTTCAATCTTTTCAGTAATTGACTTAGGATCAGTAGAAACAGAATCAGATTTCACTTGAAACCCTGAAATAGGGCTGATTTCAGACACCTGATTGTTCAAAGCAGAAGAGCCATGCATGTCACCCTCATTCTCCAACAGAGCCTTGGGACCCTCATTCTCAACTTGGGGCATTGGATCTTGGCACTCCATTTTCATGTCGGAATTCACATTCTCTTCTAGTTTCGAGCTCTGCAAATGCTGTCCAATCAATGGCACCTCAGGTATCACGGTCTTAACCACAGTGGTCTGAATAACAGGCTCATCTTCCACCAACATGCCCCTTTCTTCAGCAACTCCTTGACCTGAACCATTGGATGAATACGGTTCCACCGTCTCCGGCTTAACAACATCCAAGCTTATTTTGACATTATCATCAATTATACTATCCTTTAGTACAGTATTTTCAGCAGAAATAGAATCATTGTTTTCATCTCTTTCAACAAGTTTTGGAGCCTCATTCTCAACTTGGGGCTTTGCTACACCATGACCCGAAGCAGCCGCACAATCAGCAGTATCATCCTTAAGCTTCAACCCATCAGGATCAGCCACTTCTTTGAGTGTCTTGGGAATAGTTGGTGTTGTTTTTTCAACTGCAGGCTCAGAATTATCATCATTAGAACCATTATCTGCCTCATCTGCAGCATTTTCCCTTTCGGTTCGAACTGCTGCGTCTAAGCGTTTTACCAAATCCTTTTTCAAGCCTCGAGTTGTCAAACGCCGTTTCTTGAGTTCTTCTTTCAACTCTACAACCTTCCATTTATCGATTGGTCGATTATCCAGTATTTGGAACTTTGATGACATGTTTCAATACCTACTTCAAAACGTTACATTCCTCGATCATTCACTAGAAAAATAATTACATATAAACATATCATTATACATATAGTAAAGCATGTGCAGTAAAAAGAGAACATTCATGATGGACCTCCTAGAGAGGGGTGGAGTGCAGTCGCCCTTAAAATTTTGAAATTACTAGATGATTTAAAATTTTATTATGTATTTTTTATTAAGATTCTATTTTTATCGTCAGAAGTTTTATAAGTTCACCTCCTCTTGAATTTTATAGGTTCACTCCTAACATAAAATTATAAAATTCTGCCTTACTCTCTTAAAACACTCAAGGTTGATAGAAACATGGCCAAAGAAATCAAGTTAGAAACTATAAAAATTAATTTAAATCAGCGCTATTGAAAATTCACTTAATATAAGCTAGACATCAAAAAGAGTTAAATAATATTTTATTGATGAGTTAAATTTATTTAATTCATGCAAAATTTATTTAGTTTTATAATTTTTTGAAGTTTGGATGACTGTAAATAGATGGTTGAGATTATTCACTTTTTTTCATAAACATCTCTTCATTTCTTAACCATAATTTCAGTCATTTATTTACCATCATCCAATGGTCAAAAAAAGTATAAATTTTACACGGTGTAAGAGTATCTAGTTAATATTAATCAAATATGCTCCAAAAAGCATTTAAATTTAATAATTAATAAATTTATATTAAAAAGATAATAATATAAGTAATAAATTAATATATAAATCTGCTTAATAATTTTATATTAAAAAATATTTTTCATAATTTAGTTAATATTAATATATACAAAATATTGATAACTAATAAATTATTCAAATAAGTATTGAATATAAATCATGCCCTTATATATAATTTTACTTGTTCAACATTCAACTAATCATTTTAACTAATAAAATTTATTATCAACGGTTAGCTAATGAAATTCCCTGTCAATTATGTGCTAATCGTGAAACAGTGTCATATTAACTTCTTTTGTATGACTTCAACCAAGATACTGAAAAATCAAACCTCTTCTAATTCTCAAATTCAAAGCTTTAGTAGGAACAAAGTGTGTATTATTGATTAGCCTGCAAATGGTGATGAAAGTTGTGACTTTTGTTGGGTGTTTTTGGTGAATAATTCTCTTTACATTCATTATTATATTCTTTTTTCCTGTAAACAGATAATGTAAATAATATTACATACATTATTTGCAGGTATATGCGAGAGCATGGAAATATTAACAAAGCAAACCAGTTTATAAGAAATTACGTCAAAATATTAACAAAGCAAATCCTAAAGTATTTGATGCCATAAACATTTAATTAGTGAAACATTTACCTTAAAAATTAGAAAAGAAAAAGTATATAAACAATTCCATAATGCACCCAACATCCAAAAAAAATAAGATATAAACACACTAAACCAGCCATTTTCCAGCTCAATTTTCTTCAAAAAAAATGAAAAATATCTAATTGTTTATACCAAAAAAAAAAACAAAAAAAAATTACCATTATATATATAAAAAAACAACAACAGAATAATGGTATAGAGTTAAAAGAAAGATGAAGGTACTCACAGGATTATATATTTGGGAAGCCACAAATAAAATAAAAATTACGTCAAAACGTGATCTGAAAACTTCAATTTTAACGCATAAAAACTCGCCTTTAGAGAAAACCCCAGTTTTCAACAAAGGCGAAGGAGAAAAAAAGTGATAAGGAAATTAATAAAATAAAAAGTTTTATGAGTGAGAGATATAATTAGGTTTTAATTGTTCTGATAATTTTAGCCATAAATGATGGACGAAAACAAATGAAAAATGATGAAATTAGGGTTTAAAATAAAACTTGATTTCTGGTATTATCGAATTAAAAAATGAGAGGTTAAGTTTAGTCTTTCTTAATTTCTAATTTTGGCTTTTATTTAAAGTTTTAAACTCGTGCAAAACCTCTACTTATAAAAAGAAAATTTATTTATAAGATATTATTAAACTTTATATAAGGATAATCATTTTGTTTACAAAACACTTAAATAAGTAACTTATTTTTATTGAAATGAATATAACTATAGTATTTTATTTTTCAAAATGTAGAATCAATATAAAAATATGTGAGTTCATATGAAATGTTGTACATAAAAGTAATTTTATAAAATGTTTTATATATAAATGTTCAAATATAAAAAGAAGGGTAAGGGGCTTGTGGATTGAATTTTAGTTTAGTCGGCAATGTTGTTATTACAATATATAAAATAATGTGGTTCAAGCATATAAAGTGTACTCAAATAAAGGCATGATTTTTTTAAAATAAAAATTTTAATCCTAATTCTACATAGAGAAAAGGAAAACAATGACTCTAGTGGAAGAAAAATGGTGTTCTTAGTGGGTCTAAAACTCATAACATGCGAGAATAAAAGGGGATAAATATGAGCATCTTAGCCAATTAGCCAAATGTGCTTGCTCAAAGACATGATATTTTTTTTGACAAATCATAATTCTAATCCTAATCATACCTAGAGAGGAAGGAAAGAGAAACTTTAGGGGAAGGAAGAGGGTACTCCTAGTGAATTTAAAACTTATATCCTAAAAGAATATAATAGAATAAAGATAGAGTAGCTTGACCAACCAGCTAAATATACTTACTCGAACAATGAAATTTATAAATATGCTCAAATGAAGGTTAAACCTTTGATTTTATAAAATAAATGACTTAATATTTTCAAATCTACTTATATAAGGCTTGTGGTTTTTGAATTTTCTCAAATAATTGTTTTTTATAGGAAACTACTAGTTTTTAGTTTAGTTACTCATCAGTTGATTAATCTAGATCAGATATTACAAAAACTTATTATGGCAGCGATCTTCCTAACTTAATTGCTTCACTCACAATGTCGGGATTCAACTCGCTAATCTTATTTAAAAAACTTATTGTTTCATCCCACTATAGCAATTAATTGTTGGTGACTTGGTAGAAACTATTATTTAACTGTTTGTGAAGACGTGACATCCTTGTCATATTAACAAACTTAATCAGGCCTAACATTTACTCTCTTTTTTTAGTCACTTTGACCTTATTTTATCACTTGGGCCCCAACTTTTATATTTTAGTCAAATTACAATTTTGAGGATAAGATAATATAGAATTTTAAGATGCGTTTGGTTTCGGAGAATACAAAATAATTTTTTTTTAAATAAAAAATGTTTGAAAAAACATGTTTGGTTAAAAGATTTGAAAATGATTTTTAGAGAATGAAAACAAAGATAAATGAAAATTTGAAAACATAAAAAAAATGTTTTCATCATTTTCATTGAAAATATTTTAGAAAAGTGGAAAACATAAAAACAAGGGTTTTTAATTTTTAACTCTATTTAACCCGGGTTCGAATCCTTTTAATGCTAATTTTAGAATTTTGGTTTATTTAATCATATTTTATTTTTATTATAATAATATTTTTTAATAATTATATTTTAATTTAATTATTTAATGAGTAATTATTATTTTTATTTGGCTTAAAGATCAAATTAGTGTTCAACAAAAAATAAAAAAACCAATTAATCCGAAACACACTTAATATATGCCAAAAAATCAATAATGGATTAATTGGCATTAGAATGATTCAAACCTATATGCCGAAACACACTCAATTTAGTCCTTCTGTAACAGTTGACCAAAATTTGACCATTAACTCATTGAAAACCAATAAAATAATAACGCGTGCACACTCCGAAAGTGTTATGTCATTAAACCGTAAAAAAATCTAAACAAATATTAATCAAATATGTTTTCTAGTTTTTAGAAAACAAAAAATAAAAATCAATTTTTAAAAATAAAAATAATAAAAAATGTTTTCTAGAATCAATTAAACCCTTAATATTTCCAAAACCTGAAAGCTGGGGGCTTAAAGACCAAAGTAGCACCCATATATCTTAATAGTATTAAATTAGCACCTAAAATTCTATATTTCTCAGACTGGTACCTTTATAGTGAACTCATCATATATGCACGACGAGTTTAAATAAATATTATTTTTTTTAAATAGTTTCATGTTATAACTTAATTAATTAGTTAATAGATGATTAACATTTAACAAATCCTAATTAGTTCTGCTTATTTTTTTTTAAATCAAATAGTTTTACTAAAAGACGAAAATAAAAAATAACTATTAAAAACAATTTTTATATTTAATTCCATGAATTGCAAAAAAATGTTGGATGAGCATATATATATATATATAAAAGTTCATCCAGACATCTTGTTTTTGTAATTTATGGAGCTAAATATTAAAATTGGTTTCTAATAGTTTATTTTTTTATTTTTGTTCTTCAATACATTGAAGATGCGAAATGGGTTCCTAGTAGTTTTTTTTCTACTTTCGTTAAAATTTTAAGTGGAACTCTCTTAGCATGCACACCGAGTTCCAATTAGGATTTCCTAATCATTTGTTAATGTGATTAATTAAGTTAAAACATAAAAAAATTAATTTTTTTTTATTTGTTGGGCATGTATGGAGAGTTTAATTTAAAAATAATAATATTTTATTCGAACTCGCTGTGCATATACGACGAGTTTACTGTAACGGTACTAATTGAAAAATATAGAATTTTTGGTGTTATTTTAGTAATATTAGAATGTAGGGTGCTACTTTAGTCTTTAAGCCGAAAGCTGGGAGGATGGATGCTGACAGAACTGTTCACCTACATCCCTTTTAGCCGTGATATATTTACCAATCTTTTATTCTTAGTAAGGCAGCATTCACTAGCCCCCATCTGTGCTAAAACAGGACCGGTTTAATGACTGTTTTGTTGCCTTTAAATAGAAAAAATTATATCCCAAAGTTGGTGTTACATCAATGTTTTTTTTCTACTAAATAAATTGAACTACACTGTTACATAGGCCTTAATGACGGAAGCTAACTTATGATTATTGTAAACAAAAAAATATAACAAACATTTTTTTTACAATTACTACTACTATTTCTATCTAGATGGGAGATAGAGAGACCCAGGAAAAAAATGCTTCTTCTAAGTTTTGAACTCGAAACTAAAAAAAAACGAATAAACAACTCTGACCAATCAGCCGTTAACACTTGCGCTAGACTCATTTCTTGATCCCGTACGAAGATTGTTATTGGTATAAAATGATGCATCACTTTCTTATAGGTTGGGTCATGAGAATTGGGAGTGTAAGCAAACAGATGGGTTTAAACAAGACACGTGGCATGGCTGCTACATTGTTGTATTTGTATGTTTCAATGTTTTTTTGAATGAATTGGAGTTGTTCTTTACCTTCCTTCCCTTTCCGGGGCCACCACCCAAGCCCATGTGCTTTCATTTTTTTTCAAAATCCATGTGCTTCAAGATTCCCTAAGTCGTGGGGTGCTTCCTCTTCTTCTTTTGTCTCCTTTATCAGTGTCATTAAGTTTTAATTTAAGGTGAAATTATTGAACATGCCCTCATTTTTATTTTAGTTATAACAGCAACAATAATTTTTCATTTAAGACAATTTCTTTGACTGGGTTATATCTCATTTAACAAACTTAATAAGAAACTTTGATGTTAACTTTTTTAAATTAACAATAAGTTAATGGTTCTTTTCTTTTTATATAAAAAATAGTCTAAATAAGTAGTTGTTTGTTAGTATAGAGAAAATAAGCAAACTAATGGTTTGTTGGGAAAAAAAGTTGGAGAGGAAAACACACATTTCTTGTTCAAATGCCTTAGTAGCCCCCCATCCCAATGATTGAAACAAATATATAAAACAAATCCGATCTGATATATGAAAACGATGGGATTAGAGTCTTAATCAAATGCCATTCATTGGACCTTGGCCTGATGTTTTTATCTATAAATTGCGTTTTAAATTTAAGAAAGCAAATTCCATGAAAATATTTATAGCAAAATACACATCATTAAGGAGAAAACAATATCACCATCTATACCACTTGCAAGTCTTTTAAAATAGTTGTGTGAATCACATAATTTTATTTTATTTTTTCATTCGACAATTCAAATTAAAGAATTAAACCTTTACGGTAGAATATTAACACTTAAAAACAAAATAATTTTATTGTCCTTCATTCTCTAAAATTGTAATTGTAATAATATACATACATATATCAAACATTTCAGATTTTTCGCAATACTCTCAACCACTTGAAAAATCTTGAACTATTTTCCACACTTCCAAAACAGCATGTGACGATGAAAACCAATGAAAGATCAAATTGAATTAAAGAGAATAATTAGGGAAGGCCAACTTGGTCTGTGAAATAATAATAATAATAATAATAATAATTATTATTATTATAAGAATGATAAATAGGCATTATTAGAAGGAAGTGATTAATGAATAATTAAAAGAAAATGGTACTTATTAGGTGTAACTGACTGTCCAGAAGTAGAAGAGTGCTATTTGCCAACGTTAAATGCTTTAATTATCTTTCTTAACAAAAAAATATCGGCATTACAAAATCCGAGCTTAGAATAGAAGAAGCCACGCCGAGCCGAGAAGTAGAGCTTTCAAATTGTCGGTGTCCAGTGCCCATTGAAAGCTGGCTCTGTCTGTGAGTGAGCTGAAAAATAAATAATAAAAAATAGAAGTATAAACAGAAAAAAAAAAGAAAAAAAATAATGAGTAGAATATATATATATATAGAAGACTGAAAACAAAAAGATCAGCTTCTTAATTATTCTCTCTTCTTCGACAAATGGTATGTTTCTCTATATCTTTTTCTTTCTCAAAATTACTTTGTTTTAGCTCTTCTCAATTTCTGATCTGCTATCGTTTCTTCTGTTCCCGAGCTCTTGAAATTCACTTCATTCAATGCACTAGTTCAGTTACATAGTTGTAGTCTTAATTTTGTTATCCCCCCTTTAATCGGACTTCGATTTGCTGATTACTGCGTTTTAGATTGGTGAGATTCGGCTCATTTTATTGGAAAAATGAAGTTAATAGAAAATCAGTGTGCTGGAAATGTGATCTACTGCTCTTCTCGTTTTCTTTAGTTTTGGTTTACGAGTATTGGATGCATTGGATTTGTGTTCTCTTGAGACAGATTGTTGTTGAATTAGGAGGATTTTTGCTTGATCTGGATTTTTTGATAGCTAAATTCTCATTAACTTATTTCGTTTACTGATTGGCAGGAGATTTAGATGTTTTTGACGAGGATTTGATTGATAGATAAGTTCTCATTTAACTTGTTCAAAAAAAAAAAACTTATTCCGTTTACTGTTTGGCAGGAGATTTTAATGTTTTGACGGCACGTGGTGGCTGGATCTGGAGAGGGACTAAGGTTTTCTTAGATTCAGCTAATCTTCCCGTAAAGAAGCAAAGCTGGCCGCGACACTAGCTTGGAGGTTTGCTGCTGATAAAAGCAGCGGCCTTACTGCTAATGATATGGTATGTTTCTAACTTTTCAGATTTAATCTTTGGATAATTTAGTATTAAGGGTATGGGTTGTAAATTTGCTGATAATTTTCTTATATTAGTTTAAGGTTGTTATTTCTACTGATCACATTTTGCAGCCATATGTAATAAATAAATGTATCCTTTTAGTATATGGGAAAATTATGTATATGGCCATCGTTTGGAAGTTCAATTCAATAGTGATGAGATCTGGAAAAGATTCAAATAATGAGACTCCGAAATTTTATTGTGATGTGTTGGTTGAATGGCTGTTTCTTTTCTGGAAATATATATATACACACTGATAATAAGGTCTGATGCTTGGATATACGTTCTTCAACATCATTTAGTATGAGGTGAGGGGCTGAGGGCATCACTAGCATAGATTAATGCTATCAGTTAGTTAGAGATATATAGTCAGCGATGCTTCTGTCGCTGTATTCTAATTTTCTCCGACTACCGCGTGGTAGTTAATTGGCAGATTTGCATCCACCCACCCCTCCATAAAAAAGAAGAAGAAATGAAAGATAATAAAATAAATAAATAGATAAGAAAAAAGAGACAGAAAATGATTTATCCTATGTATACTTCAACTTTCTCTAACCCCTCAAATAATTAGCTAGGTTGGGAATATTTTGTGATTGACCTAACCGTGTGGAGAATGTCTAGTTGTTTAGCATTTTTGACATCATTACCTTTTTCTGTCTATGGTTGCAGGAGAAAAATGGGGATGCAAAACTTCAGGACTCAGAGCTCCCAACTCAACATTCAGTTATGAAATTGGGATTGAGGTTAGTTTATGTTTTTTTACTTGTAACTATTGTGCAAGGATAGGAGGTACATTGTACTATGAAGAATTGAGGACAATGTGGAAAACTTTGCTTACTAAATTTAGAACAGTCTATTTTTGCTGTGTAACTACAGCACAAAGTTTCTCTTTTGGGCAATGACCCATACTGTTTAGTTTAGCTAACTATTTACTTAGTATATGTTATGTTGTCATTCTTGCTTCCCCACCTAATATACTTTGTCTTCCTTTGGTAAGTAACTTTTACTTGGGTTATATGGTCGTAGCCTCATAGGCCTCATTATTCCACTATGTGGCTGTTTCTGTTTTGCTACCATAGGCCTTTGTATTTTTCCCCTGTTGCTCATGAGTTGTAGCTGATACATTCTGCTTTAGTACCGATCCAATGATGTCCATGATAGTATCTATCTTCCTCCATTCTTTAGTGATTTTTATGAGTATTAGCTGTTATAATTCTATCCTGACCTTCTTATGGCCTAAACGCCTCCAGGGATCGTACAAGTAGCATGGAGGATCCAGATGGGACATTGGCGAGTGTTGCAAAGTGCATTGAGCAGTTGCGGCAAAGTTCCTCATCTTTACAAGAGAAAGAGCATTCCTTAAGGCAATTGCTGGAACTCATCGACACACATGAAAATGCCTTTAGCGCTGTTGGTTCTCACTCTCAGGCAGTTCCAGTTCTTGTCTCTCTTCTCCGATCAGGACCACTTGGTGTGAAGATTCAAGCTGCAACTGTTTTAGGCTCACTCTGCAAGGAGAATGAACTAAGGGTTAAAGTCTTGCTTGGGGGCTGCATACCACCATTGCTTGGTCTTCTCAAGTCCAGCTCTGCAGAAGGACAAATTGCAGCAGCAAAGACCATATATGCTGTTTCACAAGATGGTGCCAAGGATCACGTTGGATCAAAGATTTTTTCAACTGAAGGAGTTGTGCCAGTGCTTTGGAAGCAGCTACAGAATGGGCACAAGACAGGGGAGTTGGTTGATAACTTATTGACCGGAGCTTTAAAAAACCTCGCAAGCAGCACGGAAGGATTTTGGTCAGCAACAGTGCAGGCTGGAGGAATTGATATACTTGTAAAGTTGCTCACAACTGGACGGTCAAGCACTCAAGCTAATGTGTGCTTTCTTCTTGCGTGTATGATGATGGAGGATGCATCTGTTTGTACTAAGGTATTGGAAGCTGAAGCTACAAAACAATTGCTTAAACTATTAGGACCTGGTAATGAAGCCCCTGTTAGAGCTGAGGCTGCAGGTGCTCTTAAATCACTTTCGGCCCAGTGCAAAGAAGCTAGACGGGAAATAGCTAATTCCAATGGTATTCCTGCTTTAATAAATGCTACAATAGCTCCTTCAAAAGAATTCATGCAAGGCGAGCATGCCCAAGCATTGCAGGAGAATGCTATGTGTGCTTTGGCCAACATTTCTGGTGGTTTATCATATGTCATCTCAAGCCTTGGTCAAAGCATTGAGTCATGTTCTTCTCCTGCTCAGACTGCTGATACACTTGGGGCTTTGGCTTCAGCTTTAATGATTTATGACAGCAAAGCTGAAGCTACTAGAGCATCAGATCCTCTGGTTATTGAGCAGACATTAGTGAATCAGTTCCAACCTGGCTTACCATTCCTTGTGCAAGAACGTACAATAGAAGCCCTAGCCAGTTTGTATGGGAATACTATACTCTCAATTAAACTTGCAAATTCTGATGCGAAAAGATTGCTTGTTGGATTGATCACTATGGCAGCCAAGGAAGTCCAAGAAGAGCTTACAAGAGCTCTCCTTGTTCTTTGCAGCAATGAAGGGAGTCTGTGGCGTGCACTTCAAGGCCGTGAAGGTGTTCAGCTGTTGATATCACTTCTTGGCCTTTCTTCAGAACAACAGCAAGAATGTTCAGTTGCCCTGCTTTGCCTTCTATCTGATGAAAATGATGAAAGTAAGTGGGCCATTACTGCTGCTGGTGGCATTCCACCACTAGTTCAAATTCTGGAAACTGGCTCTGTGAAGGCCAAAGAAGATTCTGCATTGATCCTGAAGAATCTTTGCAATCACAGTGAAGATATACGTGCATGTGTTGAAAGTGCTGATGCTGTTCCTGCACTGTTATGGCTGCTCAAGAATGGAAGCTCAAATGGGAAAGAAATTGCCGCAAAGACTTTGAACCATTTAATTCATAAATCTGATACAGCTACCATCAGCCAGCTCAGTGCGCTATTAACCAGTGACCTACCTGAATCTAAAGTATATGTTTTGGATGCTCTGAGGAGTATGCTTTCAGTTGTCCCCTTCCATGATATATTGCGTGAAGGTAGTGCTGCAAATGATGCCATTGAGACCATGATTAAAATATTGAGCTCGACTAAGGAAGAAACTCAAGGAAAGTCTGCATCAGGTTTAGCTGGGATTTTTGAAACCAGGAAGGACTTGCGCGAAAGTAAAATTGCTGTAAAGACTCTCTGGTCAGTGATGAAGCTTCTAAATGTTGAATCTGAAAACATCCTAGTAGAATCTTGTCACTGCCTTGCTACGATATTTCTTTCAATTAAGGAGAACCGGGATGTTGCTGCTGTTGCTCGAGATGCAATGTCTCCCTTAGTTGCACTTGCTGGCTCTTCGGTTCTTGAAGTTGCTGAGCAGGCTGTATGTGCCCTATCAAACCTTATGTTGGATACAGAAATGTCAGAGACGGCAATTGCTGAACAAATTATTCTGCCTTGTACAAGGGTTTTACGTGAAGGAACTGTTCCTGGGAAGACTCATGCAGCAGCAGCAATAGCACGTCTGCTCCATTCAAGGCGAGTTGATTATGCCATAACTGATTGTGTGAATCGTGTTGGATCAGTTCTTGCACTAGTTTCTTTTCTAGAATCTGCCCGAGTTGGATCCGTTGATATAGGAGAGGCACTAGATGCACTTGCTATTCTGTCAAGATCAGAAGTTCCCGGTGATCAAATAAAACCTGCATGGGCAGTTTTGGCTGAATCTCCAAAAAGCTTATCTCCGATAGTTTTATCTATTTCTCACGCAACACCCTTATTACAGGATAAAGCTATTGAGATATTGTCACGACTTTGCCGTGATCAATCAGTTGTTCTAGGAGACATTGTTGCTGGTACTTCTGATTGCATATCATCAATTGCTAGAAGGGTGATCAGTTCCCCAAACTTAAAGGTCAAAATAGGGGGCACTGCACTTCTTATATGTGCAGCAAAAGTTAATCACCATAGAGTGGTGGAAGATCTCTGTCAATCAAATTCTTCTATCTATCTAATTCAATCACTTGTTGCAATGCTCGGTTTTGGAGAGTCTTCCTTGGCTGCTGATCAGGATGCCATTAGCATCTGTAGGCTTGCTAAAGAAGATGCCAAGAATGGGGAATCAGATACAGGCACAGCAGTTATTTCCGGTACCAATTTGGCCATATGGTTGCTTTCTGTTCTTGCTTGTCATAATGATGAGAGTAAAACTGCAATATTGGAGGCTGGAGCAGTTGAAGTTGTCACCGAGAGAATCTCTGAACGATCTTCCCAGTACGCTCAGGTATTGAGCCCTCCTCTTGTTAATTATTCATTTAAACTAGTGTTGATAAGAATTAGTATTACGGTGCATATAATGATTATAAAATTTATTGATATCATTCCTCGTTTCCCTCTTTGCCACTGTGGTTATGCTCCCTTCTCATTTTTACTAAAACTGGTTCCATTGTCCGTGGTAATTTTCAGATTGATTTTAAGGAAGATAACAGCATATGGATCTGTGCGTTGTTGCTAGCGATCTTATTTCAAGATAGAGATATCATTCGAGCACATCCAACAATGAAATCTATACCAGTTCTTGCGAATTTAGTGAAGTCAGAGGTATCAGCAAACAGATATTTTGCTGCACAAGCAGCATCCAGTTTAGTCTGTAACGGTAGCAGAGGGACTCTTCTATCGGTTGCAAATTCAGGGGCTGCTGGTGGGCTTATATCCTTGCTTGGCTGTGCTGATGTTGATATACAAGAACTTCTTGACTTGTCTGAAGAGTTTGCTTTGGTACGCTACCCTGATCAAGTTGCTCTTGAGAGGTTATTTAGAGTTGAAGACATTAGGGTTGGTGCTACTTCTCGAAAAGCAATACCTGCCCTTGTCGATCTACTTAAGCCAATTCCAGATCGTCCTGGTGCCCCTTTTCTGGCACTTGGACTTCTGACTCAGCTTGGAAAAGACTGTCCATCAAATAAGATTGTTATGGTGGAATCAGGGGCTTTAGAAGCACTGACCAAGTATCTTTCTCTTGGCCCTCAAGATGCAACCGAGGAAGCTGCTACAGATCTATTAGGTATTCTGTTTAGCAGTGCTGAAATTCGAAGACATGAGGCTGCGCTTGGAGCTGTTAGCCAACTGTTAGCAGTTTTACGACTTGGAGGAAGAGCTGCTAGGTATAGTGCTGCTAAAGCATTGGAAAGCCTGTTCTCTGCTGACCATATCAGAAATGCAGAGACTGCCCGACAAGCTGTTCAGCCCTTGGTTGAGATTCTTAATACTGGAATGGAGAGAGAGCAGCATGCTGCTATTGCTGCATTAGTTAGGTTGTTGAGTGAAAATCCTTCTAGAGCACTTGCAGTTGGAGATGTTGAAATGAATGCAGTCGATGTTCTTTGCAGAATCCTTTCATCGAATTGTTCAATGGAACTGAAGGGGGATGCTGCTGAGTTATGTTGTGTTCTTTTCGGTAATACAAAAATCAGGTCCACTATGGCTGCAGCCCGTTGTGTTGAGCCTCTAGTGTCTCTCCTTGTAACTGAGTTCAGCCCTGCTCAGCATTCAGTTGTCCGTGCATTAGATAAACTTGTGGATGATGAGCAACTGGCAGAACTAGTTGCCGCACATGGTGCTGTTGTACCACTTGTTGGCCTTTTGTATGGTAAGAACTACATGCTTCATGAAGCTGTCTCAAGAGCTCTTGTGAAGTTAGGGAAAGACAGGCCTGCTTGTAAGATGGAAATGGTTAAACTTGGCGTAGTTGACAGCGTACTTGATATCCTTCATGAAGCGCCAGATTTCCTGTGTGCTGCTTTTGCAGAATTGCTCCGAATATTGACAAATAATTCTACCATCACTAAAGGACTGTCTGCTGCAAAAGTGGTTGAACCCCTTTTTCAGTTGCTGTCAGTACCAGAGTTTGGACCTGACGGACAGCACAGTGCGTTACAGGTCCTTGTAAACATTCTGGAGCATCCACAGTGTCGTGCTGGTTATACACTGACCTCTCACCAAGCTATAGAACCACTTATTCCACTTCTTGATTCTCCAGCTCCAGCAGTTCAGCAGTTGGCAGCAGAGCTTCTATCGCATCTGCTCTTGGAAGAACATCTTCAGAAGGATGCAGTGACACAGCAAGTAATCGGTCCCCTTATAAGAATGCTTGGTTCCGGCATACATACCTTGCAACAGAGAGCTGTGAAGGCACTTGTTAGCATTGCACTAATATGGCCAAACGAAATTGCAAAAGAGGGTGGTGTTAGTGAGCTGTCGAAAGTGATATTGCAAGCTGATCCTTTGCTTCCACATGCTTTATGGGAATCAGCTGCTTCTGTTTTAGCTAGCATCTTGCAATTCAGTTCTGAATTTTATTTGGAAGTTCCTGTTGCTGTTTTGGTAAGGTTGCTCCGTTCTGGCTCAGAGGGCACTGTGATTGGTGCACTGAATGCTCTTCTGGTATTAGAAAGTGATGACGGAACCAGTGCTGAAGCGATGGCTGAAAGTGGTGCCATAGAGGCTCTCTTAGAACTTCTCAGATCTCATCAGTGTGAGGAAACTGCTGCAAGACTGCTGGAAGTATTACTCAATAATGTCAAGATTAGAGAAACAACAGCTATTAGAAGTGCAATTGTACCACTATCTCAATATCTCTTGGATCCACAAACCCAAGCTCAGCAGGCAAGATTACTGGCAACACTGGCTCTTGGTGATCTTTTCCAGAATGAGGCACTCACTCGAAGCGCTGATGCAGTTTCAGCTTGCCGTGCTCTTGTTAATGTGCTTGAAGACCAGCCAACAGAAGAGATGAAAGTGATAGCTATATGTGCTTTGCAAAATCTTGTAATGCACAGTCGATCAAATAAGAGAGCAGTTGCTGAGGCTGGTGGGGTTCAAGTTGTATTGGATCTAATAGGTTCAAGTGATCCAGAGACATCTGTTCAGGCTGCAATGTTTGTTAAACTTCTATTTTCTAACCATACCATTCAAGAGTATGCTTCTAGTGAAACGGTCAGGGCCATAACCGGTAAGTTCCAAAACTCTATTGAACTTTAGTTTATATGAATGGATAATATGAGAAGTCACTTAAAAGTATGTTTGTAGTTTATGAAAGTTTCGGTTGCCGTGCTTATTGGTATGGTTATATTGCATATCCTTTTTTAGAAGTATTATTCACAAACCAATTGATTCTAACATTTTAAAAGAGCCTCTTTTGTTATCGTTGCCCTTGTTAATGTTAATGTCTTAGTTTTATTTATGCTTTTTTGGTAATTCTGACGGCTCCATCATTGATTGAGGGTACTTCTGGTTGGGGACACACCTCCTTAAAAGGTTTCTGTTAAGCACCGTACCATATCAGCTATACTGAACAGAGTTTTAGAACACAATGTGATTTACTGATGACATAATTGCAGTAACATCTATCAATATTTTGCAGCTGCTATTGAGAAGGATTTATGGGCCACTGGAGCTGTGAATGAGGAGTATCTGAAAGCTCTAAATTCTTTATTTAGCAACTTCCCACGTTTGAGAGCAACTGAGCCTGCAACTCTCAGCATTCCCCATTTGGTTACATCGCTCAAAACAGGTTCTGAAGCAACTCAAGAAGCTTCTTTGGATGCTCTTTTTCTACTCAGGCAAGCTTGGTCGGCTTGCCCAGCTGAAGTCTCGAGAGCTCAGTCAGTTGCTGCTGCAGATGCAATCCCATTGCTGCAATACTTAATCCAATCCGGCCCACCTAGATTTCAGGAAAAGGCAGAATTTCTGTTGCAATGCTTGCCCGGGACATTGGTGGTGATAATCAAGCGTGGAAACAATATGAAGCAATCGGTAGGGAACCCTAGTGTTTTTTGCAAACTTACACTGGGCAACACTCCACCTCGGCAAACCAAGGTATAACCTTCTCCATTCTGTTTAGAGAATTGTGATTTGACATGGGGGAATCTGAATGTTTCAGCTATCACCTAATTATTTAGTTGCGAACGGTAACATGAGATTTTGGGTAGCCTTATATTCCTACAATTTTTGAGCTGCAGCTCCTTCAGTCCCCATAACTAGTTTCCTCAATAGTAATTAGTAACTGGGATATAGTGAGGCAAAGCTCTGTAAACAGCACTCGGTATATAGGATACACAATTCTGGGACTTTTTCTAGTTATAAGATCTTGAAGCTTTCTTGGTTTTGAAGCACATTGATGTGAATCTCTCTTCACCTTCTGTAAATTTATGCCATCGTATCTTATCTGTCCTTTTTAGGTTGTATCAACCGGCCCTAATCCCGAATGGGACGAAAGTTTTGCCTGGACTTTTGAGAGTCCTCCAAAAGGCCAGAAGTTGCACATATCTTGCAAGAATAAGAGCAAAATGGGGAAGGTAAGCATACCATAAAAAATGGTTCTCTTGTTTATTTATGTTTTTAAGAGAATTTTCTTCTCATTTTAGTTTCCCTTCAATTGCTTTTTTTCGTTCTTTTTATGTCAACAGAGTTCCTTCGGAAAAGTTACTATCCAAATTGATCGGGTCGTAATGCTCGGAGCCGTTTCAGGTGAGTATACTTTATTGCCGGAAAGTAAAACCGGGCCATCACGGAATTTGGAAATTGAATTCCAGTGGTCGAACAAGTGAAACAATGTCGGAATTAATTATTTTTTATGCAAATTGAAATTTTTTAGGGTGAGGGAGATAATTATAATGAACAAGTAGGGAACCCCTTTGCTTTTCTTGTTTTTCGCAAATCAGGTTTATTTATCATTCCAGTGTAAATATTCTACTAGAGATTTTCGCTCAGTCTTTAAATAGTCATTTGTGAAGTGTATTCTTTTGTAATCAGATTTTCTTATGCTAAGCTGTTTTTTGTGTTCAATTTGGTGTGATTGTCTTTTTCAATTTGAAGGAAATTTTAAAATAGGAAAATACTTTGATGCACAAGCTGTATAAACTTTAGTTTACACAAGCCCTTTAATTTTAGGGTATAGGGTTTAGGGTTTTATGTTAGGGTTTAGGGGTTTAGTATGTAGGGTATATAATTTAAGGTTTATTGTTAGAATTTAGAGTTTAGAGTTTAGGGATTAGGGTTTAGGGTTTAAGTTGCTAGGGTTTGTGATTTAGATTTTAAATTTTATAAAAGGATTGTGTAAAAAAAATTTACACAGCTTGTGCATCAAAATAAAACCCTTTAAAATAAGGAAAATACTTTGATGCACAAGCTGTGTAAACTTTAGTTTACACAAGCCCTTTAATTTTAGGGTTTAGGGTTTAGGGTTTTAGTTTAGGGTTTAGGGGTTTAGTATGTAGGGTATATAATTTAAGGTTTATGGGTAGAATTTAGAATTTAGAGTTTAGGATTTAGGGCCGGGTTTTATTTTGATGCACAAGCTGTGTAAATTTTTTTTACACAATCCTTTTATAAAAATTAAAATCTAAATCAAAAACCCTAGCAACCTAAACCCTAAGCCCTAAACTCTAAATTCTAAATTCTAACCATAAACCTTAAATTATATACCCTACATACTAAACCCCTAAACCCTAACATAAAACCCTAAACCCTAAACCCTAAAATTAAAGGGCTTGTGTAAACTTTAGTTTACACAGCTTGTGCATCAAGTATTTTCCAAAATAAAAATAACAAAATTGCTTGTCAATTCATTTCCTGTATTAAATGCTGCATGAAGTTGATGAAGGGACACAAATGGCATTTCCTAAAAAAGTGGTCGGAATTAAAAATATAAATGCTCTATTTAGAGATGAAAATGAAAGCAAACAGAACACGTGTTGTTTTATTTATGGATTTCACCTTCCTCTTCCTCAACCCTCAGGGTGGGTAGCTTCCATGAGAATGACGGACATTAAAATTGTTTTGTAGTTTTTTTCACCTACAATTTAATATTAATTCAATAGGTTACGTTGCCGTTGCAAGTGGGTTCAAAATATTTAAGATACGTTAACATTTTATTTAGAAATTTGAGGGCTTATATTTAGTTTAGACCGTTTGTAAAAAAGTTTAACATCTTTTATTACAAAAAATATTTTAATAGTATAAAGATATATTTAAGTTCTACTAATGTGTAAAGTTTATTAATCTTAATCTTAATGTTACATTTGATACGTAAGTTGATTTGTATAAGTTATTACATGAGTTTTAAAATACTTGTATAAAATAAAAGAAAAATGAACATAAATTTGAACTTGAAGTGAGAAAAATAGTAAAAACTAAAGTAAAAAATATTACATATTCGTATATTTATTCTTTGTTTAAATTAGGCCATGTGAATGGCTTTAAATTGCTTAACGAAGGTTGTTTATTGGTGATCCGTGTACTAAAAAAATAATACTCCAATCAAACATAGCAAATTATAAACGATTCGACTCTTAATTTTTATGCTTTTTTAATCAAATTTTATATTGCTACAAGAACAATATCAGCTGAAATTGACAAAGAAAAAAGCTTTCAAACTCGAAAATTTGCAATGAAATTCAAGACATAAAGATAAAAAGGAAAAGAGAGTTATGAAAGTTAGGGTGAAACCGGTTTGGTTTTATTTTTAAAATTTTTAAATTGTTTATGATAATTCAGTTTTGTTTAAATTTTCATAATTTAATTATTTACTATTTTAAAATATAAAATATTTAATTTTACATTATAAAACAATTAAATGAAATATAAATATAATTCAATTCAATAATTGTATTTTTTAAAGGGTAAACTACAACGAAGGTAACTAAACTGTGGGAAACATTACATTTGGGTCACTCAATTATTAAAAATTACATTTGGGTCACTTAATTATGGGTAATATTACATTTGGGTCACCCAATTATTAAATGTTACATTTGGATCACTCAATTATGGGCAAGGTACATTTGGGCCACCCTTCCTATTAAAAAAAGTATATCAATTTGTGTATTATATTAATTAATGATTTCAAATGAAGTATTCTAATGTTAACAAGGGTATACAAGTGATTTGGAAGAAAAAAATGACTAAATTAATGTACTTTTTTAAATATGAAGGGTAACCCAAACGTAACCTACACATAATTGAGTGACCTAAATGTAACATTTAATAATTGGGTGACCCAAATGTAACCTTACCCATAACTGAGTGACCAAATATAACTTTTAATAATTTGGTGACCCAAATATAACTTTACCCATAATTGAGTGACCTCCGTTGTAGTTTATTTTTAAAATTTATATTACATAATAAATATAAAAACACTATGATTTATATTGCTTTTGGTCCGAATCAATTTCTTTGTTCACCTCCGGTGATAAGGAAATCAAAATTTGAGAATAGTTTAATAAATAAGTAAATGAACATGAGAATTTTATTTTTGAGCATATAAAAATGAGATTTGATGTCGGGGTAAATAAGAAGAAGAACCGCCAGACGTATTGCCAAATGCCACATTACATTGGGCTTTTTCACCTAACAAAACAAAGAGTGTTGTGTCGCATCACTTACATTCTTTTTCAAAAATCCCACTAATTCCTTTGCGACTTTCCTCTTTTTCTCTTTCTCCTTTTTCTTTCGTTTGAGGATATATACCTATCGCCACACACAACACAAGCACTAAGAAAAATGGAGTAATAATTTGGCTGTGTTTTTCTCGCCTCTTATTCCTCATTTTGGTCTCTAAAATATTAGTCATATAATTTAATTGGATCAGCGGTAAAAAAAATTATGGAGCTTTTAATTGATATCGATTTTTTATATCTGATTTTTAGATCATGTTTATTTTTCTTTCTTATGACAGAAGTTATTAGTTGTTAACATGGAAGTAGAGTGAGTATATTTGGTTGGTTGGACAAGTTATTAATATTTGTTCTTTCATATTTTCTTAGGTCGTGGGCTATAAACCCACTGTGAGCACTCTCTTTCCTTCCTTTAAAATCACCCCTCTATTTACCCTTTGAACAAAATTAGAATTATAATTAAAATTTGTCGAAAGAAAAACAATACCGAAAATAGAAGATCTTGATTATAATATTGATTCTGTTTCTCGATTTAAATGATGAAGAATCAGGCTGGAGACCAAAACAATGATGGAGAATAGTTCAATGAATTTGAAATGTTGGAGCATTTAGATAATATTTGATAAGATGATTATGGCGGGATGCCCTCTTAGTTAGGGCCTTGTTGTGTTGTTTGTTTTCTCATGTCCGTTTTAGAGTTGAGCGCTGAGTATTAAAAGCAGAGCCCGGCCCATATAAGTGAAGTTTAGGAGAAATCCCTGAACAATACATGTATCCTCAATCACTTGTTTTTTGTTTTTGGATTTGCAAAAAAAGAGCATGGCAATTGGCAGGGGGAACCGTAAAGAAAACAAGAGGAAAAGGGCAGGTTGAAGTTTGAACCACAGTAAACAGGACAGCACGCCGTCTCCAAACCCCCACCACCGTAACCGACCCCACGTGTCAGACAATTACGTCCTCTCCCCAATCAAACCCTGCCTTTGTTTTATCTCACCCCACTTAATTAATTAATCCTAATCACAATCTTTCCCTTCAAACCAATTAATTAATTAATTAATCCTATTCCTATTTCCTACTTATATTTATTACTTGGATCCAAAAGTTATCCCAACAACAACAACGACAGCAGCGCTCTCCACTCTCTCTCTCTCTCTCTCTCTCTCTCTCCCCACTCACCTATGCTTCTCCCCCTTGTTTAAAAACATTGATTAATCCCTTTGCCATTTCTTCGGTGTTTCATTCTACTTACGCATTCCCATTCTCCTTTTTATTTCGGGAAAAAAGCTTGGATCTTGGTCTATGGAGACGACGAGATCTTTGCTTCTGCTTTTTCTGTCCTTTCTGGCGTTCGCCGCCTCAGATGTGACGCCCGATGTTACTTACTCTTCCAGGCTCATTCATAGGTTCTCCAATGAGGCCATGTTGCTTAGGGTTCCAAAGAACGACCACGGAATTCGGTGGCCGGAGAGGAAGAATTTGGAGTACTATGAGTTGCTTGTCAACAGCGATTTCCAGCGCCAGAAGATGAAGCTTGGGAGCAAGTACAACCTTGTTTTCCCTTCCCAGGGGAGTAAAACGACGTCGTTCGGAAATGACTTCGGATGGTACTGGAAACAAAGTTTAAAGCATCTTATTTGAACTATGTTGTTGACCACTATTTGACTCGTAGTTTAGCTGAACTTGTTTATGTTTCCATTCTTTTTTCAAAAAAAAATCTCTTTAATTGTCCCAAGGATTTGACTTTCTTTGAAGAAAAGTCATCCACTTTTTTGTGGTCTGCTTTTACTTTGGTTTTAATGGAAAATGATTGCTTTCGTACAATGCAAGTTGCTGGGCTTCAAAATATTGCAATTTGTATGTGCAAATGTTTATAGTATTTCTTTTTCTAAATGGATTTCTGGGTTCATGGAAATTACTGCAATTAGTGTGAAAATATACTTATAAAATGCTCTTAGGTTACATGATATAGCATGATCCAGATATATGACAGAATTTGAATAAGTTAGGCTTAGTTTTTCTAAATCCAATAACTGAAAGATGGAAATTACCAACCATAGAAAATGGAGAACTTTGAACTTGGAAACCCCCATCCATAATAAAACTACAAGTGGAGAATTTGACGTGTTGTTATGTGTGGTTTTAATCAATATATCTTTAGAATCCACAAATAAAATCTTTGTAAAATATCAACTCAGTGTTTATTCTTTGCTGTTTATTTGGTTAATTTAATGTATTCAGTTTTGAAATTTTAGGTTACACTACACCTGGATCGATATAGGGACACCAAATGTTTCATTTCTGGTTGCATTGGACGTGGGAAGCGATCTACTTTGGGTTCCATGTGACTGTGTTCAATGTGCTCCACTGTCTGCCAGTTACTATAGTAGTCTGGTAGGCCAGCTTTCTATGATTATGTTGTTAAAACACTCTGGGTGCATTATTTACTTTAATGACCATTTTTACTTTTAAAACTTGTGCTTTTTTCTGGCATATTTGAATTGTTGTTAATGATGCTTGTTTGGTAACTGTGTAGCATGAATTCTTTGAGGCTACTCTTTAGTGTCAATAATGGAGCCAACTTATTCATTGCTTTGGGGGGGATCAGATGATTACGCATGGAATAAACAGTGATAAACGTCTTGCTTTGTTAGATACTCTATTCCTTACATCAAATGGAATTCATTACATAAAATATGTATAAAATCCATATGATAATTAACTTTTACTATTCAACAATATGCAGTCTTACTTTAAAATAGGTATCTATTTTTAACAAAAGGGCCCTACTGTCTTCCATTTTAACTTTTGAAGAATTGGTCTATGTATCTATGCTTCATAGTTTAGGAAATTTCTGTCATGCTAATGAACGAAAAGAAGAAAATTGCTCAAATAATCATTAAATACAAGATCTTAAAAAGTTAAAACTGTACATAGCTGATTTTATTTATATGGTGCTGTGAGTAATCTCTTCACGGCTTGTCATAATCATTCAAGTCTCTCATTGGTAATTCTGCCTGCAGATATTCATTTATTAAGTTCATGGTTATTCAAATTTATCATTGAAGGTAATTTATTTAGACAGTCACATGGAAAAAGTGTAGGGGTTGATTGGCTAGAGTCGGGACTAAATATTGTTGTTCTTATTTTAATGGCATGTGAAGTGTATGGTAAGGTCAGATAGCATGTTTAGCACTTATTTCCAATGATTGATTGGCAGGTGCTCCGTCATATATGGGGCATTTATTATGCAGGATAGAGATCTGAGTGAGTATAGGCCATCTGGTTCAAGCTCTAGCAGGCACATACCATGCAGCCATCAGTTATGTGATTCAAGTCCAAACTGCAAAAGTTCTAAGCAGCAATGCCCTTACACTATTGACTACTACACAGAAAATACTTCAAGTTCTGGATTGCTTGTTGAGGATATATTACATCTTGCATCTGTTGGTGATCATACATTGAACACTTCAGTGCAGGCTTCTGTCATTATAGGGTGATTTACTGATGATTACTGGCCACAATAGTTTCTTGATTGGATTCATTTACTGATTTCTCTAGCATTGTCAAGGAATGGATGTATATCTAACCAGGAATTATTTGTGCTCTCTTTTCTTGAATGCAGATGTGGTATGAAGCAGAGTGGTGGTTATTTGGATGGGGTTGCTCCTGATGGCTTGATGGGTTTAGGGCCTGGAGAAATTTCTGTTCCAAGTGTCCTTGCAAAAGCTGGGTTGATCCGCAACTCTTTCTCAATGTGTTTTGATGAGGAGGATTCTGGTAGAATTTATTTTGGGGATAAGGGACCCCCCACTCAACAATCTACTCATTTCTTGCCTTCTGATGGGAAATAGTATGGACTATTACGAGCCTTTATGTAATTTTAATTTTCTAAGTTAATTGTCACTCTTTTCTTAATTCTCGAAGATTTTAAGGCTTCCTCCTCTGTATTTTGATTTAATTCGTGCTTTTATTCAGTGAGACCTACATTGTTGGGGTGGATTCTTGTTGTATCGGCAATTCTTGTCTCAAACAAACAGGCTTTAGTGCAGTGGTTGATAGTGGAACATCGTTTACATTTCTTCCCAATTCAGTGTATGAGAGCATAGCTAAGGAGGTACCATCTTTGTCTTATAAACTCCATTGAATAAATTTGTTATCAGCTTTTTTTCTGATATCTGCAATTTCTTATAGTTTGACAGGCGAATCAATGCTACAATCACAAGTTATCCAGGTTATCCGTGGAAATATTGCTACAAGTCCAGGTTATCTCACTTAAGAGATTCATTGAACATTCCTGATTGTGTATGTGGGTCCTAGAGTGTGTTGTGCTATGAACATTAATTTATTTGTTATTTTGTCAAACAGTTCCCAGGAGCTGCCTAAGGTTCCTCACTTAAAGCTCGTGTTCCCTTTCAACAATAGCTTTGTGGTCCTTAATCCTGTTTTTGTGGTCTATGGTATCCAGGTGCTTATTCTCTTTACCACATGGAAATTTATGGGTTTTCTTTTACAAAGCTTTTCCTTTAGACTCATAACTTTGATCATGAATTAGGATCACAAGCAAGAATACGGCATTCTGATAATTATTGAAACTGAAAATTGGACTATTTCATACATCAACATCCCTTCTCTGAATTTGGAGAATTCTTATCAAAATAGTCAGAAGAAATAGCCAAGTTTACTATTGAACATCAGTTGCTGTTAGAGCAAAATGAAATTTTTTTGTTTGACTATTTTCATAGGCATGTTGGAGATCACTATAGTGCAAATACCCTATGCTGTTATGATGGTTTTTATTTCTGTTTACATAATGAACATGACTCACGCTAATGGAGGGGGATGTCTGATTCAGATGAATACTAAACTTGCTGATCCATGTGCAGGGAGTCTCTGGGTTCTGTTTAGCGATACAGCCAATGGAGGGGGATGTTGGGACAATTGGACGTATGTTACTGTATTTCCTTAATGTTTATCTTATATTTCCTTTCTGCATTGTTCCATGTTTACTATTCTCTTAAGAAAAATGTATTTCTGCAGAGAATTTCATGACCGGATACCGGATGGTGTTTGATAGGGAAAAGATGAAGTTAGGCTGGTCATCCTCAAATTGTAAGTTCTTTAGCCTTTGCTTACGAATGTATGTGATTGCTGTTTCCAACCAATTGTTTATAATACATGGCTTGCAAATTTTATGCTCCTCCATTGATCGGAAGGGACTAAATCAATCCATGCGAACTAGTACCAATCGCTCACTTCCTTGTTCCTATATTCTTTATGGAAATGTTAAGGTTACATTGTTTTGGTAGTTTTGTTTTTAGGGGGGAAAATGATTCTGAAATCTCAAATTTCATATTCAGGTCAAGACTTAGCCGATGGTAAAAGGATGTCTCTTTCTCCAGACGGGACACCAGTGAATCCACTTCCTGCCAATGAGCAGCAGAGCACCCCTGGTGGAAGAGCAGTTGCTCCGGCCGTGGCAGGTAGGGCTCCTCCCTCCAAACCCTCTGCTGCTGCCCCAACCCGACCACAGCAATTCATTTATCTACCATTGCTGCCGCTACTGGTTCTTTTGCATGTTGTCATTTCATCTTTCCCCCTAGATACCGGTACCATCACCCATGGTTGAGCCACATTCTCACACTTAGATATATCTGTATGTATATCCATCTTTTTTTTCTCTCTATTTTCCCCAATATATATATATCTCCTGTATAATGTAAGAATATTTGGAGCAGTGGGTGCAGTCTGGTGGTCTGATGCCATCAAATTTTTTTTGCCCCTGTGATGGCCATTGGATGGAACAGATGGGAATGTAGTAGCATGTAATATGTGCATTATATTTGCTTTCTAATTAGAAAAGTTTACCTTGATCTTGAGTTTATAACGTAAGGTAATCCTTATAATAAAGATTTGTGGAAGAAGGAATTAAACTAAACTAAACCCAAGAACTTTTCTCCATCTCTTTATTTTGAAGGAGACAAGACTCGTTACACATGTGCACAACTTTTTCCTCTCTTTATTTTGAAGGAGAAAAGACTTGTTACACGTGCAGGGTTAGCTTTGGCTTTGCATGTAGATGTCCTTTCCTTTGGCTTTCCCTTTAATCAATTACCAATATAATACTATTATTATATGTACTCAATCTAAGAGCACCTTAATTAGTTGTGTGCAAAATAAATCGTAATTGTTAATTATAACTGTTAATTGGTATAACGATTCGTTTTATATGTTAGTTAAGTTAATCATTAAGGTTAAACAATTTTAGTTAACCGAACCGTAAAAAAAGATGATCAATGCTTAATCTATAAGTACTTTTTTAACTAAATATGAAGTTTGTATTTAAAATTTCTCTATTTAAGTTTATTTTTTAAATTTTAACATAATATTTATATGAGAGATATATTTATTATTTTAAAAAAATAATAAACATTTGAAAAGAAGATTGTAATTAGTTATAAGTTAATCTGTAATCGAATTATTTTTTAACGGTTAACCACTATAATAGTTAATTATTTTAAAAATTGATGCTTAAGCATTTTTTAACGATTATGTTACGGTTAATAATTGTTATAATGATTAACCAACCGTTTAAGCTAAACGGTACGATTAACCTACCATGAACACTACTACCTAAAAAGAAAGCTAATGTATATGTATAGATTGGACGGTGGTTGGATTTTTCCTCGGCATTTTGTGTTGGTGCATGAGTTGGGAATTAATCCACTCAATATGTTATATATATATATATATATATATATATATATATATATATCATTAAATAAATTAATATACTTAAAGTTTAATATGTATGTTTATATTTTATAGGAAAAATTCATGAAATATGATGAACAATTTTTATCATAAATATGGAAGGAAAAAATTTAAACAGGTTCAATATGATAAAAACAGACATGTAAAAATAATTTAATGTAACTGGAAGCAGAGACGGAGCTAAGATTAAATATTAAGAGCAGTAAAAGTTTATTAAGCTTTTAAATTTAAAAAGTAAGAGAGTAAAATATTTTATTTGACTATTATTTAAAATAAAAAAAAAACTTCAAATGATATTATATTAAAAAAAATTGGGAGGAGAATTATACATACCCCGTCCTTGACTGGAAGCTTTTGTTATGTAGGGAAAATATTTGTGAAAGAGGTTGGTAGGGAAACAAAGCAAGACAGCATGGCAGCAGCAACATAAATAGTTTAGTTTTATAATGATTAATGATTAATGATTAAGCGTAGTGTTTTTTAATAAATAAAGTATAAGAGTACATGCATGTTATGTAGGTTGTACAATAATTGAAACCTAGGGTGTAATTTAAATATATAATTATAGCATGGAATGGATATTGTCAATATGTTGATGTGAAATGCATACCTCATTTGGAATAGTTGGAGGACGGTACCTTCTGCTGTGTTTTCAATAGGCTTTATTATAAATAGGTGTTTTAATAAATAAACTGTGTTTAAATTATTATATTTTTGATAAAAGAGGTGCTTAATGTTTTTATTGTAATTATTTTAGTATTTAGCCGTTAAAACATGACACGTGGCTTTGATTTTATTTTATTTTTATTTTTTAATTTATTTTTTTCACAAAAAATCCATAAATTTCAAAAAATTCAGAAATTAACCTCAAATTTCGAAATCCCTAACTCCCCAAAATTTAATTCTCGATTTGAGTTGATTCCACAATCGATGGCCACGCCGCCGCCTACCACACCTGCCATCGAAACACCACGGCCATTTACCCCACTACCCCGTTGCTGAAAATCGACTGATGTCGTGCAAAACGCCGGTCGAACGATTCAAACGTTTTGAGTTGATTTGAACAAGCCATGACGAATGGTGTCTTAGTCTTTGGGGGGGGGGGGGTGTCACGCAGAAGTGGCCGAATTTGGAGGTTTAGGGATTTAGGAGACTATTTGAGAATTTTAGAATTTTTTTGAAAATTCTGATTTCTTTTAAATAAAATAAAATAAAACTTGTCACGTGTTGTATTTTTTTTGCTAATAAAATTTTTTAAACGGCCGTTAACGGCTAAGTACTTAAAATAATAATGGTGAAAACGTTAGACATCTATTTCAGTCAAAATTTAGTTTAATCACCTATTACATACAAATGACAAAATTTGAGGACTTATTATTTTATGGTTAAGCCTTTTCAATGATTGAATTCATCCATTTTCCATAATTGAATTTTTTTTCTTATTCCTTCTCAATAAATAATGGGCACCCTGTCTTTGCATCCTACTAACAAATGTATGATTCTTTGTTGGATGATGCTCTAATCCAACTCCTGATTTTTTTATTGTTCTTCGAACTTCGACTTCTCTTGTTAAAACATTCAATTCGAATATTATTATATTTAAAAATATTATTTTAATTGATATTATTCTTATATTTAAAAAGTATAAATAAATCTAAAAGTTCGTTCAAAATTATAATAAATTATAAATAATTTTAATATTATATTTTTGAATAGTCTTAAGCCGACTATAAAACAATATATGTTCATACTTTTCTTAACCTTTAGATAATATATACATATACCTTGCAAATAAAGGTGCTTGAATCAAATCTTCTATGACGAGTACATCAATTTTTTCCACTAAAATCACTTGTTGGGTTGAATGTATGATTTTTTCAAAATAATAGTTACTTATAAGTAAGTTTTATTATTATGCGATAAGCAGCAACTAGGGGTGAACAAAACTCGACTCGAAAAAAACAAAATTTTGACTCGACTTGAGACGAAAAAACTCGACTCGACTCAAAATTGCATAAACTCAACTTGAATAAAAAATTTAAATAAAATTTGAGTTGTAAAATATGAAGCGTCAACTCGAATAATTCAAAATTTTCTTATTCAACTCGACTAGATCGAACGCTCGCCCCTAATATCAACTCAAAAACAAATATTTTTTATTTTTATGATGTAATATTTTTTTTTGAGAAATAGCTTATTTGCATATTGTATCATTCTCATTTTTTAAATATTTAAATTTATTTCAAACTCTAAATCTTAGCTCCGTGGTATTTTTTTTGGGGTCATTCATGCACCCCCAATAATTTTGTCGTTCAGGCTATATATGGTGTAGGACTGTAGGCATAGACCACTTAGGCCTTCCCTTTTTTTTCTTTCTAATTGTTTGCTCATTTTAAAATGTAAAACAACTTTATTATTTTTAGTAAATGTTATTACTATTTAATCAATTTTATTATCTTATCATTGGTATAAATTGCTCGAATAAAAAGAAGAGAAAAATAAATTAAAAAAAGGGAAATATTGTATTTTATTTATCAAATTTTAATCACTTAAAAAATTAATATTCGATATAAAAATAATTCTAATAAATTTCAGATTTTTTATTAAACTTCATAGATCATAATTATGTTAATTAGCGTGTGGCTATCAACATCTCAAATATCGAAAAAAATTATTAGATGAATTTGACTTATCACATCATTTATAGTTTAATATAATAATTTTTTACATTATTTTTTTAATGTGAATCTTCATATATTTTTTTACATGTAACTAAAAAGTAAATAATTATTTGAATGTTATACACCAAAATAGATTAATATTATTTGATGGACAATTAATGACGTGGGTGCAGAATAGGAGAATATATCTAATAATTTCTCCATATATTGTCCGTTCCTCTGTCGACGCGCCCGCTGACCTCACCAAACCAAACATCAAATCAAAACCCCCAATTTTAGAAGATGGTCCCACATCATAGGGAACCAGCTGTCCTTTTACCATATCCACCCTTGGATGCATTCCACGTGTCCTTAGACTACGACAATGATCTTTCCTCGCAACCGTCTGATGCTCCCCTGTCTCACGTTCAAACCAGCCAACTACAGCTACATTCAACTTTTATTTTTTCTCTCATAAGCTAGCCCATCATGCAACGGAAACGAAGCTACTTTCACAGTATTTTTTTGCTTTAAGATCCTTGTATATTTCTGATTTAGCCAAATTGTACCTCATAGTTTCCATTTTTGAATTTGAATCAGTCCGATTATTCCCTAATTCTTATTTTCCAACAATTTTTTCATTTAAATGTAACTGTAAAATTATTTTAACATTATTGTAAATGATGATGGGTTTCCAAACTCAATTAATTTGTGTTTGTGAATAAATAAAAAAATCCAAATTACAATCCTACTCGTAAATAAATTTAATAGAAGCACTTGCCTATTCTACATAAATAGTTTATGCAAAAAATGCTTGGTTTTGTTGTAAATTGTAATGACATTCACAAATAGTAAAAGCCTCTAAAAGTAATAGTCATTTATTGATTATGAATTGCTTATTTTCCAAACAATGAAATTAGGACCAAATTAGCCACAAGTAGCAAATTCTAAATAATGGAATGGCCTTTTGCAAAAGAATACATTGGCCTTGTTTGGCAATTAGCGGATAGCTGATAGCTAATAGCGGATTACATTAGCTGATAGCTGATTGCATTAGCTGATTTGACTAGCGGATTGTATTAGCTGATTGTATAAAAGTGTTTGGTAAAATTAACTGATAGCTGATAGATGTTTGATTATTTAAACAAGCAAAATGACATATAAGGACATAATTATATTTAATACTTGTTTGAATAATTTATCAGTTATCAATATTTTGTATCTAATTAATATTAACTAGATTTGTAAAAATTATTTTTTAATATAAATTTCCTAAACATATTTGAAAGATTTATATATTAATTTATTATTTATATAATTATTAAATTTTTTATATGCACATATAAATACGTGATAATAAAAAAATAGAATTAACTTAAAAATGTCACCATATAAATTAGTAGTAACAACAAATAAGTGTAATATTTAATATGTTGTTATTTATATTAAAAATATTATTATTTAATTTAGGTTATTTGAAGATTTTTGGTAATTGTTAAGGGTAAAAGAGTCATTACAACTCTAATATCAAACCTCTAATCTCAAAAAGCTCATATTAGGAGCTTTTTCAAAATTAGCTTTTTCACCCCAATCCGCTCTTTCAATCCGCTATTTACCAAACATCAATATTAACAAATTTGACTAGTCAAACCTCTAATTATACTTCAAACCTCTAATTTTTGTCCAAACCACTATTTATCAAACAGAGCCATTGAGCTTTCCCTACTTTCCGCCTGAGCATAAAAGAGGTTTCCTTGTTAAGAACCACGAATCATGCTCTTTTATTATTTTTACCGTAATTGAAAAAAAGGAAAAATCTCTTCTTTTTTTTCAGAATTGAAAATTTATAGATCAACGTTTGATGTAGTCGAGTCAAGTCAAGTCAAGTCGAATAAAAAAATTGAAGTTACTCGAGTTGATGCGTCATATTTTACAATTCAAATTTCATTTAATTTTTTACGATTCTAGTCGAGTTTTCGAGTTCATATACAAATTTAATTGTAATTATTTATCATGTTATAGTACACTTTTATTCTAATTTATATTGTGTAAGTTGATCCTAACTCATATATATATCATAAAGAGGAATTTGACTCGAACTTAACAATCAATCCATCATTTACTAAAAATTTCGAGTTATTCGAATTTTTATTTTACAACTCAAAATTTATTTGAAATTTTTTTGAGTCGAGTCAAATTTATGTAATTTTAAGTCGAGTTAAATTTATGTAATTTTGAGTCGAGTCGGAAGTAATAATTTTTTTTACCTTGAGTGAAATCAAAAATTGCTCACCTAAATGAAATATCTCATCTCTCATGTGAAGACTGAAGTAAAGAAGTTTCAAGTTAGCAGCCTTTAAAGCCATTGCCTTTGTTTGTGGCAAGGAAGGAATAAAAATCACAATATCACATACTATTATTTCTATACTGTTTTCCATGGAAGTTCCCTTGCACCTTCTTTGTTAGCTGATCTTACTTCACACATATATATAAACCCTTTCAGCCTTTCTCTTCCCCATATTTTCAGAAAACAAAAACCCTCCATTGAAACCTTTGTTGAAGCGGAAGAAACAATGGGAGTTTCGGGCACTTTGGAGTATTTGTCTGATTTAATGAGCAGCGGTGGCCATAAACACAAGAAGAGAAAGCAGTTGCAGACGGTGGAGTTGAAGGTGAGAATGGATTGTGATGGCTGTGAGCTCAAAGTCAAGAAAGCCCTTTCTTCAATGACTGGTATGTAAATACTCTTTTTTTTCTATATCATCTTTTGTTTCTAATGGAGGAAAATGGTGATAATGTGTGATTACTGCAGGGGTGAAATCCGTGAATATAAACAGAAAACAGCAGAAGGTGAGTGTGACAGGATACGTGGAAGCCAACAAGGTGTTGAAGAAAGCGAAATCGACGGGTAAAAAGGCTGAGATTTGGCCTTATGTGCCTTACAACCTGGTGTCCCAGCCGTATGCGGCGGCTTCTTATGACAAGAAAGCACCGCCTGGTTATGTCAGGAAGGTGGAGAACAGTGTAAGCACGGCCGTCGTCACCAGATATGAAGATCCTTATATCTCTCTGTTCAGTGATGAAAACCCGAATGCATGTTCTGTCATGTAGATGTAGGCTCTGGTTTTTGTTCTATTATAGTATGTCCTGTCTTCATGAGAAATCCAATTAAACCCCGTGTAAACAAGTCCCTATGTAGTTGATGATATTATGAGATGATGATAGGATTTTGTGGTAGATCAAATATAAGATATGATATTATTATTATTAGAATAAATCATTATATGAATTAAGATACAACATAAATACGTTATGAAATCATTATGATAAATTGTAAAAAGAAAAAAGTACGACATACAAAGCAACCTAAACATGACATAAATACACAATATATTATAATCTATATGAAATGTACAATTAACTTATATAGATATTAAAATTTGTGAAGAGGTCCAGCGGTAAAAGATGATGTATTTCATTCAGGTGACTTAGGTTCGAGCATCATGTGTGCACGATATGTGCGCGTTATTAAAAGGCTAAGAAAATTAAATATATACTACTTTGTAATCACACGAGCATATTAAAAAAAAAGAGTTAAATTTTATGTTTTTCAGGAAAAAAATCATGCCAACATTTTAATTGAAATAATTAATAATCTCAACTATTTTAAGATTACGCACCTCAATCAAATATCATGATCTTACATTCCAACTAAATAATATTAGATGCAAATTAAAACCAAATATGAACATATAACTTTTTTCGTAATTCTATTCTATAATCTTATATTTCGTAAACTAAACACGTTACCAGAGCATTCTCGACGACTAAATTCCATTTTGGGATCTGCTTTTCACTGGAGTGTGATTATATTACATGTTCAAATGTGTAAAATACAACTATATTTGATTTTTTTAGGTTGCATTGGGTAAGGGATATATTTAGATGAGATTTCCTTTCTATTCTGCAATTCTAAAAAAGATCTATCTGCCTAAAGAGATGATTTTTCAAAATTATTCATAACATGCAATAATCCACATGCCCCAATTATTATAAAAATAAAAATCTTTACACTAAAATAATAATCATATAATCTCAATGATTAAGTAACATTGATAGTTCGTATTTCCTTACTCGAAGTTAAAACCCTACCCTCCCCAAATTATAGAGAAAAAACATTAACTGATATATTTCTATATCTTATATATTTCCAAAAAATCTAACATTTATCTGCTTGACGCAATTTTTATACTTTCTATGCATTCTTTTTAATATCATTATTATTATTTTATAATTAAATTTTGTCTTGTGAAATTTTGATAGTTTTATTTTTTAAATAAAATTAGTTAAACAAATAAAATTATAAATAAATTAAAATTCCTCATCGAAACTTATTGTTACTTTTTTTAATATTAATAATTAAGTCATGCGTCTTGTGTGTATAATACACAATATATTTGAAAAAACGTGTGACACCAAATTCAAATAAATAAATATTATAATTTAAAAAATAAAACATTTAAATATGTAAGTGACATTCTGAATATGTGAAGAATCGTAATAACATGATATATATTTTTTTGAGATAAAAACAAGAAGTTATGGTGATTGTGAACATCCCATTTGGTTGAGGTAAGAGGGCGAGTCATCTCTTTACCAAATGGGGTTTGGTTGAATAAATAATTTCCTTCACCCACTATCGATTCGCTCTAAAATTGGACCGAATTAAAAGGCAACAAAGGAGGAAATTTACAAACTTTCACTGAAAAAGGAAAAAGAAACATCCCCAAAACTCCAAATAATACTATATCAACTACAAAATAAGTGCTCAAATTATGATCATTTTTTATAATAGATGCTTAAAGTATTTTTTGGTCGAAATATGTGTCTAAACTTTCATTTTGACTGAAATATGTGCTTAAACTTTCATTTTTGGTTGAAATAGGTGCTCAAGTAACTGCCAAAATTGACTTTAAAATAAGTCAAGAGTAAACATTTAGGCACCTATTTCAGTCAAAAAATAATTTATATACATATTTTAGCCAAAATAAAAATTTAAGTATCTATTTCAACTAAAAAATACTTTAAACGCATATTACAAAAAAAAAACGACATAATTTGAATATTTATTTTATAGTTTAGCCTAGTTTTTAAAAGGAGCTTTTCTCGCCATAGATGGATGGGGTTGATCAACCACTTCTTCAAAGTTCAGAAGCACTCTCACCCTCAAAGTAGATTAGTGAGTTGATATTACGGATTAATCATATGTTGATTCAATATACATAATTCAAAAATATCAGTTATTTAAATCGAACTATACATTAAAATCGAGAACTAATTCGTTATTTAAAAGTAATATATATGTTGAACAATTGCGTAGAAAAAGTATGATAGGTTAAGAATGATATGTATACATAAGAAATCTGAAGGCGGTCATCAACCATATCGATGCTTCTTCCTGCATGAGCTCACATCATGAGCACTATGCCATGGTATTTACCTAACATGTTCCCTATAGATTGTGACTTGAGTTTTAAAATAATATTCGTTTTACTAATAAAAAAATAATCTTGACTTTTTATGCTAGACTTCAAGCTCTACTACTTGCAAAATGGGAATTGTTATAATTAAAATGATACTAAAAACCTCAAATAATGTTATGAGCTACTCAAATCGAACATTAAAAATACTTAAATCAAACTATTTCGATAATTTATACGGTTCAAATTTAATTTGATACTAACTAAATTTAATTTAATTTTTTTTCACAATAAAGTTTAAACAGGTTATGAAAAGAGAAAATGTTTAGTTTACATTTCTAGTGAAACCTGGTCCAAGATAAATTATATTATGAGTATTCTTTACTTCAGTCATAGTTTCAACCAATAAAAATTATTTATATTATTATTTTTTCTATATTATCAACTGATTTAAATTATAATTTTTTAAGAAAATTTTAAAATCTGATGTGACAAAAATCACAATAAAGATTCACTGATTAAAATATTTGGCATAAAATGATAAATATATTCTATTATTAACATAAATAATATAACAAGAGTCAAGAAAGAATCATAATATAATTTTCTATCTTCCAAATGAACTGAATTAGGTCGTGACTAAGAAATAAGAATGACCAATTAAGGGGCAATTGGGCTTACAGTGTTGCTATAAAACTGCGTGCGGGCCGAAAAATGGGAATTTAATTCGGTGGTAGCCTAGGACTACCAAAGTTATGCCCCACTATTAGAATTTGAAAATTTGATTCATGGGTTCTTCTACACATTTGTTACATTAATATCCATATAAAACTTATTTTCTTTTTGTATATTTGTGTTTTTCTCTACTCATCATGTATTTCATATATTTATTAGAGATATATATTATTTGAAAGGTGTTGACTCTTCAATGTATTAAATATTCAACATAATTATTTAAAAAATAATGAACTCAACAAGTGTTTCGGTAAAAAACAGATAATATTCATTTTAAAATATACGAGTTCAAATTGTTTTGTCTAACAGATGTATGTACATTATCAAAAAGTTAAAAACATATATGAACAAATACTATCTTATAATCACTTTTAATTTATTTAAAAATTAATAATGCTACTAAAGTAAAAACCCAGTATAATATCTGTGACCGTAATTAAAAATTTAGAAGAGGCAATTAATTATTTAAGTTCAGTTTAGTAAAAATGGCTGATTTTTATTGATTAATTATAAATTTTGTTTATGATTCAAAAAAATTATAAAAATTTGTATCCGTCTGATCATCTTCCATAGTCATCAAAGTAATTCTCCAACCGTACTCCAAAACCGTTTCTCTGGTTCCCGCCAAAGAATAACAGAAATCATAGATTCAAGAACATTCCTAACGAACCCATCAGCCTCTTAATTCTCCCGCCTCCACGCGCCTCCCTTCCCTTGATGTCTTCATAGTTGATCCCCTCCTTATATAAACCCTCTCCACCCTCTTTCCCCGTTTCTCATTCCCTTTACTTTTCAAGAATCCAAACAAACAACTCCCTCAGTTTCTTCCTTCCCCTGAAATGGCGCTTATTTCTCTGAATCTCATCATCTTCCTCGTCCTCTCTTTTCTCTCCGTCTCCCGCTCCACTTTCCTCCCAACTCTCAGCTCCACCATCGCCGACGACGCCACTGTTCCACCACCACCACCAGCACTCTTCACAACCTCACCACCGCCGCAATCACCTCAACAAGATTTCCCAGGCCAAGGGATCTTCTCTCATACTTCCGCCCTAGCTCCAATCCTCTCCCACCTCGGCTTCAACGAACTAGCCACCGCTGCTCCTTCACTCTTCGGAGATTCCGCCACCGCCGCCACTTGGACAGGTCCTTACACTATCTTTGCTCCGTCCGATTCCTCCATCCTTACATGCATTTCTTGCTCCATCCCTTCCCTCCTCCGTGAACACATGGTTCCCGGCCTTTTCACTAGTAATTACCTTCGGAAACTCCCTTTTGGTTCCAAATTCGAAACTCTCAGTCATGGCCGTTGTATAACCGTAACCTCCACCTCCAGCGTCAAAAATGATCTCACAGTGTATAAAATCTTCATCGGTGGAGTTGAAATCACTCATCCGGATCTCTTCAACAATGGCCTAATCGTAGTCCATGGCCTCCAAGGCTACATCTCACATCTCTCGCCTTTCTCTTGTGACGTTGAACGGATGACCTCATCACTGGCTTTACAGTTCCACTACGATCGTAGCCACAGTAACCAACTTTCTCCACAGCAACATGTCGCTCTGATGCGATTCATGCTTCGGGATGTTATCCTACGGCTGAGAAACAGCGGCTTCTCCGTTCTGTCACTCGCTCTGAAACTCAAATACGCCGAACTTGTTTCTCTCAGAAATGTCACAATCTTCGCTCTTGATGACGTGTCAATCTTCTCCGGTTCGTACTCTTACATCAATAGTGTAAGATTACATATCCTGCCGAACCGGCTTTTGACTGTTGCTGATCTGGAGAGACTTCCGGTGGGAACCACGTTGACAACGTTGGATAGAGATCAGAGTTTGGTGGTGACGACGGAAGGAGGGATTATGAGGAAGCAAATGAGGATCAACTATGTGAGCATCAAGGTTGCTGATATGATAAGGAATTTGAACGTTATAGTGCATAGCCTTTACTTGCCCTTTCCTCATGTTTATCCGATGGTGGCAACGACTGATTCGACATTAGGTGGTGAAGATCAGAATCATCAGACGCCGGCGCTTCCGGGAGCGACGACTGACGCGACGTTAGGTGGTGAAGATCAAAGTCATCAGACGCCGGCGCTTCCGGGAGCGACGAGTGATTCGACGTTAGGTGGTGAAGATCAAAGTCATCAGACGCCGACGGTTCCGGGAGCGACGAGTGATTCGACGTTAGGCGGCGAAGATCAGAATCATCAGCCGCCGACGGTTCCGGGAGCGACGAGTGATTCGACGTTAGGCGGTGAAGCTCAGAGTCATCAGCCGCCGACAGTGCCGGGAATAGCCGATTCTTGTGAATCTGTGGACGAGCAAGGCAAATGTGGAATGAGCCAGGTGAATCATGTCGAGACTCGGGTCAAGCCGCCGCATTATATACCGGAGATTGAAGATCACCATGGTCTTTGAAGTTTGAAAGGTCGATCTGATGTGTGTGAAGGGCAGGTTTGTCTTCTTCTTCTTCTTCCTGTTGTTAATCCGTGATTAGTCAAATGAGTCAAAGTTTGTTCAGTCCGTTTTTTGATTAAAAAAATCGTTAAAAAAGTTTGTTTGGATGGTGAGTCACTCAGCTCAGCTGTTGTAAATAATACGGAGGAATGAATACGTCTCTTTGTGAACTGTTGCATTTAATTCTCCTAGAGTACTAATGAGAAATTTCATACTTTCGAGTGATCATATTGTTTTTTATTATTTTCTTTTTCTAAAATCAAATTATTTTAACTTAAGTTAAAGAATTTAACTTCATTATCCATTTGTCCAAAGTTCAAAAAATTTAAAATAACATTTATATCATTTTTTAAATAACATGAAATTGATTGGGAATATCATTTACTCCTTGTAAATAACAATTTGATTGTCCATACTTTTCTACATGAATTTAATTTACAGGAATGAAAAAATCAATAAAATAATATATAATATACTAGTATTCTATTTAGAAATGGACGGTCCTTCGTTTAAAAATATGTAGTACTCCATAAGAATTGGAGAGGTTTCTCTGTACATATTCATGAAGAAAATTCGGCCTTGTTTTCTAGCACTGTGGTTAGAATCAGGGCCTGCATCATTAGCACTAGACTAAGAATATGTACGAAAACTAAACATTATTTGACCAACTCGTTTATTTCAAAGTTTTATATCCGTTTTATGGTGTAATTATCTTTATAATAATGTCATCATTAAAGTTCTAATATGAATCTCATCAAATTGATATGATATTAATATTTTATTTATAATGGGATCGATTTGATTATAAATTAGTAAATTTATACTTCAATTTATTCAACAATTAAATTGTTGTTATGTCGAAATTTGATGCAACAGATTCAAAACAAAATTATTGAGATAAGTAGCATGATTTACAATTAAAACATATTTGGTAGTAGAGTTGAAAATATTTTTTTTGTTGCCCTTATGGTTTCAGGGCTTCGCCCGGACTAATATAATTTTTTTTACTTTATTTATTGTTTTTTAAGTTATTTGTACAAAAGAAAAAACAAAAATAAATGAAACAAATAAAGTCATGAAATTTGACTTCTGAAATGAAACATATTTGTTTTTTTACTTAATTTTAGGGCATTGCCTTTTTAACATAAAGAATATTGATATTTTTTTTTATAGAAATTTACAATTTATTAAAACAAAAATATTTTTAAAAATTATAATTTTATAACTTTTTTAAATAAATTGAACAAATGGGAAGTATGAAACTGATCTTAAAATTAGAAATGCAGCGTTATTTTTAAGGTCAATTTATTTTTATCACCAATCATGATTTCATACTTCACGAATGTTAATTCATTTCAAAAATTATAATGTTTAAAAAACATGTTTTATAATTTTAAAAATAAATTTTGATTTTTTTTTAATATTTTTTACTTTTAATTTTTTAGAATTATTGCTTAAAAATATTAAAATAAAAATTTTAATTACAGTTGAGGGATAAAGTGAAATATTTTTTTAATAATTTTAATATGTAAAGACAGACCAGTTAACAGTGCGTTGTTCATTTTGTAATTAAATTTAAATATTAATGTCTATTTCATAACATTTTGAGATAATTTAGTGATAATTTTTATTTTTACCAATAAAACAGATTATATAATAAGTTTTTACCTAAAGGAATAGGTGATAATTTTTTAATAGATTATACAAATAATTTTTTTTGAATATCTTGAGCAGATTATACAAATAAATTTTAATATACATCATTGGCCGATAAAACAATTATTTGTAGATTACATTTTGATAAATGTTGTATTGGTAGTAAAATTATTTGTAGTGTTGTAGCCACATTAGGGCCTGTAAAGGCCTTGAGTTTGAGCACAGCCCATAATCGAAGACGGTAACTTCCCTACCTTCTCAATCCCTTGTGCAAATACTACACCCATTCCCATGAAAAAATGGGATTCTATATGGCAATGGAACGCCCACGCCCCCGGATTATCTGCCCTAAACCTCAAGGCTGTCCATCCGTAAGGATGGACGGGCACCGTATTCTTCATTATCGGATTCCCCAGATTGTATTTCCCGGGATCATTGAACTTATCGAACTTCCCTTCCCCGTACCCCAAAACCCAGAAATCATGCCCATGGAGATGCCATGGATGCGTCTCGCTGTTGTTCGGATTCATGGTGTTGGCATTCTGAAGTATAACATCCACAGTCGTGTTGAAATCCAACCTGTATATCCCATTGCTCCAGGTTGCATTTTTATTCGGTTGCACCATGCGTATATCATAGTTCACGTCATCGTATCCATTAGGCGGTGGGTTCTGATCGAAAGCACCCGTTAGATTTTCCTTGAGTGCAATCAAGTAAGGTGTTTTGGGATGTGTGAAGGAAACATTGTTGACCGACCACCGTCTTCTTCCGTCAATCTCGTTTTGTGTGTTGAGAAGAACTATGACCCTGTCGGAGACCGGCGGAGGGGTGATGATATAGCCTTGTCGAGCTTTAATGGCCTGACTCTGCTCCATCCGAGGGAGGGTGTTGTTCCAGACAGGGGCTGCCGGAGGGGTTGTCGGAGGAGATCTCCTTAGATGATTTGGATAGTATACGAAAACTCCCAGACCCGGAGGAGTATTGGGTGCCGGTCGACTTACAATGTTTGATGTTATCCAATAATTTCTGGTTGGATCCTGATCGGCTGTTACCAGAACTGAGTACGTTTCCCCTGAGTATATGAACAAGTTCTGTACAACAAATGGCTCCACGAAATGCCCATCGGCTTCAACAACTGTCAAATTATGGCCCTGAACATAAAATAATTTACAGAACAGTGAAAAACTGAAGCAATTTATAATCTTATTACAAAAAAAGAAGAAGCAAGAGAAATAATTTAAACACCTGAATTTGGAAGCTGAGAGCTGACAAAGAAGTCATACTGGAGATTCTCAATCGATATGTTTTTCCAGGGACTACAATCATTCTATAAGGGGAACAGTCTGAAGACGAGGCATTGCAAAGGCCAGGGTCTAAATTTGGAACAGCTAAACTGGAACAGTTGAACCTTCCTCTCCCATGGATCAAGAGTGACTGAAATTTCAAAATTATGTAAGCAATCATTCCAAAATGCTTGTTGAAACAATTTCTTTGTGGTATTCACCTGAGGCTCTCCGATCCATCGGAAAGGAACAGAACTCAAGCCGACGGCATGATCAGTAGTGGTGTGATGGTACCAATCATTGAGGATGATGTTCCTATCATAATCGTATGTAAAAGGTTCGGATTCTCCGTGGGGAAGTCCCACAATGATTGATCCATATAACCCACCTTCTCTTTGCATTCCATAATGTGCATGATACAAGTATGTTCCGGGCTACATTGAAAAAGTACACAAAATTCCAACCGTCAGTGTCTAATTCTATATGAAAAAAACCAGGTGAGAGCTTCTCGAATTGCTGAAACTTACTCTGTCGACGACAAACCGATATGTGAAAGTGGTTCCCGGCGAGACCGGACACTGAGTTACTCCTTCAGTCCCATCAAACCAGGGTGTTCCAATCTGTCGAATTCCATGCCAGTGAATAGCAAGATTCTCTGTAAACAAATTGTTTGTGACTTCAACGATGATCGTGTCATGTTGCTGAGCCCTGATGGTCGGACCTGGAGTTTGACCATTGATGGTTATGACCAGTTTGCTGAAGCAATCAGGGGACTTGTATTCGGTCTTCACATCCCATTTATACCGACGAATTCTAGCCTCGACACTGGAGCTATTTAACAAAGCTATAATCACTAGTAAAAACAGAGGCATGATTGCTTTGCTTCTGCATTTTAAAGCCGAAACCATGCCGCTAAGTAATTTTGATTTCAACTTTCAAGAACTGGATGAGAAAAAAACAGAAGAAGAATTGAATTAACCGAGTCTAAGACCAAACTGGGTCGTTGTTAGTTTCAGAGATCAAACTTCCTTAGTGCCATTAGCGATGGTGTTTGTGTCTCTTATATATGAATCTGGTTGACTCAGTCTTTGTGCTTTTAATGTATTAAAAATATATATAGAACATGTGCGGAAAGGAGAGATTCAATATTTGACATTTTCGAAATAAAAAAGAAACATAAACATTAGACATTTTCGAAGTGAAGTTTAAACGAAGGAACTGAGTAGTAGCCAAGAAATTTAACTGGCAGTACCATTAATTTATTTGACTAAAAAAATATGAATTAATCCGCAAATAAAACAATAATGTTCAACTTGTTTAATTATTAAGGGAATAAAAAAAATCCGAGCACCTACATATTGTCCTACCTTGATTATAAATAAATAAATAAATATTGTTCTACCTCTAATGATAGAATTTAACGTTATTTATTGAACAACATCATGAATTATATGCTTTTTAGAAGAGTAAAATACAATTATACTATTACTCCAATTTAAAATTTTTTAAAATTTAAAATTGAGGAAGGCGATGTGGCCAAAAAAATATTTTAAAAGTAATTAATAATCTGATATCGTTGTGTTGTGTTAAGAAAATTGTGCTTGATAAAGAACGATTTTCCTAATATGACATTATCTGATAGTTAAAGAATAAAATTTCAGTAATTAAAATAAAAGCACATTGTCTATAACATTCCTTAGAAAGATAATATTTGAAGCAAAAGATGTTAACAATTTTAAAATAAATAAGTTTAAATGAATCATGCAATCAAGAGGGAGAACACTAAGAAATCAAATGCGTAGAAAATGCCCAAGTTTTTCCTTCCTTGTGTGTGTGTTTTTGTTTGACCTTTATGACATTATAATATATGTAACTATAATGCAAATGGGTATGGTTAAAATGAAGGATGACTTTGATTAAAATAATTAAGACATAAAAGTCAATAGTCAACTATGTTTGGAATGGTCCAAATGAAGTAGAGTATCTTTGCATGTGCCTTTCCTTCCAGGTTGATGATGGTGGTGGAAGGGTTCAATCTTCGAGGATTTTTTGCTTTATACGGAAAATAACGTATAATTTTCAATTAATGGTTATTCGATATTGATGAGTTTAGAGTAAACTTCGTGTACTAATATATATAAATAAGGGTAAACTATATCATTGGCCACCGAACAAATTAGGGATTCCTATTTTGACCACCGAACTAACGAACTCGTCAATCAGACCACCGAACTTATAAAATCAACCTATTTTGACCACCGCCGTTAAAAATCTAACGGTGGATGACGGAACTGCCACGTGGCAGCTAACGGGAAAATTTTAAAATTACACATTTGGTCCCTGTTATTTACACATTCTTTCAATTTAGTCCTAATTTTAAATTAATAAAATAATAAATTATTTAATTAGGCAGTGACACGTGTCAACACCTTATTGGAGGACTTTAATTATTTAGATTTAATTTTATTAATTTATTTTCCTCCTCCAATCAGGTGGTGACACGTGTCACCACCAAATTAGAGGAGGAAAACGAAATAAAGCATAAATGCCACCCAGGGGAATCGAACCTGGGTGGTGTAGGTGGAAAGACAGTAGTTAAGCCACTGCACCAAGCCCAACAATGTGCTTTAAGACACCCTACTTAATATATAACTCTTATTAATTTCTACATTTATAACCCAAAAGCTCAAACCCTAAACACTAATTTCACATATATAACCCTAAACCTTAAACCCTAAATATTTCAAATTAATTTTACACTCAACATTTCAAATTAATTTTACATATATAAATCCTAAACCCTAAACCCAAACCCTAAACTCTAAAGCCCAATTTAAAATATTTGGTGTGAAATTAATTTCACATATATAACCCAAAACCTTAAACTCTAAATATTTCAAATTAATTTTACACTAAAAATTTTAAATTAAATTCACATATATAAACCCTAAACACTAAACCTTAAACCCTAAATATTTCAACTTAATTTTACACTAAACATTTCAAATTAATTTCACATATATAAACCCTAAACCCAAACCCTAAATATTTCAAATTAATTTCACACTTAATTTCAATTAATTTCACGTATATAAACCTTAAACCCTAACCCCTAAATATTTCAAATTAATTTCACACCAAATATTTTAAATTGGGCTTTAGAGTTTAGGGTTTGGGTTTAGGATTTATATATGTAAAATTATTTTGAAATGTTGAGTGTAAAATTAATTTGAAATATTTAGGGTTTAAGGTTTAGGGTTATATATATGTGAAATTAGTGTTTAGGGTTTGAGCTTTTGAGTTATAAATGTAAAAATTAATAAGAGTTATATATTAAATAGGGTGTTTTAAAGCACAATGTTGGGCTTGGTGCAGTGGCTTAACCACTGCTTTTCCACCCACACCACCCAGGTTTGATTCCCTTGGGTGGCATTCACTCTTAATTTCGTTTTCCTCCTCTAAATAGGTGGTGACACGTGTCACCACCTGATTGGAGGGGGAAAATAAATTAATAAAATTAAATCTAAATAATTAAAGTCCTCCAATAAGGTGTTGACATGTGTCACTACCTAATTAAATAATTTATTATTTTATTAATTTAAAATTAGGACTAAATTGAAAGAATGTGTAAATAACAGGGACCAAATGTGTAATTTTAAAATTTTCCTGTTAGCTGCCATGTGGCAGTTCCGTCACTCCACCGTTAGATTTTTAACGGCGTTGGTCAAAATAGGTTGATTTTATAAGTTCGGTGGTCTGATTGACGAGTTCGTTAGTTCGGTGGTCAAAATAGGAATCCCCAATTTGTTCGGTGGCCAATGATATAGTTTACCCTATAAATAATTAGGCTAAGAAGTTACTTTTGCTCCTGTAGCGACTCAATTTATCGATTTCGCTCTTATAATATTTTCACATCAATTTAGCCCTTGAAGTAGTCCAATTACATCAATATTTTCCCCTTGACTGACGGAAGCCAACGTTGATCGTTACGGTGGTGATGTGGCAGTTTAGGATGACGTTGCAGAGGGTAAAATTAATTTTTCAAGCGAGTTCGAGGGAAAATTAATTTTTGGTTGAATACGAGGGTAAAATTGATTTTTAGGTAAATATACGAATTTAAGAAAATATTAAAAATACTAAAATGATGTAAAAATAATAAAATATTTTATTAATATATGGCTAAAAATAACAAAATTAAAAATATATAAAAAAATAAAAAAATATAAAAGCTTAATCCACTTTCCCATGAACTTTACATGTTTTTCTAACTTGCACCCTAAAATTTATTTTGACCACTTTTGTCCTCTAACGTTTTCGACGTTACCCATATTGCCCTACCATTATAAAAAATCTGTCTTGACCAATCAGAATGCGCCATGTCATTTTTTATTTAATTTTAAAATAAAGTAAAATAAAATAAAAATAAATATATTAAAATGCCCAAAAACACCATCATCTTCCTCCTCATTACCTTCTTCCCCAACTTTCTTTAACAACTTGGCGCATTCTGATTGGTCAAGATAAATTTTTTTAACGGTAAGAGATAATATGAGTAACGTCAAAAACGTTAGGGCGCAAAAGTGGTCAAAATGAACTTTATGGAGCAAGTTGGGGAAAGGTGTATTAAGCCAAATATAAAATCAATATATCAGAAGCTATTAAATTATAAATTATTCAAAAATCAAAACTTAAAATAAAATTTACCCTTTAATCCTAATTTCTACATTTTAAACCCTAAAAATTTTAAACTCTAAATTACAAACCTTAAATCTTACACCCTAATTAAATTTTTTATCAATATAAAGTGAGTATGAATCGCAAAAGTATGTGTATAAATTTAATCAAGTAAAGGGTTTAAATTTTAGGGCTTAAGGTTTCTGATTTATAAATTAGACTTAGAGTGTAGAGTTTAATTTTTTAGTATTGAGAGATAGAAGCACCAAAAAGAGTAAAAGATTTTTGTTCGGTTGAGAGAATCACATTAACCGTACTTTAGTATTTTTTTTCCTTACATTTTTTGAAGAGAAAGAAAGCCAAAATCGTCTAATTTTTTAATGAGGGTTTTTATATTTTTTAATACTTTATAAATATTTCAAATTTTAATTATTGAATAATTTATAATTTATTAGCTTATGATATTTTAGTTTTATATTTTTTACTTATTTTTGGATATTTTAATTATTTTATTTTATTTTTAGATATATTTAAAAAAATTATTTTAATGTTATTTTAATATTTTGTATTTTACTTATATTTTTTGTCTAAAAATTAATTTTACCCTCTATCATGTCATCATAAACTGCCACGTCACTACTATAACGATCAACATTGACTTTCGTCAGTCAAGGCACAAGGGGCAAACAGTGATGCAATTGAACTACTTTAAGAGCTAAATTTATTCGAACATACCATAGAGGCAAAGTTGATAAATTAGGACTACTACAAGGGCAAGGTGACCCTTTAGCCAAATAATTATATGCACTGATATGCGTCATTAACTATTTTAATAACGTTTGAAATTATAGGGACTTAAAGCGTAAATATTCCTTTTTAAAAACAAATATGTTAAAACACCTTTTTACCAATTTTTATGTTCTTTTTTCAATTTAAAAATAATAAAATTTTATTAAAAAACAATTAATACTTTGACTTTTAATTAAATTCTTTAAAGAACAATTAAAAAGATAAAAGTATAATTTTATCCTAAAAAGTAACAATCACGTTTTAGATCCTTATAATTTCAAAATTTATTAAAATAGCTAATAATATTATATGTGCATATGTTTAGTAGTACATATCGAGGCATAACGTTTACTCTAAATTTTTTCTACGTGACATATACTCTCATATATCATATCATTTATTATGGAGTGGAAATACAAAAACCGAATATTTTGTATATAAATGTGTTTTTTGTTTATTTTTTAATTAAAAATTTATTAATTAATATTCTTCCTCAAAGATTATGGAAATTACATAAAAATGATGACAAATTCATACTATAAATTTAAAACCAAAATGGACGTTATTATTTTGATAATAAATTAATAAATTTATAGCCTAGTGATTAAAAATGTTAATATTTCTTTTTTATTTTGTATGAGTTCAAATCTCAATATGAGAATGTAATACCTCTTTATTTAAAAAAAATTGGCATAATCTAGTAAGTTCAATTCAATTCAGTTTCCGTTTGTATATGCAATTTCAATTCATATCATTCGATAAATGCAATTTATTTATTTGATTTTTATCTAAATTAATATTAATTTATTATTTACATTAAATAAACATCAGTTAAAAATCATGTTAAATAAAATCCCTAATTTATTTGATTTGACTATGATCAAATTAATAATAACATTTGGTTTTAGTTAATGTGGTTATTATTAACGTTATATAAATATCAATTAAAATCATATTAATTATAATTCTTAATTTATTTGATTTGGCTATGATCAAATTACTAATAACATCTGGTTTTATTGAGCAATTTTGGTATGGGGGAGTAAATACTGATATATGATGCAGTGAACCATTTGAATCTTGGTCCTACTTAGACACAAAGGAAACATTATTATTTACTTATTTAATAATTTTTTGAATTGTACTTATTTAATATTTTAATTGTTTTAAGCTCTTTTAGATTTTTATTTTATTCAAAATAATCTTTTGTTTTTATATTATTCGTGCTCAAGTTAATTTCATATTTGATTTATTCATCTTTTGGTTAATCTATTATGCTCAAGTGTGATATGATATTATTGACCACGAATTGATTTAACATGGTTAGACGTTTAATTTTTTAAGTAAAATTAGAGGTTCAAATTCTGTTGTTGTGTATGGAGTAAATTGGACCGAAAAATTCTTTTTGCAATGAATTTCTACAATATTTAATTTAAATTAATTTATTAATAAATAAAATATTAGTAATTATAAAAATAATATAATATGATATTTGACGGGGATACATAAACGGGTTTACAACAAGAAAAAAAATTAAGCCATGATTTTTTATGGCAATGAAGACAAATACAATATAAATAAGAAAGTTTATTATAAATAATTAAACATTTATAAATCATTTGTTGCCGAGCAGAATAAATATAGAACATTCATTCTTTTACCAAATCTTCCCAAGTCTTGGTCAATACATCTACTTTTTTTTTTTATTCAAATTCATGTCCGCAACATTCCATAAGATTAGGTCGAATGATAAAATAAGTTTACAAAATATTTTGGTTAGTCATCACCAAAAATTATCAATTGAATTTAAGTTTGAATGATATCTTTAAATTTATATACTTTTAAATTAATTATTTTTAATATAAAATTAAAAAATAAAGGTTTATCGGTATCATAAGCCTTTAAACTTTTTTGGGAAAATCAATTAAGCCCCTAAACCTTTTTTACACCCAATTAAGTCCTTATACTCCTAAATCTCATCAATTCATCATTTGACTGTAAAATCCAACAGTTTTTATGTAACACCCGGGTTTGGGGGTCGGGTGGAAATAATATTTAAATAATATTTTGGGTCTCGACTTATGATTAAATAATATTATACATTATTTGGACCTTGTGTCTTGTTTTATTTTCAAAATAAATATTTTATGTTTGGACTAATTTGAAATGAAACTAAAATGTGATGGATTTTAAAGTAAGGGAGAGTTGCCATCTCATTAATGGCATACTTGTAATTTAATGGAATTGGAGAATTAAAAACCCATTTTAATTTTAAAAGAGCTATTAACCATCTTCTTCCCTCTTCACTTCCCCATTCCAACATGAAAAGCTCCCTTTACCCCAAATCACTTTTCTATCATCTTCCTTGCTCAATGTTGGAGTTTTTTTCGAAGGTAAAACCATTTTCAACTTGTCCTCATCTTCCTCTTTAAGATGGTACCTTTAATTTTCATAAAGCTCATGGATTTTGAAATTTAGGGTTTTGGGTTTTTAGGTTAAAAATGCAAACTTTAATGTCTTTAATTTGAGTTTTCGATTTGTTGAAGTTATATATGTTGTTTACTACCCATAAGGTCCAACATAGTTAATTTTTACATAGTTTTATGTTGAATCCCGAATTTGGGTATAAATGGGTTTTTTGAAGGGTTTTGGGTGAGTTTTGAGGGTTGTTTTAGGTGAGAATGGATAGGCTATTGGTAGTGCTATGGTTGGGGGTTGAATTGGGATCGTTTGTGTGTGCAATGGATGTTGGATACATGGTTTTTGGACATGGTTTTGGGGCTGTCCGAGATTGCAAAGTATGGGGTTTGGTCATGGCTTGCAACATTGTAAATTGTGATTGAATTATATTCCGGGTTGGTCTTTTGATGTTGGGCTGATTTGGAATTGTTTGAATTGTGTTTGAGGTTGTTTAGAAGAGGGAATTTGTGTTGGTGAGGCCTTGGGAACAAATCCAGAAATTGAAGACCATGGTTGCTTGGTAGTAGATGAGCTTGGAGGTAGAGGTGAATGGTTAAATATTTTTAAATGGTTTTCAAGCGTTGGTTCAAGCATGTGAACTAGGTTGGGATTGGTAGACCCACCTAGAGTTGGGATTAGGGTGGTGGCCTAATCCTAAACTTTAGTTAGAGACCTTGGTTGATCTTTAAAGTGTTGAATTATGCCTTATGTTTAATCATGCTTATGGTGGTTATGCTTATGTTGTTATACATGTATGTGGAGGCATGACTTAATGCATTGTTACATGCATGTTGATGATAAATGTGATAGAGATATACATATGTATGAAATATGATGTGATATTTGTGTTATTGAGATGCATGTAGTGTTGACATGTGTAATGATGTTATGAGGTGATTGTATGATTCGAGGATCATGGTGAGTACATGCTAGGCATAGAAATGTGGTTTGTGCATGACGGTGAGTCATGGTGAGTACGTGCTAAGCACAGAAGTTGTTATGGATGGATTGATATTGTGATATATTAATGAAATGTGTAGTGTTGGCACTAGTATGCTAGGGTACAAATGATCGATCATTAGGATGTTTAGTGTGCACACGTGAGTCAAAATGCTCGCGTGGTCTTGATGATGGTAGTCATCAAGATGGAGTACGGGTTCGCCCGAAAATCTTCTTATATATATATATATTCGTCGGTGACGAGTGGAATCTCATCGACGGGCGTGAGGATGAGTGGAATCCCCTCCGCGTGAAATGAGGCGTGAGGATGAGTGGAATCACCTCCGCGTGAAATGAGGCGTGAGGATGAGTGGAATCCCCTCCGCGTGAACGATGATGAGTGTAATCCCACCGTCAGGTAATGGTTGAGTTGTTGGATGTGAGTTCCAACGGTTATCTGCGTATTCGAGTCATAGCTAGGTGCCAATAAGGATTGTGGTTTATGTTGCCAATATGTGATTAATTGTGAGCCAATGTGATTTGGGATGTGTTGCTAACATGGTTTAATATATGTGAACTCATATGTTGTGGATTTAAACATGTTGAGCATGACATGATATGAAATATATGTTCATGCATCATTTATAATTATGGCTCGTGTGGATCAGAGGTAAGAACATGCATTTCATTATGGAAATTGCTCGTGCTTGGACCCTGCATTGTCGAAGGTTTGTTTTATGAGCTTACCCTCACTAAGCTTTTATGCTTACGCTCTCTTCTGTTCGACAATGCGGATAAATAGCTTGTGGGTGGCAAGGGCAAGGAAAGGTCTCCAAGTGTTGCTTACGGTTAGCTTAAGTATGATAGTTAAATTTAAATATTGTAATAGTAAAGCAATGGGATAGGTGTTGTGGATTTGTGCTATTGTTGGTTGCTTGGGAGCATGTTTAAACTCCTTAATTATGTTGTTTTTGATTGGTTTGTTGATGTCATGCTTGGATTGTAAATCGTGTCTAAATTGCTTACCATGCTTGTTGGCCTTGTGCCCTTTAAGGATGTTTATGTGTTTGGTTGTTGAAATATGAAACCTTGAATGCCTATGTGCCATCTTTTGCTAAAATGTATGATTTCCTTGTTGAGTGATGCATGTCCAATTTGGGTGCTTTTTTCAAGTTTGAATGCTAAGTTGCTTGTATGATTTGTGCATCACCTTATGTTGAATAGTGACCTTTGGCTTCATGTGAAAGCATGCTTTTATGGTTGGTTTGCCTTAGAATTGATGTTAGTGTGTTGCTTGAGGTTTTAGAGGGATTTAGAGGCCTCCTTGTGCCTTAAATCAGCTAAAACCTATAAGTTCGTAGTAGGGGTATCGATACGGTTGGTCCAGTATCGATACCACCTTCTTGTTTCAGACCTCGTGTATCGATACGCGAGGGGGCGTATCGATACCTTTTTGGTCACTAGAGCTACTGTCCATTTCGGTATCGATACGGGCCTCTGGTGTATCGATACCGTCATCTTAGTGTTGACCGTGGGAAGTCAACCGTTTGGGAGGGTATCGATACACTCCTTGGGCGTATCGATACGGTCTCCACGGGTTGACTCTGACCAGTTGACCTAGTTAAGGGGTATCAATACACCCCTTAAGTGTATCGATACCACCTGCAGTTTAAGCTTAAAATTGAGTTGTAGGATGTTGGGTTGAGTTCGTTTGTTTGTCTCGTGAATGTTGTTCCGCTGTATGATCACATATGATTAAATACTCATCTAGACAAGATTAAAATGAAAAAAGAAAATAAGGTTGCTAATCGATGGGGAATCCTTAAGGGGCTTTCACTCGGTTTTCCCCGTGTAGCTCACTCGGACCGGTCATCCGACCAGACCGGGACGAAGGGGGTTACATTTTAGACTAGTTGGCGCAATGTCTCGTGTTATAATGTTGTTATTTGACATTTTCATAATTTTTTATTTTATTTAAAATATTCTTTAAAAGTTCTAAAAATTCTAAAAAAACTTGTAAACCTTATCAAAATAGTTTTCTAAAAAAATATGTAAATGTCAATGACAAAATTGTAGTGCATCATATGGCAGTAATATCTCAAGAAAAAATCGTCAAATATTGATGATTAAAGTTGATCAAAGGGTTTAATTAATAAAAATTTAGAGTATAAAAGTTTAATTGGTGTAATTTTTTTTAAAGTGCTTAATTGATTTTTTTTCTCCAAAAATTCAAGAGCTTATGATACTTGATTCACAATTTCTGACTCAAATTTAGAAGTCAAAAGTTAATGAAATCAAGATCATATTCACACGCGAAAGTAAGGGTGCTTATTGAGCGAGTTGATCGCGAGTTGAGCAGTGCTCGACTAGTGTTCATTAAAAAATTTTGTTGCTCGACTCGACTCGTTGCTCATTAAGCTCGATAAAATTTTGCTCGACTTGTACTCTTTAAAAAAACTCGTTGCTCTTTAAGCTCATCTGTAGCACCCGTGTTTTGGGGTTAGGAGTTATCCGGGTTTATAGTTTGAGTCAATAAAATAAAATTAAAATAAATTCGACTTAAAATGTGGCCTAATTGAACTTTAATAAAAAGGGAAGGGCTTATGTTGTAATTTGCCCAAAAGCTTTTAAAAAAAAGATGACAACTTTCAAATTGTCATCTTCTTCCCCTTTTCATTATATCCCCCATGTGAAATATCTCCCTCATTCCCCAAACTCTCTCAATTTTCAAGCTCTAATTTCATTCGATTTCTTCATCAATTCAAGGGGCTTTTGAAAGGTAATCACATATTTGAACTCTCCTTTCCATTTCCTATTCATACATTGTCTTAGATTTTAAAAATATGAACTTTTGAAAATTAGGGTTTATATCAAGTTTGGATTTTTAAGGGGGTTTTTCAATTGGTTTTGATAAATTGAGTTGGGGCTTTAGTAAATCATATTAAAAGGTGTAACATATATCAATTTGGTTGAATTTTGATGAATTTCCGAAGTGGGTCTTTAGACCCATTTTTAAAGTGTCAAAAAGTTGATTTTTGGTGAGTTTTAGGGTGGCTGATGGTATATGTATACTAAGGGGACGATTTGGGACCATTTAGATGTCATTTGGGTGTTTAAAAACATGATTTTCTGCTAGGTAAAATATGAGTACGAAAATGGAGTTTTGGAAGGTTTTAGGTGAGTTTTGGGGTTGTTTAAGGTGGGAATTGATAGCCCAATGGTAGTACTATGATTAGGGATTGATTTGGGATCTTTTGTGGGTGCAATGGATGTTGGAAACAAGGTTTTTGGAAGAGGTATTGGGGCTGTCCGAAATTGTTAAGTATGAGGTTTGATCATGACTTGAAATGTTGGGTTTGATATTTGAATTTTTATTCCGGGTTGGTATTTTGAGGTTGGGCTAATTTGAGGTTGTTTGAATTGTATTGAGGTTGTTTAGAAGCGAGAGTTTGCGTTGGAGAAGCTTCGAGAAGAAATCCGGAAACTTGAAGGTGATGTTTGCTTGGTAGTTGAGCTTGGAGGTAGAGGTGAGTGGTTAATGTTTTTAAATTGGTTTTTAAGTGGTTGGTTCAAGCATGTGAACTATGTTGGGATTTGGTAGACCCACCTAGAGTTAGGATTAGGGTGGTAGCCTAATCCTAAGCTTTAGTTAGAGACATTGGATGTACTCTTTAATTGATGTTATGCCTCATGATTATCCGTGTATGTATAATGTGTTATACATGTTGTTGAGACATAGTTTGATGCATTGCTATGCATGTGGGTTGGATTGTAATTGTGTATGATGATGTTGAGTTTAATATGATGTAAGATGCCATATTATTACTCTTGAACATGACATTATGATATTACGTTGTTGAGATAATCGATGTTGAGCTTAATGTGATGTAAGATGCCATATTATGATACTTGAACATCAAAGGTTGTGAAATTTGATTAATTGGCACTAGTATGCTTGGGTACAATGATCGATCATTAGGATGAGTGTGCACACAAATTGAGTCAAAACGTACGTGGCCTTGGTGGCGTTAAGGCACCAAGGAGGAGTACGGTGATGTAATATTCCATCGGAAGCTTTTATATATTTCTACGTGATGATGAGTGGAATCCCATCCGTAGGGCATGTGGCGATGAGTGGAATCCCGCACATGCAAGGACCGGTGATGAGTGGAATCCCACCGAGGAAATGTTGTTGTTGGAAATGCGTTCCAACATGTTATCCGCGTATTCGAGTCATAGCTAGGTGCCAATAAGAGAAAGTATGTTTATGCCAATATGAAATTATGCATACATGATAATATGAATTGATATGTGTATCGATGTAATATGAAATGTGAATTTCAACGTGAAACGATATATGATGTGTATAATACATTGAGATATGTATCATTGTATGTTGAACTTATATGTTGTTGAGCATGGCATGAATTTGGTAATATGTTCATGCATCACCTATACTTATGGCTCATGTGAATGGAAGGTAAAATCATGTATAATATCATGATAGTTGCTCGTGCTTGGACCCTGCATTGTCGAAGGTTTGTTTTATGAGCTTACCCTCACTAAGCTTTTATGCTTACGCTCTCTTTTGTTCGACAATGCAGATAAACTTGGGGGTGGCAAGGGCAAGGAAAGGTCTCCAAGTGTTGCTTTTGGTGAGCTCAAAGTATGATTTATAAATTGAAAGATTGTAATAGTAAAGCAATGGGATAGGTGTTGTTGTTTTAGATGCCTTGATGTGTGTTGATTTGGTTTGGCTCTTGGATGCCTTGTTCGATTTGTAAATATCACTTATGATGCATGCCTTGATGAATGCTTGAGTGATGCATGCCTTGATGAATGCTTGAGTGATGTATGTCCTTATATACATAAATTGCTCTTTATTTGGTATGCTATGCATGAATGTTTTATTACATGTTCAAATGACTCCCTTGGCTTGAATAGGTGCTCTTGCATGTGTGTATATGCTGTATTTCTACCTAAATTATGTTCTTAGACTTCATATATATGTTATTAATGTGTTTTTATCTTTGAAAGACATTAGAATGAAGCAAAATATGCTCCCCTGCACCTAGGTTTCGAAACTAGGGGTAAAGTTTCGAAACCTTTGCAAATTTTTGGATTCCAGAGGCTACTGCCAGCCAAAGTTTCGAAACCTTTGGGCAAGGTTTCGAAATTATGGTCAAAGGTTTCGAAACCTTCCCAAGGTTTCGAAACTTTTGGTGAAAACTGCATTTTTGAGCATGTTAGAGTCATTTCTGGAAAAAATGTTCTTCTACAAAGTTGTAGAGGACAAAATTTTACATGAAATAGAGGTATTATTTACTCAAAAATGTTAAGTATAGGTCTCTGAATTGTTGTTAGAAGTTGACAGGACTGAAACTGAATGTTTTTGGAATCTGCTGGATTAAATTGTGAAATTTGAAATGTTTAGGGGTTTGGCTGTTTGTCTCGTGTGATACGTTCCGCTGTTTGATCACTTAGAATTTAATACTCGGATATGTCAAGATTAAAATAAAAAAATAGGATTGCTAACCGAGGGGGGACCTTAACGGGTTTCGCTTCGGTTTTCCCCGTGTGGCCCACTTGGACCGGTCAACCGGCCAGACCGGGACGAGGGGGTTACATCATCAAATTTTTTTACCATGCTTCTTTTAAAAATAGGTAAAATCTAGTGATACTATTAGAGCTTAATATAAACATAGAAATTCAGAAGAAAAAAAAGTGAGGTCTAAGGAGATACATAAACAAATCTGTCACGACCAAGCTAGAGATGAAGTTGATATTCGAGTGTAAGACTCTTTTTAGTTTCTCAACAATTTTTGATGATCAACAAAAGATAGAATGCCTTAGAAATTTCGGGGTTTAACTTTGATTCATATTTTTATATGAAAAGTAAAAACGAAGACTTTTCTCATTTTCTACTTTTTATTACGTAAAGTAATAATAAAAAAGAATTTAATAAAAAAAGGAAAGACTCATTATTTATTTTAATTTATTATTAATACAAAACTTTTTTAATTTTCGAGATATACAAAACGTTTTAGAAATTTGAAACCAATGTTTTATTGGTAAATTACCTAACAATTCACTGAACTTTTCTAGAGTTTTCAACTAGTATTTAAACTTTTTTGGAACATAACTTTTTTAAAATGTAACCACCAATAAATCATAAAAGAATTTATAAAAAAAATAACGAGCTACTCATGAACCTATTGAGTCGAGTTGGACCTTGCTCGACTCGAACGTTAACCGAGTTTTGACCGAGTAGAACTAAATTATTTGCGAGTTACTCAACTCAATAAGCAGCCATACGCGAAAGTCCGATGTTTTTTTTAAATAAAGTCAAGCGTTAACTTCTTATATGTAAAAAAAGAAAAAAAATAATATACCACAAACAAGTTAGACATTTTTTATAATAAATAAGTTTAGGACTTAATGTTTATATATCTTATCAAATTAATCCTTAATTTTAGTTAAATTGAACCTCTAATAATTTTAGTTAAACTATTGTAAATTTAACTAAATGATATTAAACTGACAAACTTTAACATTCCATGCGATAATACACGTCTACTTTACTGATGACATGTCATTATATAATTCACATGTCATCTTCGTCATAATTCACTATCTTTACAATACATTATTTTTTAATATGCATTTCTATTTTAAATTATTTAATAATTAACATAATTTCATGCTAGTGTTACGGACCGCGCCCAAGCAGCCGAGCTCAGCGCGCACCAGGCCCTTGAGCAGCATCTTCACGCCATCTTGGGCTTGGCATCATCCACTAAGCCATCCCAACACTTGGAGATGGAGACACAAGTAACATGAATATGGCAAGTATCACCTTTCCTATGACAACTTCTTAGAGATAATTTCCTTATTCATTGTTGTCTCCCCATATATGGAATGTATGACCAAATCTCCCTAAATCAAGGGATTGTATAGTTCATCTTTAATCTTGACCGTTGATGTAATCTCATTGTGACAGTTGGATGTAGGGGGCTCTAACTATAAATAGAGGCTCACCCCCACCTCATTTCCTCACTTCAGAATTGAGTAATACACAGAGCATTCACTCATTCTCCTTGTGTTCTTTGCTAGTCATTTCCCTTTCAGTTGTTCTTTCTTTTTCCGCAAGGTTCTTAGCTTTCTAGCTTTGAACGGTTAAAGCTTACTTAGGCGCAAATCAGTTCCGAGGCGTCTAAGGCCGCACGCTTTGGGCTTCGAGTTTCCAAGGGCGTGACAAGTGGTATTAGAGCGAGTTTGTGTGAAGAAATGGCACCGCAAGGCAACACCGAGGTTCCCCCAAGTGACCGAGAGACTCGTCTAGCTGCGGGGAAGAAGCGCGAGAAGTCCAGGGACCTGCTGTCGTCCATGGAAGAGAGGGTGACTAGATTGGAGACTACAATGGGCAACGTCCAAGACACCCTTGAGGAGGCGGATCCGCGCCTCAAGTTGATCGATACGATCAAGGAAGAGGTTCAAGGCATCATCGATGATTCGGTTGGTACCATGAACGAGAAGATCGAGGCTTTTCAAGTTGCAATGGATGCTATGAAGGCCGAGTTTGCGGGGGAGATCAAGAAGCTCTCTGTCGAGCTACTCCTCTATAAGAATGCCGTGGTCAATGGCATGGTGGGCGAAGCAGTGGTGGCTAAGCCCAGGATCGATGTTTCGAAGCCGAAGGAGTTCAAAGGGGCGAGGGCAGCCCAAGAAGTGGACAACTTCATTTGGGGGTTAGAGCAGTACTTCCGACTCATGAACATCGATGATGACTCCACTAAGGTAAACCAAGCTTCTGTTTACCTAACTGATGCCGCTCTTCTATGGTGGCGACACAGATGTGCACAAGTGGAGGAGGGGACACTTCCAATGAAGACATGGAAGGAGTTCATGTTCGAGTTTAAGGAGCATTTCTACCCAAAGAATGCTCAAGAGGAGACCCGAGAGAAGTTGCGCCAATTGAAGCACGATGGCAACATCTGGGAGTATGTGAAGCGCTTCACCGAGCTTAGGCTCCAAATCCAGGACATGGGTGAAGCCGATGCCTTCTATGCTTTCAAGAGTGGTTTGCGACAATGGGTCAAGATGGAGCTGAATCGGATTGAGAATCTCGACCTTACCAAAGCGATGTCTACCGCCGAGTCCCTTAGTGAGTTTGAGCACAAGAGGTCGGATGCTACCAAAGAAAAGCCGAGGTACAAAGGTAGCAAGGACAAGCCGACTAAGAACGAATCCAGGAGGTCTTGGAAGCCATCCAACTTCCGTAGGCCACTTGAGAGGGGCAGGCCATCCGAGAGAAGCAACGGTGAATTCAAGTGCTACACTTGTAGGGGCAAGCACTTGATGAGAGATTGTCCCAATGATGGGAAAGTGGCGGCCATTCAAGAAAAGAGTGGCGAGGAGAAGATAGCCCATGTGAACTCTATCATTAGTTCAATCGAGAGTAAAGGAGGTTCCAAGAAAAAGGGCCTCATGTTCGTGGACATTACTTTGGCGGGCCAAAAGTTGAGCGCTCTAGTTGACACCGGGGCCTCAGATTCGTTCGTGTCCGAGCGGATTGCCAAGAGACTTGGCTTAAACATTGAGAAGACTAGCGGGTTCATCAAGACCGTGAATGTCGAAGGAATGCCAATTACCGGAGTTGCCAAGGGAGTCAAGCTTGACATCGGTGATTGGTCCGATAAGGAAAGTATCCAGGTAATCCCTTTGGATGATTTCGACTTTGTTATTGGGATTTCCTTCCTTGACCGGATTAAAGCCTTCCCCTTTCATGCTTTTGATTGTTTATGCATACTCGATCTGGGGAAGCAATGTGTTGTTCCGGTAAGCCGTGGTTCCGGAGTGGAAAACATGCTTTCAACCATCCAGCTTAGCAAGGGGGTGCGCAAGGAGGAACCCACCTACTTAGCTGTCTTGGTGCAAGATGAACTTAGCAAGTCCGATGAAGTGCCATCCGAAGTGAGGCAAGTTTTGGCGAGTTTAGTGACGTGATGCCCGCCGAGTTGCCCAAACATCTCCCACCTAAAAGAGATGTAGACCACAATATTGATCTTGTGCCCAACACGGAGCCGCCAGCCCGTTCCCCCTACCGAATGGCTCCGCCCGAATTGAATGAGCTACGCAGACAGTTGAAAGAGCTCATTGATGCCGGATACATCCGACCGTCCAAGGCACCCTTTGGTGCACCGGTGCTGTTCCAGAAGAAGCATGATGGCTCACTTCGGATGTGCATCGACTACCGGGCTTTGAATAAGCTCACCGTGAAGAACAAGTACCCGATCCCACTCATAGCCGACTTGTTCGATCAACTTGGTGGTGCAAGGTGGTTCACCAAGTTGGATTTGCGGTCCGGATATTGGCAAGTTAGAATTGCGGAAGGTGATGAACCAAAGACAGCATGTGTGACACGCTACGATTCGTTCGAATTTTTGGTGATGCCCTTCGGCCTCACGAATGCTCCCGCTACCTTCTGCACCCTTATGAACAAGGTACTACAACCCTTCCTAGATCAATTTGTTGTAGTTTATCTTGACGACATTGTCATCTATAGCAAGTCCCTCGGGGAGCATGTGGAACACTTGAGACAGGTGTTCGAGGTCCTTAGGCAGAACGAGCTCTATGTCAAAGAGGAGAAGTGTTCGTTTGCCCAAGGAGAGGTTCCATTCCTAGGCCACATTGTTGGAGGTGGCAAGATCCAGATGGATGGGGCCAAGATCAAATCCATTGTTGAGTGGGAGCCACCCACTAAAGTGACCGAGTTGAGATCATTTTTGGGGCTAGCGAACTACTACCGGAGGTTTGTCCGAGGCTACTCCAAGCTCGCCTCTCCCTTGACCGAACTATTGAAGAAGGACAAGGGTTGGGAATGGGGTCCCGATTGTCAAAGTGCATTTGAGGATTTGAAGCAAGCCATGGCGAGTGAACTAGTGTTAGTATTGCCGGATCACACTAAGCCGTTCGAGATTTACACCGAGGCGTCCGATGTGGCCATTGAAGGGGTCCTTATGCAAGAAGGACATCCGGTTGCATATGAGAGCCGGAAGCTCAATGAGACCGAGCAGAGATACACGGTCCATGAGAAGGAGATGACCGCGGTGGTGCATTGTTTGCGCACGTGGCGACACCACATCCTTGGGTCCAGGTTTGTGGTATTTACGGATAACATTGCCAATAGTTACTTTCTGACCTAAAAGAAACTGTCTCCCAAGCAGGCCCGTTGGCAAGAGTTTCTTGCAGAGTTTGATTTTGCCATGGAGTACAAGCCGGGGAAAGTCAATTCCGTTGCCGACGCATTAAGCCGAAGGTACAACATTGAAATGGTGAGTTTTCCGAAGGGACAGTTGTTGGGGCGCATCAAAGAGGGTCTATCACATGACCCAACGACAATAATGCTGATTGACTATGCCAAAGAGGGGAAGACCCGAAGATTCTGGCTCGATGGTGATTTGCTTTATGCTCGAGGACACCGCCTCTATGTGCCACAATTTGGGGAGCTTCGCAAGGAGATCATGCGGGAGTGTCATGATTCCAAGTGGGCGGGACATCCGAGAATGAGTCGGACCATAACACTCATCTCGGAGCACTACTATTGGCCACGCATGGGCGAGGACATTGAGGCTTATGTGAGAACTTGTCTAGTCTGCCAGCAAGACAAGATTGAGATGAAGAGACCCGCGGGACTGTTGCAGCCTTTGCCCATTCCCGAGCGACCATGGGAGAGTTTATCCATGGATTTTATTGTCGGTTTGCCCCTTTCTGACGGCCTGTCTAGTATAATGGTTGTGGTTGACAGGTTTTCTAAGTATGCGACGTTCATACCAGCATCGAAGGTGTGCCCAGCTAGTGAAGCAGCTCATCTTTTCCTCAAACATGTGGTGAAGTATTGGGGAGTGCCAAAGACGATCATTAGTGACCGAGACACGCGGTTCACGGGGAGATTTTGGACCGAGTTGTTCAAGCTCATGGGATCGAGCCTGAACTTTTCCACTAGTGTGCACCCACAGACGGACGGGCAAACCGAGCGAGTGAATGCCTTATTGGAGATCTATTTGCGGCACTATGTGAGTGCCACACATCGAGACTGGCCAAAGTTGCTAGATGTGGCCCAGTTTTCTTACAACTTGCAACGGAGGGAGGCGACCAACCAAAGTCCGTTCGAGATCGTGACCGGGCAGCAACCGCTCAGTCCCAACACGGTTGCCACCAAGTATGAGGGGCCTAATCCAGCAGCACACAAGTTTGCCAAGGAGTGGCAAGAGCATCATGACCTAGCCCGAGCTTGCTTACACAAGGCGGGGAAACGAACCAAAAAGTGGGCGGACACCAAGCGTAGGGACGTGAACTTTGATGTTGGTGACTTAGTCCTTGCCAAGCTCACTGGAATTTTGCGCAACCCAACCGTGCACAAGGGCCTTGTGCGGAGATACGAGGGTCCATTCGAGGTTGTGAAGCGGATAGGCACCATGGCCTATCGTTTGGAGTTGCCACCGACCATTCGAGCTCATCCAGTGTTCCATGTAAGTCTACTCAAGCCATTCCATCAAGATGAGCTAGATCCGGATCGTGGAAAGTCACACCGAGCGCCAGTCAGAGTGAAGATCTCCTATGAGAACGAGGTTCGTGAGATTCAAGCAGAACGAGCTGTCCGACAAGTAGGACACCGGCCAAGGCACGAGTACTTTGTACAATGGAAGGGACTTCCCGACAGTGAGGGGAGTTGGGAACCAGCCGAGGCCCTTTGGCAATTCCGCGACCAAGTGAGTAGGTATCATTCCAGTCGAGCGACGAGGGCGTCGCCAGAACCAGTGGGGGAGAATGTTACGGACCGCGCCCAAGCAGCCGAGCCCAGCGCGCACCAGGCTCTTAAGTAGCATCTTCACGCCATCTTGGGCTTGGCATCATCCACTCAGCCAGCCCAACACTTGGAGATGGAGACACAAGCAACATGAATATGGCAAGTATCACCTTTCCTATGACAACTTCTTAGAGATAATTTCCTTATTCATTGTTGTCTCCCCATATATGGAATGTATGACCAAATCACCCTAAATCAAGGGATTGTATAGCTCATCTTTAATCTTGACCATTGATGTAATCTCATTGTGACCGTTGGATATAGGGGGCTCTAACTATAAATAGAGGCTCACCCCCACCTCATTTCCTCACTTCAGAATTGAGTAATACACAGAGCATTCACTCATTCTCCTTGTGTTCTTTGCTAGTCATTTCTCTTTCAGTTGTTCTTTCTTTTTCCGCAAGGTTCATAGCTTTCTAGCTTTGAACGGTTAAGGCTTACTTAGGCGCAAATCAGTTCCGAGGCGTCTAAGGCCGCACGCTTTGGGCTTCGAGTTTCCAAGGGCGTGACACTAGTAATAAAAGTACATGTAGTTTGTCCCATGAATTGTCACGTGAAATATTCTCTGAAAATTTTAATGAGTTAATCCTTATTTGTATTAAAATCACATAAATTTGACTTAAAAAAGGGTTAAATTCTAAATTTAATATAAAAAACAAGGATCGAATTAATAAAAATATAAATAATAATAATTAATTTTATTATTATGTTTTTTAGTTCTAATGACAATTTTTATCCTCGAATTAAAATAAACATTTTAGCCCTAAAATTTTAGGGTTTTTAAGAATATATATTTTAAACTTTTTACATAAAATGAAAAAAAAAATTGATATCAATATCAATATTAATAAAAAATAAAATATTTGACGTTAACTTAAGGTATACTACTTTTTTCGCCAACTGATTTAATTTGACAAAAGAAAAAGGTTTGATTACTAAAGGAGACGAATATTTTTTAAACCTACATAATATTTCTAACAAAAGTTTGAAGGCTAAAATTATCATTACTTTTTTTAAAAAATTATACCAAATAACTTCAATAAACAAGTTTACATGATGTAAAAATAGCTATAAACAACCAAGTGTCGTACTTAGTGGGAAATATTTTGAATGGCCCTCTTTCGTGATTCTTTGAGTTCATATTGGTACGGGGAAATATTTTTGAATGACCTTCTTCTTGATTCTTTGGGTTCATGTTGATTTGTATGGTTGTCTCTAGGTTGGGCGGATCAATATAAGTTTGAGTCGAGTAAATTTTTTTAAAGTTATTCAAGTTTATAGATCTTATTTACGGTTTAAATTTTACTTGATTTTTTGAATCGAGTTTATAAAATTCGAGTCGAATTTTTGAGTTTCTATACAAATTTAATTGTAATTATTTATAATACCATAATACATATTATTCTAATTTTAACAACTTTCTATATCCATATACGATATAAATATATATTTCTTCATATTTTCACATGTAATATACATTATTATACATAACATATCAGACATGATTGACAGACTCGACTCGAACTTGAAAACTTATCAATTAATTAATGAAAATTTCGAGTTATTCAAATTTCTATTTCAGAACTCAAACTTTATTTGAAGAGTCGAGTCGAGTTTAAGAAATTATGAGTTGAGTTAAAACGAGTCAGTTTTTTGAGTCGAGTCGAATAACTCAATTTTTCAAGTTGAGTTTTGCTCGCCCCTAGTTGTCTTGCCTCCTATTAATTATAGATATATTATAAATAAATATAATAAAGGGCAAAGTACCCGAATGGTCACTAAACTATCCCTGAAAAAATAAAATGGTAACCAAACTTTCAAAAGTTACAGAATGACACTTGAACTTTATGTTTTGTTACAAAATGGTCATTGTGCCGTTAACTTCCGTTAAATATGTTACATGGATGTTAAAATATTTTGTATAATCATAGTTACACATTCAATCAATTTAGTCATAATTCGAAGAAATTCAATAAATTTAACCAATAATGTTTACACATTGTTATAATTTAGTCCTAATTCTAAAAAATTAACCCTTGATATTTCAGAATTACTTCAATTTAGTCCCTCTTCATCCATTCATCTTTCCATTATCTCTCATACCTTTTCATCCTTTTCTTCATTTATTTAAGATTTTATTTTTCTTTCATTGCTCATTGGATCTAATCTTGGGATGGAGAGTGACTAAATTGAAGTAATTTTGAAATAGCAGAGGTTATTTTTTTAGAATTAGGACTAAATTATAACAATGTGTAAAAATTGTGGGTTACATTTATTAAATTTCTTCGAATTATGAGTAAATTGATTGAATGTGTAACTATGGATGACTAAATGTGCTATTATACAAAAACTTTTAACAGCCATGTAATCTCTTTAACATAGGTTAACAACACAGTTATATTTTTATAACAAAATATAAAGTTTAATTACCATTTTGTAACTTTTAAAAGTTTAATTATCATTTTATTTTTTTTAGGAATAGTTACCATTTGCCGGGTACTTTATCCATTATATATATATATATATATATATATCATAAATTACGTAAATCAACACTCAACTTTTCTCTCAAACCTATTTTGGTCACTAAAGTTTCAAAACGTTCAATTTACTTACCGAAATTTAGACATTAAACGTTTTTGGCCACTCTAAACCTCAACTCATAAATTCTAACCCTAAACCATAAATTCTAACCACTATCCTTCAATTATAAACCCTTAAACCTACACAATAAATTAATCACTAAACATTAAAATCAAGACACTTGTAGAAACTTTTAGTTTCTAACGTCAATGTGGATAGAAATCCTTTGCCCCTTTTCGGTGCCCCTACTTGTGCCCCACGCTCAAAACTAGGTATAGGATATAGAGTTTAGGGTTTTAGGTTTGGGTTTATGGTTAGGGTTTAAGGAATTTAAGCTAAGGTGTATTTTTAGGGTATAAGGTGTAGGATTTAAGATTCGATTTTAAAGTTAGAGCTTGAAATTTAATTTTGTTATATTTTTTAGTGTTGGGCATAAACAGAGCACCGAAAAAAGACAACTGATTTTTATCTCGTTAATGTATGGAATAATTTACCTATTGATGTAATATTAAATAGTTTGAAAATGATTCGTGAATAATATTTTCCTAGTTCTATTGAAATTTGCAAACGGTTGGCGCGCGGTTTTTCTTAAAAAATATTATTACTTGATTTTATACCCTTTGACAGGTTTAAACAATTTAATTCATTATATATATCTATTTAATAAAATATATTTTATAGCTATTTAATAAAATTATTACAAGATTTTATACCCTATGACAGGCTTAATTATAAATTGCTAGACGTGTATTTAAATCAATCTTTTAGTATCCAAATTGAGGTAAAAAAATCAAAATATTAATTTTTAGTGTTAGGTTTTTGTCCCTTTGAGATCAAAAGTTCATCCAGGCGTTTACAGACCAAAAACAATAAGGAATTGAAATGGCTGCAATTCATTAAGCAAATTAGCACTTAGCAGCAACCAAACTAAGCTGACTTTTGCTTGTCGGATTCTCATTCTATTAAATAATTTTTTGCCGGCCACCCCATAGTAATCTTAAATAATTTTAAATTTCTAACCCTTATCTACCCTTCAAATCATCCTACCTATTTTTTTTTATTTTTCTGTAATTTAATTTTATCTCATGATTAAAAATAAAATTATAAAATATTTCAGCTAAATGATATTATTTTTTAAAATAATTAAATGGCATTATTTAATTAATATATTTATACTATCAATAATGAATAAGCTTGCACAGAATCTATAGAGCAATTACAGAAATGATTATTTAACATTAACACATATAAAATGAGTTTAATTTAATATACTTAACAACTAATGTTTAGTTATGGCTATTGGTCATCTTAATTGATCAAACACGTCTCAGTCTTTTTTAAATAAGTTTAAAAATGTAAAAAAGTTATTGTAATTATTTAAAATTTAATCTTTATATTTTAATTTTTTAAAATGTTTAAAGTTTAAAATTTAGTTTTATATTTTAATTTTTAAATGGAGTCATGTAGGGGTGTTCATGGACACTTAACCGTACTGGCACAGCTTATCGGTACGGTTACCGGAAGTTTTGGTTTGATATTTTGTTGAACCGCTATCGTCCCGTTTAAATCGGTTATTGCCTAGCTACGGTTTATCGATTTATTCGGTGTTGTTACTCGATTAACCATGAACCGTTTTATTTATTATTACTATTATATTTAATAATTTTAAAAACTCAACCAAATAAAGTATTTAATATTTATATTTAAAAAGTATTTAAAGTTTTAAAAAATTAAAAGTTTTGTAAAATTATATTAATTACATGAATATTAGTAATAATTAATAATTTATATTAATTACACAAATATGTGTATAATCAATAATTTGATGCAATTTAATACCAATATAATTTTTTTAAAAGAAAAGAACTTCGTAAAAATCCTCTCTACCGTTTGAGTCAACCAAAATCAAGACAAGAACACCAAAAAAAGGTGGTTTTGGCCCCTACATTGTCAGTTTGCGGTCTCAGATCGCGCTGCCTCGACTGGCTCTGGCTCGCTCGACGTGTGGCGCGTGGGCGGTTTTGGGGATGCTGGGGAAGCTCTTGCTCGCGCTCGTCCTCAATAAGGATATGCTGCTTCCCATTGACCCAATACCACTGAAAGTAATCGAAAGTGACCGAATCGGCCCAATCCATAATGGGTTGGAGAAGGGGTGGGCGGTGGGCAAATCGATTATCCCAAAGCTCTATCCAGTCAGCGTGGTAAATGGCACAGTCAATCTCCGTCTTCCCCTAGCGCATCAGATGGTGGAATTGGTCCATATTTTGTGGATTGAGGAGCGGAATATTTTTGACGCACCCGAACTGTCGGAGAACCATATCCGTAGGATGCCACACGAGAATTTCGTAGTTGATCAGAGGCACTAGGGAAAGCCATACTTGTTGCTCACGCAGAATCTCGGGTGGAGTAATCTGCTGAATATCCACTGAAGCGTAGGGCCTCCTCACGAACTAAAAAAATGATAACGTTTCTAACGGTTATATGAAATATTATTGGAAAAAATAGTATGAAAAAATTCAAATTAATTTTCGAATTACCTGGTCGTGCCTCAACTTATCCAAAACAAGCATGTATTCTATTTGGTTTTTCAGCAGGCCGTGGTGGGTCAGTGTTTCGCTCCACCTATTAGTAATGGAAAATAAAAATAATTCGTTAAATAAAATAATTTAAAAATAAAATAAATATAATAGATTACATAATACCTCCGTAGAAGCAGAAATGAATGGGCGGCGGGCTGTCTACGTCGCGGGCTTAAAAAAGGCATTCGAAACCAAGCCCAAGACTGAAGGAGTAAACAACATCCTCTAATTGCTGCTCTAGATGCGTCGATGTTTCTGCAGAGCTCTCTATAAAGAAACGCCAAGACATCTGCTCCCCAACATTTTCCTCTAGATTCATCGAAATTAGTAAGATGAAGAAGCCACATCATGTGCACCTTGGTGCGGGATTTGTCTGGCATTAATATCCAGCCGATAATGCGCAAGATGTGGGCATGCGCAAACCGCTGTGAAAATAATAAATAAAACAAAATTTAATAGTAAGGAAAAATCAAGAAATATGGATATTTTATTAAATAAATATTTATTAAAGACATCCTAATTTTGAAAAAAATATTTGTAATTTCATCTTAAATTTAATAAAGGCATCCTAAATTTAATAAAGGCATTCTAAATATTTAATAAAGGCATCTTAATTTTCAAATAAATATTTGTAACTTCATCCTAAATTTAATAAAGGCATCCTAAATATTTAATAAATGCATCATAATTTTCAAATAAATATTTGTAACTTCATCCTAAATTTAATAAAGGCATCATAATTTTCAAATAAGGCTCTGTTTGTTTCACTGAAAACTGTTTCCGGAAAATGAATTCTGGAAAATGAACTACAGTTGTTGGAAAACTAATTGCAGAAATCATTTTCCGGTGTTTGGATGATGTTGTACAATTCATTTTACACTGTTTGGTAGAGTTTCCTGAAAATTTCATGAACAATCCACAAACAAACATCGATAATGGTAAAAACAAGTTACAATCAAAACATGGTTTAATGTTTAGGTTAGGGTTTAGGATATCATTTATGGTTTAGACTAGTATTTAGTGTTTATGGTAGCATTTAGGGATTAGTATTTAAGGTATAGATTTAGGGTTTAGATTAACGTTTATGGTTTATGTTAGTGTTTAAGGTTTAGGGTTTAAGTTGGTGGTTAGGGTTTATGATTTAAAGTTTTACAATAACATTTAGGGTTTAGGATTTAAGGTTTTATATGGTTTAATTTAAAGATTAGGGTTTTGTGATTAGGGTTTATGGTAGCATTTAGAGTCTATGGTTAGTGTTTAGGGCTTATCATTTATGCTTTAGTGTTATGTTAGTGTTTATGGTTTAGTGTTTAGCTTTTTAGTGTTTAGGGTTTAGGTTATCATTTAGAGTTTAAGGTTTATGTTAGTGCTTAGTGTTTAAGGTTAGTATTTATGTTAGCATTTAGGATTTAAGGGTTAATGTTTATTGTTTAGGGTCTATGTTAGTGTTCAAGGTTTAACATTTAAAGTTTAGGGTTTATGCTAAGGTTTAGTGTTTAGGTTAGTGTTTAGGTTTTATGGTTTATTGTTTATATTAGTATTTAGGGATTATGGTTTATGTTGGCGTTTATTGTTTATGGTTTAGTGTTTATGTTAGTGTTTATTGTTTATGATTTAATGTTTATGCTAGCATTTATGTTTTATGGGTTAGTGTTTATGGTAAGGGTTTATGTTAGTGTTTGGGGTTTAATATATATGGTTTTGTGTTTATGGATCGGTGTTTATGGTTTAGGCTTATGTTAGTGTTTATGGTTTAACATTTAGGGTTTAGAGGTTTTAATGTTTAGGGTTTAATATTTATTAGTTAATGTTTTAGGTTTATGGCTTAGGGTTTATGATTTAATGTTTAAGGTTTAAGGTTTATGGTTTAGGGTTTAAGGTTTATATTAGTATTTAGGGTTTAGTTTTTATGTTAGTATTTAAGGTTTAGGTTTTAAGGTTTACGGTTTAGGTTAGTATTTGTAAAGAGAATGAGAGGAAGGAAAGCGACTTACCAAAAATCAATGGGTAAGTCATTTTACACTAAAACAAGGTCTGTTTTCCATTGACTGTAATTGGTTTTCCGTTGACTTTTTTATTTTCCATGAACCAAACAACGGAAAGTTATGAAAACGTTTTCAGGAAAACCAATTACAGGGAAACAAACAGACCCTAAATATTTGTAACTTCATCCTAAATTTAATAAAAGCATCCTATATATATATTTAATAAAGGCATCCTAATTTTCAAATAAATGAAATATATTAAAAATATATAAAAATAGTGAAAAAATCGAAAAAATACATGGAGTGTAACTTCATCCGCATTGGGGGAGGGTTTGCAATCTAGCCTCCAAATAAGGTAGTTCTATTTTCCCACCGTCCCACACATCCTCTAGGGGCTCCACTCTCATTTGTTCAGCAAATACAGTTGGCCAATGCCCCAACGTGACACCCGTAATAAGGTTGTTGTCTGTAGCCAACCCTAGATGATAAGCAACATCCTACATCGTTATTGTTGCCTCGCCTATCGCGAAATGAAACGTGTGCGTCTCTGGCCCCCACCGTTCTATTAGCGCGCTAATCAACGAAGGGTTACACTTCACCTCTATGATCCTTGCTACGTGGCCAAAACCAGCTCGCTCAATCCATGTCATAACAACAGGATTAGGTTCGTTGTAGATACGGTTAAGGTAACATGTTAACCGACGTTCGTATGCCTTCAAAAATAAAAATAAAAAAAGTTGGCAAAATGCATGTAAAATTAAAAAAAGAAAAAAAAAGAAAAAAAATAATACCTCTGGCGTTGATCTGAAATAGTGACAATATTTATTCGTGTCATTGCGTAGTAAGCTCACCATTATATCGAATGCAAAATAAGGAAAGTATAGTGTAAAAAACTAAAGAACTCGCGTTCTGTGGTTGATATGGGGGGTAGGGCCACCAATTTATAGAAGAGCTTGCGTCCTTTGCGAAGCGATGTAAATGAACATCGCGTTATGTAAACGCGATATTTCAAAGACCTCGCGTTCCACAGGACGCGGGATTCATTGAAAAGACGCGTCAAAGAACAGACCCGTGAACTGAACGGACAGAAGTGACCTCGCGTCCTGCAGAACGCGAGTTTCCAAAGACCCCACTTTCTACAAGACGCGAGGTCTTGGGTTTTTTTTAAAAGAATACTTCCAAGGCGGGAAAGTCATTTAATACCATATTAAATATATATTTAATAATAATAATAATAATAATAATAATAAATAAATAAAGTAATGTTATCACAAATTTATTACAAATAATTTCATATCTATTAACTATATATATATTTATTATTATTATTATTATTATTATTATTATTATTATTATTATTATTATTATTCTTAATAAATAAGTAATGTTATCACAAACTTATTACAAATAATTTCATATCTATTAACTATATATATTTATTATTATTATTATTATTATTATTATTATTATTATTATTATTATTATTATTATTATTATTATTATTATTATTATTATTAAAAAATAAAGTAATGTTATCACAAATTCATTACAAATAATTTCATATCTATTAACTATATATATATATATATTATTACATAAATAAATAATGTTATAATAAATTTATTAGCAATAACAATACTAATTTATATTACGATTAAAATATTGCTATAAATATAGTGTAAGTAAATAATGTTATAAATATTATTATTTATTAAAAATAAGAATATTTTTTTACAATTGAACGAATTTGAATATTTTATAACAATTGAATTTATAATAAACTTAAGGGGACGTATATATGCAACTACAAATAACAACATATCGCAATATTCGGGAAATTAGTTTGAAAAAAAACTTCCCAAATACGCGATATGTTGCCATTAGTAACTGCAATTGAAAATTGCTGACATGAATATGATTACATATATATGCAACTAAAAATAACAACATATCGCAATAGTGAGGAAATTAGTTTGAAAAAAACTTCCCAAATACGCGATATGTTGCCATTAGTAGCTGCAATCGAAAATTACTGACGTAGATATGGGGACGTATATATGCAACTACAAATAACAACATATCGCAATAGTCGGGAAATTAGTTTAAAAAAAACTTTCCAAATACGCAATATGTTGCTATTAGTAGCCACGATCGAAAATTTTTAAAATTGATGGGTGAGTGGTCCTTGCCTCCCTAGGAGTTTGCTATTTATAGATGGAAGTGAATATGCTAACGTGGCAAACTCGCGTTCTGTAGGACGCGAGGTCACTGAAAATCGCGTTATACAGAACGCGAGGTCACTGAAAATCGCTTTTTACATAAAGCGAGGTTGTTCTATATATTTGCACGCCGATGAATTTTCGTAACCAGTGAAGTTGTTTCATGATTTCGTGTTATGCTACGTTTTTTGCAGTTGAAGTTTTTATGTATTTTTTGTTCCTTTATGATAGTTGGAGTTCTGTTATGATTTTGTGTTCTGCTGGGTACAGACCCCCGCATGATATGTTGATTGAAGAATACTTATCGACATATCGCAATATTCGGGAGCTTGTGGGCGGCTGTCATTTACCGCGAAGAAGTGCCTCGAAAGTTTCTAGTAAAACTTTCGAGGCACTTCTTGGGGACTCTTTTGTTAAGTTCGCAGCTTGCCCGCACAATCTGCAAAAAGTCCAGAGTTAAAGAAGCGAGGGCGAATTTAGATCGACTCGATTCGAACCCACCCCCAATTTTCAATTCTTACAAAATCCCAAAGTTTTTAAATTTTCCGAAACAGTCCCAAATCCCTAAAAAATTCAAACCCAAATCGCCACCGCTTTCTTTGCCGATCCCTACTCCTGAGCACACCCCTTTGGCCGCCGAACCTATGCGGTCATTTTCCTTAACATTGCGTCGCCAAAAATGCCGAACGACGTGTCAGCCTAACGCCGAAAACTCGATTCGAAAAATTTCAAATAAAGCTTGAATCGTAAGATATGACTTGTAAACTCGAATAACTCAAAATTATCAATTCTCTTGTTGCATGCTCTTATTTATGATTTGTATGGTTAAGTGGAATTGTATTCATGGAGCTTCGTTAGCTCAGCGTTTAGAATTGTTGTTTCCGTTCGCAGGTTTGTAGATTAATGTGTGTCGTTGGAGCACCATCGGAGTAAAACCTTAGCACTGACTTGTAGTCCGAGTACAGTACTTAGATTATTTGGGTCATGTATTCGTAAGACCCTATAATGTATTGTAACTCTTATTTTGAGATTTTAAATCATGAGTCGAATCCTTTAAATGTGTATTTTTAAATGGAACTCCCATGTAATATTTTAAATGGTTTATCTATTTTAAAATACTAAAACTTTGTGGATTTGTATGAATGAATGTGATTTAAGCTCAATCTTGTTGCAAACTTTTATGGTAATAGGTTGGGCTTGAGCCCCAAATGTAACGTCCGGATTAAGAGTGTTAAAAAAACTTTACAATAGCTCTTCTATGTATACTAAGGAATGTTTACTAATTCATGTATACAAGCACAAACAGTATCTGTAAACCTAATTCTTCCCCCTATTAAAATATCAAAAAGAAGGGTATGGAGGGGGATTTTTCCTTTCACTAATTAAGACCAAAAAGAAAAAGAAAAATTTAGAAAAGAATGAATGTTAATAAATCATGACAGTTAATACAACAATACATATATATGATAAAAACATAACCAAATTCATATCTATTGTTTCATCCTCTGCGTTCTAAACTGAGACCGTTTCTTTAATCCATCGAGTTGTTTTTCCCAAACGTGTCTGGGAAATTTCGATCGTCTGTCCTCCATAACTCCAAATCCTAAACCCAGTTCATAATCGTAGATTTGACGAGAAACCGGATCCGAAAGTGTCTCGTAAGCCGTTTGGAGCTCCAGAAATTGCTTTGTACATTCTTCTTTAGATAAAGAAGGGCAAACATCGGGGTGATATTGAAGCACCATTCTTCGATAAGCTTTCTTTATATCGGACAAACCCACATTCTCAGAATAAGCAAGAGAAAGAAGTTCATAAAAGTTGGTATTTCCTCGTTGCATGGCTAAATTATCAGCCCTGCATGATATGCATCCCACACCAGCCCTGTAATTACTATTACCGTAAGGCTTTTGCTTCAACCCCAGCTTTGTTGTTGCTGCTGTTGAAGCCATTCGAATGGAACTGATCTCCATACTAAACGGGTTTTGAACACGATATTTTCTAAGGAAAAGTTGATTAAGGTTTGATTAAGGGAGAATGAGGTGATTTATTTATATAGAAACGCGTTTAAACTTTAAAAGGGGTTGAAATTTGAATGCAGTTTTGGCATTAGGTAGCCGTCCTTGTCTTTGTTTAATTTTGATGGCTACTTTCTACGGAGGCTGCTTCATGCTTGCATCCACTTGTGGGCGGAGCCACGTGCATGTCCAAAATTTTTTGAATTTTTTTTATATAAAAATAAAAAAAAATATATAAATGACACTCTTTTTATAAATAAAATAACACATTTTTATAAATAATTAACTTGTTAAATACCATTAAAAATAACGCCCTTTAAATAAATTTTTGACTCCACCCTACATTCACTCGTTCAAATCACAAACCTAACCAGACAGCTAATCTAATTTATTAAGGTTTGGTTGACATGCACGCCAATACGGTTTTCTAAAAGTGGTAAAATATTCAGTATAAAAATATTTCGTAACGAGAAAGAATTGCTATTACATCCTCGTTGCGTATATGCTGTTCTTATGTTTGTATTTCTTTGAACCTTCAAGTTTCCTTTTCAAGGATATGGTTCTTAGTTAACGATATCTGCAACCGTGGATTCCAGAATTATTCTACGGTTGTGCGTCAGCGTCGGGAATAGTTTGAGTAATTACTCGCCCATAGTGATGTTTGGGAGTTTTATTTCTATATTAATATTTATAGGTTTTTATAATTCAAATTAAATATAATATTAGAGTTGTGTGACATAAATATTATTTTAGTCCATTTCAAGATGAGATTTGCGGTTCAAATCTGTGTGGAATTTTACTTCTCCTTTGCATGTTCGAGGAAGAGTAGAAAATTTAATTTGAATGGAATTCTTTCTATGTAATTTTCTTTATAAGCAAATAACTTATCCTTATATATAGATGTCAAATGTTACGGTTTAGATGCAAGTTTAATTAAATCCTACATCCTGACAAAATCTTTTGTAATCTTTTTATTCGACATAATAAAAGTTCTTATTATTTGTCTGTAAATTTTTTTATTTTAAATTTTTTTACTATAAATCTTAGTATCTTATCTTTTTGTGCGATCGTTTTCTTTTCACCGTTATTGTCTGTTTGATTATAATATATAAAATATTTTTATTAATTAAACTTGAATTGTATCTTGGTTCGTAGATAGATCTACACATACTATATTAGAGGGAAATTTTGATTAAATATGAAGAATTGGGAGTAAAAAAAACCAAAGCATGGAAAGTGATGATGGCAAGTAGGAAAAGCATGGAAGTTATGATGGCAACTAGGAATATTCATACAGTTTATGGGGACTTTTTGTTTAAAATGTTTTAAACTTTTTTTTTCTAAAAAATGTTTTAGATATATTAAGATGAAAATATTTTTTGGTTGCTCCCCCGATTCTCAGGGTTTTGTCACTAATCCGAATTGACCTGCGTCGCACACTTGATTTTAGTGCGTGGGTCTCCCGTCGAGAATTTCTTGCATACACAAGACATCGAACTCGAAACCAGCTTAAACGATATCAAGTTGTTTACCACTTAAATTAATTTTGTTGGTTGAGATGAAAATATTTTGACCTTCAAGAGATCTTTCTTTTTCCTACTTTTGTTTTTTCTTTTTCTTTTTAATTGAAGTAAAATCTCGATTCAATCTTTGAAGGATGAAATATTGGAGTCAATTTTACTATTATTTTATGTTCTATCCATAAATTATAGATTTAATTTTTGTTATTCAATTTAACCAATTTTAGTCTTTGTCTCCAATATGCTTGTTCTTTGTCAAAGTTAGACTTTTATTCCTTTCATATAAAAAGTAAATCCAGGCGTTTAAAAAACATAAAGAATCGATATGGCTGCTACTATTCACTTTGTTTAGGTAAAGACGATGGCTATTCAAATAAGTAAAGACGATGGGAAATTGCAGCGAATGAGCAGGCAACAAACTAGGGTGACTTTTTGCTTGTCGGATTTTTGCACTATTAAGAAAAGCCGTCGGCCTTTTTTCTGCCGGCCATCTTCATTTATTTCGCCAGTAATAATCTTAAATAATTTCAACCCTTGATTACCCTTTAGATCTGCCTCAATGTTGTAACGTAATGAAAGTTGAATCGGTCAAATTTTCAATTCAATTGTTAACAAGTTTGTTGCAGTGCACTTGGTTAAAGTATTTATACTCTCTCCATAGAACTCTAGTACAAATACAGCCAGAAGCAAAACCTTTCAAGTATATATTATATATAGAGAGAAAAACTTTGTGATGTAAACTAAAGTTAAAATGTATTTGTCAAATTTAGGAGCTAAAGGTTTCTTTTAAGAGTTGTATGACTTAAAATTTAATATTTAAAGTAAGAATTTATGGTTTAAAATTTAAATTGGGTTATGCTAATGACAGCCCTAAGGGCTGTCAATAAGAACACTATAGATTCTTGTAATTAATGTTTTTAATTTTTTTAAAGAAATATAATATAATGTAATTAATTACATTCCTAAAAAGTTGTGTTTCATTAATTTAAATTTTTTAATTTAATTAAACAATAAAACCCTAAATTCAAACTCCAAACCTCAAACTTAAACCGTAAACCTCAAACCTCAAACCTCAAACCCTAAACATCAAACCCTGAAACTTAAACCATGAGCCATAAACCCTAAATCCTAACCCTCAAACCATAGACACTAAACACTAAGCCATAAATCCTAAACCATAAACCCTAAACCCTAACCCTAACCCTAAAAATCAAACCTTAAAACTTAAACCATAAGCCATAAACCCTAAACTATAACCCTAAATCCAAACCCTCAAACCCTAAACCCTAAACAATAAACCGTTTTAAGTGAGTATTAATTACATTAAATAACCTAAAATTAATTAAACATGATTTTTTAGGAATGTATTTAATTACATTTTACTAGATTTCATTACGAAGCAAAACAACCATTTATTATAAAGCTAAACAAACATTAATTACAAAGTAAAACAAGCATTAATTATAAGAATTTATAGAGTTCTTATTGACAGCCCTTAGGGCTGTCATTAGCAAAATCAATTTAAATTTTATGGTTTATTTTAAAGGTTTATTTAAGGACTTGCGATTTCATCACCAATAATTATTGGTAATATATAAAAAAAATCATTATTAGTAAGTCAATTATTTTGGTAAAAAAAGAGTCAGTTGTAGTGTAATTAATTAAAGCATTTGTAAATCATTTAGTAGGACTTGGGTTTAAATCCAATTAAACGAAAGGATTTTTATGTAACATTAGAGAGTTCTAATAATAAACCTGTTGATATAGTCCGATTGCAAACCCATGCTCACCGGGCCCCAAAACACTGCAACAACCCAAATTGAGTCCTTTTTCCTTACCTCTTAAGAAAAGATTTTAATTTAGTATTAGATTATGGATTATTAACTCATACACTGGAGGTGAAAACTGAAAGTTATCACAAGTGTTTTAATTTTAGAATTTAGGGATAGGATTTAAGAGTTTAAGGGTAAGGGTTTAGAAATTAGGGATAGTGGTAAGAATTTAGAATTTAAGATTATAGTTTAGGGTTTATAAGTTAAAACTTAAATCATTACCATATTACCCTAAAAACAAAACCAAACCTCTAAACCCTAAATTCTAACCACCATCCTTAAATCTAAACCCCTACACTTAAACTTCTAAATCATACACCCTAAACTAAAACCCTAAAACAAAGACACTTGTAGAAACTTTTAGTTTCCACGACCAATGTGTATGATATAAATCCTTAGATTATATGTTTACATTTTAATTCAATAAATAATATGAGTGAATATTTAATTTTATAATTCTATTTAATACTTTCAATGAATTATATGACAACATATTATTAACAATGAACTTTATTAAGTTTAGTTTTATTTTTTTATAATTTAATCGTATACAATGCATCAGATATGAATCCAAATAATATATATTTCCAATCTCAAAAAAATCTTTTGTTAATTGAATGAGTATTAGAATAAAACCATACTACTCCATTCTTTAAGGTTGACATAATTTTATTTGGCGATGCTTGTATTGATTTTAAAGTAAAATAATTATTATTTTCATATGAGTTATGTAACATTATTCAAACTACTCACCAGAAAGCATCTACCTTTATATTATAAAAACTTGAAATAGACGATTTTTTATGATGTGAAATTCTAGAAGGGGATGGGATCGAAAAGCAAGGACAAGGCGTGATGTTTGGTGAGGTGGTTTTGAGAACCATGTCCATCTCCATGTTGATAGAAGCAATGAGCGCCCCTCACCAGATTCAGCAAGCTTCCACTCACAGCCTGGGATAATGGGGACGCACCACCTCGCAGTCGCTGCACATTTAACATCTTCCATGCCTCTCTTACTACTTTCTTAATATGTCCACGCCCAGCTTCCTCGGAGACTCCATTTTCGTGCATGTAACATTCGATAGATTTCGCGACATCGCCTCTCTTTAACTCCTCCTGGATTACAATTAGTGAAACATATGATCACTCAAACATCATACATCTAATACTACACCTCTTACATTATGGTAGTTTAGCTTTCATACCGATGAAGTCCCTAAATCATCTTGAAGTCGAACAATCAGAGCCGACCAATATAAGAACTCAGGGTAGCTTTCAAGGAACTCTAATTCCTTCTTGTTTATCTGATTTGTTACAAATAGACTTGAATGAACTGCCATTAGTGGGGTTGCTACTGATCCATGCATTTTTCAAGTACTCCTCAAAACTTGGTGTATATCCACTGTTGTACCATCTAGCCTCCAACAAGTAGGATCTCAGTAACTCAACCCACTGAAGTCATAAGCAGAGCACAAGAGTTCTTAAATTATATGAAAATTTGACATGATCCCTTAAATATTCAGACAAGGTTTATCAGAGAGACGATAAGATTACCGCATTTTTAAGATTGAACACAACATCATGACCTTGGTCCTTGAGAATGTCGTAAGCCATCTCATTAACTGTGTTGTAAAGTGCAAGGAAGCATATCTTCATATAGTCTGGAAGTTGTTCCATTGCCTTAATGTCCCACCTGAAACATGTAGAATGAGTCAAGAATTAATAAATCCTCTCCTGGAATGTAATAAGGTTTTGCATGTGGTAGAGATGCCACTGCCGGAACGTTTTCCTCCAACCTCTCAACGGCATCGGTGAAGAGCTCGAGTTCATCCAATGTACCATAGACGTCATAAATATCATCTATCACCGTGATAAATGCAACGACCTTTGTAAGAATTTTCCTGCAGCTCCCAAACTGAGGCTGGAAAGCCATCCCCACTGTCCAGAAGAAGGATTCTACCAATCGATTCCTGGCAAAGCTGCAATCTTGAGTTTTCTACCAAACAAAAATGGAGTTGATGAAAGAAGGGAGGAAGCCATTTGACTATTGAAACTCCTACTGATGAATATTTTAGCAGAAAATCACTATATGATCAATGTTGTTAATTACAGAAGTAAGGTTTAACAGTGGTATATATAGAGGGCTCCAGCAAAAGCACTTATCTAACTTCATACAACAGCGTAATCACAATTTGCCTTCAGAGAAAGTTTTTTAGTTGCACTCAGTTCTTTAAGATTTTGTCCTGGCTAATTCGGATTGGTCAGCGTCGCACACCTAACTTTGATAGCTGAGTGTCAAACAAAAACTTTCTACATATACTAGACCTCAAACTCGATACATACTTAAACGAGAAAAAAACTGCTCGCCACTTAGACCAACTCGTTGGTACCCTTAAAGAAATTTAACTCTAATTCTAATTGTAATTTTAATTTAGCTTTCACAATTTATTAATAACATTACTAGCATGATAACATTTTGAATTTAACCAATACATAAAAAATTATATTTATTTAACTCAAAATAACTGGATATTTTAAATGTAACAACAAAATTAAATCATTTATACGAATAGAAATCATATGTTTTTTTTGTGCCCTTATTTATTTATGCTTCACGCTAAAAATTAGGCTTAGGCTTAGGGTTTATGATTAAAGTATAGGGAATTAGGGGTAGGGTGTATTTTTTAGGGGGTAGGGTTTAGAATTTAAAATTTAGGGTTAGTGCTTAGGATTTAATTTTTTAGTGTTTTTTAGTGTTGGATATAGAAAGAAACACCGAAAATGGACAAAAGATTTTTGTCCCATTTATACCGATACCATTAAAAAATTTTAACGAAAAAACTAAAATTGACATTTTTACTTATCATATTTTTAAGATATCTTCATCAAATAAATTTTTAATCGACAATTTAAATATTTTTGTTACAATTTATAGTAAATTTAGTTATTTTTCTTTTAAATTTATTTAAATAAAATGATTGAGAAAATAGTAAAAAATTATTTAAATTATCAATTAAACATTATTCGAATATGATAGGTGAAAAATATGTTACTTTTACTTAATTTATTAATAATATATTTTTTGTAATTTGATCCAATTAAATATTTCTAATCTAAATAAAATTGAATGTTAAGTTCAATTATATAAAATGTAAATTACCCCAATTATATCACAATTAAGTTTTTTTATATATATATACGTTCAAATCAAAATTTAGTACATTACATTATATATTCCATAAAAATATATTTTTTGTTATGAATATTTATTTATGTGAGTGTCTATTATTATCTACATTAATTAGAGTTTAATGTATTATATATTTCTTATGCCTATAAATAGATGATTTACTGAAAGCATTGTACACAAATCTATATTTGAGAATAATACAAACCTCCATCTTTCTCTCATCTCTTTATTCTTTTATTTTTGTTCTTTATTCTTGTTATCGTTCTTTTTTATTTTATTTACAACATGTTATCAGCAGGACTCTAATCAATTGAGGTCTTCATTATTTGAATCCAAAAGAAATTATTGGAAAGAATTCGATTCTAGGATGAACCAAAGATAAGTTTTTCTCTCTCTCTTCATTCTTTTAAATTATCGATTGTCTTTTCTTTATATTTTAACTTAATTTTTTTATTTAATTTTTTTAAAAAAGTTTAGAAATATGTTTGATTTTATTCGAACATTGAAAAGTGATAAATTTGTGGCTTCTCACAAACCAAAATACGAATCGACAGAGACAAAGATGTTGCGATTGGTGTAAATTACGTGAGTTATAATTTTTTTATTTAATCACGTGGGTTATAATTATATACTGATAAGTGTTTAATTTGGTTATGTTTTTAGTCCTTGTTTTGATCGAATATATATGTTTGAAGGACTTAATTGGGCGTTTTTGTGTTGTTCTTGTGCAGGATACGTAATGACAGAAACGAGTTGAAGTGCTGCAGAAAATACTGAATTCGTGGGCAGATTCATGGGCATGAACCAGGGCATGAACGCTGACTGGGCGCCACATCAGCACCTTCTAGAAGATGACGTCAGCAAGCTTGATAACCTATCAGTCCACTTATCAAGATAGCCTATCATCCAAATTTTATCTTTTAAGTTTAAAACTTTGATATTTATCTTATGTATTTTTATTTAAATTTATTTTAGGATTTATCATCTTAGGTTTTTAGGGTTTTTCAACTACTATAAATACCCCACTTTGGGGGTGAATTATTCATTAAACATTTTCCATTGTTCTTTTCTTCCTTGAGTAATAAAGTTCTTCATTTTTCTCCATTTTCTTTTCTCCATTTTTATTTATTTTATTAAGTATGGTTTTTTCACAAACCATGCTTAACTAAATTCCCTTTAGCCAAAAGCAACGCCAAACCCGACAAACCTCGTGAGATTAGGAAATACTTCAATCCTTCGACAACTCCTTTTTAGATTCTCTGCAAAGTTGATTAGGCAATTGGCCTAATCTTTAGGCTTCGCAATTGTTTCATTCCGAGAGCGCGCATCGGCTTGAAGTGGTTTAGATCCATCGTTGGGGACGAGGAAAAGCTTGTAGCCAATTCAACTCCCTAAGAACAAACTTAGTGGCGGTCCACTAAGGGGAATCGAAATCGGAAACAACTCTCATCGAGACGAATATCCGAGCACGGGCTTCTCCAGCACTAACTCAGATCTGGGTTAGCATCGATTGCCGTGGCTAATTCACAAAAGTTTGACTTCAAGGATTTCCCTGGAAGTCGAATCTACCAACGAGAAGTAAGTTACAAGGGTTGGGCCTTGTAGACTGTAACCTGCAGGAAAGTCGAAGAAAAATCAACTTCAGTGATCGAAGATGTCTTGGCAAAGCATGGCTTGAGGCTATTTCTATCCATAATTCTTTCTCAACATTTATTTTTACGTTTTTATTATTTTTCTCATTTAAATCACTATTCTAAAATCCCCCTTTATTCCCTACAGGTTTTTGGTCTAAATCAAAAGAAAGGTGTTAGAGTTCCTATTCCCTGCGGATCGACCCTTACTCTCACTATATTAATTTAATTCTTATTTACTTTGAGTTTAAGGTTTTATTTTTGACACTATACGACGCGTGTCAAAATTGGCGCCGTTGCCGGGGAATACGGCAAATTACTAATATCGTTTTATTTGATTTATGACCAGGAGCAATCCGGGAGAACAATTTGATCTCATCCCGGAAATCGAAGCACTAGCCCGAAAGTTGAACGCCCAAACACTTCGGGAAAAGAAAAATAAAAGACGCCAACAGAGACTCGAACGCGATCTAGAAATCACATTCGAAGCAGAATCGAGTTACGAGCCCAATCCGATGGGAGACGAAAATCAAACCATACGCCAACTGAATGAGGCGCCCGATGGTCAACAACCTATGTGCATAACTTTCCCGAATGGTGAAACATCGTTCGTGCTAAAAACGGGTTTGATCCATCTCTTGCCTACCTTTCACGGCTTACCGACAGAAAATCCTCATAAACATTTGAAGGAATTTCACATGGTTTGTCTAAGTACAAAGCCACAGGGAGTATCCGATGACCAAATCAAACTTAGAGCTTTTCCATTTTCCTTATCTGATATAGCGAAAGATTGGTTATTTGATTTACCCCCTAATTCTGTTACAACATGGACTGACATGGCTAAACTTTTTCTTGACAGGTTCTTCCCTGCAGCGAAGGCGAGCGAAATCGGGCGCAGCATCCTAAGCATTCAACAAAAAGAAGTTGAATCCTTGTATGAATACTGGGAGAGGTTTAAAAAGTTGTGTGCAAATTGTCCACAACATGGGTTGTCGGAACAAACCCTCCTCCAATATTTTTATGAAGGATTAACGCCTATGGACATGAAGGTGATAGATGCGGCAAGTGGCGGAGCTCTAGTCAACATGACACCAACGGCGGCTAAAACACTGATATCAACCATGGCCGCCAACTCTCAAAGATTCAATCAGTCTAGCGAACCATCTCGAAGGGTTCGCGAGGTAAGTACAGTTTCATTAGAAAACAAAATCGATAAATTAGCTGAAATAGTGCAAACTCTTGTTGCAGATAAGAGAAAAACAGCTAGACTTTGTGGAATCTGTACCAGCCCAGAACATCCGACAGACTGTTGTCCGATGATTCAAGAAGATGATGTCGCCCAAGCCAACGCCATAGGGAATGCTTATAATTCTGGGTGGAGGAACCAATCAAATTATGGGTACGCGAACAACCAAAGGCCAAATCAACCGTACCAACAAAGACAACCCTACCCTCAACAAAAGACATCTCTAGAAACCTTGGTCGAACGACTAGCGATATCCCAAGAGAAGTTCCAGAACCGTACTGAAATCCACTTACAAGAGTTAGACAAGCAAATGAGCCAGCTAGCCCAAACAGTAAGTCGTCTTGAATCCAAAGGTAAACTCCCTTCACAAACAGAGATAAACCCGAAAGAAAATGTTAATGTCATCACCCTTAGAAGTGGCATCGTGATAGAACCCAAAACCTCGGAGGTAAACACCCAAAAAGATAACCCAACTCCACCAGTCCAAAAAGATACCTCAAATCCAACCCCTAAACCAACCCCTGTACCTTCTCCCTACGCTACACCACCACCCTTCCCGTCAAGATTGATGAAGAGGGACAAACAAGCGGAAGAAAAGGAAATCCTAGATGTGTTCCAGAAAGTAGAAATCAACATTCCACTCCTCGACGTAATCCGAAAAATTCCAAGGTATGCTAAGTTCCTTAAAGATTTATGTACTAATAAACGTCGTCTTATTGGAGTTGAAAAGGTTAATCTAGGAGAACATGTATCGGCGGTCTTCCAGCGTAAGTTACCACCAAAATTGAAGGACCAAGGTATGTTCGCCATTCCCTGCAAAATAGGTAAAGTGGGTGTTAAAAGAGCAATGTGTGATTTAGGGGCCTCTATTAATGTTATGCCCCTTTCATTTTATAACTCACTTTCTGCTGAGCCTTTGAAGGAAACGAAGGTAACAATACAACTGGCGGATAGATCCATAATCTACCCGGAAGGATTACTGGAAAACGTTCTTGTAAAGGTAAATGATTTAATCTTCCCAGCGGATTTCTATGTCATTGACATGGAAAACGACCGGTCAAACAACTCTTCTGAGATCCTCCTTGGCCGCCCATTTTTGAGCACTGCAAACACGAAAATTGAAGTAAGAAGTGGGATCCTTACAATGGAATTCGATGGTGAGGTAGTAAAATTTGACGTTTACAAAGCTATGAGACATCCTGAAAATGTTGCTAGTTTAAATTTTGTTGATGTCATTGAACCTGCCATAAATGATTTCTTTGATGCTAGTTTTACTGACTTCATGGATGATTTGCACAGAGAAATCGCGGATTCCGACGAAGAAGACAGGGAGTTCGAAAATCTTTGTTCGATGAATAAAGATTTAATACTTACTGCATCTAAGACTAAACCTTTACCTTCTGTATTGCAGGCACCCAAGATAGAACTTAAACAATTACCCGAGCATCTAAAGTATGCATTTTTAGGGGAAAGAGAGACCTTGCCGGTTATTATCTCAACCAAGCTGTCAAACGAAGAGGAGGAGGACTTGTTAACAGTATTGCGAGCACATAAGGAAGCCATGGGGTGGACCGTTGCAGACATCAAGGGCCTTAGTCCCTCCACTTGCATGCATAAGGTAAAAACCGAAGATGGGGCTAAGCCATCTCGACAAGGACAACGCCGCCTGAATCAACCTATGATGGACGTAGTTAAAGAAGAAATACAAAAGCTTCTAGATGCGGATATAATCTATCCAATTTCGGATAGTGACTGGGTAAGCCCGATCCATGTAGTCCCTAAGAAAACCGGAGTCACAGTGGTTAAAAACGCGGAAGGTGAATTAGTTCCAACAAGAGTCCAGAATGGTTGGCGAGTCTATATAGACTACAGGAAGTTGAACTCTCTAACTCGAAAAGATCATTTTCCACTTCCTTTTATAGACCAAATGATTGAAAGATTAGCCGGTAAAACTCACTACTGTTGTCTTGATGGATTTTCAGGTTTTTTCCAAATTCATGTGGCGCCCGAGGATCAAGAGAAGACAACCTTTACATGTCCTTTTGGCACATTCGCCTATCGTCGAATGCCATTCGGGCTTTGTAATGCGCCGACCACATTCCAAAGATGCATGGTGAGCATTTTCTCAGATTTCATCGAAAAAGGTATAGAGGTATTCATGGATGACTTTACAGTTTACGGTAACTCCTTTGGAGAATGTTTATTAAACTTAACAAATGTGCTAAAAAGATGCCTTGAATTTAACCTTGTTTTAAATTATGAAAAATGTCATTTCATGGTAGATAAAGGGTTAATTCTAGGACATATTGTTTCCTCAAAGGGTATTACTGTTGATAAAGCTAAAACAGATGTTATACGCTCACTCCCATACCCCACAACTGTGAGGGATATTCGATCGTTTCTTGGCCATGCAGGATTTTACCGCAGGTTTATTAAGGATTTTTCAAAGTTGGCGCAACCCCTCTGCAGTCTATTACAAAAGGATCAACCCTTCAATTTTGACGAAAAATGCAAGGAGGCATTTGACATACTCAAGGAAAAACTTGTAAACGCACCTATCGTTCAACCACCGAATTGGAACCATCCATTCGAATTAATGTGCGATGCTTCCGATTTTAGCGTTGGAGCAGTGTTGGGTCAAAGAATCGACAAGGAACCGCATGTTATAGCCTATGCATCACGTACCTTGGATCCTGCGCAGAAAAATTATTCAACAACGGAAAAAGAACTCTTTGCTATTGTCTTTGCCTTAGAAAAGTTTAGATCTTATTTACTCGGTACTAAAATCGTTGTATTTTCTGATCATGCAGCTTTACGCTTTCTGATGAGCAAAAAGGAGGCAAAGCCGAGACTAATCCGATGGATACTATTACTCCAGGAATTCAACTTAGAAATTAAGGATAAGAAGGGATGCGAAAACCTTGTTGCAGACCATTTAAGTCGCATCCCCTTATCTATGTCCGATCCACCGGTTAGAGAGGAGTTCCCTGACGAAGGATTGATGGCCGCTCAGCTTAACGTTCCGTGGTTCGCAGACATGGTGAATTACTTAGCCACGGGTAAGTTGCCGCAAGATTTACCGAAAACGGAAGTAAAACGAATAAAAAGGGAGTCTCGATTCTTCATTTGGGATGATCCCTATCTTTGGAAACATTGTTCGGATGAGGTAATTAGACGATGTGTAGCAGAAAGCGAGGTAAACTCTATCTTAAATTTTTGTCATTCTTATTCTTGCGGTGGTCACTTCGAGCCTAAACGTACTGCACATAAAATTCTTGAATGTGGTTTCTACTGGCCCAACATTTTTCGTGATGCTTATCTATTTTGTAAATCTTGTGAAAAGTGTCAAAGGGTTGGTAATTTGAGTCGACGAAACGAAATGCCACTTAATCCCATTACTGTATGTGAGATATTTGATGTCTGGGGATTAGATTATATGGGTCCCTTTGTCTCTTCATTCGGTAACTTTTATATAATTCTTGCGGTAGATTATGTTTCTAAATGGGTTGAAGCTAGAGCAACCCGAAATAATGATGCTAAAACCACTGTTAAGTTTCTAAAAGAATCTATCTTTTGCAGGTTTGGCACACCGCGAGCGATAATAAGCGACCGAGGGAAGCATTTCATCAACCGAGTGATCGAAACTCTCATGAAAAAGTTCGGTGTCACTCACCGAATTTCAACATCTTACCATCCGCAAACGAATGGTCAAGCAGAGGTATCAAATCGAGAGATAAAGACCATACTCGAAAAAATCGTGAAGCCGGATCGCAAAGATTGGAGCATTAAGCTATCTGATGCGCTATGGGCATACCGTACGGCGTACAAAGGTCCTATAGGGATGTCACCTTACCGCCTCGTTTACGGTAAACCCTGTCACTTACCAGTCGAACTGGAACATCGCGCATTTTGGGCTATTCAGCAATGTAACATGGAGATGGATGCGATTGGAAGGGAACGCAAGTTACACATTCAAGAGCTCGAGGAAATCCGGAAACATGCCTATGATAGTGCACAAATTTTTAAAGACAAAACAAAGGACTTCCATGATAAAAATATTTCATTTAAATCTTTTTCCGTTGGTCAAAAGGTTCTATTATTTAATTCTAAATTTAAACTTTTTGCAGGAAAATTGCGTTCCAAATGGCTCGGACCATTCACTGTTGTTCGATCTTTTCCACATGGAGCAGTAGAAATTCAAGACACCGAAGGACATACCTTTAAAGTTAATGGACAGCGATTAAAACAATTTTTCGAAAATGTTCCAGTTGGTTTGATTGAAGAAATTTATTTCGAGGAACCAAGTGCATAAATGAGGTCGTCAAGCTAGCGACGATAAACAAGCGCTAGATGGGAGGCAACCCATTTTTATTTTTTTATTTTTTTATTTTCTTTATTTTTAATGTTATTAAAAAAATAATAATAAGAAAAAAAAATCAAAAAAAAAATAAAAAACGAAAAAAATAATAAAAAGAGAGGAAATCGAAATCAACTACATCTGTTTAAGAGTTCTTTTTATTTTGATTTTATCTCTTATCATATTTCTCTTCATTATTTTCTTATTTTATCTTCTTTTAAATTTATTTTTATTTTTATTTTATCTAATCTTTTCCTTCTTTTTGCAGATAAGTTAGGTTGAATAAAAGATGAGAAGCTATCAAGAATATTCGGTGGACCCAATTTTTAAATGGTATTTGTTATCACCTATCCAAATCTTTTATACCTTATCCACCACCCGGTCAACCACCACAATCCAATCCAACTTCAAATACCCAATACCCACGCAGTTTTTTCTTCCCCTTTTCAGCAGCCAATTAAACCCGTGGACCCCACCCCAAAACCCTCAGCTTTGACCTAATCCCTCCTTATTTATTTCTCCAACCTGCCGCCAACCTACCCATAAATAACCAACCCATTAAAACCTTTCTTCCACTTCTTTCATCTCTTTCAGCAACCGAAAACCCTACACCACCATGCCTCGCACAAGGGACCAGGCACGCCGGCTTCCACAACAGCCGCCGCTCGTCATCGGTGGCCGCTGGCGTTTCCAGCCGCCGCAGTTCGTCGCCGTCAGCAGCGACTCCGAGCTTCCACAGCAGCATCCCACCACCATCCCTTCTCCCGAACACCCCATCACCACCCCCCGTTCAGCCGACCATGCGCCGCCCCACCACCAACCACAGCGACCACCGTCACCCCCATCCCCTTCCTTTCACTCCCTTGCGACGCCGACCGCATCCATGTATACCACCACTGCCCGTACGCACCAATCATCTCCATCGCACCACAACGATCCGGCAATGGCGAGGACCACTCCCACGCACAGATCCGAACAGCCCAGCACCGGCCGCACTGCTCGTGTCACCGGCAGTGGCGAGACGCCACCAACATCACGTCCACCATCGCCGCCACTGTCCCCTTCCCACCCCTTGGCGTCCGATGCGGCTGGTGGCTCCTCACAGCATCGTTACATGCCCATGCATTCCCCACCCCATGTGCCCTCCTATCACATGCACACCAACACGTCCGGGCACTCGGATAATTATTCGGCAGCCGAAGAGGTAAGTTCTGAATTTTTTACACCATTATTTGTTATTCACCCTACCTCTGCACATGCAGATTACATGCACGCTGATTTTGCCGCCCATAATCCTTCGGACGCTGCTCAAACGGAATCACCGCCTCACGACCACAATGATATTCCATCGGACCATGAAGAACATCCACGACGTAGCCAACGATTTACAACACCCAATGATGACAACTTGAAAGGGTTTTTACAATTCACTGGAGACGAACTCGTTATGTTTAATCATATTCGACATCGCCCTCTTCCGGTCTGTAAGTATATTCCCGATCATACGTTAGATCGTTTGCATATTCGTGAGTCGGTCCTCGCACATTTTGATAATATTGGATGGCGTCGATTTCATGTTATTACTTGTGACACGTACTACGAATTAGTTCTTGAATTTTATTCTACATTTTCATTTAATCGTAGTCGCGCAAGGTCTCTTGATACACCAAGTGTAATTTCCTTTCGCTTATTGGGTCAATACTTTCGGCTGTCCATTACTGAGTTTAATGTCTATATGGGTTTCGTCACTAATGTTTCGGACCCTAACTATCAATCTGCACTTTTGGACATACCGGAAGATTTCGATAACAATATTTCTCTCGAGACTTTGACAGGTTTAGCGGGTGTGCAGTACAATCCGAAAACAACTAAGGACCACATTATTCATAGCCCTGCTTTACGATATATCCATCGCTTCCTTGTTTACAACTTGTCTGGCAGAAACGACACTCCATCAACCGTGAGTAGATCTGAGTTATTCTTTCTATGGTGTATGCAGGTAAATCTCAAGGTAAATCTTGGTTTTTGGTTGGCCCACACATTTCATCGTGTCCCCCGAACCTCTAGGTCACGACCATTAATTCTGGGCCCCTATATTACCCATTTAGCCTTGCGTATTTTTTCTGCTACTTTTGATCCATCTCAGTTTACTTATGCGTTTTCTATGAGTGCTTTAGATGAGAGATGCCTAGATGCGATGGGCTTACTTGCAGGCACCCCTGATGCACCTTATATTGCCCCCCCGGGCACTCTCCCAACTCGTCGAGAACGAGTGTTTCGTAGACGCGCCCAATCACAACCAACACAAGACGACCAACCCCAAAGAGATATGGATGAGCGCCTCCATTCCATCGAGACCAACTTGGCCGAGATCTTATCCTATCTTCGCCCCGGCACCTCCCGCGGACGACGTGGCCGCGGTCGTGGCCGCAATTGATTAGGGGAGTCTCTCCTTTCCTCTCTTTTATTTTAATTTTTCATTTTGGGACAAAATGCATCTAAGTGAGGGGGAGGGAGATATGCTTATCAATTTTTATCTTGCTTATTCGTCTTGATTGTTCGCTTGAAATCTTGATCTTATTAATTTAAGTTCTCTGTTTAAATCCATAATTTCGCCTTGTCTCACTATTTTCACATGATTCTGAATCTATCTTGTTAGAAAACTCTAGGTTGCATGATAAATTTTTGGCATGATTAATTTTTAATTTTATTATGACATTTTATTTCTCTATTAATCCACATGATGCTTACCTAAGTGCACAAGACATATTTGTGAGATTTTGAGCCTAATGAGCATGCATAATATTTGCTCTTTGTTTCTTTGAGTGTGCCTAGCTAAATTAGTTGCATTCTAGAACTTGTTTTTAAATTCTTTTTGAGATTACATTGATTGATTATGATGCTTTAATATGATAGAGGCACTAGGTTTAAACCACTTCTCTTCCCAAATAAATTACCTACCCTTTAATTAATTTCCCTTAGTGAAACAATCTTTGAGCCTTAGCCTTTTTTCTTGAAAATTACCACATTTTAAGCCTAATCCAATTTCTTCTCAAATCCATCACTTTTGTTCCCTTTTTCGAGACAAAATTCATCTTAAAAAAAAAACAAAAAAAAACAGATTCGAATAAATGCAGTACAGCAGTATATTACACTGTGCAGAAAAAAAACAGTGCAGAATTGGTTCGAATATACAGTGCAGAATTAGATCGAATATACAGTGCAGGAAATTGTTCGAGTCTGCAGAAAAATAAAAATAGAAAAAAAAACACAGTGCAGTTCGGAAAAAAAAAAAGTACACTGTCGAGCAGTTTTGGTTCGAATGAAAAAAAAAACAGTTTCGAATATATTTTTTTGGGGATGATTTTTTGTCTTGGATTTTAGCCTTTATTTTCAGCCTTTATCCTACCCTTACCTTAGCCCTATTACAACCTTTATTTAAAGACCTCTTGATTTTTGCATCATATTCATGTTAGTAGTGGAGATTAGATTTAAACACAAGCTTATGGTTATGCTCTAATTAGCTTTGGCTCGAGTGATTTTTCTCTACCCTTAAACACTTTGAGTGACATGAGCGATTCCTTGTGAGGGTACTTGGTTTGCATCATTGATGGTTAGTAGAGTTTTTAGAATGTCGTCTTAGCTTTAATTTATTAGTCTTGCCATTTATCTATTTTTGCTCCTTAGTTTTCTCTCATGATTTGATGCTTAATCATATTGAGAATTTTTGAGACTTCGTGAAATTAAGGATGAAAACTTGAACTTAAGATTATTTAATTTTGAGATACTTGAGGACAAGCATCGGATAAGTGAGGGGGAATTTGATAAGTGTTTAATTTGGTTATGTTTTTAGTCCTTGTTTTGATCGAATATATATGTTTGAAGGACTTAATTGGGCGTTTTTGTGTTGTTCTTGTGCAGGATACGTAATGACAGAAACGAGTTGAAGTGCTGCAGAAAATACTGAATTCGTGGGCAGATTCATGGGCATGAACCAGGGCATGAACGCTGACTGGGCGCCACATCAGCACCTTCTAGAAGATGACGTCAGCAAGCTTGATAACCTATCAGTCCACTTATCAAGATAGCCTATCATCCGAATTTTATCTTTTAAGTTTAAAACTTTGATATTTATCTTATGTATTTTTATTTAAATTTATTTTAGGATTTATCATTTTAGGTTTTTAGGGTTTTTCAACTACTATAAATACCCCACTTTGGGGGTGAATTATTCATCAAACATTTTCCATTGTTCTTTTCTTCCTTGAGTAATAAAGTTCTTCATTTTTCTCCATTTTCTTTTCTCCATTTTTATTTATTTTATTAAGTATGGTTTTTTCACAAACCATGCTTAACTAAATTCCCTTTAGCCAAAAGCAACGCCAAACCCGACAAACCTCGTGAGATTAGGAAATACTTCAATCCTTCGACAACTCCTTTTTAGATTCTCTGCAAAGTTGATTAGGCAATCGGCCTAATCTTTAGGCATCGCAATTGTTTCATTCCGAGAGCGCGCATCGACTTGAAGTGGTTTAGATCCATCGTTGGGGACGAGGAAAAGCTTGTAGCCAATTCAACTCCCTAAGAACAAACTTAGTGGCGGTCCACTAAGGGGAATCGAAATCGGAAACAACTCTCATCGAGACGAATATCCGAGCACGGGCTTCTCCAGCACTAACTCAGATCTGGGTTAGCATCGATTGCCGTGGCTAATTCACAAAAGTTTGACTTCAAGGATTGCCCTGGAAGTCGAATCTACCAATGAGAAGTAAGTTACAAGGGTTGGGCCTTGTAGACTGTAACCTGCAGGAAAGTCGAAGAAAAATCAACTTCAGTGATCGAAGATGTCTTGGCAAAGCGTGGCTTGAGGCTATTTCTATCCATAATTCTTTCTCAACATTTATTTTTACGTTTTTATTATTTTTCTCATTTAAATCACTATTCTAAAATCCCCCTTTATTCCCTACAGGTTTTTGGTCTAAATCAGAAGAAAGGTGTTAGAGTTCCTATTCCCTGCGGATCGACCCTTACTCTCACTATATTAATTTAATTCTTATTTACTTTGAGTTTAAGGTTTTATTTTTGACACTATACGACGCGTGTCATATACGCTATCTATATTTTATTGATTAAAATTATGTTGGTTTAAAATAATAATAATAACACATCAAACCTCATGTTATGCATGTGCGTTTTCTCTTGTTCCTAAAAGGGTTAATTAGCGGTATGCTTATTCATACTTTTACTTATATGATTATATTTGATATTTTTCATATTATTATTTATGTTATTTTATTTGGTAAAAGTTAGTATTTTTAACCGTGTTTTGAGTTTTATATGATATGCTTAAATGGCTTGGAAAGAGACGTGATATAAAGAGATTATGAGAAGCTATCTCGGTCATATGCTATGTCTCCATTGTCCTCGAGAGAAGAATCAATATCGGTAAATCTTAGTTTTATTTTTATTCTTTATATTATTATTTTAAAGTGCGATAAATCATGGTGATTTTGCTTGAAAGTAATAATTTTTATGTGTCGAAAAACTCGACTATAGACTTCTCCCAAGATCAAGTGTTGAAAATTTGTCTTGATCCAAAAAGTTTTATGGGAAGCATTCCCTGAAGTGAATGCAAGCATGATGTTTATTCCATGCGATTATTGGATCTATTTCATTCCCTTAAGTGAATGCAAACATGGTAAATCACAATATAATTAGTGACATAACTTTGATATAATTTAAGTATATTGGATGGACATCCCGTTCTACGAGGCTATTGGTCTCAAAGGAGGTTTTTAAAGGACCTTGTGGACTGGTTTTACAATGACGCGTACGAGGATTAAATCTTTGTTATTTGTGCTGAGGATATGTCAATACTTAATTTTTCATGAAAAAAATGTTTTCCTCAGACACAATATCGTGAAAAAAGTTTCAAAGGCCCATTGGCTCTACTCCATTCCCTGAAGTGAATATAAGATTATATTATGGAAGGAATAAAAATCACATTAGAAGTTGTGGTCGTGGTCGAGGCTATGAATATAAACATGAATAATATGATCATTTTAAGAATACTTCTACCCACCGGTAGTGGGGTTATAAGGATGACAAGAGTGATAAAGATCATTCTAATGAAGTAAAATTCTTTTTATTACCAATGCGATGTTATAAACCGTTGGTCTCGTACCTATTGTACATTGAAAAATCAACAATCATTGAATGATAAAGAAAAGAAAATAAAAGAAAAATTTATTTGCGAAACATGACTAAGATGATACTGGTCCAACTTTATTTGGACATTGTTGGTCCAACTCATTTTGATGTTGTTGATTTTCTTATAACTCTTGAAAGAAATAAATCATCTTCTAATTATTCTCATAACTTTGAAGAGAATTATTTATCTTTTTATTTTTTATGTTTATTTACTTTACACACATTAATTATATACTTATATTTATATATTATGAGATTTATTTATTTTATTTTATATGATTAAATTTCAAATACAATCTATGGTGACGATTTATGCTCAACATAAGCATAAGATATATTTCCCCATTTAAATACAAGAAAATAATGTGAGTATTATATCTCAAAGTACTGAAAATATTGTTGCTCTAAAAGAGTAATAAATTCTTGAGAGAAAGCACATTATGAAAAGTGCAGAATTGCGAATATTGCAATGATTACTGCTAATGGTAATAATATCGTCACCACTAGAAGTGAAAATTTTAAGAGAGCAATATGAGTTCGCAAAATATTCCTTTGAAAATTATAGATAACATATGTTATCAATTGGTATTTGAAATAAGCCAATATAGATATAAGTTTTGTAGCTAAAAAGTCAATTGAAAGCTCCAGAAGAGTTATATATTGCTACCAAAATATAATTTTAATTGAAAGCTCCGAATGAGCTAAATATATTCCTATTTAAAGGAACAATTTTGATGGTCGTACTAGATATGTATGAGTGAGATTGAATTACATGTTATGGTAAACAAGAAGTCTGTAGAACTAATGTTTTGATATAATAATTAAAAAATGTTTTGGACTAATTTAAAAAGAATTCAAAACTATTTCCAAAGTCCAAATAACTTGAAATTATGTTTAGGGATGTTTTCAAAGGGTTTTAAATGTTTTCAAAAGCCAAACTACACAAAACCGTCCAGGTGTTTCGATACGGGGGATTCTAGTAGCAAAAGTGTTTTGATACGGGTATCGAAACAGGCCTTCCCTGGATGTGAATTTTGCCCAGCGTTTCGAAACGAGCTATGCCGTTTTGATACGCCTACGTGGCATCGACCACAACAGTCATAAACCCCAACGGCTATTTTCCAACTAACTTTTAAATGCAGAGCGTTTCGATACGGTGCCTAGCGTTTCGATACGGGTGTTTCGATACGGCCCATGACGTTTCGATACGGATGCTCAACGGCTCTTTCTACTTAAAGAGCGTATCGAAACGGGTTCGAGCGTTTCGATACGGGTAGCAGCAGAACTGCATTTATGGTGGGAAATAAAGTCCTCAACGGCTCAAATTTATCCCAACGGCTAGTTATGGCTATAAACTCATCAAGGAGTATAAAAGGGACCTCCAAGCATCAAGATATGGTTAATGCTCATATTTTCAATCAACAAATGATCAAATATTGTCTTAGTACTTAAATTGTCAATTCTTGTATAGACAAACACTAGTGAGCCAAAATTGTCAAATTTGCTCAAGTGTTTTAGGTTTTGGGTGAGTGCTTTAATTGTGCAAACAAACACCTATTAGAGGGATTTGTGTTTGCTTTATTTATCTCTTTGTAAAAGAGTGTTTGATCAAGGCTTTGGGTAGAAAATGGGACGAATCAATAGTGGATTGATTGGAAATCCTTAGTGGGAAGCTAAGGTAGTGGATGTAGACCTTGGTTAGAAGGTTGAACCACTCTAAAATCACCGTGTCATTTACATTTTAGCTTTCACACCAAATCCACCCAAAAATCCACCTCTCCACCGCTTGGTGAGCAACATCGGTTGAACGAATCGAGCACCTTTCAACTCAACAAAGTTTACAAATTCAGATATGTATACACACATATATGTAGTTGGCATGATCGGTTAGACCGTCCTGATCAATAATGGTGTAGAAATTATTGAGATTTATATGTACATGTATTAAAAGAACCTTAAGTTCTTGTGGTGCTTATTCTTAAAGGAATTTATTAAATTCCCCTTATTAAAGGACATGAAGTTCTTGTGTTGCTTAAAGGAATTTGATTAAATTCCACTTACTAAAAGAACCTGAAGTTCTTGTGTTGTTTGTTCTCAAAAGATATAGTTGATCCCACTTACCAAAAGAATTAGAACTTGAAGTTCTTGTGCTGAAGTTGAGACCGCATATCTTATATATTTGAACGAAATATGGGCCCATATATTTGCAAATATGGAAAGTTTTATATGATTTTAGCAGATGCATCTACATTGTTTTATCAACTTAAAACCAGAAGTTTGTGAGATTGATTATAAAATGATTCGGATTATGCAGTTAGACTATTCATCTTGCAAAAGCTAGTTGATTTATATTTTAGGTTATATCAATTGTTACAAAGCCTATTGATTATGAAAAATATAGTTTAACAAAATTTCAATTGGATGTCTCATATTTAATAGCTAAACTAGGAGAACAAAAGAGTTATTATTTATATGGTGTTTCCATATAGCAACACTTATACGCATCAAGCCAACGAGTTATAATAAACTCCTCATTATGATTGGTTTTTGGTCAGAAGCCATACATTTCACATTTTATAATTTTTGAATGCGCGATATGAATTGCTCCACCACAACGCACAAAATGGGTAAATAAAAAGGGTTGATAATGTATATTGAGTACGAGTCTCCTTTTATGTTTAAACTCTTAAACATTAATTGGAGAATCATTTATGACATGATTTTTCTCAACATCAGGGGAGATAATAATCAGCTGGATAAAGGAAAATGAATTATCGTTATCTAGATCCTCGTATATGAACCAAAAGTTCATAAGGTAATTCATGTTATTACATGCCAACTGCCAGACATATTTACTGACCCAATAAGAGTAACTAAGTCTCATATACCAATTGAAATGCTCTAAGTTTAAATTACATGTTAGAGCGAGAGGATGTAAATCATGCCTGAAGCATGATAGTTCAAATGGTTCCAATGATCAAAATTCCCGTAAATGGGAAAGCTCTTGAAGAGACCCAAGACATAACTAATAATAAAATTCTTGAAGAGTTTCAGGTACCTGAAATAAAGATTGAAATTTTGAAGATATCTCGATGAGTTAAGTCACTACGAAAATGAAACCAGAAAATTGAAAAGTTGTCGACAACGATTTTACAAATAGTTTTAAATAGAATACTTCTATAAAAGTAAAGAAAGAAAATGAGGATATTGTATAAGAATCTATAGATGTTGAATTGATTGGCCAATATAGAAAGACGCTTTGAACTTTCAAAAGTGAAGTATTTGGACTAGCAGTCCAAACACCTAAAGGTGTAATGCAAGTGAGGCACAAATAAGTAGTCGTAAATACGACTTGACTTATGATTTATGAAGAGTTTTAATTACTTTATGGTGGATGCAGTTACATTAGCGGTTATGAAATATATTACATGCGTCTAATTATTTATGGATCCATATTTATCCTTAAAGGATTTAAAATGCTAGAAGTATTTGAAAATTTTTGAGAAAATTTATTTAAACACGTCTCATTGAATATTTTGGCGCATTTGGTATAATCGCCTTAGTGAGTACTAATTGAGGAAATATTGCAAGAATGATCAGTTTTTCTTATGTATTTTATAAATGAGTTTTGATCAAGATTCATTATATCATTATCACTCTTGAAGAGCTTCAAATTGAAAACTCATGAAAAATTTTCAAAGTATTTGAGAAAAAGAATCTTGAGATGTGGTTTTGTCTCGACCTAAAGATCGAGCACTTAAATATGCGTTTTTGTCTATGAATGGACAAAAGTTGAAAGAATCTTAAAGAAGAATCAATATGGATAAAGCATATCTATTGTAAGATTGTTGGATGTGAATAAAGAAAATTATATCTTTTTCTTGGTCTTGAAGCACCATATATTAGTTGGTCAAGAACTATCCATTGATATACAAAAATCATTATCTTTAGATCTTCAAACATTTGTCGATGCCTCCTCAAATCTTGTAGAAATAATTGTTATGCACGAGGCAACCAAAAATGTTTGGCTATGACCATTGACCCAACATATTCAAAAGATATGTGATTTACTTTCACAAGATACTATACTGAGTTATCTTGTGTATAGATAATGCAAGATGTATATCTCAATCGAAAAGTGGATACATCATGGAACATATTACTCTAAAGTTTCACCCCTCACTATCTTTAGAAAAAGTATTCAAGATTGAATTATAAAGATTCAAAGATCTTCTATGGTGTTTTCATGAGGGGGAGTAAATACGCATTGCACTCTTTTCCCCTTAACCGAGGTTTTGTGCCAATGGGTTTTCATGGTAATGTTTTTAATGAGGCATCATGTTATGTGTATCAACGATGTGTGTACTCTTTTTCCTTCACTAATTTTTTTTCTCACTGGGTTTTTATCTTAATAAGGTTTTAACGAAGCACATTATTTTCATAGACATCCAAGGGGAGTGTTATGAATATTTATCTATGTGAATGTATATCATGATTAAAACTTTATCTAAGGAGTTTGATTTATTTATTATTAGGAATATTATCTACATTAATTAGAGTTTAATGTATTATGTATTTCTTATGCCTATAAATAGGTGATTTACTGAAGTCATTGTGCACAAGTCTATTTTTGAAAATAATACAAATCTTTCTTTTTCTCCCATCTCTTTATTCTTTTATTCTTGTTCTTTATTCTTATTATCGTTTTTCTTTATTTTATTTACAATATTTTTTTATTAATCTGTGTTTGTTATGTGACCATCTCGCATTTTCTCTTTTGGCGGTTGATCAGTTTGATTTTGTGTGCTTTTAATGTATATTATTACTCGGTTTGTATGTTAGATAATGACTTAAGCTTAACAACATTAACGATGATTATAACATCAGTGGAAATAAACAAAAGATTCTTTAGTAAAAAAAAAAGTGGGAGTTAAAACTTTTATTTTAAAACAAGCAAAAGTAGGTGGTTGCATCTAGATTGTTATGAAAGATCATTTTCTGATGAACAGAGAAAGTTTTTTTTTTTTTTTTTGAAAAAGGAGAAAGTATGATTAATATAGTTTAAAATATTGATGTAACTTTTCTAATGTTCTGAAGTTTTTAGTGGCCTCCAACTTGCATGGTCTAGATTTAGAAGGTATTGAGGTGGGACTTTAGTTTTAAAATAGGTTAGGCACTCGGAGGCGTAAAAAGTATTTGGAATTGAGGTGTGGGGCATTAGGTGGGATGGAAATTATCTCTTCCTTTTTTGGTGCTTTTACTTATATATCACGTTTAAAATAAAGTTTAGAGTTTAAAGTTTAGAGTTTTAAGTTAGGGTTTATGGTTAGTATTTAAAAAATTTAGGGTAAGATGCATTTTTAGGGTATAAAGTGTAGGGTTTAAGATTTAAAATTTAGAGTTAGATCTTGAAATTTAATTTTGTAGTGTTTTTTTAGTGTTGAGGCATAAGTAGAGGTACCGAAAAGGAGCAAAAGATTTTTATCTCATTAGATGAAGGCAGGGTCATAAGTGAAGTGCACTTTTTATCTTAAAATTTATAAATTTTATAATATATTTTGTACTTAAAAACATGATAATTATATTATACATGCTAAAAGATTAAAATATTTCAATTATACGTAAACTTCAAAACTATTAAAAATAAATATATCAAAACATTAATAAATATATTATTTGAATATGTAATTTTAATATTTTATTTAAATAAATAAATATTGAAAAATAAATCTTATTTTATTATATTAATTTATATTAAAATTAATATTAATATTAACTTCTTGATCTAGAATAACTATTTGGGTAACAAAATTAATAATATAATTTTCATAACAACAACAAAATTCTAATAAGACTATAGCCAACGAGTTTGAAAGCATCAAGTTTCAGTTTGTTCATCGATAAAAAAACAATGCAGCCTACACTCTTGGTCAGAAAGGCCGTGAACAACAAATGCGTCTTACTGGATTGAAGAAGCACTTTCAGAGACAACATCTATGGCTTTACTGGATATAATGAATTTGGGTTGATGCTTGATGGTCTTTGGATATTTTTATACACCGTAAGGTGTTCTGAGGCATGTTTAATCTCTTTATTGAAATTTTAAGTATCTGTATTTTTTAGATGTACTCCGATCATATTAGTATGTTGAGTTATCTTGTTTCTAAGTATAAAATTTGTATTAAGATTCTTGTTTTTTTACCTGTCTATAATGTAATTTCTACAACCCTATCTAATGAAAGCCATCTCATTTTTAAAATTATTCTGAATAATTTAAAAGAGGATTTTTAATCTTTCTAATTCTCTCTCATTAAAAAAACTTCAAATTGTTACAACTTACAATCATAAAGTTTAAGTTTTTATTATTATTTTAATTTGTAAACAGAGCTAATCCTTAGAAAGCAATTTTATTTTACTACTTAACTGAACCCGTTGCTTAAAAATTCCAAATTACTTGTAAAATCAGTTGTCGGTGTGATTACATAATAATCAAGTCAAATTCACTATCATTCCATTCCATTATTGTCTACTGTACTAGTGTACCTCTACGCATCTTGTTTATAAGAATGTTAAAAACATGGAGAATCGTGGCCATATAATGTGGATGTGTCGGCAAACGATCCTGCGGGGAGTGGGGTTGCTCATCTCGACTAAAATGTGGCAGAAACTTTTTATTTTGAAACATGCTTTGTGGTTGGACTGTTAATATCTGGAACGGATTTGATGAACGTGGCTGCAAAATTGGAGGAGAGATGGAAACTGAAATTTGATGAGCGGATTTGGTTGGTTGGTCAAATTATTTTTTTTAATATTTATTAGGAACACTCTTTTTTTTCTTAGGTCTCTCCTTTCCCTCCCCTCTAGGTAAGATTAGCGGTGAGCGTTCGATTAAGTTGAGTAAAAAAAATTGAGTTATTCGAGTTAACGCGTCATATTTTACAACTCGAACTTTATTTGAATTTTTTTCATTCGAGTCGAGTTTATGAAATTCAAGTTTGAGTCGAGTCGAATTTTCGAGTTCATATACAAATTTAAATATAATTATTTATCGATGTTATAGTATAGTTTGATTTCAATTTAAACGACTTTTTCTAATCATATAAGATATGCATGTATTTTTCATCATATTTTTTCATATATGACATATTTCTTCATATTTTTTATATTGGTACATATATATCAGGAAAAATTGAGGGCTCGACTCAAACTTAAAAATTAACTCACTAATTATTAATGATTTTGAGTTATTCGAATTTCTATTTTACAACTCAAAATTTATTTGATTTTTTTTCGAAATAAGTCGAATTTTTTCGCCTCGAGTTGAGTCAAAAAATTTGATTTTTTCGAGTTGAGTTTCGCTCACCCCTAAATAGAATTAAAATTAAAATTTATTAAAAAGAGTTTGAAATTGGTGGTTTATTGGTACCTTGGTGATCATAAAAGTTTGACCGTAGAAGTAAAAATCTTATGTTTAGTCGTGCAGGACAAAAATTTATTCTACCTTTTCAGTGCTCAATTTTATACTATAACATTAAAAAATTAAATTTTAAGCTCAAAAACACCCATAAGCACAATATATAATTTTATACCGGAATGGGGTTGAGGTAAGGGGATCCATTTGTCCCTTTACCTTCTCTTGGTTCTATTGTACATATTTATTTTGTAGCCCAATAATGGATATAAGGATCAAGTATAGATTACAACTGTTATTTGGGGACCAGCTATTAATAGAATACGGTGTTAGAGTTAAGAGTAGGAGTGGGAATTGTCGGGTACCCGGAATTCGGGTATCCGGTTCGTCCGGGTACCTCTTTAAACGGTCCGTGTCCCGGCCCATTAAATCCGGCTACTCGGGATTTGGGTACCCGGGTAATCGGGTACCGGGTACCCGGTTCATATATATATTTTTTTATTTTTTTATTATTTTAAAATTAAAAAAATCATATGTTAAACACAAAAATATTTTTAAAAAATTAAACTTAAAACTTAAAAGAATATAATACAAACATAGAAAAAATATAGGGATTTAAACTTAATTTTAGAGTGAAAATATTAAGAAACATAAAATAAAAATATAATTTTAAATATAAAAAAAATATTAAATTTTATCGGGTCGGGTCGGGTACCCGGTAAGGGAAAACTCTCGGCCCGTGTCCCGGCCCGTGTCCCGGAAAATTTGCCGGGTCGGGTAATTTTTTTTCGAGAATTACCCATTATTTTTGTTTCGGGTTTTCGGGTCGGGTATTTTCTCCCACCCCTAGTTAAGAGCAGCTTAACTAAATCTAACAACAGAATCACCTCCCCTTTATAAAGAGATGGAATGGAACCAAAAAGCAACGACAACGGGCTGTCCATGCTTCTGATATGTTCCCCCGGAGACTCCATTTTCGTAACATCACCTCCCCTGAATTACATGTGATGAGTGCATAGAACTCAAACCTCGTCTATCTAAGACTAATAATACGGCTCTTACAATTTGGTAGCTTAGTTTTCATACACACCAAGTTCCTAAATCATCCTGAACTAACTTCAAATACACTTGGTTGAATTGCGGTAAGAGGGGCTGATATTCATATCCATGCATTTTTCAAGTAAATCGATCCGCTGACGCCATAAGCATTAAGCAGAGCACAAGAGTTGTTAATTATGAAAATTTTATCACAATCCTTTAAATCAGATGAAATCTATCAAAGAAGTGATCAAAACTTTCATTAGTTTTAGATGACATGTACAAATTTATATTCTGAGTTTCTAATACCATTTAAATGCAGGTGCTTATTAACCAACTAAAGGAAGTTGCTCCATCAATCGAGAAGTCGATATATGAGTGTGTATAGAAAGTAAATAGCATTTCCTCTAACTTACCTCCAATGGCCAAACATCGTGGTCAAGCTTCCTCACCTAATCAACCTCAGAGCAGTGGAAGGACCTTGATAAATTATGTCCAATAAATGTTTCATGTCATACAAACATTTGAAACTTCGAATTTTTGTGTTTGTAAAACTTATGATTTATTTTTAAAATATTTTTATGGATCACGCAAGAAAGTAGCTTTGATGATGTTGGTAACATTACTTCAAAAATGTCTGATGTACAGGTTGAGAAGATTTCAGCTAGCCCTCCAGCTTTAAAGCTCCCACAATTATTTAGTTTAACTCCGAATTTATCTGAAAAAGGTGGAACCACGCAAAAGCGAGCTCTCTCGACTCCAAATTCAGCTGGAAAAGGTGGAAACATGCAAAAACGACATACAATTTCTCATGAGACTAACCAAATCGAATTTTTTTTCTCGAGAAGAATTCAATGAAACAGCCTCTAGTAAACAATCACGTAGATTACTCACCCTAAGGTTTGCTTCTTTTCGTGCCCCATTTGTCTCCATACGTGTTATTGATTTAATGCATCTTCTTTTATCAATCGAACGAGAGTTGGTAATTTAACACCTTTTATGTTACAGATACTAACAGTTCTTATATTCATAACTTAAAAAGATTTGTGAGGCAAGCTGCACTGTCAACGACATCTTCCAATCTCGAGTCATTACTTGACAGTCAATCTAATGAAAGTTCTGAACACTTCTTTGCAATGGAAGCTGGCACTTTTAATCTTGGGGGAATGAGTTGTAGTGTTGGGTTATAGCCATTGATTTAATTTTCTGGGGTTTTAGTTTTATAATTTTTGGGGAAGATGGTGAAAAATAAAATTTTGAAAGTTTGGGGGTTAAATTAGAAACTAATTTTTTAAGTAACAAAGATTAACGGCCGAGGGACTAAAATAAAAACAATTATGAACGTAAGTGATCAGAATAACCTTTTTTGAATTTTAGTGATCAAAATAGAATACACCCTAAACGAAAGAGATCACTGCTGAAGATTACCCTTAATATTATAGTACAGTAAAGTAAAAAAAAAAATTAACAAACTATAGTGAATGTGCAGACAGGACGGACCCAGGACTTTAGGTTAGGGGGGCGAACCTATAAATTTCTAGGGGGCGAACTTATAGAAGTTTAGGGGGGCGAAAATAGATTTTTAATAAAAAAATACATAGAAAAATTCTAAAATTTTTCTAAATCATGTATGATTTTCAAAATTTTAAGGGGGCGGTTGCCCCCCTCAGCACCCCTCGGTCCATCCCTGTGTGCAGAACCTGTTTCCCCGTCGATGAACTTCTTTTTGAAGACATTAATGAAACCTAAATTTTTTTTTTTAATTTTCTTTTTTTCAGTTCATCCATAATCGATTTGGGTTGCTATCGTTGTAATCACCGGAGAATGACGTATCATATTGGATCGAGGTTTTCCCCTCCTCAGAAACAGAACAACCCAAATTTGGGGAAAACTAATTTTTTCCTTTTATACCGTCTTTTGTGTTAGCTTCTGCTTCAGTCCAATGGCTTCTGCAGTGAAAAACTTACTATTTAGAACAAATTCAATCAAAGGAAAACAAGGGAAATCTAAAATCTTGAAAAATTAGAGCCAGAAGGTTAACTGAGTTGAGTGGTGTAGGCTTCGAGCATTTATTATATGAAGAAACAAGTAATGATGGGTTTGCTTGATTACCCGTCCAGGATTGGGGTGAAGACACTGTAAAATTTAATTTTGTTTTAAAATTTTCTAAAGAGATTCCGATTGAAAATCGTTTTAAGTTCTATTACCCCAAATCGATTATGATGAGCTGAAAAAAAATGAGGAAAAGATTTAAGTTTCATTGATGTCTTCAAAAGAGAAGTTCATCGATGGAGGAACATGTTATGGAGATTCATCATAGTTTGTTACCTTTATTTTACTTTATTGTACTTTAATTTTAATCTAATTATTTTAAAATTTATTCGAAATGACGTGTTATTGTATATTGGTTCAAAAATATTTTTTAACGAGATCAAATGATGGATTTAAATAATAATAGAATAATAATTTAAAGATTTATTTTGCACAAACCATAGTTTATTTACTCAACACAGCCCTCAAACTAGCCTAATAAGACATCAAATTATAATTACTAGTCTCTCTCTATTAAAGTCTTTTTTTTTCTTTTATTATTATTTTATTATATTTGAACGTAGAAAAGAGGAAACATGTTCGATTCTCGTAAAAAAAATACGATAAAAAGTTAAAATTTTAAAATTTTTAGGCATTGTCACTTTTTTGTTCATAGAAGATTATTGTAAAATTAAAAAAAATTTGACAGTTAAATATCGGCTTTATCTCTAACTCGATAATAACATGCTCGTTTATTTATCTTTTTAGTCTTCACTTTTTTCTTTTAAATTTTACATGACTATATTAAGTTCTAACAATATTGTTAAATTTTACCTATATTTAAAAAATAAAATAAAATTTTTAACAAGTTTAACAATGAATTTAGTTGAACAATAGAATATTTTAACGAGATCTACTCAACTGAGTCGCTTGATAATTAAATCACCCTAGCCTAAATAGTAACGCTCAACTTGTTGACGGGTTTGGATTGATTTATGCGTTGAATAGGATTCCGTACTTTAATAAAGTATAACCTTCTCTCCTTTTTTTTCGAAAAAAGGTTTGTAAATCTGGACACTCGAGTGAAAGCACTGTTCAAGTGGTCGATTTGGTCCCACTTATTTCTTAACAATGGAGCATAAAATCACAAACCTAATTTAATCAAAACAATTTCTTTAAAAAGAAAATGCTGAAATTAAATAAGAATCGAATTCTTGATGAAACGTATTTCTTCAAATGACCCAAGTCCCACTTGCCCAAGTTTTCCTTCAATCAATTAGACACGTGTACATATATATCACACTTGTCACAAATGACACCTCCTCCGCACACCTGTTTGACCCGCTCGGAAGTCGGATCTATACATTATGATTATTCTCGTGTCTTATTATTTTTTTTGTCCATATCAAGAATAATTATGAATGTGTAACCTCAAGATAAATGTTGAATTTGAATGTTGATGGATACTTCAACCATTGACATAATGCCACGTGTATCTCTAATCTCTATCGTAGACCGTTTTCCCTCTGTAAATAAACTTGGTAGTAGTGCCAACTCCAAGCTGTGTATCACAAAACAATTTCCTTTTTTCTTTGTTAAATAAGGCAAATATCTGGTTTGTGTTTGGTAACTGATCTCACTTCTCACTTCTGAGTTCTGAGTTATTTTGTATTTGGAGATTTTAAGAAAATCATCGCCAAAAGAATGTTTATTGATAGCTTTAAAGTAGAAAGTCCAAATGTGAAGTACACTGACAATGAGATTCAATCTGTGTACAACTATAACACTACGGAGCTGCTTCATGAGATCAGGAACGGAACCTACCAATGGGTTGTCAAACCTAAGACTCTCCAATATGAATTCAAGACTCATATCCATGTCCCTAAACTAGGGTCTCAATCCCAACTCCCCACCATTTTTTTCAGGTTTTTCCTTTCTGGGTTTGTTTTAAAATCTTTGTTTTTTTCCCCATACCTTTAATGTTTCAGGGTGATGCTTGTGGGATGGGGAGGAAACAATGGTGCAACCCTGACTGGTGGTGTTATAGCCAATCGAGAGTAAGATTGTTGTTCTTTTCACTGGTTTTGTTTTTTGATTTTTTGAGATATGATGGGTAATGGATGTTCACAGGGGAATCTCCTGGGCTACCAAGGACAAGGTGCAGCAAGCTAATTACTTTGGCTCGCTTACTCAGGCATCCACCATCCGAGTTGGATCTTACAATGGAGAGGAGATTTATGCGCCGTTTAAGAGCCTTCTCCCTATGGTATGGTATGCACCGGATGAACTGAGATTATACATATACAGTGTTATCTTTTTTAATCAGGGAGTTGTGAATATATACAGGTGAAACCAGAGGACATTGTGTTTGGAGGATGGGACATAAGTGACTTGAACCTAGCTGATGCAATGGCAAGGGCCAAGGTCTTTGACATTGATCTGCAGAAGCAGTTGAGGCCCTACATGGAATCCATGGTCCCACTCCCTGGGATCTACGACCCTGATTTCATCGCTGCCAACCAAGGTGACCGTGCCAACAACCTCATCAAGGGGACCAAGAAGGAACAAGTTCAGCAAATCATCAAAGACATTAGGTACTGTAATCAACTCTAACATCCCATTTTATTTTGTTTAGAAAAAAGGTGTGTTCTTGCTCTACTTTTGTAACATTTTTAACATGTACTTGTATTGTGTATCAGGGAATTCAAGGAGAAAACCAAGGTGGACAAGGTGGTTGTGCTCTGGACTGCAAACACCGAGAGGTACAGCAATGTCATTGTTGGGCTAAACGACACCGTGGAGAGCCTCATGGATTCTTTGGAGAAGAATGTATCCGAGATTTCTCCTTCCACTTTGTACGGTATTGCTTGTGTTCTTGAGAATGTCCCTTTTGTCAATGGAAGCCCTCAAAACACCTTTGTTCCAGGTATATAAGTTTTCCTGTTTCTTTTGAAATGTCATTAGTAAATGTAATTACCCTTTGGAAGTGAGAATTAATTTAGGCTTTTCATTGCTGTTCTTATGTCCAGGGCTAATTGATTTGGCTATTCAGAGGAACTGTCTGATTGGAGGAGATGACTTTAAGAGTGGCCAGACCAAGATGAAATCTGTCCTAGTGGATTTCCTTGTTGGGGCTGGTATTAAGGTATGTGATTCGGTAGCTTATGTTTCGATAAAGGATGAAATATGACATTGATGGATGGTTGTAGTTATGAACTTATGGTGATGATAATTTAACATTTTGACAGCCAACATCAATAGTGAGCTACAATCATCTTGGAAACAATGATGGTATGAATCTATCAGCACCACAGACATTTCGCTCCAAGGAGATATCAAAGAGCAATGTTGTCGACGACATGGTGTCAAGCAATGGAATCCTCTATGAGCCTGGTGAACATCCTGACCATGTTGTGGTCATCAAGGTAATAAGTTTACCTACCATGTTTTGGTCTCCAAGGCCTTTGACTGAATCTTAAATGTGCTCTTTCGTCCGTTTCGTATTGTAGTACGTACCATACGTGGGAGATAGCAAGAGAGCCATGGATGAATACACATCAGAGATATTCATGGGAGGCAAGAGCACCATTGTGTTGCACAACACATGCGAGGACTCGCTGTTGGCTGCTCCCATCATCCTAGATTTGGTTCTTCTTGCTGAGCTTAGCACTAGGATCCAACTCAAAGCTGAAGGAGAGGTAATGTTTGATGTCATATGGTCATATACTATAAAGCTCCGAGCTGATATTCCAAGAGATCAACATTGTGTTAACCATTGAATTTTGATTTTGCAGGGCAAGTTCCACTGTTTCCACCCTGTGGCTACTATCCTGAGTTACCTCACCAAGGCCCCTCTTGTGAGTCCAAACAGAAGCTTTTGTCTTTTTTCGTTTACTCTGGCCAATTAAATTATTACTCTTGGACTAAACTTAATCAAAGACTGAATAGAATGGTGGGAATTCACAAGAATCATGATGCAACTATATACTCCCATGATACTAATTTGTATTGTTTTGGGAGAAAACAGGTTCCGCCAGGCACACCGGTGATAAATGCATTGTCAAAGCAGCGTGCAATGCTGGAGAACATACTGAGAGCCTGCATTGGTTTGGCTCCTGAAAACAACATGATCTTGGAATACAAGTAGTGAACAAGGTTTGGTTCTTAGGACCATTTTGCCTGTCTTTCATAAAACCAGTGGTTCATTGTTGTTTGATAGTTCATGTTTGGTATATTATGGTGTGTGTCCCAGCCCCTCTCTTTCGCTCATTCTTGACCAAGTGGAATTAGATATGATAACATGAAACTCTTTTCAAGTGTTTTAAGATGCATATTCCACATTGACAGTTGAATTAATACATGTGGTTATTTGTGTTGTTGTGTTATCTGATTGAAGAAATCGTTAACCTCAGGTTTTGTTCCAAACTTCACTTCAGATCTCAATTATTTACTTGTTTAGATGAACTAAATAAATATTTTTCAACCATTCTATTCTACAAATCTAAGAAACAGAAAACATTTTCCCATCATCTCAACCAGGGTCACATTCAAAGTCTGGGGATCAAACCTGGAGATCACTTCATTCTTTTTCGTATTCCCAAAATAAAATTAAATAAGTTTACACATTTTATAAGATATTTTTTTTGAGTAAAAGCCGGCTCTTTTTATTAAAGATAAGGCCCAAAGCCTAAAAGTTGTAGCCCATATCGGGCGTTACAAACAATAAAGAAAAGAAAAGGAACCGACAAAGAAATTAATACACACTTAAACAGCCCGGCAGGCAACCTCCGGCTTTAGCATATGAATCGTCGATGGAGATAGAGGTGCCAAAACAGAAGAGGGGGGAGCTGATTTGGAAAACCCCAGTCAGAAAAAGACCACACCAAAGCTTCTACGGCGGGTCCAAGTGACGTCGATCCGTTTCAGTTGCAGCGATGACCGACGGCGGTGCGTCTTCCACCCAAGATCTATCTTCTGAGGCGGCGAGGCCTTTCTTTGTCATCAGGTGAGCGGCCGTATTACCAGATCTGTGGGTGAATCTGTACTCACAGTTAGTAAAACCCTTTGCTAACTCCTTTCCCGTGTTTATGTAAGGGGAAATCTCCGACAAATCTTGATCGGATGAGCGGAGCTTCTCAATCACGGCCCTAGCGTCCCCTTCCAAGACGACGGAGGTGAAGCCCAAGTTCGCTGCAAACCGGAGCCCCGAGATCACTGCTAAGGCTTCAGCCGCGAAAGGCGATGTTACCTGAGGGTGAGTACGGTAACATGCACCCATTAAAAGTCCTTCCTCATTTCGAATTACAATACCGGAGGCTGACTTGTGTTCGTTTCCTTTGAACCTCGCATCAAAATTTACCTTCACTGCTGGAGCACGGGGAGGGATCCAGTGGCTATCACTACCGACGGGCGTAGACGGCGCAATCGAGCCCACAATGTTCAGGTCTCGACAGTAACTGCGGATGAAGGTAACAACCTCCCCTGTAGTTTGGGCTAGCCCTTCATATAATAGTTTATTACGCGCAAACCATAAAGCCCATATAGTTACTGTTATTTTCTGTCGTCTTAATATTGAGTTATGTGCGTACAACCATGCCAACCACTCTCTGAAATCTCTGTAATATTGACTTTATGTGAGTAGTTGATTCTGATAAGCTATTACAGCGAAAACAAGTAGGGTCCTGTGCAATCCGCCTATAGCATAGGTTCTCCTTCGTGGGAACGTAGTTATGGATAAACTTCTACACTAGAATCTTTACTTTAGTAGGACAATTAATCTGCCACAGCTTCTTGAAAATAGGCTGACTTGTTAGAGCTAGCGACCCTGTAGACATTAGCATCTTATAACCACTACGAACTGAGTACGTCCCAGATCGTTCGCCCGCCCACACCTGCATATCGGGTGTTGGGTGAACTGGTAAAGGAATACCCAGAATATCTCCAGCATCTGTAGAGTGGAAGCTCTCATTGCCACGTTCCACTGGTTCGTTTCTTGATCGATGATGTCAGCCACCTTAATGATGGACGGAACTTGGGTCGATGCGATTAATTTTTTGGACGGGCCAGGGAGCCAAAAGTCATTCCAAACCGAGACTTCAGAGCCCGAGCCAATTCTCCATTTTAGCCCGTCTAACAGTAGGCCCTTAGAACTCCAGATACTACGCCAGATGAGTGAAGGCCTTGAGCCCAAATTCGAATCTAAAAAAGAACAATCCCTAAAATATTTGGCCTTTAGCAATCTAGAAACAAGGGACGACGGGTTTGAGAAAATTCTCCAGGCCTGCTTAGCCAGGAGGGCTATATTGAACTTAGAGAGGTCTCTAAAGCCCAATCCCCCACCTCTTTTAACTGGCACATCTTAGCCCATTCACACCAGTGAATCTCTCTTTTTCCTTGTGCCTTTTGCCACCAAAACTGGGCTTCCACGGATTCCAATTCCTTACTAAAGGATTTCAGCAGAAGAAAACACGACATAGCATACATTGGTAGAGCTTGAAGGACGGGCTTGATAAAAACCTCTTTTCCACCCAAGGATAGAAAACGAGTACTCCAGTTTTCAGAGCAGCTGTTGAAACGGTCCTTAATCTTCGAGAACGCACCTTTTTTTATTTCGACCCACAAGAGCTGGAAGACCAAGATACTTCTCAATGTTGTCCGTGCTAGAGACACCAAGGATATGCTGAACATCATCCCTATTGTACGAGATGACATTGGTAGAAAAGAACACACCCGATTTTTCAAAATTTATCAACTGACCAGAAGCAGCAGAATACTGATTCAAAATTGTCTTTATATTAGTTGCTTCACTTGATGTTGCCTCACCGAAAATAAGGCAATCGTCTGCAAAAAGCAGATGATTAACGCAAGGGCCACTTCTTGCAATGCGAACACCCGAAACTAGGGGTGGGAGAAATTACTCGACCCGATTGACCCGGCCCAAATACCCGATGACCCAAATCAAATTAGACGGGTAATACCCTAAAATTTTCTTTTTTTTCGGGTCGGGTACCCGACCCGGTTTTTATCCCGGGTACTCGGGTCGGGACTGGGCCGAAAAAATGGTCTCAGTCAGGTACCCGGTGACCCAATTATATATATATATATATATATTTATTTTAATTATAATTATAATATATATTATATTTTATTATTTTTAATTAAAAAAAATTAAAATAGAGAAAAAATAACCCATCTCTGCCTATCTCTCTGACTCCCTCCCGACATTTTTCATTTTTTCCCCAAATTTTAAAGTCAAATTCTTAACCTAGGCAGTCCCCGGCGGTCCTCCACGGCTCCACCTCCCTGTCGTCGCCGTCGGCTTCAGCAGTCCACACTCCCCGCCCCGGTCCGTCGTTTGCCCTCACCAGTAAACGTTCGAAAGTTTTAGTCGTTTCACGTTTGTACTTTGCAGTCGAGCAGAAGCCTGCCGCCGATTCGTCGTTCGCCCGCCGCCGATTCGTCGTTCGCCCGCCGCTGGTTCGTCGTTCGCCCGCCGCTGGTTCGTCGTTCGCCTGCCGTCGGTTCATTCGTAAAAATTAAAACCTATCTATATTGCTGTAAATTTGTTTAGGGTTTTTGCTAAAAAAATTTAACTTCTTATAAAATTTGTTTGCTGTTGATGTTTGTTTACTGCGAGGTTTTAGTGTGAATTATGATGTTTGTATGTCTTAAGTTGAAATCAGTAACAATCATATTGTTGTCAGCTGATGCAGTTTAGTCATTTTTTTCACCACATTTTTGAAAAAGCTGCAAGGTGTTATATGAGAAAATGAGAATCAGAAGGGTAGAAGTCTATTGTACCTTTAATCTTTGCCACAGCTTTGGTCATACTGATATCTGATATCACCATGCTTAAATTTTGAACGTGATTTGATCTTTATTTATATATTAAACATGTCAACATAGCTTCAGTTATGTAAATCAGAGCTTGAAATTGATCATTTGCTCTCTTTGAGATCTGAAAACAGCTTATGATGCACAACTGTTTACTAGTTCTGTATTTTTGTGGTTCAATTTATTAATGGAACTTTTACAGTTTGTTGTCCTAATTACTATATGTTTTACACTCTTGAAAATTTTTGTCCCCATTATATGGTGGCTTATACTAAGAGCGACCTGCATAAGCTGATTTCTTGCTATTTTCTGATAGATGCAGTAAAATTGAACTTTATGATTTTCATAAAAATGTGTTGGTGTTTAACTTTTCTTCAAAATAGGAGAGAAATAGTTTCTATTTTGTGAACAATGTCCAAACTTGTGTTAAGAAGATTATCAGGATAAGTATTCTTGGAATTGGTAAAGAGATAAACAACTAATGTTGTGTTTAACCTTTTCTTTTTTTTAGGTATATTTAAAATAAAAAACAAACTGGCGGGTACCCGGTACCCGATTACACGGGTACCCGGGTGTGTCGGGTATCTGAATCTCGGGTACCCGGAAAAGGTGGGCCGGGACACGGGCCGTTATTTGAGATACCCGAAAAATTGGGTACCCGAAACCCGGGTACCCGACATTTCCCACCCCTACCCGAAACCATACCCTCCCGAGCTGTTGTGCGAAGTAAGGATGAAAGCCCCTCACTACATAAAAGGAACAGATAAGGGCTCAAGGGATCGCCTTGTCTTAAGCCTCTTGTAGCCCTGAAACGATCTCCACACTCATTATTCATAATCACTGAGTAGGAAGTGTTCGAAATACAATTTAGAACACAAGTGATCCAAGAACTTGAAAAACCCAACTGATACATCATAGCCTCCAAAAACTGCCATTCCACCCTATCGTACGCCTTGCTCATGTCCAACTTAAGAGCGAACGATCCCCTCTTGCCCGAACGCTTCGCCTTTAGGGAATGAAGAATTTCATATGCCCCTATGATATTATCTGTAATCAATCTGCCCAGAATAAAGGCGCTCTGGGCTTCGTCAATACAAGTGTTTAAAACAACTTGAAATATGTTAGCAAGTACTTTGGCAGTAATCTTGTAAAGGACATTACATAGGCTAATAGGCCTAAAATGTGACATTGTAGTAGGGTTCTTAATCTTAGGTATAAGAACAATCAAAGTATGATTGATTGAAGATATAACCTCGTCACCACATAGCACCGCAATACAGAAATTTGCAACATCTTTGCCGAGGATACTCCAAAAACGCTGATAGAAAATGGCACCTAGACCATCCTCCCCGGAAGCTTTAAGGGGACTCATTGACTTCACTTCCTTTAGGACCTCCTCCACCTCAAATTTTCTATCCAGCACAGCATTCATCTCGGTAGTAATGCACGGGGATATCCCTGCGAGAACCGTATCAACAGAAGCCGTGCCTTGAGTAGAAAAAAGGTCACGAAAATAATCTTTCGCCAAACTAGCCAGAGCAGTCTCGTCTTCAATTATTCTTCCCTCTTCATCCAGCAAATTCGAAGTCCTTTTTTGACGTCATCTTTCAGTTGCAAATTTATGGAAAAAGGACGTATTACGATCTCCGTTACGTAGCCAATTGGACCGTGCCCTTTGCTCTCAATACAACTCCTCTTTGTCCATCTCGACATTGAGAGCCAATTGGACCTCCAAACTCTCATGCAAAACGTCATCCGTGGGTTGCATTTCAGACAACTCTTTAAGACGTTGCGTCAAATTCGTCTTGAATTTCCTTTTCCTCCGATTTTTGTTCGCCATCCAGGCCTGAAGACCCCTCTTGAGAGTTTCCAATCTTGTGAGGAAATGCCCCGAAGACGCTTCCCAAAGCCGCCTCACTTCGGCCTCACAGTTGTCCTCCAACAACCAGCTAGATTCAAAACAGAAAATCCACTGGCCAGCACGTGCTCTCACATTTGTGTCCAATAACAAAGGACAATGGTCAGAGAAAGAGTGGGTCAGATGTGAAATTTTGAAATGGAGAAATAAGTCCCTCCACTGATTATTTGCGACACCCCTATCCAAACGTTCACGAACATTGTTCTCCGAAAATCTCCCCCTCTGCCAAGTATACCACACACCCGAGAAACCCAAATCCGAAAGAAGACAATCATCCAAAGCAGCACGAAAATTAGTCATCTGACGATCATTCCGCAGACGACCATCTTGCTTCTCATGAGTATAAAGTATTTCGTTGAAATCCCCAATGACTAACCAGGGAACCTCCGGGCAATCATCTAACCGTCTCAATAAGTTTCAAGCATCCATACGATTTCCAACCTCCGGGGAACCATAGAACCCCGTACAATGCCATGTATAACCATCAGAGTCATCTTCAATAATGACGTCTATGTGACGAGCCGAAAAAGAACGCAATGATATCTTACAACTAGCTTTCCAGCCAATGGCTAGACCTCCACTACTACCTACTGAACTAACCTCAATGCCAAAAGGATAACCCAAACTACGTCGTATATTTGCCATTTTATTATCATAAATTTTCGTTTCCATAAGAAAAATTACATCAATCTTCAAATCTCTCAGAGCATGTCTGAGACGACGCACAGCCCGGGGTTTCCCCAAACCCCGGACGTTCCAGCTAAGGAGCTTCATTGGTCCCGGCGGACCTGCTCTGGCAGATCGGCCGATGTAACATTTGGGTGGCCCATATCACGAGCCATTTCTTCTCCATCATTTCCATTCATACCAGCGCTTGTTGCATCCTTCCGAGCTCGTTTGTGCCCTTCTAGCTACTCTATTGGGCTCTCCTCAGCTTCTAAGCCCATTTGGATGTCCATGATCGGCATATTGGGTAATTCCCCTAATGTTACCAACATTGGACTGGGGATAAGCAGATATTACTCCACTATTAGCGCTAGGGGATAAGGAGGTGGATCCCTTAAAACCCGCTAAAGTAGAATTACCTCCACACTCCTGAAATTTCTCCCCTAAAAATCCGCCCGAAGATTCCAAATTTGCGAGAGTCACTCCTGGTTCCTCTCGAAGCCAAACACTGCTCACCGTCGGCCGCCTCGGTGGTGCACGCAGCGAGATATCCCAATGGAATTCTATCTGTTGTGGATCCAAACGCAGTCTGGCCGGACAGAAGCTCTCACTGTGTCCCAACCTTCCGCAAAGGAAGCAAAAGGTTCGAATGCGCTCATACTAAAAACGAACATAAACTTGGCTTCCATTTTTCAAAATGATCTTTTTCCGGTGTTTTAGGGGCTGCCTGGTATCAAAAAGAACCCTGAAGCGCATGGTGCGAGAGTAACTTGACGGGGACAACTTTGTGTCGTATTCCAAAAACTGGCCAACAAAGTTCCCAAGCAATTTGGCTATTCCTTCCGACATGAAGCCAAAAGGAAGATCCAGGCCATGAACCCAAAGCTTGACCAGATGTAATGGGACATTCATCGAATCTTCCCCTGCCAGAAGACGATGAAAAACAAGCATGTGGGAGTTGAAAAACCAAGGGGATCCGTTGTTGATTCTATCAACATCCACTGGATGGAACAACCTGAATAAGAAACGACCCTCTCTCAAATCCGTAATAGATACCCCTCCCAGAGGTTTCCAGACATTTTCCAAAGTATTTTTCATGGAGTCAAAATGGGTCGTACTGGAAGTTAAGAAAAGACCCACAAAACAGTGAAGGAAAGAGACTGGGGGAGGCAGCGCTTCAATCTCGACCTGAAGGGCATCATCTTCCTTATCGTCGATCACCAGATTTTCCAGATGATTCGTAACAGTCAAACTCCAACTCTTCCAAAAAGAAATTTATTTATCAAACAGTCAAACTCATCACATTATTATTACAGCCAAAAAAAATCATTTATATTAAATAAGTACATGTACTTATTTAGATGTAGGAAAGATTATATGTAAGAAATAAGTGAAAAGTATTTTTAAAAAATAAGATGGATAGATCTTAAAAATGACGTGGTAAGTCAGAAAGTCAAATTTATCTAATAATTTTTCTAATAATTTTATCGTAGCTTTGTTACTCATATTCTGTCAGAAGTAGGGATGGTCATTTAACTTATACTCGACGAGTTCCGACCTGACCTTATCATATAGAGTCAGGTCTTTTAAAGAAAACTTTAAGTCTGGGTCTACTTTTTTAAGGATGAGGTTGGGTCGGGTCAAGTTTAGATTTAAGGTGGAAAATACCCGACCAAAAATAATAGTTTAATTTTGTTCTAAATATTTATATATAATTGCTAAAATATCCTTCTCTTTATATATATTTCAATTATCTCCTTATTTTTTCTAATAAAAATAAAATAATTATTATAATGTTCCCGCTATTTGTATTTTTTTTCATTTAGCTCCCTATTTTATCGAATAATAATAAAATTGATAATTTTTATTTATGTTGGGTTGAGTCGGATTCGGGTTTTTACTCTAGAATTTGAGTTCGGGTTCGAAACGGATAGAACACCATATGGATGGAGTGTTAAATTTTCGGATCGGGTGCGAATTGACTAAAACTCTGACCCATGGCCATCCCTAGTAAAAAGTTCTTACGAGTAAAATATTTTAGTAAATACATAACCAAAAAATTTCAGTTTTTGTGTTTGAAAAATATATATTTTTTAAAAAATTATATATTTGACATTACATGACTTTACAAACATATTTTTGTCTCAAAAATACTTTTAAAAAATAATAGTGAATGAAACCCTTAATCAGAATGAATACAAAAGGTGAGCATTGAATGTAGGTCACTTGGCAAGTGTGGGTTGAGCTAATATAGATGTTTAAAAGTGGGCAAGGCCTAACCTATCCTTCTTCTTTATTGGGCCATCATTTCATTATCTGAACTGGCCCATCAGCTCTTCAAAACAAAAGCAAGCCAGATAGTTCAGGATTTGGAACTCAAATTATATAATCCAATCAAAATATATTTGCAAGTCTGATATCATATGGTTTAAATGGTTTTTTTGGCAAATATTTTTAACTCAATTATATTCTAATCATTAATGTATTACACACTCTTCAATTTGCTGCAAAACCATAAGTGCATTAATTTGAAAATTAATTTCATAAAATATAAATCTCATTCAATGGATACTGTTCATTACATCGACGTTTCTTTCTTTTTTATTATTATTAATAGTTACATCGATGCTTATTATTACTTTAATCTTATATAACCACTTGTGCAAGTTGATATAATATACTATATATGTGGGGTTAACTGTTAAGTGCAAATGATGTTTCTTGAGAATCCAAATCAAGAAATATTCTGACTTCTTTTCGTCAAAATATGCTCAAAGTCTTTTTACTCTTTACACATTTGGAATTTAATCCTACTATTTCTATTTTTATGAATTTACTGCCTGTAATGTTTAAAAGTTCAAGTCCAATTATCAACATCGTTAAAATTCTTCTATTAAATTCATTTATATGTAACTTTGAAATAAAAATATACTTATATGGAGTTGACATTGTTAGGAAGGAGAGCTCCGAATTTAAAACATAGACCTTAAAATATACATGTCTTACACAAAAAAGATAAAAAAAATTCTACCCCTTTTCGATGCCCCTATATATGCTCTAACACTAAAAAAAATACTAAAATAAATTCCAAACTCTAACCCTAAATTCTAAATCATAAAATCTACACCCTATACCCTAATAATTACACTCTATCATAAATTCCCTAAACTCTAACCATAAACTAGTTTTGAGTGTGGAGTATAAATAGACCACCGAAAAGGAGCAGAAATTTTCATCCAAAAAAATATATATATACTAACTTGATAGTTATGTAACCAGAAAAAAATCGTTATAATGAACTTGAATTTAATAGAATAATTTTAACAAGGTTAACAGTTAGACTTAATTTTTTAACAATGTTTTCAACATCTATGCAAACTTGAGACAGATGTGAAATAAGACAATCCATGATTCCATGTCACGTTTTTATAGTCATATCTACCCCAAACTCCAAACTAATTAAATAAAATGACATTATACGTTTAAACATGCTTAAAACCTACAACCTTTATATTGTTACAATAATGATGATATTAAATGAATTTTAGTTCAATTGTCAATAAATTGAAGAACTTAAAACCCCAAAAAAATCAAGTCTTTTCAAAGAAATTATTAATTAGTGGCATTATATATAAAATTATAATTACATTGTTATTTTTAAAAAACCAGTAAAAGTAAAGTATCAAAACACAATTTTCTTTTTACATGATAAATGAATAGTTTATAAAGTGTCTATAAATATGTATGAAGCAGACGTTTGCTATATTATGTTTAAAATAAGGAAGGTGATGAGTAATCCCCGCCAGGAAGCATGGAGATGGCTTAATACCCAAAGCTCCAACATTTTTTTATCCTCCAGATTTTCAAAAGGCCGAACGGAAGAAAACAAACAATTGGTCACGCTTTAGTAATTAGTTAAATCAAAACATTAACGACTTAATTTCTTTCTTATTTTGCAAAAGAAAGAGACTTCAAAAACTATAATTATTGGCCCAATTAGAGGGCTGATTGACCCCATTTATTAATCCCTCCAAATCTTTGCATATTTGATGTTCAAGATTTTGTTGCATTATTTTATTATTAAAGCTGACAAATAAATTGTTAACCATTAGTTAGTCTAGTAAAATTAGATATTAAATTTTTTAAATAAAATTAGGCTTAATACATTTTCCCCCTTAAATTTTACTTGTTTTTTCAACTTGTCATTTTATTTTGACCACTTTCCCCCTAACGTTTATTCTGTTACTCATATTATCATCTATCGTTAAAAAAATCTATCTTGACCAATCAGAACATGACACATCATTTTTTATTTATTTTTAAAATTTCATATAAAATAAAAAATAAAATAAATATATTAAAATACTCAAAGTACCCTCATCTTTATCCTATCATCTTCTTCCCCGTTTCTAATCCCTAAATCCTTCTCCAACTATTACCCCCAATTGATCCATCCTCCCTTTCAGCCACCAGGAATTCGAAGAACCACCGCTCGTGACAACATTTACCCCAATTGAACGTTTGATCTTTCTAATCCTAATGAGAAAGTTGTCTTCGACCCACAAACACCGCCTGAAGGTTTCACCCCTCCGCCTGCTTTCGACGACGGCCCCGACGAAATCGAGGACGAAATCACCACCGCCTATGAGGAGCTCTACGGCTCTGCTTACAGTGGAGTCTTTGTCTTGGGCAATGATGTTTTCGTGATGGATTCCAAAGTCAAGAAAAATGGTTGCGTTCGGGAAAGTTAAGAAAGATAAAGTGAGGGTTGGGTTTGAGGAACGAGTTGTTCGAGTTAGGCGAGTTACTAAAGTGGTTAAAGGAGGGAAGCAATTGCATTTTAGAGCAGTTGTTGTGGTTGGTGACAAGCAAGGGCAAGTCGGTGTTGGTGTCGGTAAAGCTAAGAAGGCCATTGGTAAATGCTCGGAGGAACATTGTTACTATTTCAATGACAAAGTATTTGACTTTCCCACATCGGTAAGGACTTCAAATTCCTCTCTTTTGTTGGGAAAATCGATTTCTTGCATGTTTGAATTGGGTTGTTTTGTTTTGTTGAATTTGTCGGTGAATGAGTTATTTTGCAGTGATGATGATAGGAAGGGGAGGAGGATGATCAGAGGGAATTAGTAAAATGGGGATGAAGATGAGGGTTGGGAGGGATTTAGTGAAATGGGGATGAATATGAGGGTGTTTTGGGTATTTTAATATTTTTATTTCATTTTAAAATTTAAAAATAAATAAAAAATGATGTGACACGTTCTTATTTGTCAAGATATATTTTTTTAAACGGTAAGGTGCAATATGGGTAATGAAGAAAATGTTAGGTCGAAAAAGTGGTCAAAATGAATTTTAGGGGGCAAGTTGAGAAAATAGGTAAAGTTTAGGGGGGAAAGGTGTATTAAGCCATACAATTAATTAGGGGTTTCAATCTTGATATTGTGAATAGAAAAAAATAGGTTCAGAGGATCTTCCCATAGCGGGTCTCTATAAAATCCGCTCTAGATTGGTCAGTCAGTAAGTCAAATACCGATAGTTATATAAAAAATTGAGAAATAAATTTTCTAATAAACTTATTCCCGACATCACAAGAGGGTCAAATAGGAAATAAAGTAGTTAATTTTAGACATAATACGATGCATGTTTGACAATTAGTGGATAAATGATTGCATTAGCTAATTTGACTAGTAGATTTTATTAGTTAATTGTATAATATTGTTTGGTAAAATTAACTGATAGCTGATAGCTATTTGATTATTTAAACAAGCAAAATGATATATAATGACGTGATTATATTCAATACTTGTTTGAATAGTTAACTAGTTATCAATATTTTGTATTTATTAATATTAATTAGATTGTGAAAAATAAATTTTAATATAAAATTACTAAGCATATTTGAAAGATTTATATATTAATGTATTATTTATACAATTATTTTTAATACAATTTAATTACTTATTAAATTTAAATACATATATAAATATAAATGTGTGAGAATAAAAAGAAAAAAAAGTCAATTTACAAATGTCACAATATAAATACGTGAAAGTGAAGAATTAAAATATAAAATGTTACATTTAAGTTATTTAGAGATTTTTTATAATTGTTAAGGGTGAAATGGTCTTTATAATTATAATGTCAAAACCTCTTATTTCAAAAAGCTTCTATTAACATTCTCTTGTAGCTCTAACACATGTACTCTTTTTCCTCCGTTAGGTTTAAGGAGGTTTTTTAACGAGACATGTGTTAGACGCTTTTCCCCTTTAATCGAAAAAAGCTTCTATTAACAATTTTTTAAAAATTAGAAGTTTCACCCCAATCCGCTATTTCAATTCGTTATTCATCAAACATTTAAATCAGCAAATTTAACTGATCAAACATCTAATTTTAGTTCAAAACTCTAATTTTTACTCAATTCGTTGTTTACCAAACATGTCCTATGTAAATTTATAGACTAAAATCATTAAGATGTTGAAATGTATAAAAGATTAAATAAATATACGGTGCAAAGTGGAAAAAAGATATTGTTTATTATAAGAGCTTGTATTCGAGTAATTTTATTTGCAACATTTATATTTCAACAAAAGGTTAAAAAATATAAAAAATATAATTTAATTTAGTTCGAACGAGAGGAGGGATGTTATTTGCAAAGATTAGACGACAACTATATGCCTAAAAAAGAGCTTAAATGTAGGCCTAAACGTTTGCTTTCGGTTGTTATAATAATTATAAGTTACACAACAAGGACTTTTTTAATTGAGTCATTGAAACAAGAATATTTTACAATTATTTATCCTTAGTTATTGAAAAGTGATAGTATATATTGACAATTAGTGGATAACATTAGTTGATTTGACTAACGCATTATATTAGTTGATTGTATAAAAGTGTTTGGTAAAATTAACTGATAGCTTATAATTGTTTGATTATTTGAACAAGCAAAATGACTTATAAGAACATGATTATATTCTATACTTATTTGAATAATTTATTAGTTATTAACATTTTGTATATATTAACACTAATTAGATTATAAAAATTAAAATTTTAATATCATTACTGAGCATAAATGAGGATGCACATATTAATTTTTTATTTTTGAAATTATTTTTTTAATATAATTTTAATAATTATTAAATTTAGATGTATATATTAATTTTTTATCTATAAAATTATATTTTGAATATAATTTTATTAATTATTAAATTTATATGTATTTATTAATTTATATATTAATTTCTTATTTATAAAATTATTTTTTTTTTAAATTTTATTAGTTAATCAAATTTATGTTATTTAGAGAGTTTTTTTTTATAAGGCTTAACCATAAAGTAAGTGCTCAAACTATGCCCTATTTTCTCATTTAGGTGCTCAAACTATTTTTTGGGCCAAATAGGTGCTTAAAGTTTCATACTGTGATCCATTTAAGGTTTTTCATTAATTTTCGACGTTAAATGACATGTGTCACCTCCAGAAAATATAAAATTATATTGAAATTAAATAAAATTAATTAATTGTAAAAAAATCTAAATTTTTTAGATTTTACAAAATATCCCTAAATCCAAAATCCCTAACTCCCTAAAACCTAAATCTCAATCTGGGCCGATTCCACCGCCGATTGCCACGATGTTGCCCACCACATCGGTTATCGGACCATCACGACCATTTTCCCTGCCACCCCGTCGCTAGAAATCGATCGGCGACGTGCGAATCGACGAAATTGTCGAATGATTCTTTCGAGCGATTCGCGAAGAACGGCGGTACGAGGGCAATGAACGACGTGTGAGTTGTTCGGAAAGAGGATGACGCTTTATTCCGTCGCCGGCAACGTGGTCGCCGCTGGCGGGAGTGGTCGGATTTGGAAATTTAGGGATTTGAGACTATTTGAAAATTTTAGGATATATTTTATTTTTATTTTTTTAATATAATTTTAGATTTTTCTGGAGGTGACATGTGGCATTTAACGAAGAAAATTAACGGAGAACATTAAATGGGTCACGAAATGAAACTTTAAACACCTATTTGGCCCGAAAAATAGTTTGGGCGCACAAAGAGAAAAAATGCATAGTTTGGGCACCTTAATCCGCTATTACACTCCTCTATCTACCAAACATTCAAATTAGCAGATTTGACTGGTCAACCCTCTAAAAATGCCTCAAACCTCTAATTTTAGCTCAAAAATTGTTTACCAAACATGGCCGATATTTTCTTGAATAGTTTTAAGTTGATTACAATGTATTATATGTTCATACTTTTTTTAACACTTTGATATGTCACACACCTTGCAGACGAAAATAAGTTGAACTCGAGTATCTTAATTTGGATGAATAGCATACTCTTTTTTATTGGGATCACTCGTTGGTTTCGAAAAAGTAATAATTATATGGGCCTTAAGATGTACACATAATATTACATATATAAAGTCAATTGAGTATATGTATAGACTAACCATTTTCATTTATCTATCATGACATTTGCATTATTAAGGAGTAATTATTGTTGATGTTGTCAATTAAGAGTTTGTTTTCCTAGTATTTTATGTAATAGGTGATTTGTCAATTAATAGTTGTTTATCATCATGATTTATTGCTTTTGAAGCTGGATGAATATTCGAGTTCACAGGTATTGTATAATTTAATTGAAATTTTCTCATACAAAATTGATTTGACAAAATAAAATGCTAAAAATATGACTCAATTACATGTACAGAAAATGATCAAATTAGAGAACATAATAAGCTTAAAATTTATACATAATACAAGGACAAATAACATAATTTAAAATATTAGAATTAAGATCAAAATTTCATAGTTTTAAAATATGGGGCTAAAAATCATCAATTTATATTATAAAAATTAAATCCATAACTCTAGGAATAAGAAGAAGTGCTTATCTCAACATGATATCAACTCTAAACTTGATTTTAACGCAAATCATTTTTCACGGAACCGGTTATGACTCATTTATAAACAATTCTCATACTTTGTATTATTTAGAGTTAATCGCACTATACATCCCTAAACTATGATCCTCATTTTAATTTGGTCCCTAAACATTTAAATATTCCAATTTAATCCTCAAACTATGACCCTCATTATAAATTGGTCCCTTAACTTTTGAATATTCTATTTTCATCCCCAAACTATGACCCTCATTCTAAACAGGTCCCCAAAATTCTTGAATATTTCAATTTCATCCTCAAGTTATCGTTTATATCACATCATATTATTACATAATACACATCAATGTTTCGTGACAATTAACGCTTTTTTATAACGGTTTTTTAACATACAATATTATTAACATATACTAATAATTTAGGGATGAAATTAGAACATTCAAAAAGTTTGAGGACCAATATAGAATGAGAGTCGTAGTTTGAGGGTGAAACTAAAATGCTTAAATGTTTCGGGATCAATTTAGAATAAAGGTCATAGTTTGAGGATGAAATTAAAATAGTTAAAAGTTTAGGGACCAATTTAGAATAAGTGTCATAGTTTGGGGACGTGTAATGCAATTAACTCCATTATTTATATCTTATATGTCATAATTACGTATAAAACAAGATTATCAATAATCTATATTATTATATCAGATATAATAATTTGAAAATTAATTATCAAAATTAGTGAGTGACAATAATTGATAGCAAAACAACATCTGCCCCCACACAAATAAAATAATCCAAATTGATCCCTTTCATGTTTTTAATTTATAAACGACAGTTTACAGCTAACGATGCAACATATTTCCCACTTTTCATTTTAACTAAACCTTAAAACTATTTATTTGATAAAAGTTTGATTATGAAACATAAAGAACATGATTTTTTTATTATTAATATTTTCTTTTTGACTTCACTATTTTCTTCAATACTAAAAAATGATTTTATTGTTTGAATAAATTAATTATATGAGAATTTCAAGGAATTTGAGCAACTCAATTTCTTCGTTCGATTTTTTTTTTAAATTACTAAAAAATATTATTTATTTTTTCAATCTATATGATTTTACCACAAAATAACAAACACTTAACTACCATTTATTCGACTGTAATATATATTTTATATTATTAATGATGTTGACATATTTATTTTCAAATTCAATAACACTCATATAATATATTTTGTGATAAATAATTTTTCTATCAGTATTTTTATTTTATAACTATTTTTTATCTTGTTAAATTCTAAAAACTATTTTTAAAAAATATGCATTCAAAGAAAATAATTAAAAATATTAATACTTTATTTAAAAAAATAAAAATCTCAGATGCACTGTTTTTTATTCAAGAAACACTGTGAATGTCAGAATTTTATAAATACAAGAAAAAAAGAAGAAAAGTAGGATGAATGAAGAAATAAAGTATTTTTCTTTTGTCCAAGAACCACCTTAGAGTTTTAGCTCACTGTTCTAATTCAATAATTTCAGAAGAAGAAATTAGGGTGAATGTTAGAATATTAATTTGTAGTTAATCTGTTTTAAATTTAGTTAATTTATTTTGAGTTTGTTGAGCAGTTGTATATTATTTTATATAAACTCATATGATGTATCGGGTCATTTACCTTTTTCTGATAATCAGATTCAATTGAATAAAAAATAAGTTTTCTCGCTTAAATTTTTTCATATTTTGATCTTACTAAAATATTGACTACTGCCTGACTCATCGCTATCACCGTTCACTTATATCTCCGGCCACCATGTGTGATTTTCACAGGGAGGTGATAGATTGCAGCATTCATGGATGAATGTCAAAAAAGTAGAATTAATAGGAGAAGGCCACCATACATATTCGACAAAATGAGAGTGACATATTTTATTGTTTCAGAAAAGCAAACTCACCAAAATATCTTAAGCCTCGCAAAATATTTACTTTATAATTATTAAACATAAACAATAAAATGATTAGTATTAAAATATTTTTCATTCGTAAAAAATAAGGTCAAATTATTTTATGGATTTAACATATTATTTAAAGTAATATAAAATTGTCTAGACGATCTTTTCTAAATAAAAAATGATAACTTTGTAGAAAAATGGTTGTATTTGATTTTTTTTTTACTAGTAAATTAACTAATTTGAGCCAGTCTCTAAAATAGAGGGGTAACTTAAATCAATATCTATAATATAGGGAGACTAAATCGAATTTGATCAGTCCATTAAATAGTAGAGGGACTATACTAGTATAAACCTTATAATAAAGGGGACTTGACAAGTAGAGGGGGCAATCGGGTCATTCGGGTCGGGTCGGGTCGGGTCACATTCAGTTTAGGTTTGGATCGGATCGGGTTTGATTCGAATTTAGATCGAGTCTATGTAATTTTAGGTCGGGTCAGATCAATATTGGATCAGTTGAATTTCGGGTCGAGTCAGTTTTTGATCAGTTAATTTTTGGGGTTGGTCAATATCGGAATGATTGGTTTTCGGTTCGGGTCAATGTCGGTTCATTTGATGTTTCAGGTCAGGTCAAAATCGAATTTGATCAGTTTTCGGTTCGGGTCAATATCAAATAGACCAATTTTTTTAGTCAATTTCGGATCTTTAGATCACTTCGAGTTGAGTTAGATATGTATTCAATTGAGTATATATAGAATTATTGATATATTCACGTAAAAATATATATATTTTTTGTTAATCTTATCATTTAGGCTCAATTTCAATTCTTGATCGTTCAATGTTTCGAATTAAACCTATAAGGCTTGTTAAAGTTTTAAACTTGAATTTTGTATTGCGTTCATTATCAAGATTTAATTGATTGTTCTCTATTTTTAAAATAAAATTTTACATAATTTTTAAGAAGAAAAATTTTGATTTTACGAAATTAGAATTAGACTATTTGAAAATTATTTAATAAATGATTTTATCATATTTATTTATGGATTAAAACAAATTATTATGTTTTAATTGTTTGCAATATAAGTAGATATTTAAATTTTTGACTTGGATAATTAATTAATACCATAAATTAAATAAAAGACTAAACCAAATAAATAATTAAAAGTAAAAAATTAAATATTATATATATATATATATCAAAGTAAAAAATTATCGAATTAGATATAACTATTTTATGTTAAAGGAGAAAATATATTTTAAACCATCAAATTTTTACTAAAATTAGTTGCTAGTCAGTAATATAATAAAAAAAGGAGAACAATATACATATTAACTATTTATCATACTACTAAAAAATAAATAAAAATAACTTATCCGTTTATTTCGGTTCAATTATCTTGTCAAAATCAAGTTGATGTTCGGGTTGGATCGAATTTGGGCAAATTAAATTTGGGTTGCTTTCGATTCGTGTTACTTTCGGTTCATGTTAATATTTGGTTCGGGTTACTTTCGGTTTCGATTATTTTCGGTTCCGGTTATTATCAGTTTGAATTAATTCTTGGTTCAGTAAATTTCAAGTCGATTTTAGTTCGAGTTCGAGTCAAGTTTAGACCGGAACGTTCGGGTCTATATTGGGGTTTGGCTCGAATAAATCGATTCAAATTTTGGGTCAAATTTGCCATGTCCATTGACAAGTAATTTCAACCCAAATTAAATGTTAAATATCCACAAAAGGTTTAGATGATTAGATAGTAATATTCTAACATGGGTTATATAAAATACATTTGAAAATATCAAACTTTTAAAACTTTGCTTCTCAATAAATTCTGAAATTCCAATATATTATTAGTCATATATTATCGTTTATTTATACTACTATTTAAAATTATGTTGAAATTTAATGTCAATTCAGTTGGAAACCAAAAATATATATTTTTAAGTGTAATTTTTACCAGTGGTCTCCTACGTTTAGGGTGTGTTTTATTTTGGTCACCAGAATTCAAAAACGATTATTCTGGTCACTTACGTTTAAAATCGTTTCTATTTTGGTCCCTTAGTCGTTAGTCTCCGTTACTTTAAAAAATTAGTTTCTAATTTAACCCCCAAACTTTTAAAATTTTATTTTTCACCATCTTCCCCAAAAATTATAAAACTAAAACCCCATAAAATTAAATCAATGGCTATAACCCACCACTACAAACCATTCCCCCAAGATTAAAAGCGTCAACTTCCACTACAACCCATAAAATTTTATTTTTCATATCAAATGAGGCTTAAAGTCATGTCTGAGATCAAAGTTATTATTCTAAAAGTTTAGAAAGTATAATATAGCATAAACTAAGAGGAAACATTCAACATATAACACCATTATCACTTCACACCGAATATACCAGGAAATAGTAATTGGGCGAGTGAATGAGAGGAATCAGGGGAAAATAGCCCTTTTGTTCTGGTTCTCAACAGGACACAACTTATCTAAAATTGTCTAGAATTCCTTAGATTCATTGATTTTTTAGCAATTGGCAGGTAAGGAAAAGAAACCACAGCTATGTTATTAGCTATAATTTCCATGTTAAAACCCAATAGAGCTCGAGTAAACATAAGAATGTGCAAATGTGCAAATTAAACCAAAAGAAGTTAAACCCATGTCAAAATCTAAATACAAAAGGCAACATCCAAATTAAACCAAAAGAAATTGAAACTGGCAACAATAAGAATAACATACCCCATGGGAACTCCTTGTTGCGAATGTGCAAATGTGGGTACGCCTGCAAACATCCACATATGATGCGTCCAATAATCAAAACTAATAACAATATTTCTTAAAATTATATATATTTAAATTAAACCGAGTAAACATAAGCTTACAGGAGGCTCTTTATGGTGGGGATGACCTTTTGAGAGATTGTAAATGGCTAAAACAGTGCAAGTAGCGGCACCCAAATATGTTATCTTTTTCCATTTTGTTGTTTCATCTAGAAAGTAAAACGATAAATTCATGTTCAAATAATTACATCTGATATGAAAAATAAAATTTTATGGGTTGTAGTGGAAGTTGACGCTTTTAATCTTGGGGAAATGGGTTGTAGTGGTGGGTTATAGCCATTGATTTAATTTTATGGGGTTTTAGTTTTATAATTTTTGGGGAAGATGGTGAAAAATAAAATTTTGAAAGTTTGGGGGTTAAATTAGAAACTAATTTTTTAAAGTAACGGAGATTAACGGCTAAGAGACCAAAATAGAAACGATTTTAAACGTAAGTGACCAGAATAATCGTTTTTGAATTCTGGTGACCAAAATAAAACACACCCTAATCGAAAGAGACCACTGGTGAAGATTACCCAATTTTTAATTATAAAATATAATAAATATTATTGTAAGTATGTTGTAAACTCATGATCAAAAAGTTTTTATAAACAAGCCTTTTGTCACTCCATCTATAGTTATTTTATAATTTAGATTTCACAAATAAAATTGTTTTACATCAAATATTGTTAATATATTTATACCATTATTTAATTCTCGAGTTAACCGATCACCAACTAAGTTGAGTTTTAATTCCCTTTAATCTATCACCATTGTGCATGCCAAAAGAAAACTTTACTCTTCTACACATTTTCTTTTTCATTAAATTTCAGGAAATTATGTACGTTGTGACTTGTGAGATAGGGACCAGAGCCGTGAACGTAAAGTGATTGAATTCATGAAGGGATTTTTCTAATCGCGACCAAGAAAAATACAAAGAGCTATTTTCACCGATGAAAAACAAATGTGAAATAATTTTAAAAACATAAATCACTGACATAATTAAAATAATTTTAAAATTAAATGTGAAATTTCAATTAAATTAATCTAAATTGAAACTCAATTAAATCAAGAAAAATAGAAAGACAATTGGTAAGAATAGAGAGGGAAAAAATAAAATTTTGGAGGGAAATAAGCCACCAATTTTTTAAGCTAGATTGAAAAAAAAAAGAAAAAGACAATTGGAAAAAATAGAGAGAGAAAAGACAAAATTTTGGAGAGAAATAAGCTACCAATTTTTTAAGCTAGAGATTAATTACTTTTTAGGTCATGTTGCATTTAAAATGTTATATTTTAGTCAACTTTAAGTTTTAGTTTAATTTAATTTAGTCACAAGTATTCCCACGGTTTAGACTTCAGATATAGAAATCCCCTCCCAGTAGTGATATTTAGTCTCTAAAAATTTATTTTTAATTGAAATTGGCTAATCTTTGTAATTTAGTCTATTAATTTAATATATTGATATTTTCGTTCATTTTAATTTTAAAGATATAATTTTTAGCCAAAATTGACCTCTATTTATTTATATGGTATAATTACAAAATTGATCATTGGACTCTCAAATTTTTCCACTTCCAAATTGTCAATTTAATCTACAATTTCAATTTTATGTTATATTTTATGATGAAATTATGAAATTGGTCACCAAGATCTCAAATTTCTATACTTCATTTTATTATTTATTATATTGTTAACAATAGATATTCGGGTTAAAATCGGGTCAAAATCGGGTTAAAATCGGGTCGATATTCGGTTCAGCTTTCGGTTCAGTTTTCGGTTCGGGTAGCATTCGGTTCGGGGTCTATTTCGGTTCGGGTCCATTTCGGTTCAACAAAAAATTTCGGTTCGGTTCGGGTTTCGGGTCAACTTCGAATCATCATGTTCGGGTCAAAATTAAGTTTCGGTTCGAGTAATTCAGTTCGGGTTTCGGGTCTCGGGTCAAGTTTGTCAGGTCTAACTATAATGAGAAAATCAAGTGATAATATATTATCAATTATTCATCTTTTTACATGCGCATGTATATATTTTTCAGATACAATGAATGTGAGACATGATTTTTTTGTCATCCACAAAGTAAGTGTAATTATTTAACTATAATAAAATCATAATATTCAATTTCAAATTATTTTCTTCATATTTTTATTTCAATGTCACTAGAATCGATTTTATTTTTCATCTAAATGAATATTACTCTATACAATAAAAAGTTAAATACATAGTAATAATTATAATTTTTTTTGAAAGTGGGTACCACCTGGCTTTATTAAAGAAAAGACAAAAGCATGGGTTATAACAAAAAGTCCAGCTCATCAGTCTCGGACAACTAAAAGTCACGGGACTCGAGGGGCAACACCGTCATACCCATCCCGATATACAAACCGAAACGTCAAAAGACAGCTTATCAGCTGAAAAAACCCAGAAAACACACAAAAAAAGAACTGATCCTAAAAAAAACGCCAGATGATCCAAAGATCCGATCAACCTTCCAACAATTGCATGTGAGATTTGAGGTCGAATCAGAAACTGAAGAGGTGGGAAGAAGAATTTTTAATGCCCACCAAAATGATACTTAAACCGGAGGAATCTACGGCGGATCGATGAATTTTCTGTCAAGATCCACTTCCGATCTTGCCTCCACCGGGACCTCCTCCACCCAGAAGCAGTCGTCCGTTGATCTTCTACCCACAGATGCCATTGCATGCGCACTCCGGTTACCACTCCGACCGGTATGAGTGAAGGTACAGCTTCAGAAACTTTTTGAGATATGTTTTGCATCTTTTATCATGGGTCTGATAGTCGATCTCTCTGTTTCCGGTGATACAACCTTTTTGATAATGGTCTTCGAGTCCCCTTCGACTATAATATCTCTCAGACCAAGGTCCCGCGCAAACTCAAGGCCCTGAACCAATGCTTGTGCCTCCGCTTCAAAAGCTGTGTGGATGCGTTCATTGTATCAGTAAGCAGAACCTAAAATCTCTCCTCTTGAATCCCTAGCGACGAGACCTGACCATGATTTTCTATTTTTCAAGGAGAAGCTAGCATCTACATTCACTTTCACCAGTGGGTCATGCGGGGGAATCCATCGACTTTCTCCATGAGTTTTGGGGTGAGTCAGTCGATTTGCCGTAGCCTTAATTTCTGAGACATAGCTTCGCACAAAGATAATTACCTGGTTCGGACTCTGAGATATACCTTCATGGTAATATTTGTTTCTTGAAAACTAGTGTCCAGATTATGACTGCAATTTCTGTGTATTTAGCTAAGATCCATTGTAGCCAATCATGAAAACTTGCTTGTTCGATATCCACACTGATAATTAAAACCACACCAGACTTGCTTTGAGAACTGACATTGCCATCCAATATGGTTGCTAGTTTCTGGTATGTTAGAACATCTAGGACAATACCCATTACCCGCCACCCTTCTGATGTATAGATTCTGCATGTGTGGGATGTAGTCTGAAATAAACTTCCACAAATTAATACGTATCTTTGCTGGAACTTGTATTCTCCAGATTGACTTGTATAATGGACTGTTTGTAACTTCTGGATATTGTATTTGTAGTAGATATTTGTAACCACTTCTAACAGAGTAGCAGCCTTTTTGTTCCCCATTTCATACTATAACATTTTCATAATCTATTAATGGCAATCTGACTGATAAAATATTGGTTGCATCCTCAATATTAAAATTGGCTCTGATTAGTTCTTCGTTCCATTCTTGGGTATCTGGCTTTAGAAGGTCAGAAACCCATTCTAAACCATCTACCCTAGGAGATGACACTAGTTGCACAGGCATATGAGGTAGCCAATAATTGTTCCAAATGGAGATTCCCACTCCATTCCCAATCTTCCAGCTAATGCCTAGTTGAAGGGTTTTCTTTGCTGCCCAGATGCTTTTCCACAAATAAGATGGTCTTGACCCAAGGCTTGATTGTAGAAAATCAGTAGTCGGATAATACCTAGCCTTTAAAAGTCTTGCAACTAGTGAGTCCGGATTAGTAAGAAGTCTCCATCCTTGCTTTGCCAGCATTGCGATGTTAAAACATCCCAAGTCACAGAAACCCATCCCTCCATTCTCTTTAAGTTGACACAGTTTCAGCCACGTACACCAATGAACTCCTTTTTTAGACTTTGAATTCTTCCACCAGAACTTCGCAAACATTGATTCCAACTCCTTACAAAAAGTTTTAGGAATTAGAAAACATGACATAGCGTATACCGGAATGGCTTGTAGGACGCTCTTTATGTATACTTCTTTCCCTCCCATTGATAAAGACCGAGTGATCCAATTTGACATGTTTGAAGCACATTTCTCTCGTAGGAAAGCCAAAGACTCTTTTTCATTTCTTCCTACCATAGATGGAAGACCCAAGTATTTATCTAGGCTTTGTTGGGCTGTGACTTGCAATAGTCGACACACTTCTCTGCGATTCTCTTCAATCACGTCCGTACTAAAAAAGACACTGAATTTTTCATAGTTAATCACTTGTCCCGAACATTGGAAATAAGTAGATATAATTTCCAGTAGTTTATGTGTCCCATTTGTTGTAGCTTCACCAAAAATGACACTATCATCCGCAAAGAATAGGTGCGTCAGTGTTGGAGCTCCTCGACAGATTCTCATCCCCTGAATTGTACCTCTTTGAACCCCCATTCGTAATAAAGCAAACAAACATTCACTACAAACAAGGAAAAGTAATGGACTTAGGGGATCACCTTGTCTTAAACCCCTTGAAGGGATAAATTTCTGCCCAATCTGTCCATTAGTCACTATCGCATAGGAAACTAAAGTGATGCAACTCATTATCCAACCAACCCATCCTTGTGCGAAACCCATCTTAATCAGCATTGCTTCAACAAATGACCATTCAACCCTGTCATATGCCTTGCTCATGTCCAGTTTTACAACGAAAAAACCTTTTTTTCCAACCCTTCTGTTCTTCATTGATTGTAAGGACTCATAGGCCAGAATAATGTTGTCCGTAATAAGCCTCCCTGGAACGAACGCACATTGGGATTCATCTATGCAAAGAGACAGCACAGTTTGTAAACGATTAGATAGAACCTTGGAGATGATTTTGTAAATAACATTACAAAGACTTATAGGACGAAATTGGGACATTCTGACTGGATTTGGAAGTTTTGGAATTAGAACAATTTGGGTAGAGTTCACATCAGATATTGGAAAATCACCCTTTATCGCCCCGATACAAAAATCAGAGATTTCTGGCCCAATTATATGCCAAAACCGTTGATAAAACACTGCGCCCAAACCATCTTCCCCCGATGCTTTTAGAGGGCCCATAGATCTAACAGCTTCAAGAATCTCTGCATGCGTAAACTCAGCAGTGAGCTTTACATTCATATCAGCCGAAATACACTGATCAATTCCTTCAAGAATAATTCCCGGATCAGTCACCCCTTGTGAAGTAAAAAGATTCGAAAAATAACCTTTCACCATTTCTTGAATTTCTTCCTCAGATTGCGCAACAGAGTTGTCATCAGCTAGCAACTTTTCAATTCTATTCTTCCGTCTTCAGTTCGTTGCAAAACTGTGAAAAAACCGAGTGTTTCGATCTCCATTTTTTAACCAATTTGCGCGCGCTCTTTGTTCCCAATATATTTCCTCTCGGTCAGCTTCTAAATTTAAGGCCAGCTTTGTTTCGAGAATTTCCCCCAAAGTATCATCATCTGGCTGTTTGTCATTCAATTCCTTTAGACGGTTTTGTAGACTTTTAGTTGAAAACTTCTTCTGTTTCGTGATATTTTTAAACCATCTATTTAGTCCCTCATTGACATATCGTAGTTTTTCTGGCACTGAACCTGCACTTAAAGCCCACAACTTCTGAACCTCTTCCTCGCAAGATTCCTCCAGCAACCAAGAAGCTTCGAAACGGAAAGGAGCCACTCTATTAATTCCAGCTCTTACCGAATTTGTCGACAATAATTAAGGGCAATGATCGGAGAAAACATGTGTCAAATGTTCAAGTTTGTAATCTACAAAACAATTCAACCAATTCTGATTTGCCACCCCTCGATCTAGCCGTTCTCTTATATTATTCGAAGACATACGACCCCATTCCCAAGTGAACCATGCCCCAGCCAATGTCATCAAGATTACAGTCTTCAAGGGCATTTCTGAACCGCTCCATTTGTCCCTCACTTCTTAATCTTCCACCACTTTTCTCAGATGCATACATTAATTTATTGAAGTCTCCAATTACTAACCATGGCGTTGATGGTAAATCATCCAGGCTACGTAACAGACCCCATGAAGACTCTCTGTTTTGTTCCTCCGGTGCCCCATAGAAACCTGTGCACCGCCAAGAAACACCATCATCATCTTCCTCAATTAAAATATCAATGTGACGATCCGAATATGATCGAACCGATACTCGACAGCTAGCCTTCCATCCAATTGACAATCCCCCACTTCTACCTCTGGAACTAACATCAATTCCCTGAGTATAACCACATAACTTGCGAACATTCTCCATTCTTGTTGACTGCAATTTCGTTTCGATTAAGAAAATTACAGCCAGGTTAACATCTCGAAGCATATGCTTGAGACGTTTAATCGTTCGAGACTTACCTAAGCCCCGAACGTTCCAACTTAAGAGTTTCATAATGGCCGGCCGACCCTTGCATTAGGGTCTGCCAAAACATTCTGGTTAGAGTCAGTCGAATCAGCATTTGAAACTCCTGAATCTGGTAAAGTAACTCTGGGTCTTTTCAAACCATCAGCCATTTCAGTTCGTTTTTCCTCCTCATCTGAGTCATAATTATATCATGAACTGACGAATTACCGACTCCTGTATTTACTTCCAATTGGCCAGGGACCGAATTTGAATCACCAACCGGTGAATTTGAGGAAGAAGGTTCATGAAACAACTTTTCATCTCTCAGCAATTGGCTACTGGGCACCATTAATGATCTTCTTGGGGGAGCACGCAAACTGATATCCCAATCAAAGGTAATATCTTCCTTAGGTTTGGTTAATCGAATTGGACATAGTGTTTCTCCATGACCGATTTTTCCACATAAAAAGCAAAAAAGCTTCAGTTTTTCATACTCAAATCTGACATAGACCGAGCCCCCATTTCTCAAGGCCACCTTCTTTTTACGCTTCAGGGGTTTTCGAACATCCAACCCTACCCTAACACGCATAGTTCCCTTATAACCCAGTGATATTGCAGAAACATCATACTCTATAAATACTCCTATAAAGTTGCCTAAGACCTTTGCAAAACCTTCCGAAACATAACCATGGGGAACATCCCGAATCAAGATCCAAAATGGAGAAACATGTAAAGGAACAGTCATTGGATCATCACCAGTTTTAAGCCGATGAGTAATAAGCAAGTGAGAATTAAAATGCCAGGGTCCACCCTCTTCAACCCTATCAATGTCCACCGAATGAAAAAAATCGAAAAAGGAAACGGTTATTTCCCAATTCAGATATTGCAATTCCACCCAAAGGTCTCCATAAATTGGCCAACGTCGTCCTCATCGATTGAAAATGTATCACTGCCGTAGTCAAGAAACGCCCAACGAAACAGAAGTCGAAGGATATTCCCGACGCGTCAGCATCCACCACTGCTTAAATTTCAATGTTTTCATCATCATCCAGAATTAGAACAGCCAGATCATCATCAACCTGTTGCTTCATCGTTGAAAATCAGAAATCAAGAAACCAACTTTTGTAACTGAGAAGCAGAGTAACTGTTCGTGCTAAGAAGCAGAGTAACTGTTTGTGCTAAGATATTCCCATGAGTTCCAATAATAATTATAATTGAATAAAAACAAAGGATACATATATGACAAAAGGAGGGTAGCGTTTGGCATGTGCTAAGTTGGTCGATTCTTGTCTCCGTCGCAGTATGTAAAGCCCATAACAATATTGTCAGTACTCAGTATTATAAACAATGTGAACCAAAATCATACATTTTCTGATTTTTTTTATTATTTTGTCGTCTAAATTAAAATATTAATATTATTTCTTATGCTTGTCATCATTTTATTACAAATATAATGATTTTGGAGTAAGTTTTAGGTTTATTTTTTAAAAAATATATCAATTTTTAAAATTAATTAGTAAAATAATATTCAATTTTGATTAATATTTAAAATGGGTAAGTGTTAAATTGATAAAAAAAAATATAAATACATAAGACTATGAAATTAATTTTGCATCTTTTAAAATTGCTACATCAACCATTATTGACAAAATGAATGGAATTTTTAATAGAATGACTATTTTATTTTATTTTTCAAAGTATACAAAAACTAATTTAGTCATTTTTAATTAAAAAAGGAAAATGCAATCTAATATACAATATAGAGGAGTAATTATATCATAGGTCTAGCTCGTACATCATTCATGGTCTCAACCAATAAAAACCAACAATTTCATTAATTTTTTCATGTCATCTTTTTACCAAGTGAATCTTCACTCATACTTACTGTAAATTAAATAAAAAATATTTTTTTTACCAAGTGAAGAATCACTTGATAAAAAATGACATGAAATAATAATAAAATAAATAATTTTATTAGTTGGGACTATGGATGACTTGACAAGACGAGCCTATGATACTTATATCTAACAAATTGAAAAAATATCACTGTGGTAAAAGTTTGCCATAATTTTGAAAACTTTATATTTTTTTCTGTTTATTTTATAATATTTACTAATAATATGATTATATAAATATTTTAATTCAAACTAATTTAAAAGTTGATCATATTCACCAATGTAAAAGGGAGCTGTAGTGATTAAAAGAAAACGAAAAGGCTTGAAGATATTAAGAGAAGTTAAAATTGGAATCCTAAATGCTGATCTTAGGCTCCGAGCTTTGCCCAATTGCATCAGCAACCACATACTACCCATTAATATTTGTTTTCCATTTCATATACTAATATCTTACAGCATACTGCATACCCATACTACTGTTTTCATCATCGTCGTCGTCATCAATCTTTTTTAATAATACTGAAAAACATGAGAGGGTTTCCAGTATCGGAGGAGGCGAGCAGATGAATCCAGTTTCACTGTTTGTTATTTTGGGATGGGTTCCTTTAGCCTCTTCTTCTCCAGATTACTCACACTTGATCGGCTTTAAAATGTGCCAGTTTCAGCCTATGGCTATGCGTATGCATGGCGATCTTCTTTCTTTGAACCTAAAAAGTTGGATTTTTCCTTTCTTTCGTCTTGCTTCATCTTCTCTTCTCTGCACTCTAGACTACAAAACGCCGTATCCCCCCTGCAATTATTTATACAACTAACTTCACCCTTTCTTAATACTTAATTACTACTATAATTCTGTATATATATTATAAGAAAAAGGATAAAAGAGTATGAGTGGACTATATATGGATCTTCACTATATAGTATGGGTCTTTAAAATCATTTTAGAAAAAAAAAAATTAAAAGAAAAATCCAATGAAACTCAGTAAAGAATAGTTGGGTTGGGGGAGATTCAGACTGGACTTGAACAAGGTTTTCTTGGAAGAAAGAAAAGAGAATCAGATGGTAAGAAAATGAATTAAAACAGAGAGAAGGGAGTTACCTATACATGTATATGTCACGACCAGGAGCTAAGCGGCGTTTACAGAGGCAGCAGCAGCGTAAAAAAGGAGCAGTGCCGTCGAGAACATGGTTTGTAGTAAAACCTGATCTTCCACCACCGCCACCGCCACCGCCAGGGTTTCTGGGAGACACCATGGACAAGAGGCGTTGATCGTAACCGGAGTTGGCGTTAGGGAGTTGATGGAAAGGGACAGGGTGGTTTTGAGGGTCATCGGATATTATGATAGGTCCTTGGACAACATTAATATTATCGTCGTTCACGTTGGAGACGACATCCACCGTGATCCCCGTCATGCTTGTCGTCCTTTTGATAGGATGGCGTGTGCGTTTACCTAGCAACATAGTATTTTGGTTTTTTTTTTTTTGCTCTTTTCTCTCCACTGATTTATTCACAGAAGAGGAGAGAGAGAGAGAGAATGGAGATAAAAATGGAGGAAAGGCGGGGGAGAGGGAGAGACAATAGACAAGATGATAAAGAGAGCGGAGGGAGAATTTGGGCCGTTGATTATGGGCACGGTTCCCTATGATGTCCACCTCACCCAAACTAACCATTCCAGTATTGCAAATAGTCAATACAGAGTGTTCTCTTTTTAATGCTGCTACTATTTTATTATTTTATATAAGTTTCAAGTATATATTTGTGCATAATCTAATATATTTATGTATTTATATAAATTTCAAGTATATATTTATGAATATTATATAATGTTTTTTTAATTTGATTAGTTACATGATATGCTGTATGAAATGGGAGGAGAATTAAAAAATGAAAAAACCTAACGAGTTGGCGAACCATAACATGAATGTGACAGTTGTGTCTGCTTTTCTGATGACCGGAAACCAGAGTGGTCGTCCTCCTGATGCTACTATTCTATAAGATATTTTGGTATCTCTTGAGAGACCAAATTCTCCGCTTGATGTGGAGAGTCAACCTAGTTGTAAGAAGGGAAGGAATGGTGAAGGTCCGTTGGAGGGAGATGGTTTAAGTGTAGGAGGTGATGTTGAGGTGAGGAAGGAGGATGTGCTGTTAGGAGGAAGGGGTACTCTTCTAAAAATTCAGTTTTTCGATAAGGTACATGATGCTATAGACGCGAAGTTGGCCTCATCGGTGATTGTATGGCTACTGGGTAAGTCAATTGGCTTTAAAGCTCTCCTTACGCGAATTCAGTTGGACAATGAGTACCATCTTGTTCGATTTGCGAATGAAGAGGACTTTCATGATGTGCTTGTAGGAGGGTCGTGGGTTATATATGGGAGTTACCTAACGGTTCAACCCTGAAGTAGGTAATTTTCTATAGCAAAGGAGCATCCATCTCAAACTATGGTTTGGGTCCGTCTACCAAAGTTGTCATACCGTTATTATAAGAAAAGTTTATTTAGGCATATTGCTGCTGTGATCGACAAAGTAGTCTGCATTGATTACAATACGATTGATGGTAAGCAGGGGCGATTTGCGTGATTGGCAATTCTGGTAAAATTATTGATGGACGCAAGTGGGATATTGAATATGAGGAACTACCATCGATTTGCTATAAGTGTGGAAAATACGGACACTCTAAGGAGCTGTGTGGTGTTGAGTCGAATCCAAGGACTGGTGAAAGTAGCGTACCGGATATGAGGGATTCAACTAAGTTATATGGGTCATATATACAAATGGTTAATAAAAGGCGTAGGAATGCGACCAACGGGCAAGCAATAGGCTCTGGCGAAAGGGAGAAGCTAGGGTCACATGATGGAGGATTGCGGTTTACAGTCCTTGAGGAGGATTGGGATTTAGTAGAGAATCTGGCAGCGGACGTTAATGTGGGAACTGGTATGGTGAAAGATATTCGAGCCAATGTAAGTTCGGGTGTGGTCCCTAAACCATCAAGTACTAATAAGGGAAGCTCGCCTTGTTGTGCGAGTGTGGTTAGGAATATTGTTGCCACTGGGGCAAGTTCAGATAAGGCTGGTAAGGGGTCGGCTAAGGGTTGGGCGGATGTAAATTTGAGTGTGGGAGATAGGGCAGTGTTGGAAGGCCAGAATGAAATTTCACCTTATGTGGCATTGAATGGGAAGATGATTGCTTCCAAAATGTCATTAAGTATGGAAAAACATGTTGTGGTTCAATTTGTGGAGAATAAGGGCAGTTTTGTGGCTTAGAAAAATAAGGGGTAGGTCTTATCGGGTTCTTTTCGACCTCTACCAGGTAAGGCGACATTTACTAAGAAGTCGGGAAATGTTCAAGAAGTTTAAAAAACAACCTTGAAGCCGAAGAAGAGGGATGATCGGGGATCACCACGGTCGGGCCTTGATCCGCAAATTGCAACGTTGGTGGAGGATCTTGATAGGGCTGAAGTGGCTGAGCATTCGTGACAAGAAAAAAAATTCTGGACAAGAGGTGGGAGGTGATACAATCCAATGGAGAGCTAACTCAGCTTTTGAGCTGCCGGGGGTGTCGGATATGCATGTTTAACCTTGTTGCTCTTGCTTTTCTTTTTAAATGGTTAATGTTATTTTTTGGAATGTACATGGTGCTTTAGACCCTGTGTTTAATATATCTTTTAAGCTTTTGAGAAGGAAACATAGACTAGATATTATGGCAGTTATGGAACCACACATTAGTGAGGGAGGGGTGGATCGGTTCATTAGAAGGTCATGTTTTTCTCATTCGTACAGGGTGGAGGCGTAGGATTTTTCTGGCGGTATTTGGGTCATGTGGAGTGACTCAGTTTAGTTGGATATTCTTGCAGTCTCGAATCAGTATATTCATGAGTTTTTTTCACCGGATAATGGGGGCGTGGTTTCTTCATCATATTTGTCTATGCTAGGCCGGATGTGGTTAGGCAACGAGTACTTTGGGAGTGACTCAGTTTAGTTGGATACGCTTAGCTGTATTGATGCGATGTGTTTTGAAATAGCCTAACGTCTAGTCGCGTACCGGTACGGTTGTATCGCGTACCGATACACCTTACTACCCCTACGGTCATATTTCCCAACGGTCTTTTAATTTGCAGGACCGTACCAATACGCTAGGTAAGCGTATCGATACGCATCAGCTGAAGTGTACAACGCTACTTCCTTATCGGGACCATATCGATACGATTTGAAGGGTATCGATACGCCAAGCTACAGAACTGCATTTATGGTGGGAAATAAAGGCTCCAACGACTCCAATCCAACCCCAACGGCTAGTAACGGCTACAAAATCAATTAGGAGTATAAAAGGGACCTACAAGCATCAAGAGAAGGTTAGTGCTTCAATTGTTACAACATTATGATGACAAATTGTGTCTAGAGCTTTAATTATACATTCCTTGCTTAGACAACACTAGTGAGCTAAATATTGTTAAATTTGCTCAAGTGTTTAAGTTTTGGGTGAGAGCTTTATAGTGCAAACATATATCTTCTAGAGAGGTTTCTAGTTTGCTAAGTCTTTCTTGTCTAAGAGAGTGTTTGATCAAGCTTTGGGTAGAAAGCTTGATCGTTGTAACGGTTTCCTCCTAATCCGAGAAAAGGGGACGAAATTCTTAGTAATTTTGTTTTGGAAATCCTTAGTAGGAAGCTAAGGTAATGGATGTAGACCTTGGTTAGAAGGTTGAACCACTATAAATACTTGTGTAAATTGCCAATCTTTCCATTCCCACAAAAACAACTAATTATCCCACTTCTCCACATTTGGCGAGTAAGAACGGTTGAAGGAATCGAGCACTCCAAATCTCAACTGAAATCAAGGAGAGTGTCACTTTGAATATTTGAGACTAGACAATGACAGACTTTTGGTATAATAATTGTCTTGATAACATGGGCCGATTAGCATTTTATTGCACCTTGGATGGCTCGCCTCGACCGATTATGGTGTTCGAGATGGTAACAACGTCCGGTAGTTGGGATGTGGATCACATGGTATCATGCTTGCCCCAAAATGTGGTTGAAAGCATTGTCACGGTTAAGCCACCACAAGCACAGTTGGGAGCTAATATTATTGGTTGGAGGTGGGACGAGACTCGAATTTGTACATCAAAGTTAGCATATGATTTCCTAGTGGATAAGTGGCTCTCGATGCAGGATCCGATGTGGAGGAAAATCAGGAGATTGCAAGTCCCGTAAAAAATACGAGTTTTCTTGTGGCTAGCTGTGAAACGTCTTCTAACGAACGTAGAGCGGTTTCGGCATCACTTGGCTGTATCGGATGAATGTGTGATTTGTCATGGGGGTTCGGAGAGTGTTGAGCACATTTTAAGAAACACATCTCTTTTCGTTTGTAGCTAGTTGAATGATGAGGCATGAAGTGTTCGCTTCTCGACTTATTGTTGGCTATTGTGGAAACGACGATGTAGTGTGATCTTTGATTATAACTTTACTCAATATGAGGACATTCTTCTCCAAGGGGATCGCTTGGTTGAAGAGTGTAATCATGCTTTTGCTGGTTCATCACGTAAGCATGTAACAATACGGTGATCTCGGAATCATGGTTGGGGCCGCCAGTGGGCTAGGTGGAATCTAATGTGGATGCAACAGTGAATGAGTGTCACATCCCAAAAACCGGTCTAGTCGGAATTAGGTTCCGATGACCGAGTATTTTATATCGGTTCTATAAATTATTCGATCTTATTAAATTATTCGAGTTAGTTTATTATTATTATTATTATTAAAAAAAAATATAGGACTTGCCGTGCAATTCCTTCAAAATGAAGGAATTGTACGGCAAGTCCTATATTTTTTTTTAATAATAATAATAATAATAATAAACTAACTCGAATAATTTAATAAGATCGAATAATTTATAGAACCGATATAAAATACTCGGTCATCGGAACCTAATTCCGACTAGACCGGTTTTTGGGATGTGACAACTCTCCCCCCCTTTAAAAAAAATTCGTCCTCGAATTTTCTCCGACAAAAACACGCTCATCTATACGAGCCTGACTGAATTTAGACATCTAAACATAAAGAGATCGGATTAATCGGCAAGTCACAATACACAACAGAATAACTCCTAGGTGGCAAAGTAACACAATAAACAATACAAACATACTTAAGTTTAGTCCAGAACCGACTAAACTCTAGCTCTGATACCACAAATGTAACACCCCCTTCCCGGCCTGGTAGAGAACCGGGTCGGAGAGCGCTACCGAAAAACATAACGGAAATCGGAGACATAAATCTTAAACTTTTAATCAGTATTTTAGTGCCAATAATGTCAATTTTTATTACTAACTCAAAAGTCATTATAACTTTAAAACCTTATACAAAACATAGGCAACATTTACACAATAGTAGGGCCACAAGACTAGTATAATTACTTTAACTACTTTGCCACCATACTAGGAGTTCATAAGGACAAAACACATTACTCTTTACTTTTGGTGACTTGCCGATCCTTTGATTGCTCCGATCTCGGACTAAACACTTTGTTAGCCTGAAATGTTATGCAAATGAATGCATTAGACTTACATAGTCTAAGTGAGGTAGGCAATAACAATGAATGAACATGGTATGCCATTTATCATGCTTTGATGGAAATCATAATATCAATTATGCAATAAACATGGCATGCTCTTTATTCAATAGTAAAAACATAGTATCATGTCATGAACAGTAATATCATGATTTCATAGCAAACAATATCAATAATCAATATTTTCCCTTGGACCGATTCAACAGTATTTGGATACGCGAATTCCACCACATCACCAACAATAATGGTCGTGTCATAATCCCTCCTCCGCACCAATTGACCAACACACAACACATCCCTCCTCCGCACCAATGGCCGAAGCCCAATACCCGTACCAATGAGCTCATGAATTCTATGGCATGCCAATTGTATCCAATACTTCGATCCCAAGGTTCAGTAACAATAGTTCAATATCAATGGTTCAATGATAACATCTCAACAATCATATGGTCATAACAATATACAGTAGCAATAACACATGTCAATGATTCTATATGTCAATGCTTCAATGATTTTTATGACAACAATAATCATACTATGAATCATAGAAACTTACTGGATGCAGATAAATTCATAATTAATGCAACGGGGCAGCACCGAGTCTACCCCTGACACGACTACACTCACCTTGATATTAAGGTTCTCGAATAACGACGCCTTTTTCCTTGGTTGACGGTCGTTCTTTATCGACTTCTTAAACCCGACGTCAGCAGAGATTCGATATTGCTAAACCCCAAAATTCGAACTACCAATCTAACACTGAACCATGTTATTTCCTTAATTTTGCCGTGTACTTTGCGCATACCCATCCCCTATTTATACTAAAAATATGCCGTCCCATTTGCTTCAATTGATGCTAGCAATGCCCCAATTGAGTGCCACGTGTGGCTTACTCATATTGGTGGCAATTGCCACAATTTCCTTAAAGTGGCCGCGTGGCCTGGGCAATTGAATTCATGGAATTGTTTTGTGCAATTCCTTCAAAATGAAGGAATTGCACGGCAAGTCCTATATTTTTTTTTAATAATAATAATAATAATAATAATAAACTAACTCGAATAATTTAATAAGATCGAATAATTTATAGAACCGATATAAAATACTCGGTCATCGGAACCTAATTTCGACTAGACCGGTTTTTGGGATGTGACAATGAAGCGAGTCAGAGGGCTGCTATTGGGGGCATTTTCAGGGATGAGAAAAGGAGTTGGTTAAGTGATTTTTCCATATTTATTGGTCGATGTTTGGTTTTATTGGCCGAGCTGTGGGCGATCTATGATGCGCTCGACTTTGCTTGGTCGTGTGGATTTCGGTAGGTTGAATTAGATACGAAAATCTTGGAAGAGGTTAAAATAGTTCTTAATGAATCGACGACATTGGAGGGTAGTGTGCTAGTTGAGTCGATCAAGGAACTTATGGACCAGGATTGGGTGATGATGGTTCGACACGTTAGTCGGGTTTGAAATAGAGTCGCGGATGCGCTAGCTGGGATGTGCAGGGATGGACCACATGAGAGTTTGGATTTGAGTTCTCCCCCGCCGACCGTCATGGCTATGGTGCAACATGAGCAAGATTGCTTGACTAGTGCTTCTTGGTTTTCGCCTTTATGGGTTTTTTTGTTCGTTTATTGTTTTTCTTTTTGTTTTTCGAATGTTAATGGTCTATGATTGATTTATGTATGTATTCTATATGTACTCTTTTCCCCATTTAGATTAGGGGTTTAACGAAGCCTACAGTGATACCACATTTCATATTAAAAAATGGGAGGAGAATTACCTCTCATTTTTTGTATTTGTTATATAATTTTAATAATTCAACAAAAAAAATAAATAAGTCACGAATTCATGGAGAATAAATAAGTCACGAATTTATTATCATATAATTATATATTTCCTACTCATATCTTTCTTTCACCCACTCAATTTTCTTACTTTCATTAATTTCATTTTCTTTGAGGTGATTGCAAACAAAAAAATTCTTCTAATTTTCTTTTTACTGTTTAAGACCGCCTATTAAAGTTTTAGTTTTGGTTTTTCTTTACCATTTATGTTTTTATGTTTTTCTATTTTGTTCTTCATCTATTATTTTTGGCATATTATTTATATGTCGTTTTAAAATGTTCTGTGTGTAGTTATGGCACATTGATGATTAAAAAGTATATAATATGGTGCACATTTTATTTTGGGACAATTGACAGTATGTCTCGTGTAAAAATTTTAGTTTAAAATTATCTTGTTATGATTAAAAATTGTTGCATAACAATGTGATGTTGGAGTCTTCTAATTTAATGAAGGCATTTTGTCACCTTTAAGGTCTAGAATCATTTATCTGGCTTGTGCTCTTCGCAACAGGCATTCACATTTTTTAGCCATTCTGCTTGATTTAATGAAAAATGAAGACATAGAAAATAATTGTTTTTTACATTTCAGGTCTTCATGCCTTATTTTTTTAGTTTTTTGGTTGTAATTTTCTTAGTTTCCACGAGTTTTCTCAACGATGTTTTTTAAGGATATTTGTAATTTAAGGTATGGTATGTTCAGATAGATTTCTCTTCCCTTTAACAATGAAATTTAATATTTTGTTAAAAAATTGACCATAAGAAAATAATAATAACTCAAAATTAAATATTTTAGATGGTAAGTTTTTCATTTTTTAAAAGGAAATACCTTGTTCAAATGCTTAGGGTGAGCAAAACTCGACTCGAAAAAAATAAAAAATTTCAACTAGACTCGAGGCGAAAAAATTTGACTCGTTTTGACTTGACTCGAAATTTCACAAACTCGACTTGAAAAATTTTCAAATAAAGTTTGAGTTGTAAAATGAAAATTCGAATACCTCGAAATTTTTAGTAATTAGTGGATTTATTTTTAAGTTTGAGTCAAGTCCTTCAATTTTTCCTAATATATATACCAATATAAAAAATATATGAATAAATATATGTCACATATAAAGAAATATATTTGCATATCTTATATGATTAGAGAAAGTCGTTTAAATTGAATCAAACCGTACTATAACATGATAAATAATTACAATTAAATTTGTATAGGAACTCTACAAACTCGAAAAAATTTCAAATAAAGTTTAAGTTGTAAAATATGACACGTCAACTCGAATAACTTGAAAATTTTTTACTCGACTCGATCGAACGCTCACCCCTACATAGGGGTGTTCAAACTTCGGTTAAAACCGAACTAACCGAACCGAATCGAAATTTTTTCGGTTAATCGGTCGGTTAATTTTAGGTTTGGTCGGTTAACGGTTAATGATTTTTTCAAACTTCAATTATCGGTTAATTCGGTTCGAAATCGGTTAATTAACTGATTTAACCAAAATTTTTATATATTATATATTTCATATATTTATTTTTAGTCATTAAATTTTTAAAAATTATAAAATAATCATTAAAATTTTTGATATATTATAAAATGGTCATTAAACTTTATCAAATTAGCACAAAATGATTTATCAATAATTTATAACGTGCAAGTTAATGACTATTTTGTAATAGTTTGATAAGTTTAATGGTTATATTATAATTTTTGAAAGTTTATTGACCAAAAAGATTATTTTAAAATAGTTTAGTGACAATTTGGGTGATTTACCCAAAACTTCCTAACAAATTTCGGTTAATTCGAAAACTGACCGAATTAACCGAACTTTTTTTGGTTCGGTTAAAAAAATTTAAAATTTTCGGTTCGGTTAACGGTTAATATGAAAAAATTTCGGTTAATAAAATTTTGAAAGTTCGGTTCGGTCGGTTAACCGAACCGACCGATTGAACACCCCTACTCCTACACATGGTATGTGAAAAATGCTTTAATCAAAGCTCAAACTAGAAAGTAAGGTTAAAAAACGTTGCATCGGGCAAATAAGAACACTTTTAAAACTAATAAATATTTATTGTTATACTTTATATATTTTTTGAATGGTTTAAGGTAATTATAATGTCGTATATGTTTATACATATTATTAACCATTTGACAATGCACATATACCTTGTAGACAAAGTATTTAAACTCGCATCTTTTAAGATGAACATCATCCACTTTTTCATTGGAACACTTGTTGATTTAATTATTGTATTTTATATTCAAACAATAAATGATGGCTAATGATATTCCATACATCTGGGGCAATTGTTAAAATAATTCATTTATTATTTATGAGTGTCTTCCAATAAACAAACAACAACAACGACAATAATTTGTTTATTTTTAAATTGGATTATTCTTTTGCTCTCTATGTAACACCCGGGTTCGGGGGTCGGGTGAAAATAATAATTTAAAAATAGTTCGAGTTTCGATTTCAAAATTTTTAATAAAAATTATAATGGTTTGGGCCTCGGGTTTTAAGTGAATAAAAATTTAATTGGGCCATTTACAAGACAAGCCCAAATTTGCCATGGTGTCATCCATTGTAGTTCCCTTAATTCATTAAGGGTGTTTTGGTCTTTCGACCCCCATTTTAAACAAACATGAGCTATTTGCTTTTGGCTCATCTTCTTCTCTCCACACCATTTCCTCTTCCAACGTCCAAAACCCCCCATCCTCCTTAGGTTACTATTCCATCCATCTTCTTGCTCGTTTTGAAGAGTTTCGCAAAGGTAATCATGTCTTTGACTTACCCTCGTTTTTCCCTACAAGCTAACACCCTTATCTTTCATTTTTATGCATGTTTTTAAGATTTGGAATTTGTAGGATTTTGGATAAAAATGTTTGCTTTATGGCTTTTGATTAAAGATTTCGGTTTCTTGTTGGGATGGGGGTTGTTTGTGGTCCATGAGACTCAATATATATGATTTTTAAAGGATTTTATGCTTTTTCCGGATTTGGGTTTTTGGGAGGTTTTTGGGAGGTTTAGGATTGAAATATGGGGGGTGTTCTATGTGGAAATGAGAGGGCCAATGGTTAGGGTATATGTAAGCTTTGTTTTGGGAGCTTTAGAGAGTAGTTTGGAGGTTGAAATCATTGGTTCTACGGGGTGCTTGAGGGCTGCTCGGATTTTGGGAATTTTAGGCTTGTTCTCCATGAGAAAATTGATATCTTATAAATGGTTTGTAATTCGGGTTGAGTAATTTTAGAACATGGACTGACTTGAGATTGTTTGCTTGGTGTTGGGATGCTTAGAAGCAAGGAATTTTGTTGGTGAAGCTTCGGGGGCAAATCCGGGGAATTCGGAGTCTTGAGCTCGGCCTTCAATCTTCTCTTGGGTAGCAACGGTGAGTAGGATCATTGGTTATTGCATTGAGCTTGATATGGATTCCTTTGGGGTTTGGGTAGCACCTTGAATGGTTGCCTAAACCTGTGTGTAAGTCTCCCTACTCATAAGTTGTTGTGACAAGTTGATTTTACATACATTGTGACCATTGAATGCATTTTAAGTTGTCAATGTGTAGTCGTGTTGAGTTCGTGCCTCACGTGATGGTGGTCTAAACTACGGTGATGTGTAGTCCCGCCGGTAGTGACTAGTAGGGTAGAACTTTGATGTGTAGTCCCATTGTACATCCACTAGTCGAAACGGTGATGTGTAGTCCCACCGTATGTGTATGATGGTTGTGCTTGTGCAAACCATGTGTGTTGTTGAGATTAACCCTCGTGCATCCATCGCTTTCTTGCATATAAATCGTGTTTTGGAAAACTACATGTTGTGAATTATAGAGCCTCTCTCACTAAGCTAGTTGCTTATGCTCTTTGTTTCCAACGTGCAGATCGTTAGAGTTCGGGAGGCGAGCGGGCGAAGGAGGAGCTTTTGGGAGTTCTCAAGCAAGTTTAAGTATGGTTTACTTTTGTAATAATGCCTAGACAATGGGGTATAGAGTGTGGGAGTTGGGGTCAAACTCCTTAGGATTTTATGTTGAGTATGTTAAACTCAAGGTTATGCTATGCTTTGCTTCTTGGTTTGCTATTTATGCTTGATATGATGCTTATGTGAACGTGCCTCATTATGTATGTTGCTGACCTTGTATGCCTTATAATTGACTATCCTTTGTGAGGAGTTCATGCTTGTTAAGTATGCACTTTTGGGTGAGATTGCATGAAGCTTTAATTTGTATGAATTTCATTAGATTAATTGCCCCACATGCTAAATTGTGATTGTGGTTTGGTGTATGTATGTTGCTTGTGCTTAGGGAAGTCCAATAATGCCTTTAGAGTTGGGTTAAGGGTAACTTGTGTAAAAAAATCGTGGAGTTGCAGTGCAGGGGGTATCGATACCCTAGCTAGGGTATCGATACTGTCTTGCCCAAAGGCCTCAGATTTTGCCTGGGGTATCGATACCCTAAGGGTATCGATACCCTCCAAACTCTCTGTAATTTGGTTTTGGGGGGTTAGAATAGAGCGTATCGATACGAGGTCCCGAGTATCGATACGGATTTATCTTGTTGACCAGGGAAGGTTGACCGAGGAAGAGGGTATCGATACCCCTGATAAGGGTATCGATACGGTCATCTGGGGTTGATGTTTCTGGGTTGATCTGGAAGGGGGTATCGATACCCCTTGAATGGGTATCGATACTGCCTGCCTGTAAACTTAAAATTGGACTGTTCATGCATGGCCGGTGTTCGAATGCGTCTTCCTTGTATGTTTCCGCTGTTATGAATCACTTAGGGTTTAATCATCCTCTAGACAAGATAAAAAAAAAAAGTAGGGTTGCTAACCGAGGGGGAACCCCTTGGGTTCCGCTTCGGTTTTCCCCGTGTGGCTCACTCGGACCGGTCATCCGACCAGACCGGGACGAGGGGGTTACACCCTAATCACGTTAGAACAAAGGTAAAAATACTTATAATACCCCTCTCAATTTTGAAATCAGGCAAATTGGTCCCTTTTAAAAAGGATGAAAAATTTTAGTCCTCGCAATTTTAAAAATGAGCAATCAAAGATAATCAATCATATCCTTAATGTGTTCTGTCAATTTTACATGATTCCGATTGATATTAAATAAATGTAGTCTTTAATGCTTGTGCTTTGATTTCAATTCTAAAAAAATAACATATAATTCACATATATTTCGTAAATATTGAATGTTAAATTTATATTTTTTTAAAACTATGAAACTGACATAATGTGTATTGTTGTTGGTTATATGTTAAATCAAAATTATATAAAATTGATGGAAAATAAAAATATCGTGATTAATTATCCTTAGTTACTCATTTTTTAAATTGTTGTAGACTAAATTACTCATTTATTTTAGAGGGATTAATTTGCGCAGCTTTATTTTTTTTTTGAAACTTATATATTATTATTATTATGAATGAGACATTAGCAAGTGCCTCGTTAAAAAACCTCCCTAGTCTTAGATGGAGGAAAAAGAGTGCGACTTGCTAATGTAAAATGCACATGAATATGGAAACCGTTCGCTATACTGATACAAACAGTCAAACTCTAGCAAAAACATCAACCATACGCTTATCCTCACGGCCACAGTAAAACGCTATTGATCTTCTTCATCATCAAATTCCCAAATCAAAGGAGTACTACGGCTGATCCCACTTTTAGCCAACTTATCTGCTGAAATGTTGGCTTCCCTGGGCACCCATTGAATCGACCACTGTAGCTTTGAAACGAGACTAAGGCATTCATTGACAATTCCTTCGAAAACATATGGGGCAGACATCTGTTTGGACAACCAATTCACACACAAGGTAGAGTCCGATTCGATGATCAAGGCGAACTTATCCGCACTCTTGAGTCTCTTGAACATCTCGATAGCTTCCCTAATTGCGATCAATTCAGCAGAAGTGACATCCATAATTCCCACGCCTTTTGAAAACATCGCGATTGATCGGTTATTCCAATCCTTTAAAATGCCACCTATTCTAGCGTTTCCGAATTTGCGCAGCTTTATAATTGAGGGGGATCTAAAAGATTTTTACCCAGAAAAAATGTTTGCTAATTTTAGCAATGTTTTTCTTTCTTCTTTTTTAGGGTTGTGAACTGTGAAGAATTGGGGAAATAGTTGGTGAGAGAATTGAAATAATCAAAGGAGGTGACACCACCAAGACCGAATTGTACACTTAACAAAATTTTGAGTGGACAAGGAACGGCCAACAACATGATCTTTTCATTTTTTGCCAACGTTAGGCAAAATATTCATGCTTTTGATTGATTTTACATGTCTTGTTTGCTAACTCTTAGCCACACTTGGTACATCATTTTCGTATTATTGCTGTAGTTTTTTTTGTTCCTTTAGTTTTTTAAGATTTTATCCTGATTAATATAGATTAACTCGTGTTGTATACTTGATTTTGGTAGGTGAATTTTTCAGTGATAATTTTTTGCATACATACTATCTCAAACTCGAGACCTGCTTAAGCAGTACCAATCTGTTTACCACTTAGACCAACTTCGTTGGTGTAATTTTTATATCTCTGGGTTTAAAATTTTATGTGTCTTATTTATTATTTAATTTATTTAAATGACAATTAACAACGTTCAATGACTTCTTAATCGTGTTAATGAAGTTATAAAAATTCCTCTTATGTATCAATATTTATATATATATATATATATTATGCATTAGAAGGTTGAAAATTTCGAAGACCAGTAATGGATTTAAGTTTTTTTTTCATTAAAAATTCAAATTTATCAGATTTACTTTTTAAAGGAGGGTATCACGAATCAATCAGATTAAATTCACTTTTGAAGGTTAGATATATTCACAGTAATTCATATTACAGTCACTGTTAAAAAGAGATATTTAGTAAGTCTTCAATTCAAATCATAAGCAAATACAATCTTTCTTCATCCCTGATTTATAACCTTCATTACATAAAAAAACTATTAATATATATTATATAATTAAATACAAATAAGAATGTTCTAATATTAAACAATGATCAAGTGAGAATGATTTGATTTTTTTGGGAGCTTGTATATTTGATAAAGAAAGTTCACCAATAATTTAAAATGATGTCTCAATGCCTATTTTCTTGACTACTGGCTAAACAAGTCATTCTCAAGCAATCTGATTACACTTCTTCCCCATTTCACAGTAACTTGAGAAAAATAAAATTGGTTTGTTCATTCCTCAATTTGTTATAGCCACACTAAGGGTGTAATCAATAAATTCACAGCTTGTTCCAACATTAATTTTCAAGTTCAGGCTTAACTCGAGATATAATCAAGTTACTCGAGTTAGATTAAACTCGTTTATCAATTTTTGTACAAAAGCTTGAATTTCAGCTCGATTAAGTTTGTTTGTACTAAATAATATATATATATATATATATATATATAAGGCAGAAATGTAAGTTAACATATAAAAAAAATCAATTAGACTTGCAAGCCTTTCGAGTCATGTATTATAATACTTGAATTCGACATGATTGATAATTCAAGAAGCTCGGGATTGAGCTTGGTTCTCTTGAATTTTTTAATCGAACTTGGATAGCTTACGGACATAAATGTCTCATTTATACTCTTAAACCACAACCCAAAATAAGAAACCAAATAATTTAAATTAATTATTGAATTACCATCTAATATAAATTTTAGTTTAACTATAGGTATGTAACACATTGACTAACTAATTCGGATTGTATAGATCCAATATGACGGTGACTCTTCTTACCTAATTTTCTTTATTCACAATAGTAGAATTCAAACACATGACTTTACTTGAAGAACCTAGCGTCTCGTCCCGCTAGACCAAATGATATTCGGTATCATCTAATATAATTTTAATAAACTATAGTTTTTTTTGTAAGAGAAAATTAGAGATGGGCACGGGTCAGGTCGGGTTTTTGTCCCACTAAACCAGACCCAAAAATAAATACCATATACCCGATCCGAACATATTCTTTAAAAAACTTGATCGACCCAAAAATATATACACTAAACCCGACCCGACCTATAGAAAAAATAATAATTTTTAGGGACCTAATTGTAAAAAAATAATTTTATGGGACATAATTGTAAAAAAATATAAATTTAAGGACTAAATTATAAATAAAAATTCAATTTTAAGGACCTAATTATAAAAAATATATAAAGAGAGAATATTATTACAAATATCCCTAAAAATTTTAGGAAAAATTACACAATTAGTCCTGAGCCGGGTAGAATATTTTTCGCCCTAAACTCAAACCAGACCCGACTTGACCCTCAATAAAAACCTGACCCAAACTCGATTTTTCATCTAAAAAATCTGACCCAATCGGACGGGTCGAGTAAAATGCCTATCCCTAGAGAAAATATATTAAATCGTTAAAATAATAAAAAAATATTTTGATTTTATTAGGGAATGGAACTACATAGTTTTGCCAGTTGTGGAATTTTGGCGGTCTCATTCTTACCAATGATCAGTGGGGACTCATGGAATCAGATTGACAGCTTTCAATTTTCCATTAATGTTTTTTAATTTAAAAAGAAATAATTCAATAATAATACAAATTAGATGATTTTCATAAATATTTAATGATTTTGCCCTAGAGACAGACCAACCACTAGTTTTAAGTCAATTAGGTGGATCAAAGTGAGATTACTTGGATGCTATCTGTTTTATTAAATTTAGAATATAAGTTTAAGTTGTCTGTCTTAAGAGCTCTACTCAAATCATCCAGTTAAAAAAAAGAATGAAAGGAGAATTAATTAGTTTTATTTAATTTTATTAGCCAATTTCATTAGGTGTTCCATCCCATCGTTGCAGTCAGCTTCATAGGATAGCATATCGGAATTAGTAATTATAGAATTTTTTAACAGTATAAAGATGATTATAATATATCATAATTAATAATTATAAATTTTTTTAATGATTTAAAGGTGATTACAATATATTATCTCTTCATAGTCTTAAGCTCTTTGACAATGCATACACATTTTACAGACAAAGTAATTAGACACAAACTTTCTTAAAATAAATATCATTTTTTTTTACTACGACCACATTGTAGTTTTAAGATTATTTTTCTCTTTGCCTTGGTGGGACTTGCAGTATACTTTTATTTTAATTTTTGGTTTTCCTTTTCTTTTTGAAGTTTTGTTTTGTTTTTACTTTGTATGATGGAGCTATCAATTTGGGATGAGGAGGAAATGTTGGTGTCGAAATTGAATCAACCGATTTCTGACTATTTATTTTGTTAAATTGTTTTGTAGGCTCTTTCTTCACATTAAATATGGTTAACTTTTAAACTCACCCCTTGTATCACACAGCATATTAAAAAAATATTTTCAATCAATGCAAACAATGTTGAATACTTTTTTTTGACAAATTTTAATCTTAATTCTCCCTAGAGGAGAGTAAAAAGGGAAACATTAGAAAGAAAAAGAAGGAAATGCTCTTATCAGGTCTAGAACATATGATTTAAGGGAATGTGAAGGAACAAATGTGACCAATTTGGCCAACCGATCAAATGTGCTTGCTCAATAATGTTGAATAATTTTAAACATTCGATTAGTAAAATCTTAATATTAAATTTGATGACCATGCTTATTTTTTCAGTTGTACCATGTACATGTATTAATCATATCAAAAGAACAAACATTGTTAGAAAAGGGTGAAATTATTATATATTAACATAAAAAATACTTTTAAATCGACTGTTTTAATCAAAATAGCTATTAGATCAACAATCTCTAGAACAAGTGAATAAAGCTCTCAGTTAACACATTTTTTCCCGTTTAAGACCCATTAAAAACAAAATTCTCTTCTCCCTTTCTAAATAATTTTTTTTAAAAATTAGTCTTTATGTTAGTTTATAAAAATGTCAAACTCTCAATTTTAAGAACCAAATTGTCAAATTATGATAACATAAAAAACATAGATTCAACATTTCACATTAAAAATATAGAAACGTCAATAATCATACATAAAAGATAATGATGGGCGAAAGATAATAAGCTGGTCACCTCTGATTTCCTTTGTGTAAGCGATGATTCATAATTATAGCAAATATATTATATATATTTTTGCCTTTCAAAATAATATTAATTTAAGCAATTATTAGGTGCCAACAATTGTGTCAATTGTTTGGTCCTCCAAAAGGGACATCCCTAGTTTTCTTATGATAAAGCCTAATATATATTGTATATAAACCAATAAAATATTAAAAATTATAAATCTATAACAACCAATAATATAACAATACGATAGTGTCGTCATATGAAATGGCCCTACCACCAATTATTGCTCAAATGAAACATCACCAAGTGTTGCTTGATCTCTATCTCCAAATTAAAATAATAACTATGAGAAAATTATTATTAATATATTATTTATATCAATTCAATTTCCGTATAATAGTTTTCCCCCTAACATAATAGTGTTTTTTTAGGAACCCCTAACATAATAATTAAAGTATAAAATTTCGATATATATGTGTAAAATTTATTTTAAACAAGCATGCATATTTGCATTATAAAGTTCAGATTCTGAATTTCTAATCATAAACATTAAAAAATAAACATTAAAATTTAAATCTCTACACTAAATTTTAAACACTATCATTAAATTCTAAACCCAAAAATTTAAATTCTTAACTCCTAAAACTTAATCTAATTGTAACACCCCGAATTTTACCCTAAATTGGTTAAAATCTCTAATTCAGAACCCTAAAATTTAGGAAATTTTAATTAGAAATTTTCAGAATTTTAGTGACCAAATTACAAAGGTTGCAAAACTTAAGTGTCGTTTCATAAACCATAGAAAGTTTGATGGCACACTTTGTGATTTACTCTTTTGTTAGGGTATTTATACTCATTTTGACACCCATTTCAGATTTATGGGTTTTGTTGCGCTGCACTCCCTTCCCCTCTCTCTCGTTCCGTTCGATAACCTCCCTTAAACAAACTCCCTTCATTTTCGTTCACCGTTCGACCAAGGGCCAACCACCGTCCGATCGTCGATCTAACACCGCCATCCAACTCGTCGCACTGTCCCGATCCTAGCCAACCATTCATTTCTTTCGTTGCCGGCCAGATTACACGAAATCTATTCGAGCTCCTCGACTTTTGGTTTTGGGTATGGTTTTGGCCGAATTTGTGGTTTAGATTATGCGGGTTTGTGTTTGGTTGCTTTAAATGGGGTATTACTTGTAGAATTGGCTGGAAACGTGACGTTTGGAGGTTATCGGCGTGCGTTCCGGTGATGAAATCTGATTATGGGAAACCCTAATTTTCAAATCGGTAGTAAAAAGAAGGATTTTGGCTTGGACCAGACTGAACCGGTTTAAAAGGTCGAATCAGATTGAATTGGATTTACAAAACTGGATTGGTTTGTCTTACAAAGAGTCGACTGATGTCAGAGATGACGTCAGTGTTGACCCATTGACCCGTTGACCGTTGACTTTTTCAAAAAAAGCCTATTTCATGTTTTTCGACGTCCTGATTCCGTTTCCTCTGTCCGTTTTTCCAAATTTGAACCCGAAAGACCATTTTGACCACTTTTGTCCGATTATGCTCATTATTCAAAGATTTGAATATCAGGAAATTAATTGGAATTATTATTATTTGCAGATGCCGTTGACTCAGATACTGAAATCCTTCCTCTTCCTCCACCTGGAAGACCTCCTGTTGCTCAGACATCGGGATCCGCTCGAGCTAACTCTGACCGACCTAGAGATAGAGCTGAGCGTGGGAGACGTCACCGTCGACGTTGAGTGTTAGCCATCTGAGGTGTGTTCTCTTTTGTGCTGTCTGTTTACAGTGCTCTATGTGTAAATGTGTTGATGGGTTGAAATGTATACATGATGTGGTCTGATAATGTTTGATAATAATATTATGTTGATCTGTGATATTTGACTTGTTGAGCATTCTGTTACATTATGCAATATTTATATATGTTATCATATTCAATTATTGTATATCAAATTATATGATTATGCATTTCTGTTGATAAACAATGCATTCAGATTTAGAACTCGGATTTTATGTCATCTCATTATGGTTGGGATTATGTACGGGGAAGTTTCATCCTTCGGGTTGATGTCTACTTCGGATCAATGGTTTCGCCCTACGGGCTGGATTCCACTTCGGATGGTGACGAGGTTGAGAGTGGTTCTGGGGAACCTTACTCTTCAGATGTGATGTAGTTGGGTGCATGTCATACTGTGTTGCATATTCATTCATACCTGTTTAGGTGTTTGAATTGATTCTTGATGGAAAATTGTATTATGATAATGTCTGGTTGACTCGGTTGATATGATGATTCTGTTAGTTCTGTTTGCACTGTAGAGACACACTAAGCGTTTTCGTTGACTCCCCCATAGTTTCTATTTCAGATACTCAGGTCTAGGTTACGGTACTTGGAGGACCTCGTATTTTCCAGCTTTATTTATTTATTATTATCAGTATGATACTTGGACCTATTTATATTATATGTTTTTATCAGATTGTATTTAATTTCAGATTTTGAATGTTTTATTGGGTTATTACATTTTATCATGCATTTACATTTTGGATATTTAATAGTTTCAGAATGATTTTATAAATATGTATTATGTAATAATAATAATATTATTATCTATTTTGGAATTAAAGTTTTGAATCAGGTTACTTACTTGAGGGACAAGCTTTGAGCTTGACTTCCTATATTCGATCCAATTTTTCTAGGTCGGGTTTAGGGGGTTACACTAATATTAATTTTTTAACATTCTTGTGTGATTACATAAACTACGTTAATATAATAGTAAATTAAACCTTTTTTTTGATAATATACATGTCCGTCTTACGGTCCATGTTCGGGGTGCGTAGCTACTTCTCCCAACAATGTCGTCTCCAAGGTTCTAACTGCCTAACTATCTAACAATCTACCGTTTTCAACACAATGACCCATTGATTGTCATTCATCATGCTTTATTAGTTCTGGAAAAACATCTTATGCATAAAAAATGGAGAGTTTGCTTCTAAAATGTTCAAACCAGCTAGCTGGTAAGGATTTTGTCAACACATCAGCAACTTGACTATCTATAGGGATGCGATTGACTTGGAGCTCTTGTATTGCAACCTTCTCTCTCACAAAATGCAAATCTAACTCAATGTGTTTTTGTCTTTGCATGCAAGATAGGATTAGCAGCTACGACACTGGTGTTATCACACCAAATTTTCGATATTCCAGTTAATCCTACTCCAAGTTATACCAGAACTGCTTTGAGCCAAGTTACTCCAGCTGCTATGTCAGCTAAACTTCGGTAGTCAGTTTCGGCTGTCGATCTGGCAACAACACGTTGCTTCTTGGAACTCCATGTGAGCAGGTGACCCCCATTGTATACACAATAACCTAACACAGAGTGCCTGTCATCCACATTTCCTCCCCAATCAGTATCTGAAAAAACATTCACTTGAACACCATCCTGAACTTGAGCTGGAAACCAGAGACCAAAATAAATTTTACTCTTCAAGTAGCGTAAAATTCTTTTCACCGCCAACCAGTGTGTATCAGTTGGTTGTTGAAGGAATTGTACAACTTTGTTTACTGCAAAAGAAATATCAGAACGCGTGTGTGTGACATACTGTAACGCACCCACAACACTTCGAAAAAGTTGCACATCAGCAAGAGGAGCTCCATCATGTTTTCTAAGCTTGGTGGAAGTAGCCATGAGGGTGCTAGCAGAATTAGAATATTGCAGATAAACTTGTGGAGCAATTCTAGAATGAATTTCCTTTGACACAGAAATAAGCCCTTTTCTTACCTGTGTACTTCGATACCCAGAAAAAACTTAAGAGCCCTCAAATCCTTTAATGAGAAACGATCATGTAGTTGAATAATAACATGCTCAACAACTGACTGTGAGCTGTCTGTGATAATTATATCATCAACGTAGACATTTAGATACATCACACAAGTTTCAGATTTGAGAATAAAAAGAGAGATATCTGCCTTTGAAGACATGAAACCTAAACTGCAGAGGAATTCTTGCAGCTTAAGGAACCAATTCCTCGGGGCTTGTCTCAGCCCATATAATGCTTTCATTAACTTGCATACAAGTCTTCTGCCATCACTTGAGGGTTCTTCAAAACTAGGAGCCAATTGCATGTAAACATCCTTATGCAAATCTCTTTTCAAAAATGCATTATTTACATCAACTTGCCTAACTTCCCATTAATGTGTTACTGCCAACAAGAGTAGAACATTAATAGTAGCAAATCGAACCACACGGCTAAATATGTTCATAAAATCGAATCCAGGCACCTGAGCAAAACCTTTGCGACAAGTCTTGCCTTGCACCTGTCTATAGAGCCATCAGCCTCGAGTTTAACTCTGTAAAGCCACTTGCAGGCATCCGGTTTCCTTCCAGGAGGTAGTTCCACAATGTCCCATGTATTGTTCCTTAGTAGGGCTTCATACTTAGCCATCACTGCAGCTCTCCACTTAGGATCTGCAAGAGCTTGCTGAACATCAATAGGAGTTTCATGATGCTGGATATTATAAACATTAGGTTTCATTTTTCCTCCTCGTGACCATATGATGTGTGTTGATGGGAGTTACAGCTGGCAACGGTGTTGACCTGAGAGGTGCATCAGTGGAACTAACAGGACCCTCAAAATATTCTTCTATGGGCTCATTCAATGGAGAAGACAGCATGTCATTTTACGTATTATCCTGTTACCTCGAGACACTCACATCAACAACCCCATCATCAGTTCACATATTATGTGGGTCTGTAGACTGAGCACGTGACCCAACAGACTTCTCTACAAAAGATGCATGCATATGCTCTCGAGAATTACACGCACCACCTTCCTCAAAGCTCGAACCAGTAGACCCTTCACCACTACCTTGTAGTGCAACACTTGGACCATCAGATTCTGCATGAGATGCATTAGCTGTATGACCAACTGTCTCTATACGTGTTGCACTGTTGGAAACATCACTGTGCCTTGATTTTGTTGTGGAGACTACTGGAACTGTATGAGACCGAGACCTGGAACTAGGTGCATCTTAAGAAACTCATGCATTCACAAAAGGGAAAGACATTTTCATCAAACACAACATTCCTGGAAATAAAGATCTTTCCATCTTGAGCAAGGCACCGATATCCATGATGCAAGGAAGAGTATCCGAGAAAGGTGCATGGCTTTAACCGAAAATCCATCTTGTTTTTGTTAAAGGGCTTGGTGTACGGGTAGAATAAACAACCAAAAGTCTTTAAGAAATTGTAGTCAGGGATGGTGCCATAGAGTGTCTGAAAGGGAGACAGTTTATCTAACACTCGTGTAGGCATCTTGTTAATGAGATACACAGAGCTTAATGCAGCATGAGACCAAAACTTTAGAGGTAACCCAACTCTTGCCAATAGATTGAGTGTAGTTTCAACAATATGCACGTGTTTTCTTTCAACAACCCTGTTCTGTTGAGAGGTATGAGGGCATGACTTTCTTTCAAGTGCTTGAAAGATGTGAAGAGACAAATCTTATACTGAACTGGAAAAGTGCAATTTTATGGTAGATGAGGGCATAGTGTTGGGACACAAAGTCTCCTGTCGTGGCATAGAAGTGGACATAGCTAAAATCGAAGTCATCGAAAAACTGTCGTCACCTACCACAATCAAGGGCATTAGAAGTTTTTTAGGACACACAGGTTTTTATCGTAGGTTTATTGCTATTTTTTCTATGATTACTAAACATTTATGTCTTTTGTTGGAACATAATAAGGCCTTTGACTTCAATGTCGAATGTACTGAAGCATTCAAGACACTAAAAGAGAAGCTGGTAACAACCCCAATAGTATAGCCATTGGACTGGAGTTTACCATTCGAGATAATGTGTGATGCCAGTGACTATGTTGTAGGGGCAACACTAGGGCAGCGGAAGAAGAAACTCTTCCACTTAATATATTATGCCAGCAAGACCTTAAACGATGCCCAAATAAACTACACCACGACAGAGAAGAAGTTTCTAGCTGTAGTATTCACCTTTGACAAGTTCAGACCATACATACTTGGAACAAAAGTGGTGGTTCACACGGATCATTCAGCAATAAAATACATGTTCACCAAAAAGGATGCACGACCACGAATGATATGTTGGATTTTGCTGCTAAAAGAGTTTGATATCGAAATCAAAGACAGTAAGGGAACATAAAACCAAGTAGCTGATCACTTTTCAAGACTGGAGATGGGAAAGGATCAAGATAAAAACAAGGTTAACATACAAGAGACTTTCACTGCCATGGAATTACACACAAGTGTTGCCATGACAGCCACGACGACAGGTAAGTTTTCTGATGTTCCTTGGTATGCTGACATAGTAAACTATCTCGTTAGTGGTTTATTACCTCCTGAACTTAACTATCAAACAAGGAAGAGGTTCCAAAATGATGCAAAACATTATTATTGGGACAAACCTCTTCTGTTCAAACATTGTGCAGATCAGATTATCAGGAGATGCATACCGAAGGAAGAACATGAAGAAGTACTCCACCACTGCCATGTTGCTGCTTATGGAGGAAACTTTGGAGGAAACAAAACTGCTACCAAGGTTGCAGTCCAGTTTATTTTGGCTTACACTGTTCAAAGATGCACAAGCTTTTTACAAGCGATGTGACAAGTGCCAAAGGACAGGAAACATCTCTAGAAGGCATGAGATGCCCTTGCAGAACATTCTCGAAGTCAAAATTTTCAATGTGTGGGGAATCGACTTCATGAGACCATTCCCAGCCTCTTGTGGGAATCTGTATATACTGTTGACAGTAGATTATGTGTCCAAGTGGGTAGAAGCCATCGCCACACAAAAGAATGATGCCAAAACCATCCAAAGATTTTTACACAAACACATCCTCACCATGTTTGGCATCCCAAAGTCAATCATTAGTGATGAAGGTAGGTATTTTGACAATAGGGTGATTGCTAACGCATTGAAGTAAGTATGGAGTGAAGCACAAAATCACAACAACATATCACCCTCAAACCAATGGGCAGGCCGAGATCTCCAATAGAGAAGTGAAGAACATTCTGGAAAAGATGGTTAAGACAACTAGAAAAGATTGATCTCTCCACTTGAATGATGCATTAAGGGCTTACATGACTGCTTTTGAAACACCACTAGGAATGTCACCTTATCGTCTCATCTATGGAAAATTTTAGGATATAATTTGCATAAACATCACATATGGATAATTTTGCACAGATGATGCTGATTTCGATCAATTCTTGCATGTACCTGTCGTAGCAACATCCAGGGTAGCAGAGGAACAGAAGATAACTGCAGAGCTGGAGTAAAAGGTCGAAGAAAACTACCTCATACATCACTGTTGTGACAACTGTCGTGACAAAGTGGCGACAGTGAAGACAATAGAGATGGAAAATGCGAAGTGGAGTTCGACTGATAGAGGATTTCAAGCCTGATTTTTGTAGACCACTCATATAATTTTTGGAGCCCAAAAGCACAAGGAAGGCCTTGCCCAAAGTTTGAGGAGAAAGTCAAAGCAAGAAGATAGGGCGAATTAAATGACGTTTACTCAGAGATTTAGTCTTTAAATAAACCAGTATTCTTGGTCATTAAGAAATCTTACACCCAAGGCCTATATATATGCTTGTATTTCGACCAGGGAAGGCCGGAAGGGAGAACCTAGCTCCTAGACGTCTTCCATCATAAACCCTAGCATTTTCTCTTCTTCATCATGTCTAAACCTTGCCCAGGGCTAAGGGTTGATCTTGTAAAGTAGTTGTAAGGGTTAAATTGTTTCTTAGGTTTTTCTGTTCAATCAATAAAACTTCAAGTTTATTTACTCTGGTTTCAACATCTCATAAGAGTATCGGGAGAGCATTGTGAGGTTATACTTAATATCGGGAGAGTTAAGTATAAGAAATGAGTAAATACAGTTTTCCAGTTTATGGTTAAACTATCTTGGCCTAGGGATAGGTACAAAGTTAAGCGGCTAAAGAAGAATTCACAAACATCGGTGTTCATTCTTCGATTCACGCCGGGAGGTATCATCCAAGACGTGTTCGCCGATAGAACTTGGACCTAGGGATAGGACAAGTCACAACAGAGGTTCTTGCTGAACTTGAAGTAATAGAGTTGTTGATCGCTACCGCGACAACAATAAACCTCTGCCGCGACAGGTGCTGCCGCGACAGGTGCTGCCGCGACAGGCTCGACGACATACACAATAGAAGTCCTCTGAACAATGCAACACCTGCACTACTGAACAAATCAATACCAACATACTTTATCAATTTAATTTCTTCATCTATTTTAGTTTATCTTCAAGAATTCTCAAAACACCTTATTAAATCTATTTCTTTTCTTGTGCAGAGTTTTAGAGTTAGAAGTATTTCCAGTCCATGTGGAGACGATATCTGATATTTCGTATCATTATATTACTTGCGTCGTGTATACTTGCACTCAATTGCGATAGTCTTATTTACACGCAACATTAACAATGTACAAAACATCATAATAATATTTGAATGAGTAAATACCATTAAAATTACCCATCCACCGCAGGCTGTCACGATTGAAGCTGCTACAAACTCATCCTAGCATCTATTCTCCCAGTCTAAAAGCCTTCTACATAAATCAAATTTTCATTTCCCAACACCATTTTCAATTGACCAAAGTCTGCAATAACGCCAGCTTTCAGGGAAGCTAATGCATAAATTCTAGGTAAAGCTTCCTTGAGAGGGATTGAGCCCACCCAAACATATTGCCAAAACCTTATACTTTTACCATCGTCTACAATCAACCTAATGTTTTGAGAGAAATAGTTTCCTAGAATAGATAGTGGCTTGATAATATTTTTCCAGATCTATGATTTGTTTGCGGACTTCAAATTTGATTGCAGTAAATTTGTAAAATTTTCTTTGTACTTAGCTGAAATAATCCTTCTCTAAACGATGTATGGTTGTGTGCCAAATCTCCATAACCACTTGTTAAGGAGAGCTCTGTTTTTGACGCTGAAATCTATCAACCCCAAACTTAGGGGTAAAAATAGATTTTTAATAGAATGTACATAGAACTTTTTTAAAAAGTTTCTAACTCGTATAGGAATTTTAAAATTTTAGGGGGGCGACCGCCCCTCGCCAGCCCTTTCTTCGATCCATCCCTGCTTGAGTAGGAAAATACAAAAAGCAACTTAGCCTGTGGATTGGTCTAAATTTGTAATTTCATTGTTTCATTAATTAATTGATTAATCAATTTGATTATTTATTGCAGCCTCTCTTTAATGAATCTTGAGTTCAACTGAATTTTTTAACAGTCTAAAGATGATTACAATATAATATTTGTTCTCATAAATTCTTAATTCTTTGACAATACACACATCATACAGACAAAACAAATTGAACACGAATCTCTTAGGATGAAATTATTATTTTTTTCCACTTGCACCACTCGTTGGTTCGGTTTAATTGAAAACCTACATTGCTCAGCATATACTTGTTACCAAGCAAGTGGGAAATAATTGTCCAATAATTCGGCATGAAAGTGAAAATTTGAGATGACAAAGCAAAAACATGATGGGGAATTGTCTTTTTGTATTGTCCCATCTTTGTTTCATGGTTGCAAAAACACATTGCATGTCAATTTCTGTGTGTTTGTGTTTTGGTTCAATATTGCATGTCAATTTCCTTTGATTGAGATTGAAGGTGTGAAACTTATTCTATCGCTATAAACAATGAAGTAAAATGACACGTAAGTAAATAAAATTCGAGAGGTTAAAAACTTTATAATATGACATCACAATGTAATTTTTAGAAGAAAAAAAATTATAAAACATTTTTATTAAGGAATTACGCTATCTAATATTCGAGATGAGTATCACTTATAATATTTGTGGGACAAATATATACTAAAAAATTAAGCTTTTTGATATATGTAAGGAGGAACAGACTCTGTACCTATCTTCAAATAATGCATCAAAAAGCAAGTTTTGGACACTATAATAAAAGAATTACAAGAAAAAGTTGTTCAAATCATGCGCTCCAAGTTGATGAAGCTATATTTGCTAACTGTTTAATGCAACACGGGATGAAACCAGGGACGAAGATATATTAGTCTCCCTCCCAAATTTTTTGGTACTATAGTATTTTAAGTCTTTTCAGTTTAAATATTAGTTAAATAAGACGTATGTTCCTTCTAAATTTTAAGTTTAAAGGCTTAATAAACTCTTTGTCTTTTCCAATGTTTGATCTTAGCTCCGTCCCTAGATGTTAAACCAAATTCATGGAGCTTTAGTTATCTAAACCTTAAACATCAAATGTATATAGCCAGCATCTCTCTTTAAGTAAAGATATTATGGGGTTTTGGCAACACAAATATGAGCATCAGTGAGCAATTGTTTTAGCAGTAGGGTCATTTCACAGATATGCAAAAATGGGCTCACCCACACATGCAACCCAAGTGTATGGCTGTAGAGCAAGAGCCAAGAGGTGGAATAATTGATGTGCCCTGCCAACTTAAAGGCAAAAGATAGAGCAGCAAGGGGCCTCCATGGCTTGCAATAAAGGACACAGTCCTTCCTACCATTGAGTCCCACTACAGATTGTGTGCAAAACTAAAGGTAATCGTCCACATCATTGGGAGCCAGAAAAGAAAACACAGACATCAATAGTCCTTCCTTTCAACTTCAATACATCTTGCTTTTTTCTTGACACGAAAGAAATGATTGCAGATATTCTGGTGCAAACTATAGACTTACTGGATGTTTCATCTTAAGTAATTAGGCTGAAACCCGGATTCATACAACTAGCTTTGTTCACAAGGTTTGCACTCAAATATAGAAAACGCTCATCTGTTGATATACCGAAGAAATAGCTCGGTTTTTCAAGAAAAATACACATCGAATGACAAATGAATCAAATACATTTTCACTAGTATAATAGGATTATTTGTGATCTTGTTGTATGCCATTCTCTTATGTTTTTTCTGACAATAAATGCAAAGGTAAAAGCTACTGGTACTACCAACCCCTAATTCAAAATAACAATGGTGAAATTTTCACATGCTTGGGTTGGGCCAACAATTGGAGAATTGAGAAAGCATGGAGTAAAAATGTAGAGAAGTAACAGTAATAGTGACTAAAACCCTTCAGACAAAACAAGAATCTAATAACCAAATCCTGTTCGCCATACAACATCCTTATCTTAACCAGTTACTGCAATTTTCAAAGTTTCCTGACATCATGTGATCATGTGCGGCACTTGGTAATTAAGGCAGTTAAAATCACAGACGTTAACAGACAGCTTCATGTCTCGCTCAATTGGTTATAAGTACCTTTTTACTCCATCTTTTTTAACTCATCATCTTTCCCTTTCACCGTCTCCCAGTCGTGCAGTGAATGAACAATAAAGAGAAGGCATCCGGGATTTGTCAATACTGAAAAAACCAACAAGTGAAGAACAAAGAGGAAGAAGCAAAGGAAGAAACATGGATGTAAGAAGTAGAAGAACCAGAGAAAGCAGCCCAGAGAGGGCCAAAGTGATTTGCATGCAGCCAAAGGTGCTGAAACCCATCAGAAAAGTTCAAGTTGTTTACTATCTCACCAGAAATGGGCAGCTCGAGCACCCTCATTACATGGAGGTCACCCATTTGCTTAATCAACCACTTTGTTTGAGAGGTAAAAAAGTAAATTTTCAAACTAAAAACATCTCATTATCATGTCTGTAAATAGGTTTCACCTTTGCATCATTTGTTTTGTTGTTTTGTAGATGTAATCGAAAGACTCGTTGCTCTTAGAGGCAAAGCAATGCCCTCTCTTTACTCTTGGTCTTGCAGAAGGTAGGCACATTGTTAACTTTTTTTAAACCCATTTCTTTGTTTAGTTTTTAAACTAATTTTAGTGTTTGATTGTTAGGAGTTACAAGAATGGTTATGTATGGAATGACTTAGCAGACAATGACATTATTCCTCCAGCAGATGGTGCTGAATATGTACTCAAAGGCTCGGAATTGGTTCAAGGTTTGCTCTGTTTAGTGCTCACCCACATTTCCCAACCTTAAATTACCCTGAAAGTACTGTTTTGATCCGATTTTTTTACAGGAATTAAGGATGATTTGCTTGTTGCCGAAAGAATAGAGCAACTGCAAATCAGTAACAGGGTTCACAATCAGACCAAACACAAGTCCCCAACTTCCACCTTGACTCGACACAGGGCTCCGGCATACGGAGAGCAGGATTTCGATGAAGATGAAGAGTACGAGTTAGATGAGGAGAAAACATGCTACACAAGCTCAACAACTCCTCACTCTCGCTGCTCGAGAGGGGTTTCGACTGATGAGATTGAAGACCCCCAGAAAACAGTCTCCGACTCAGCTCAACAACATTCTTCCCTTCTATCAACATCCTCCATCGACAAACGAAACCGAAGCAAAAACAACACTTCCATTCGGTTTGAAGATGGTGAACCATTCGGCAGCGAGTCAGCAGCGAGTCGAAGCTCGGTTCTGCTTCAACTTATTGCCTGCGGGAACTTGGCTGTTAATAAAGCAAAGAACGTGGGTATTATGAAGCAAAAAAATGTGGTGGTGAAGAAGGAAGAAAATGTAGACAGAGGGGTTATTTGTAAGTGTGCAGTGAATAAGGTCGTTGAAGATGATGAGATGATAAACTGCATGCCTGAGAATCCAAGGTTGGGTAAGTTACAGTCTAATGAGAAGGAGTATTTCAGTGGCAGCATTGTGGAGTCCATCAACTCAGAGAAACGAGAATCGGTGCTCAAAAAATCAAATTCTTACAATGAAGAAAGGTGATATTCATTTGATTTAATGTTAGTATGCTGATGTTCATAGGTATGGCAGTGGAGTTAATGAAGTTGATATTGATTGAACAGGAGGAGCAAGGCGGTGGGTGAAACAGTGGAAGAGGAGGAAAAAGACAAGTCGGTGGCAGGGAAATGTATTCCTAGGAAGAAATCAGCAAAGCAAAACCAGAAAAAGACAGACACACACACTCTCACTTCATAGGGAAGCTGATGGTTCCCATGGTTAAATCAACTGTTGTGCTTCGCAAATTTCTCAAAAGTAAAATGGTAAAAATCTTGGGGATGTTAAATGTAATGCTGAAACTGAAAAGATGTTTTCATATTTAGCTAATTATTATTTTTAATAAAAGTCGGTTCATGCAATCAAAAACGTTCGAGATTCATCAAACTTTTTTTTTTGAAATAGCCAAAAGCCCATCACTTTTTTGTATAAAGTTTAGAACATTGAATTTATTGAACACAAGAAGTGGAACAAAAAGGATATGATCATCTCAATTTAGAGATTATGGAAAACCAAAAGCTTTAACTAATTCGATAAGTCCCATATAGATGAATTTAACAATGAAAACCAGTTATACCGAGAACTTGAAAATGGAAGCTTTGATCAAAGAAAAGTATAAAATTTCATATTTGCAACAAACAAGACTAAAAAACACAAAATGGGAAATGCTCGCAAAGAAGAAAAAGAAAGAAAACGGGTTTTACCTTGGCAAAATGACAAAAGATGCCCCCAACGTTTGCATGTTTTGTCATTTGGCCACCTATTCTTTTTTTGGGTCAAAATATGCCCCCAACATTTGCTTGTTTTGTCATTTGGCCCCCTATTCTTTCTTATGGTCCAAATATGCCCCCAACGTTTCATTCATAGTCCAAATATGTCCCTGTTGGATGTAAACTGTCAATCAACTGACGGTCGACGGCTTATAAAATTTTTTTGACGTGGCATCAGCAGATCTTAATACGTGGCAAGTCCAGTCAGCATCAGTTGTTGAACGTCAGTTGACTGACAGTTTCCATCTAACGGGGGCATATTTGGACCAAATTGAAACGTTGGGGGCATATTTGGACTACGAATAAAATGTTGGGGGCATATTTGGACCAAAAGAAAGAATATGGGGCGAAATGACAAAACAAACAAACGTTAGGGGCATATTTGGACCCAAAAAAAGAATAGGGGGCCAAATGACAAAACATGCAAACGTTGGGTGCATCTTTTGTCATTTTGCCTTTTACCTTTTAGAGAAGCAAGAGATAGGTTAAGAACGGGAGATGAATAATCAACAACATATGAAATAACTTATTTATATAATACTAACATGAAAACAGTTAAAAATAAAAATTGTTTCAGAAAAGAAGCTGAGAATTTACCTTAAATTTCTTTCTTTATGTTAGAAAATGGCCAAATACGAAAATAAGAGGGGATGAACATAGGAAGGAGATGAGAAAGAAAAAGGAAGAAAGACATGTTTGTGCAGAAGGAAAATGGAAGAAAATAGGAGGAGAGGGAAAATACGGTGGGAAATGTTTATTTTTTAATTTAAAGTGTAACATCAGTTTTTTAACGGTAATTCACAGTAATGATCATAATGAAAACAAATTAAAAGTTCAGTGATTGTATTGAAAGTTTTAAAAGTTCGGTACTCATATTAAAAGCATTCTAAAAATTCAGGAGCTACTACTGTAGTTTACCCTAAAAATAACTTATTTGTTTGAAATTGAGAACATCGCATCAATAAAATAAATTATTTGTTACAAAAAATTGCAATCGCAATACCAAAATTTGAAGGAACAAACTGAAAAACATTCATTATTTTTGTAAGAAAATGAGAAGGCATATTAAACAAAAAAATCCCAAGTTTGTGAAATAAATACTAAATATGCAAAATAGAGATTGACGAAAGTCGAATCATCTATCAACGTCAATCTAATTGATATGAACAAAGAAATGAACATGCAAGAAAAGGTTGGTCTAGTACGATCGGACGTTAGATCTTTTAAACAATATCAAAATTCTAAATTTTTGCATTGTAAATGAAACAAAAGCTATTTTTATCGAACTAGGCATTTAAACTTGACATTTTAGTTCAAATTTGTACTAGAACTTGCTCTTTGGTTCAAATAGGTACATTAAATTAGTTTATTGATTCAAATTGGTTAAAATTTGAATTAGTGCCTCACTTAAAAAAGTGGAGTAGAGTTTAAAGTTAAGGTTTAAAGTTAGGTTAAAAACGAAAAAAAATCTAATTCAAGAAAGGTCTCGAGGATAGGCGACGGCGAAAGAGCAAGCATTCGGCGCAGGCTAGGGTTTTCAGTCTTTGTGGACAACATCAGCAAGAGGATTCACCAGACGACTCTCCGAGAGGCTTTTAAGGGATATGGGATGATCGTGGATGTCTATGTGGCGTACAAGAACAAAAAGAGGAGCTTAAAACCAACTACCTTTGCATTCATCAGGTTCAGAAGCATCATAGAAGCATAGACGACGGTGGTAAAAGGAAATAGGAGAATGATGGACGGTTACAAAATCAGGGTCCTTCTTGCGTTCCAAAAATTAGAAAGGCAAGGTTTTGGTGGAAAGGAGGATGCGGACAAAAGAAACAGTAACAATCATGTCCCCAAGCGGGTGTTGAAGATTAGTGATTTCAGATCATATAAGGACGTTCTTGTGGGAAAAGTTTTGCAGGAGCACAACCAATTGCACCAGACAACACAACCTATAATAGACAAACCGACTGAGCCAATTCTAAGGAGGAATTATGAACAAGAGGCAGAAGGTAAGATCGATGCTGGAGATGACAGTTGCATAAAAGTAGTGTCTGAATATCCAAGTCCATTACCCGGGTATGACCATAGTTGGCACATTCCGATCAAGAAGGAACAAACAAGCTGGTATAATTGCAGCCTAGTAGGTAAGATAAAAACTATGTTCAACTCTGACATAGTGCAAATTGCGCTAACAGCCGATGGGTTCAATGTCGCTGTTTGTCCCTGGTATGGCGCCTTATCAGTGATCCGTTTGCCCAATATATATGAAAGAAACAGAGTGTGGGGGACACGGCTTGAGCTCCTAAAAATTTGGTTTGATGAATTAGAGTTCCTTAAAGGTTTTGATGGTAAACGAAAAGTCAAATATTGGGTCCGGAAGAGTGACATCCCTCTTCAAGTGTGGAGCTGCGAATTTTTCCATGGTCTTTGCAGTAGATGGGGAGAGGTTCTGATCATCGAAGAAGAGACGAAAGGATTAAAGTGTTTCAGTTTCGCAAGAGTACTGCTACAAGTCCAAAAGGCATCAGTGATACCTGATAGGGTTTTGGTATTAATGAATGGGAGTATGCATCAGATAAAAGTGATGATGGAAGATTTTGAGGAAGAAAGAATTTTCATTGATGGAAAGTCTTCGGGCGACAACCGAAATGAAGGTTTCGACGACCCTTCGTTGCATGGACCATGCATTAATGACGACAAATGTTATTCTCCCTTTTTGGAGAATATTAGTGGTGCTTCTACTGATTCGGTAATTCCCAATAACACCGCCAACCTGCCCTCAAGGGCCTCGCTAAGTGGTAATGATTGCGGGTTTGGTGGACCAAGTCAGTGGGCACAGTCATGCTCGAGCGAAAATAACCTACACGAGGTCCAAATAGTATTAGATGCTGACTTTTCGGCGGGAGGGAGATAGTGTAATGGCCCAGGGACTATTGGTGATTATGATAGCGGGCCATCTATTTTAAACGGGTCTCGTCTCCAAAGTGTGGAGGTTGGGCTCTTAGAAGTTGATTCAGGGCATATTAGAAATATGGGCACTAAGCCTCAGAGTGGATCAATGGGCTTTAAATCGGGGCTGGATAAATTTAAGTGGTGGGCTAATCAATCCATAGGGAATTTAAAGCAAAAAACGAGGAAAGGTAAAAAGGAAGGGACCAATGACTCAGGCAATCTGCTGAGTATGTTGTCAAGAATACAACCCCCTTTACAAAACGTAGTCGTATCGCCTTCGAAGGGATGCTCAACATAAAACAAAGAAGCTAGGGCCAAGGTTTCGATGGGGGTGAATTTGGGTGTCGAATTTGACGCACCCATCAGTGTGGTGGTGGCTCGACTAGCAAAAGCAGAAAACGAAGATAACTGTTGAGTGTGAGGTGTGTTGTCATGACCTTTTTGTGTGTTTTCCTTTTTCCATGAATTGTTTATTCTTAACTTGGAATGCAAGGGGCATGGTTAAATCCGAGAAAGTCCGAGCCGTTTCGAGTGTCTTAAGATCAAGCAAAGCAAGAGTGATTTTATCCAAGAATCCAAGCTAACGGTAATAAAATCGTGGGTCGCAAATCGGTTGAAAGGAACATGCAATAGTGGCTTTGAATTCTCCCCTTCATCGGGTGCTTCAGGGGGATTGATTTCGTTATGGGACTGTGGTTTCTTCAAGGTCAAATAAAAAATTATCAAGAGTAGAATGGTGGTCTTAATTGGGCAGTTTGCAAGCATCAATGAGTGTTGCGGGTTATTTAACATATATGCACCTAATGATCTTATTGAAAGGAAACCTCTTTTTGAAGAAGTGTCAGCTCTCATTAAAGATTTGAAGATGTCAATTATTCTGGGAGGTGATTTTAACTCGGTCAAAGTTGCAGAGGAAAGAATTGGGATAGATCACAATGCTTATTCAATGGCTAGCTTCTCTGATTTTATCCAGAAAAATAAGCTCATTGATTTGTCGTTGGTGGGTGATAAATTTACATGGTTTGTGGGGAAAATATGGTGGCTGCTAGCCAACTTGACAGATTCATTCTCTCCCCTGAGTTTTTATTGTGGTTTCCAAATTTGATTCAAACTTCTCTACCTAGAAATCTTTCAGATCATAAGACAATCCTTTTGAAGGAGAAGTCAAAACCTGAAGGAGTTAGGCCCTTTAAACTATTTTTGCACTGGTTGGAAGTATCGGAACTTGCAGATTTGGTAAAGAAGACTTTGGAATCTACAGCTAGTAAGGGGATATGATTATCTTTACAAGCTGCCAAACGCGCAATTAAAGAATGGGTCTCAAAATTTCGGGCTAAGGAAGTTGAATCTATTCAAGAAGTGGAAAAAAAAATCACTGCTTTGGAAGATCAGCTTTGTTCCTCTGGCTCCAATCATGCAATTATGGCTGAGATTCACAAACTCAGAGCTTCTATTTGGGAGAAATATAGAAGGGAGGAACGGGAGTGGTTCCAAAAGTCCAGGGTTAAATGGTTTAATGAAGGGGACAAAAGCACAAAATTTTATCACATTTCAGCCTCGATGAGACGATATACCAACACAATTGTATCGCTGGAAAGTGGGAATAGGGTGATTTCTGAGCAGAAACTAATTGCCAGTGAATTTGAGAATTTTTTTTTCCCGCTCAAACTATGACAAATCTAAAACAATTTCTGTTAGAAGATTTGATTGTGAGTTCAACCAACTTAGTTTGACTTCTGCCGTGGTATTGGATGTAACACCCGGGTTTAGGGGTTAGGCGAAAATAATATTTTAATATTATTTGGGCTTGGGTTGGTTTTTGAAATGACCCTTTTAAAATCGTGGGTTTCAAAATTTACATTTTAAAATGGGACCAAATTGATTTAGTTTCAAAATGGAAGAACCATTTTAAAAGCAAGAACAACCATTCATTAATGGCCTCATCGTAATATACCCCTTTTCTAATTTAAACCCCCTTTATTTCATAAAACACCAATTTCTCCTATTCATTCTCTTCTTCACCAACGGGAAAACAAAAACTCCCACCCAATCTACTATTCCATCTTATTCCTTCTCCGTTTCAGCTCCAAATTGAAAGGTAAGAGCAAATTTGATTTCCCCTCATCTTCCCCTTCATAAAAGTACCCTTCTTTTTCATTTTCATGAAGTTTTTGGAAAATAGAGGTTTTGAATGTTTTGATTAAAAATGGTGCCTTTGTGTAGCTAAACCTAATATTTTGATTTATTATGGTTAGTTATGGAATATAGGAGCCAAATGATGTTACATATGTGAATTTCAAATGATTTTAATCAATTTTCGAAATTTGGCTTTAAGAGGGTTTTTGGGAGGTTTTAAAGAGTGTTTTGGGGCTGTTTAATGTTGGATTTTGGGGGCTGTAGGTAGTACGATGTATGAGGATCATTTTGGGTGTAATTGATGCTTGTTTGGGTGCTTGAAATGGGAGAATTCAGTGGGTGTTAAGGGCTGCCCGAAAATTCTGTTTTTGGGGTTGATTTTGAGTGTTGGATGCTTGGTAATGTTAATCCGGGTTAGTTTCGATGGTAAAATATTGATTGTGGATGTTTTGTTTGTGTTTGGGATTGATTAGAATCAAGTTTGGGCATCGGTGAAGCGTCGGAAGTGAATCCGGAAAGTTGAAGGTTGTTGCTTGCTTGGTCGTTGAGCTCGGGTGGTTAGGTGAGTGGTTAATTGCTTTAAATGATTTTAAAATAGTTGGTTCGAGTATTTGGACTAGGTTGGGCTTGGTAGACCCACCTAGAGTTAGGATTAGGGTGGTAGCCTAATCCTAAGCTTGATCTAGAGCCTTTGGTTGAACTTAGTTACATGGTTGTGTATGTCTCGTATGAAATGTGATGTGAATGTTTAGGTATATTGCATTATACATGTGAAATGAGATTGGACTTATGATGTTTGAGACATGCATGGTGATGATTGTTGGTGAGTATGTGCTAAGCACAAGGCTATCGAAATGCGTAATGTGAAGTGAGTAAATATTGGCACTAGTAAACTTGAATACAAATGATCGATCATTAGGATGTTAGTGTGTACACATGAGTCTAAAGTCGCGCGTGGCCTTGGTGGCGTTGAGTCACCAAGGAGGAGTACGGGTTCGCCCGGAATTGTAGTACATGTAGTCGGTGATGAGTGGAATCCCATCGACGGGGCGTGAGGATGAGTGGAATCCCCTCCGCAAGACCGGTGATGAGTGAAATCCCACCGTGAGGTAATGTGGTAGTTGGATGTGAGTTTCCAACATGTCTATCCACGTATTCGGGTCTTAGCTAGGTGCCAATGTTGTTTGATGTATATAACAAGGTGTCGAGGTTCATGGTTCTTATTGGGATACTTGTTGTGATTACATGTATCATGGAAATTGAGCTTATGATCATGGCATTAATATTGTCTATTGCTTATGCATTTTATCTTGTGGGCCTTTGGTATGATTGTGTTACCTTGGCTAGATCGTGCTCGAACCCTGCAATGTTGAGGTTTGTTTTTAGAGCTTACCCTCACTAAGCACCATTGCTTACGCTCTCTTTGTTCAACATTGCAGATCCTTAGTTCGTGGGTTGCTCGGGCAAGTGGAGGGCCTCCAAGTGTGGTTCTTGGCTTGAGTTCATCAAGTATGGGTTTTAATGTTAAACATGTAATGGTTTGAGCAATGGGACATGTATGGTTTTGTTGGATGGTTGATGGTTTCTTAGGATCATGTATAGACTCCCCTATATCTTGCTTTTTCTTGGTGGTGTTGCCATGATGAATGTTAACTCATGCCTAAGTTGCTCTTTTGAATGTTAGCCTTATGCCTTAAGAGTTTATGTATGTGTTTGAATGATGTTTGAATGCATGCATGTTTGTGATGTGTTGCCTTAGCGTTAGACATGTCTAAATCTTGTCAAAGCATGATAGTATTGTTGGTATGTCTTGGGTTTAATTGGTTTGGTGTTATGATGTGTTTTGGTGATGTTTTGGGGCACCTTTGTGCCCCAAAACAGCAAAATCGAGTCTGCAGACAGGGGGTGTTTCGGAACGGGTCCCCCTGTTCCGGAACGGTCCCTTGTAAATGGCCTGCCGTTTCAAAATGGATGAGGGTCGTTTCGGAACATTTTGGCTACTGGAATTTTGAGAATTTGGCGAGATGAAGTCGTTCCGAAACGGGCCTTTGATGTTTCGAAACGGTCAAATCTCGTTGACCACGAGATATTGACCGTCAAGGTCGTTCCGATACGGGTCTCCCCTGTTTCGGAACGGTCACCTTATGGTTGACCCAGGCCCGTTGACTAGGTCAAGGCGTTTCGGAACACCCTAAGGGCGTTTCGAAACGGCCTGCTGTAGAACATTAAAATGAGCTGTTTTATGTGTGGTCGGCCGATGTATGTTGCGAATGTTTGTATTCCCGCTGTTGTGCCCCATGTAGGATTAATTTATGCATATAGACAAGATAAAATAAAAAGAAAATTTTTGGGTCGTTAACCGAGGGGAAATCTTAACGGGTTTCGCTTCGGTTTTCCCCGTGTGGCCCACTCGGACCGGTCATCCGACCAGACCGGGACGAGGGGGTTACACTTGTTGGTATCAGAGCCTAAGGTTACCGAGACCTTGGGTAGGTAAGTGAGGTAAGTTTAAGTTTTTAAATTGAATTGCACGGTGTTTGCTTGTTTTGCAAGAATGGTTGCTTGTGTGACAAGTATGCTGATTGTTTTTTTTTAAAGCATGTGTGTGTGGGTCCCATTGCTGCTATTACATTGGGAAAAAAATGATTTTTAAGTGAGGGAACATACTTGAACACTTGGAAGCCTTACCTTGCTAACCCAGCTTGTATGTTTTGTTGTTGTGGTTGTAGTTAATATCTGTGAGAGCGATGTCTAGACCGAGAGGTAGACCGAGGTTGGTTCGTCAGGAACCACGAGTTGCGGCTCCTGTTGAGCCGGCAGTTGGTGCGGAGGCTCACCTTGAAGGGCCGGTGGCCGCGGGAGTTGGCGCTCCTCCACCACCTCCACCACCACCACCTCCTCCACCTGGAGTTGGGGGCGAGGATGGAGCCGGAGGAAATGGACCACAAGGTGGCCAAGGTGGCCAAGGTCCAGCTGGAATTGACATGACTCCGCTAGTGCAAGCAATAGCGGGAGCGTTCCAGGCCGCAGTTGCGGGAGCTCAGGCTGCAGCTCAGCCTAGGTGTGATGATGCTAGTTTACCTTTGGAGAGGCTCCGTAGCTTAGGGGCCGAGGAGTTTAGAGGATCTACTCCGGAGAGGTCGAAGTTATGGTTGGAGAAGACAGTTCGTATCTTGGCTCAGATGGGTTGTGCGGGCGCACGTAGATTGGGTTGTGTGATCTCACTGCTTCAGGGTGATGCCTACACCTGGTGGGTCACCATCACCACCGGGGTTCCAGAGACAGAGATTGATTGGGAGTTCTTTGAGTCTGCTTTCCGGAAGAGATACTTGGGACCGAGGTACTTGGATGAGAAGAAGCGAGAGTTTATGGCTCTTACTCAGGGAGATGCTTCTGTGACTGATTATGAGATCCGCTTTGTTCGCTTGAGTCAGTATGCCCCAGAGTTGGTTCCTACTGAAGTGGAACGCTGTAACCGATTCCGCTACGGATTGAATGAAGAGGTTAAGAGGTATACACTAGCTTCTGACTACTCAGACTTTGATGTATTGGTCGCGAGGGCCAAGGATTTGGAGCATAGTTTGGGTGCGGCCAAACGAGCTGGTGGTTCCAGTTCTGGTAAGAGGCACAACCACTTTGATGGTAGGGATGCCAAGAGGCACAGAGGAGGCGGACATCAGTTTGACCATAGACGTGGCGGTGGCCACCATGGTAGGGGCCATCAGGGCCATAGAGGAGGAGGGCGTTTGCCCGAGTGTACCCGTTGTGGGAGGCAGCATGTTGGTGAGTGTTGGGGTAACTTTCATGCTTGTTGGAACTGTGGTTCGAGGGACCACTTTAGGAGGGATTGTCCGCATCAGGCGGCTCAGGCACCAAACATTGCTCAGGCTCCTGCGAGAGCTAATGATTTTCAGAGAGGCCGTGGGCGCGGTCGTGGCTACTTCCAGCCTAGGGCTGATGCACCTAGGGTAGATGCTCAGAGGAACCTTGCTCATGTTGTGGCTGTGCAGCCAGAGGCGGGAGGACCAGCGAGAGTCTATGCTCAGAGAGAGGCCGGGAACGACACCGATGTGATAGCAGGTAATTTCGAGTTACAGTCTATGTCTTTGCTTTCTTTGGTTGATTCGGGTTCTACGCATTCCTACATTTTGAGTGAGCATGCACAGAAGTTAGATATTCCTGTTGAGATCTTAGATGTAGGTATGCATGTTACTAGTTCTTTTGGTGAGACAGTTGTGGTTAGACGTATGTATAGAAGGTGTCCACTGAAGATTCAGGGTCATGTGTTCTCAGTTGACATGATGGAACTTCCCTTCTATGGTTTTGATATTATTTTGGGTATGGACTGGTTGGTTGAGCATCGGGCTAGTGTGGATTTTGAAACAAAGAGAATTTCCTTGAAGCTTTCTGATGACTACGAGGTAGTGGTAGTGGGCGAGAACATTAAGTTCTTGTCTAATGTGGTGTCAGCTTTAAAGGCTCATAGGTTGATGGACTCTGGATGTGGGGCCTATTTAGCTTATGTTATGAATCCGGACATGAGTGAAGCTAGACCGAAAGATATCAGAACAGTGTGTGACTTTCCAGATGTGTTTCCTGAAGAGTTGCCGGGTTTGCCTCCTGACAGAGATGTTGAGTTTGTGATTGAGACAGTTTCAGGGTCTAGTCCAGTTTCGATAGCTCCGTATCGTATGGCTCCGAAAGAGTTGAAAGAATTGAAGAGTCAGTTGCAAGAATTGTTAGACCGTGGTTTCATTAGGCCTAATAGTTCTCCGTGGGGTGCTCCAGTGTTGTTTGTGAAAAAGAAAGATGGTAGCATGCGCATGTGTATTGACTATAGGCAGCTGAATCAGTTGACTGTGAAGAACAAGTATCCGTTGCCCCGTATAGATGATTTGTTTGATCAGTTGAGAGGTGCTTCAGTATTCTCGAAGATAGATTTGAGATCCGGGTACTATCAGTTGAAGGTGAAAGAGTGTGATGTTCCGAAGACAGCTTTTAGGACTAGATATGGTCACTATGAGTTTCTTGTGATGCCATTTGGGCTCACGAATGCACCAGCAGCATTCATGGACATGATGAACAGAATTTTTAGGGACTATCTAGACCGTTTCGTGGTTGTCTTCATTGATGATATACTTGTGTATTCGAAGACAGAAGAAGAACATGATGAGCACTTGAGATTCGTCTTACAGAGATTGTTGAGCAATCAGTTGTATGCGAAGCTTAGTAAATGTGAGTTCTGGATTCGAGAGGTTGTATTTCTTGGCCATGTTGTTTCGGCCGAAGGTATCCGAGTTGATCCGTCGAAGATTGAGGCTATTGTTGAGTGGAAACAACCTAAGTCCGTGACTGAGATTAGGAGTTTCCTAGGATTAGCCGGTTACTATAGGAGGTTTGTTGATGGCTTCTCTAGAGTAGCTGCTCCCTTGACTAAGTTGTTGCAAAAGGGAGTCAAGTTTGAATGGTCATATGCGAGACAAAAAGCCTTTGAGAAATTGAAAGAAGCTTTGACGAATGCTCCAGTGTTAGTGCAGCTTGTTTCAGGTAAGGAGTTTGTGATTTATAGTGATGCTTCCTACGTAGGCTTAGGATGTGTCTTGATGCAAGATAGGAGAGTTGTTGCTTATGCTTCTAGACAGTTGAAGACCCATGAGAAGAACTATCCTACTCATGATATAGAGTTGGCCGCAGTTGTTTTTGCGTTGAAGATTTGGCGTCATTACTTGTATGGTGAGAAGTGTATTGTCTACACCGATCACAAGAGCTTGAAGTACTTGATGACACAGAAAGAGTTGAACTTGAGACAGAGAAGGTGGCTAGAGTTGTTAAAAGACTATGATTTGACCATTGAGTACCATCCGGGTAAGGCAAACATAGTAGCCGATGCTTTGAGTAGAAAAGTGGCCGTTGAGCTGAGAGCTATGTTTGCTCGATTGAGTGTGTCCGATGATGGTGGTTTGATCACCGAGTTGCAAGTGAAGCCTTATTTGATTCAGTTGATTAGAGAGAAGCAGTTGCAAGATGCGAGCCTAGTTCCCCATGTTCAGGACATAGCCGAAGGAAGACCAACTGAGTATAGTTTCAGTGGTGAGAGTTTGTTGTGCTTTAGGGATAGAATTGTTGTACCGGAAGATGTTGAGCTGAGACGTCAGATTTTGAGTGAAGCACATTCGAGTCCCTTTTCTATGCATCCGGGTAGTACCAAGATGTACCGAGATTTGAAGAATGATTACTTCTGGGTTGGTTTGAAGAGAGATGTAGCCGAGTATGTGAGCCGTTGCATGGTTTGTCAGAGAGTGAAGGCAGAACATCAGGTTCCTTCAGGGTTGCTACAGCCTTTGAAGATTCCGGAATGGAAATGGGAGAGGATCACCATGGATTTTGTATCGGGGTTGCCTTTGTCTTCTTCGAAGAAGAATTCAGTTTGGGTAATTGTTGATAGGTTCACTAAGTGTGCTCACTTCTTAGCAGTGAACACTACGGATTCCTTAGACAAGTTGGCAAACTTGTACATTCGTGAGATTGTGAGACTTCATGGAGTTCCGAAGTCTATTGTTTCAGATAGAGATCCTAGATTTACTTCGAGGTTCTGGAGTTGCTTGCATAGTGCGTTGGGTAGCCGGTTGCATTTCAGCACATCTTACCATCCGCAGTCCGATGGGCAGTCAGAGCGAGTGATACAGATTCTTGAGGATATGCTTCGTTGTTGTGTGATTGATTTTCAGGGTTCTTGGAAGAAGCACTTACCGTTGGTTGAGTTTGTGTGGTTGAGTCTAGCATCCAGATGGCACCTTATGAGGCTTTGTATGGTAGGCGGTGTAGGACTCCGATTTGTTGGGCTGAGACAGGGCAGAGGTTGCTACCTATGCCAGACTTGCTTAAGGGAACCACAGAAAAAGTGAAGTTGATTTGTGACCGTTTGAAAGCAGCTTCCGATCGCCAGAAGTCTTATGCAGATTTGAAGAGGAAGGAGATTGAGTACTCAGTGGGTGAGAAAGTGTTTCTGAAAGTATCTCCGTGGAAGAAGGTAATGAGATTTGGCCGAAAGGGCAAGTTGAGTCCGAGGTTCATTGGTCCATATGAGATAGTCGAGCGGATTGGGCCTGTAGCTTATCGTTTGAGGTTACCTTCTGAGTTAGAAAAGATCCATGATGTCTTTCATGTGTCTATGCTTAGGAGATATAGATCAGATCCTTCTCATGTGATGCCCGTTGAGGAGATAGAGTTGAATCCGGATTTGTCCTATAATGAAGAACCCGTTGAGATACTTGCTTCTGATAGTAAGGTGTTGCGTGGCAAGACCATAGAGTTGGTCAAGGTATTGTGGAGACATAGAGGTGTGGAAGAGGCCACGTGGGAGAGGAAAGCGGATATGGTTGAGCAGTTTCTGTATCTGTTTCCACCAGGTAATTTCGGGGACGAAATTCCTTAAGTGGGGGAGAGTTGTAACACCCGGGTTTAGGGGTTAGGCAAAAATAATATTTTAATATTATTTGGGCTCGGGTTGGTTTTTGAAATGACCCTTTTAAAATCGTGGGTTTTAAAATTTACATTTTAAAATGGGACCAAATTGATTTAGTTTCAAAATGGAAGAACCATTTTAAAAGCAAGAACAACCATTCATTAATGGCCTCATCGTAATTTACCCCTTTTCTAATTTAAACCCCCTTTATTTCATAAAACACCAATTTCTCCTATTCATTCTCTTCTTCACCAACGGGAAAACAAAAACTCCCACCCAATCTACTATTCCATCTTATTCCTTCTCCGTTTCAGCTCCAAATTTAAAGGTAAGAGCAAATTTGATTTCCCCTCATCTTCCCCTTCATAAAAGTACCCTTCTTTTTCATTTTCATGAAGTTTTTGGAAAATAGAGGTTTTGAATGTTTTGATTAAAAATGGTGCCTTTGTGTAGCTAAACCTAATATTTTGATTTATTATGGTTAGTTATGGAATATAGGAGCCAAATGATGTTACATATGTGAATTTCAAATGATTTTAATCAATTTTCGGAATTTGGCTTTAAGAGGGTTTTTGGGAGGTTTTAAAGTGTGTTTTGGGGCTGTTTAATGTTGGATTTTGGGGGCTGTAGGTAGTATGATGTATGAGGATCATTTTGGGTGTAATTGATGCTTGTTTGGGTGCTTGAAATGGGAGAATTCAGTGGGTGTTAAGGGCTGCCCGAAAATTCTGTTTTTGGGGTTGATTTTGAGTGTTGGATGCTTGGTAATGTTAATCCGGGTTAGTTTCGATGGTAAAATATTGATTGTGGATGTTTTGTTTGTGTTTGGGATTGATTAGAATCAAGTTTGGGCATCGGTGAAGCGTTGGAAGTGAATCCGGAAAGTTGAAGGTTGTTGCTTGCTTGGTCGTTGAGCTCGGGTGGTTAGGTGAGTGGTTAATTGCTTTAAATGATTTTAAAATAGTTGGTTCGAGTATTTGGACTAGGTTGGGCTTGGTAGACCCACCTAGAGTTAGGATTAGGGTGGTAGCCTAATCCTAAGCTTGATCTAGAGCCTTTGGTTGAACTTAGTTACATGGTTGTGTATGTCTCGTATGAAATGTGATGTGAATTTTTAGGTATATTGCATTATACATGTGAAATGAGATTGGACTTATGATGTTTGAGACATGCATGGTGATGATTGTTGGTGAGTATGTGCTAAGCACAAGGCTATCGAAATGCGTAATGTGAAGTGAGTAAATATTGGCACTAGTAAACTTGAATACAAATGATCGATCATTAGGGTGTTAGTGTGTACACATGAGTCTAAAGTCGCGCGTGGCCTTGGTGGCGTTGAGTCACCAAGGAGGAGTACGGGTTCGCCCGGAATTGTAGTACATGTAGTCGGTGATGAGTGGAATCCCATCGACGGGGCGTGAGGATGAGTGGAATCCCCTCCGCGAGACCGGTGATGAGTGAAATCCCACCGTGAGGTAATGTGGTAGTTGGATGTGAGTTTCCAACATGTCTATTTGCGTATTCGGGTCTTAGCTAGGTGCCAATGTTGTTTGATGTATATAACAAGGTGTCGAGGTTCATGGTTCTTATTGGGATACTTGTTGTGATTACATGTATCATGGAAATTGAGCTTATGATCATGGCATTAATATTGTCTATTGCTTATGCATTTTATCTTGTGGACCTTTGGTATGATTGTGTTACCTTGGCTAGATCGTGCTCGGACCCTGCAATGTTGAGGTTTGTTTTTAGAGCTTACCCTCACTAAGCACCATTGCTTACGCTCTCTTTGTTCAACATTGCAGATCCTTAGTTCGTGGGTTGCTCGGGCAAGTGGAGGGCCTCCAAGTGTGGTTCTTGGCTTGAGTTCATCAAGTATGGGTTTTAATGTTAAACATGTAATGGTTTGAGCAATGGGACATGTATGGTTTTGTTGGATGGTTGATGGTTGCTTAGGAGCATGTATAGAATCCCCTATATCTTGCTTTTGCTTGGTGGTGTTGCCATGATGAATGTTAACTCATGCCTAAGTTGCTCTTTTGAATGTTAGCCTTATGCCTTAAGAGTTTATGTATGTGTTTGAATGATGTTTGAATGCATGCATGTTTGTGATGTGTTGCCTTAGCGTTAGACATGTCTAAATCTTGTCAAAGCATGATAGTATTGTTGGTATGTCTTGGGTTTAATTGGTTTGGTGTTATGATGTGTTTTGGTGATGTTTTGGGGCACCTTTGTGCCTCAAAATAGCAAAATCGAGTCTGCAGATAGGGGGTGTTTCGGAACGGGTCCCCCTGTTCCGGAACGGTCCCTTGTAAATGGTCTGCCGTTTCGAAACGGATGAGGGTCGTTTCGGAACATTTTGGCTACTGGAATTTTGAGAATTTGGCGAGATGAAGTCGTTCCGAAACGGGCCTTTGATGTTTCGAAACGGTCAAATCTCGTTGACCACGAGATATTGACCGTCAAGGTCGTTCCGATACGGGTCTCCCCTGTTTCGGAACGGTCACCTTATGGTTGACCCAGGCCCGTTGACTAGGTCAAGGCGTTTCGGAACACCCTAAGGGCGTTTCGAAACGACCTGCTGTAGAACATTAAAATGAGCTGTTTTATGTGTGGTCGGCCGATGTATGTTGCGAATGTTTGTATTCTCGCTGCTGTGCCCCATGTAGGATTAATTTATGCATATAGACAAGATAAAATAAAAAGAAAATTTTTGGGTCGTTAACCGAGGGGAAATCTTAACGGGTTTCGCTTCGGTTTTCCCCGTGTGGCCCACTCGGACCGGTCATCCGACCAGACCGGGGCGAGGGGGTTACATTGGAAGCTCCATTCACTGAGAATGAAATATGAGAGTCTATAAGTAATGCGGATGGTAATCGGGCACCTGGCCCTGATGGTTTCAATATGGATTTTTATAAGAAGTTTTGGCCGTCTATTAAAGGGTCAGTCATGAATTTCTTTGCTGATTTTTATAACGGTAAGGTCAATGAGAAGCGGTTTAATTACTCGTTCATCACCTTGATCCCTAAGAATCAGAGCCTCTCCTCGATCGGTGACAGTAGACCTATTTCTCTTGTTAGTAGCCTTTGTAAGATCTTGGCCAGGGTTTTGTCGAAGAGACTAGTTCGGTGTATAAATGAAGTAGTAGGTCAGAATTAGTTTGCTTTTACTTATGGAAAACAAATTTCAGATTACGCGTTAATTGCAAACGGAATAATTGATGAAGTGAGGAGGAAAAAGGAAAAAAAAACAATTGTGTTCAAAGCGGATCTCAAGAGAGCGTATGATATAGTGGATTCGGTGTTTCTAGACCTTATTTTACAAAAAAATGGGCTTTGGCTGGAGGTGGAGGAAGTGGATTTCTGTTTGTGATTCTTCGGCAAAGATTTCTGTTTTAATATATAGGCATCCTTCAAATAAGATTCTCTATTAGGCGTGGACTGTGGCAGGGTTGCCCTTTATTTTCGCATCTTTTTAACATTTTCGGTGAGGCGTTAAATTTACTGATTAAAAGAGCGGTAACACGGGGTTTTATTACAGAAGTAGAGATTAGTGCCAATGATCTTTCAATATCACATCTGCAATTTGCAGATGATCTAGTTATTTTTGCAAAGGCAAAAGAGAAGTATGTGATCAACATCAAAAGATTGTTGCGTATTTTTGAAGTGGCTGAAGAACTAGGTGTTTTGATATAATAATTGAAAAATGTTTTGGACTAATTTGAAAAGAATTTAAAACATGTCTTTAAGTCCAAACAACTTGAAAATTTTGTTTCGAATGATTTTTAACTTTAGCCGATCTTTTTCAAAACATCTATGATCCGTTTTTGCACTAAATCTGTTTTTCCAGTCTCCAAGGCAAAAAAGATTGATCCCCTGGTAAAAGGGATCGATCCCTTTGTTGGCAGATTCGTTCCATTTTTGCTTCCAGCCTCCAAGTGCAAAAGGATCGATCCCCTGGTTTATGGGATCGATCCTTTCACTGTAACGGTCATATTTTTATGAAAAAGGATCGATCCCATGGTTTATGGGTTCGATCCCTCGTGTTATATATGGTGAACTTTTTGTAGGTAACGGCTATTTTGCATCCCCAACGGCTATGACTCATCCCCAACGGTCATAAACGGCTAGAAACTCATTTCACACTATAAAAGCAACCTTGGAACACTTGAAGATGGTTAGAGATTACATCCAAGCAACATGATCAAGAGAATTAGAGTTTACGTCTTCATTTTACTATTCTCTTGTACATAGTCTTTAGAGAGAGCGCTTAATTGTAAATCCTTCTACTCTTGTGAGCTTAAATTGTGTAAACACCAGCCTTGTGAGGTATTTAGTTTACCCAAACAAATCCCTTGTAAAAGGAGAGGTTCTAGTTTAGCCTTGAGAGAAAAACTAGAGTTGGTTCTATCTTAGCTAAGTCCAAAAGATAGGGTTGTAACGGTTTCCTCCTAAACCGGGAAAAGGGGACGAATTCATTGTTGAGTGAATTGGGAAATCCTTAGTGGTGTGCTAAGGTAGTGGATGTAGGTGCTTGTTAGAAGGTCGAACCACTCTAAAATCATCGTGCAAATTGTCCATCATTTTTATCGGTTTTAGCCAATTCAACCACCTAACAAAAACAACCCTCCTTGACAGTTTCGGTGATCAATTCGAGCGTGCTAAAAACCCAACAGTGGCATCTGGGCTTACCTTAAACATGAAGAAGACAAGTTTGATCGGGCTGAATATTGTGGAAGGAGTCGTCAATCAATGGGCAAGTTCGATTAGGTGCAACATGGGTTCGTTGCCTACAACCTATTTGGGCATGCCTTTAGGAGCTAGCATAAATAATGTGGCTTTATGGAAACCCATCATCGAGAAACTTATGATAAAGCTCGAGGGATGGAAAGAAAAGTTTTTATCTATTGCTAGAAGAATCACTTTGGCAAAATCGGTGTTATGTAGCTTACCTATCTATTTTTTTGGTTTGCTCCAAATGCCTGTGGGTGTGGAAGAGTCCCTAAATAATATAATCTCCATGTTTATTTGGGGACCAAATGCTAAAAGACCTATCCACTGGATCAAATGGTGTAACTTGGTCAGACCAAAAGAGTTGGGAGGACTGGGTATTGTGGATCTAAGGGTGAAGTTGTTGAATAAGTGGATGTGGCGTTTTAGTACCGAGAAAGACAGGTTGTGGCGTAAAGTAATTGTAGCGAAATATGAATTCGTACACAATAGTCTGCTCCCGACAAGCCTTCCAAAGAAAAATGGCTCGTGGGTATGGAAGAACATTACAAGACCACTTCGAAATCCTAGCGACATATTCACCTCAAATATACAGGTTAGCGTAAAGTAATTGTAGCGAAATATGAATTCGTACACAATAGTCTGTTAGGATATGGAACTTCAATAAAATTCTGGGTTGATCATTAGATTGAGGTCCCCTCACTCAAAGCTGTTTTTCCTAGGTTATACAGGTTAGCGCTGAAAACCTCTGGGTATGTTTGTGAATTTGGTTTTAAGGAGGTTGGTTCTTGGGTATGGAATATTGATCTGAGAATAGAACTTTTCGAATGGGAGAAAACATTGTGGCAAAAAATTTTGGGGATCCTGAATTACGCTTCAAAAGAGTTTTACACCACTGATAGTAAATTGAGCGAATCATCTTGTGGCATTTAAAAAAACAAAAGATTATTGTGCCTTAGCTAATTTGGAAGGTGCTGCTATCGATAATTTCTGGAAATTGATTTGGCTGAACGTTGCGCCACCAAAGGTTGAGGTGTTCGTATGTAGGGCAGTTCAAAATAGAATACCTACCTGCCAAGGATTGGCGAAGCGCAAAATTCAGGGTTTAGGACAATGTTTATGTGTTTTCTGCTCGAGAGTGGAGGAATCGACAGATCATCATTTTTGTCGGTGTAGTATTACTTGAAAATATGGCAGAAATGGTGCAACATATAGAGCATCTCGCTAGTCATGCCGGGGAACCTTAGAGCCCTTATCGAGGTATGGCATTCGCAACCCTTAAATAATGCTTCGAAACTTGTATGGATCATGGCTTTGTTCGGGTTTATTTGGTCGATTTGGTTGTGTAGCAACGAAATGATTTTTAGTAAAAAAAAACTTTTAGCGAAAACCTTCTTTTTTATACGACTGTCCTTAGAATTGTTTTTTGGCGTGAGTGCAAATGGCCTGATTCCTTCATTTCTACTTTGGAGTTTGCTATTCATCCTAATATGTTCAGGGTAGCGAAAATTTCATCAGTTAGACCCCTTGTTAATTCATGGGTGGCGCCTCCTAGTGGGGAGCTAAAATTCAATGTAGATGGCTCTGTTGAAGGGAGCTATGGTTTAGGTGGTATAGGAGGAATTTTAAGAGATGATAAAGGACGACACTTGATCAAATTCTCAAAGTATATCGGTTTATTCGATTCAACGAGAGCATAAATTTTGGCCATTTTGAAAGCTTGTAAAATTTTTGGTAGTTCGAAGTGAAACTTGGCTCAATCTCTGATCATTGAAACCGATAGTCAGCTAGCGACTACGTAGATAAATGGGGAAGGTTGATGTCCAGTTGTCTTTGCAGACTTGACCTCTCAATGCAAAAAATTGTGTGTAAATTCGAGATGGAATGTTGTGTTTGCTTTCCAGGAAGGGAATGGTGCAGCTCATAAATTGGCTCAAGAAGGTAGAAATAGAAGTATAGACTTTGTGTGGATGCTGGCTGAAAACCAGGCAACTTTATGACGCTTTTGTTTACTCCCGTGCCTAGGCTTAGAGTGTTGAATAGGGGTGTAAATTCTTACGGGTCTAGTAAAATTGTGATGGGGGTTTCGGATTTAGATTGTCGATGTAAGAATATTTGTGTATTGTACTGAAAGATTGTGGTATTAATAAAATTTGGGTGCTCTTTTTTCCCTACCTAGGTTTAGAGGGGTTTTAACGAGACCCATTAATTTTCAAAAAAAAGTTAAGTTTATGTATTATTTTAAAAGAAAAAATAAGTTTAAATAAGTATTTAATTTGACAAAAAATTTAAATACCAATTAAACCATAAAGCCAAATTCAAACACTAAATTATATAATTTTCATTTATCATTTATAGAGTGTCACGATATATGTTCAATGAAAGTTTAGATAGATTTCCAAGTTTCATTCTTTATATCCTAAATTATCGTCTAGTTATTATTAGAGTATCAAAATCGCATGAAAGTGCAATGTTAGCGAAGTCTAATAAATTGTATAAATAATTGTGAGTACAAGATTAGAGTAAAATTTTTCTTTCTTTTCTTTATGTATAAATTGTTATATATATATATATTCAAGTTTCTTCTTTAGACTTTGGACCTGATAAAAGCATTAAATTAGCCCTAATTTTTTTGTTAAGGAAGTAATTACCTATCAAGGCTAATGCCAGGATTGGCCCTAATTAATAACATTAATTAAGCATCTGCATTTAAAATATGAGTTATATTGTGGGATAAAAAATATTAGTCTTTTTTCGCTGCCCCTTTATATGCTCCAACACTAAAAAAATTAAAGCTCTGACTTTAAATTTTAAATTCTAAACCCTACACCTTATACCCTACAAAATACATCATACCCCATATTTACTAAATCCTAACCACAAACTCTAACTTTAAACCATAAACACTAAACTTAATTTTTAATGTGGGACATAGATAAAGACACCAAAAGGAGGCAAGATATTTCTATTTTATATTTTGATACACGAGCGTGTAAAAAATTTACACAACCTTTCACATTTAGGGTCTGTTTGTTTCACTGTAATTGGTTTTCCTAAAAACATTTTCACAACTTTCTGCTGTTTGGTTCATGGAAAATGAAAAAGTCAAAGGAAAACCAACTACAGTCAATGGAAAACCAACTACAGTCAATGGAAAACATACCATGTTTTAGTGTAAAATGACTTACCCATTGATTTTCAGTAAGTCGCTTTCCTTCCGCCCATTCTCTCTACAAATACTAACCTAAACCATAAACCTTAAAACCTAAACCCTAAATACTAACATAAAAACCAAAACCCTAAATGCTAACATAAAACTAAACCCTAAACTTTAAACCTTAATCATTAAATCCTAAACCTCAAACATTAAACAATAAATATTGAGCCTTAAACATTAAAAACCCTAATCCTAAACACAAACCCCTAAACCTTAAATGTTAACATAAACAATAAACACTAACACAAACCTTAAACCTTAAATGAGAACTTAAACCCTAAACCCTAAACCCCAGACATTAAACAATAAATGTTAAACACTAAAAATTAAAACCCCTAACCCTAAACACAAACCCATAAGCCTTAAATATTAACATAAACATTAAGCACTAAACACTAACACAAACCCTAAACGGCCTAAATATTAACATAAACACTAAACACTAACAAAAAACCCTAAACCCTAAACACTAACATAAACCTTAAATCATAAATGAGAACTTAAACCCTAAACCATAAATGCTAAACCCTAAACCATATATGTTAAACCCTAAACACTAACATAACTATAAACACTAATCTATAAACACAAAACCCTAAATGATATATTATAAACATAAACCCTAAATGTAACACCCCAATTTTGGGCTTAGAAGTTTTGGGTTTAGACCGGGTCGGTCGGGATGCGGTTCGAATATAAAAAGGGTGATTTTAGGAAAGCCTAGTTCGGGTTGCATTAAAAATATGGAAAAATGTCTTAAAATCCTATTTTATTATATATAAGAGAATGGTGAAATCAATTTTACAAAATGAGGTTTGGAGGTGTGACATTTTGGATTAGTGACTAAAATGTAATTTTTGAAAACTTGGTGACTGTTTTAAAAGGATTGAAACTTTGAATCTTTAAGGAGCTAATTTACCCAAGAGGAGTTTTCTCCAGATTTTTCTTAATATTAAAGGTTTAATTAATGATTTTTATTAAAAGGTAAAAGGAGGGAAAAAGATATTTTGTTGTCATAACTAACTTTTCTCAAAATTTTCCATTTCTTTTCTCTCAACTTTTCTCTCAGCCCAAACACTTTTTCCCAGCAAATTTTCCTCTGATTTTGAGATTTCAATCTTCATTTGATCTCTAATCATTTCTACATCAAAACCTTAGCATTTGCTTATTGAATTTTCAAGAATCTTGGTTCCAAATAAGAAGAAACTCACATTTAGAGGTATGAACGTCCTTCTCCTCTAAATACTCAGTTCTTTACTGAAATTCCCAAGTTCTCAATCCTTGATTTGAGTTTTATTAAAGGTTTTATGGTTGTGTTTTTGATCTTGGCTTTAAAATGCAAGATTTGGTTTAATTTTGATGAAATTCGTATGAAATGATTGGGCACTATTTTGAGATGTCTTTTTGATGATTTTTGGATGTATAATTGATGTGAAATTGAGGTTTAATCAATGCAATCCCGAATATGTTGATTTTCCTAAGTTTTGCTTGAGTTAATGATGGTTTTTGGGGTGATCTTGGTGTTCTGCTATAGCTGGAGGTATAAGGACGTGATTAGATCCTTTTTGGATGTTAATTGAGGTTTATGAATGATTTTAATTGATGGATCTTGGCTGGGTAGTGTTGTAGAGATGTTTGGATGTGATTTCGGTTGTGTTTGGTAGCCGAAATGTGAGTGTTGATGAGAGCAGCGAGTTTAGGTGTCTTGGTTGAAGATATTAATGCATGATGATGCATTAATCCTCTGCTTTGATGTGTTTAAAACAGGGGAGACATCTTCGGATCCTTGTGGTGTTGATCCGAAAGCTTGATTGGTGTTTCGGCAAGCTTGCGAAACGGAATCGGTGAGTGAAGTTTGGTTTTCAGCTTTGAAACCAATGTTTTGAAGGTTTGGGAGCTTAGTTAAAGTCTAAACAACTTAGCTAAGCTCAAGAGTAAGTTTTCGGAAAAACTCTCTTGTTGATGAGCCATGAGTTGGTTGAATGCAAAGTGATTTTTTGCATGTTTAAATTCTATTTTTGAAAGCATATTTTAGCATGTTTATTGCTGGTTTTATAAGCCATGTGTTGAAGGATGCTCAAGGTAAGGGATCCTTGTTTTGAACATTGATAAATGTGATTTTAATGCATAGTGATGCATGTTGAGTTAATGGCTTGTTAAATGCTTTAAAACAGTGAATTAATGATGTTAAGTGATGTATATTGGCAAGTGATATGTTGGTTTTATAGTACTTGAATCGGATATAGTTAGCCGTCTATAGGATTGGGTGCACCGTGAATAAAGTCGCCTTGGATGTCGAGGGGTTGTGATTGTACCGTAGACTCCATCCAAGTACACTAACGAGATGGTTAAGAACACCATGGTGGTTAAAAGTCCATGGGTGGATCTAGTGTTAAGGTCACAATGGTGGTTAAAAGTCCATGTGTGGACCTTGTGTATGGTAAGATCACAATGGTGGTTAAAAGTCCATGTGTGGATCTTGTGTTGTATGTCTCGTGATCTCGTTAGTGATGTTATACAACTACCAATGAGTGATGTGGAGGGGTTGTGATTGTACCATAGTCTCCATCACGGGTGTTGAGGGGTTGTGATTGTACCATTTGCTCCACCTTGATATTGGTAGTATGTATGAAGCGTATGGGACAACGCTTGTAATCCGCGTATCCGATTGTCGATTATGTTTTGTGTTGGAAAATGGTTATGGTTATCACTTGAAAGCCAATATGACATGTTAATGATTTGAAGCATGAAATGCTTGGGTTATATACATATGTGCATGATCAAATGTTGTTTTGAACCAAAGGTTTTGAAAGGAGTTTTAATAACGCATTATTGTGATGTTTTAAATGAGCTTTCCTCACTAAGCTATGTGCTTACGCTCTCTCTCTTTCTTAAACAAATAATGCAGAGCATTGAAGTGCTTAAAAGGGCAGCAAGGAGGTCAAGAATCTAAGTGGAAGCTTAAGCTCATGTATGGTGACTATTTTCATAACTTGCTTAGCTTTTGGCATTTGGCAATGGGGAACCTATGTTGTTGTTTTGAGAGATGTTTTGGACTCCCTAAGTTGGTTTTATGCTTTTGACATTGATGGAACATGTTTATGGCCTTTTTGAGGTTGGTTTGGTGTTTTGATGTTTGTATGGTTTTCAATATAGGATGCATGCCTATAGAATCGGGATTTTCCTTATTTGATGCCATGATTGTGAATGGTTGATGCTATTATGTTCCTTAAGTATATTATGACTTGCTGGTATGATTTGAGGGTCTTTGGAATGCGTTTGATTGGTTGAAAGTGAGTTAAACCAGAAAAAAATCTGCAATCTGGGCAGCACGTTTCGGAACAGGTGCTACCGTATCGGAACAGAGGGCCTGAAATGGCCTTGGCGTTCCGAAACGGGTGGAGTCGTTCCGGAACGGATTTGCCACTGCCAAGCCTTGTTCCGCAACGAGTTTCGAAACGGTCCTTCCCCGTTCCAGAACACTCGACCGTTGGGCACTGAAATTGATGGTTAAATGTTTTGAAATCTTTGCGTTTTGGTCCTGAACTTGGTTTATGCAATTGAATGAGTTTGAGATGTCCGTTTGAGTTGAAATTTGACAGAGAAGCATGAAACATGACTAATTTCATAATGGTAACTCAAATTTTGGTTAAGACCTTATAATTTTCAGAATCTGCATTTTGGTCCCTAAATTCATAATTTGTGCAATCGAGTCCCTAAATGTTTCTGATTGTTGTAACCTTTGAGTATGCTGATCTTATAAACATATCTAGGGTTAATATGCATTTAGACAAGAGTAAAAAAAAGGGTCATTAATCAAGGTTGACTTTCGGGTTGACTTTGGTTTTCCCCGTGTAAACTTCTTAATTCGGGTCAACCGTCTAGGCCGGGTTAAGGGGGTTACATTTGGTGGTATCAGAGCCAGGTTCTCGAGTAATTGGGAATGGTTATATGGGTGATGAGTGTATGAATGCTTTGTATGCTTGTTGAATGAAAATATGTTGTGTGAATTGTAAGTATGTTACAATTGTGGTATTGCGGTGGTGAAGCATGTTAGAGGGACCCATTGCCAAATCAAAGCTAATGTAATGATTTGTTTTTAATTGGAAATGAGCTTGAGTACTTGGATTGCTTACCTTGCTGAGCCTGACTTTGTTTATTGCATTGTGATTGCATTGTTTAGTGAATGGCACCTCGTAGAGAAACGAGGATTAATACGCGAGCTATGGCTCAAAATGGGAATGAGGAGAACGCTGAAAATGTGGTGGATTTACCTCCTCCGCCTGGTGGTGGTGGTGCTGGGGGTGAAGGAGCTGGTGTTGCAGCTGGTGCTGGGGTCGCTGGACCTGAAGCTGGTCAGGGGCAAGCTGTTCCTGACATGACAGTGTTGATTCAAGCTATTGCTGGAGCTTTCCGGGCGGCGGTAGCTGGAGCTCAAGGAGCTAGGCATCAGGGAGATGCTAATGTGAGACTACCCTTGGAACGCTTGCGCAGTCTGGGAGGGACTGAGTTCAGGGGTTTGTCTGCTGAAGGTTCCGAGTCTTGGTTGGAAAGTACCAGGAGAATTTTGGGACAAATGAATTGTACTGATGTGCAGAAGTTGGGCTGTGTGGTATCATTGTTGCAGGACGATGCATATACTTGGTGGACAACCACTATCTCCGGAATGGAGGATGCTGATGTGACATGGACGTTCTTTCTGAACATTTTCAAGAGAAGGTATCTGGGTGTGAGGTATTTGGATGAAAAGAAAAGGGAATTCATGTCTCTTACTCAAGGGAGCATGTCAGTGGCTGAGTACGAGGTTCAGTTTGTCCGACTCAGTCAGTACGCACCTGAGCTTATCCCTGATGAGCGGGAGAGGTGTGAACGGTTCCGTTATGGTTTGGTGACGGAAGTGAAGACTTATATGCTGGTTGGTAGAGCAAAAGACATTGAGATGAATTTGAGTTTATCTTCTAGAAGTGCTGGTAAGCGAGTTGCTGAGTATAGTTCTGGTGGTGGACAGAACAAGAGGGGACGTGATCGGAAGTATCAGTCTTCAGCTAAGCGAGGTGGTGGAGGGCAAGGTGCGCCTGCTCAGGGAGACAAGGCAAGAGCGGATCCGAACACATGTTGGACATGTGGGTCGCGTGGCCATTTGAGGCGTGATTGTCCTCGAGCGGCGAGGGAGGTGCAGGCTCCTGCTGGGGCGACTGGTAACTCGTGCTGGAACTGTGGATCAGCGGATCACATGAGGAGGGAGTGTCCTCTGTTGGCCGGTGGTGGCCAGGGACGTGCTCCTGGAGTTGTTGCACCACAGAGAGGTCGTGGGCGCGGCCGTGGTAACTTCCAGCGGAGAGAGGAGGGTGGACGGAATGTGGCTCATGTTGTAGCTGTTCAGCCTGAGGGTGGTGGCCAGGCCAGAGTGTATGCTCAAAGGGAGGGGAGGAATGACACGGATGTGATCGCAGGTACTTTCACTTTGCAATCATTGTCATTACTTCCCTTGATTGATTCTGGATCTACACACTCATACATATTGCGTGAGCATGCTGAATTGCTTGGTTTGCCTGTTGAGTCTTTGGATGTTGGTATGCGTGTCACTAGTTCTTTTGGTGAGACCGTTGTAACTCGAAAGCTTTATAGAAGATGTCCTTTGGTTGTGCAAGATCATGTTTTTCATGTTGATCTTATGGAATTGCCTTTCTATGGTTTTGATGTAATCCTTGGTATGGATTGGCTTGTTGAGCATCGTGCTGTAGTAGATTGTGAGAATAAGCGAGTTTCGTTGAAACTTGCGGATGATTATGAGGTAGTGGTGGTTGGTTAGAATGTGAAGTTTCTTGCCAATGTGGTGTCTACATTGGAGGCGAGTCGGATGCTGAGGCAAGGTTGTGAAGCTTATCTCGCTTTTGTGATGAATCCTAGCTCTAAGGAGTTGCGTGTGCAAGATATCAGGACTGTGCGAGAGTTTCCTGGTGTGTTTCCTGAGGAGTTGCCTGGATTGCCTCCTAATCGCGAAGTGGAGTTTGGGATTGAGCTGTATGAAAACACAACTCCAGTGTCCATTACCCCTTATCGAATGGCACCTAAGGAGTTGAAAGAGCTGAAGACGCAACTGCAAGAGTTGCTTGATCGTGGTTTCATTCGGCCGAGTGTGTCACCTTGGGGTGCACCGGTCTTGTTTGTGAAGAAGAAGGATGACACTATGAGAATGTGCATTGATTATCGTCAGCTTAACAAGTTGACTATCAAGAATCGGTATCCATTGCCGAGAATTGATGATCTTTTTGATCAATTTCGGGGAGCAGCTGTGTTCTCTAAGATTAACTTAAGGTCAGGGTATTACCAGTTGCAGGTGAAGGATGTGGATGTGCCAAAGACAGCTTTCAGGACGAGGTATTGGCATTATGAGTTCCTTGTGATGTCGTTTGGGTTGACGGATACTCCTGCAGCTTTCATGGACATGATGAATCGAGTATTTCATGAATACCTGAACAAATTTGTTGTGGTGTTCATTGATGATATCCTCGTGTACTCGCGTACTGAGGAGGAACATGAAGGGCATTTGAGAATTGTGTTGCAAGCTTTGTTGGAGAATCAGCTTTATGCCAAGCTGAGCAAGTGTGAGTTCTGGCTTAGAGAAGTGGTGTTTCTTGGTCATGTGGTTTCTGCTGAAGGGATTCGTGTTGATCCTCAGAAGATTGAGGCGGTGATGAATTGGAAGCCTCCTAAGTCTGTTTATGAAATCCGTAGTTTCCTGGGTTTGGCAGGATATTATCGGAGATTCGTGGATGGGTTTTCAAAGATTGCTGCACCTTTGACGAAGTTGTTGCAGAAGGATGTTAAGTATGAGTGGACGGAAGCGAGGCAGCAGGCTTTTGAGAAGCTTAAGGCAGCTTTGACGCAAGCTCCGATTTTGGTTCAACCTGAATCAGGGAAAGAGTTTGTGGTGTATAGTGATGCGTCCTATGTTGGTTTGGGATGTGTGTTAATGCAGGAGGGTAAGGTGGTGGCTTATGCATCACGACAGTTTAAGGTGCATGAGCGCAATTATCCTACGCATGACATTGAGTTGGCTGCAGTGGTTTTTGCTTTGAAAATTTGGAGACATTACCTGTATGGTGAGAAGTGTACTGTGTACACGGATCACAAGAGTTTGAAGTATCTCATGTCTCAGAAGGAGTTGAATCTTAGGCAACGACGTTGGGTGGAGTTGCTCAAGGATTATGATTTGACGATCGAGTTTCACCCGGGTAAAGCTAATGTTGTAGCGGATGCCTTGAGTAGGAAAGTAGCTGTTGAGTTGAGGGCTATGTTTGCCAGTTTGAGTATTTCGCGTGATGGTGGTCTTGTGGCTGAATTGCAAGTGAAACCATCTTTGGTTCAGTTGATTAAGGAAAAGTAGTTGTTGGATGATTCCTTGGTGCCGCATGTTCAGGATATTGCGGAGGATAGGCCTTCGGATTTCTGTTTTAATGATGATGGAGTGTTATGTTTTGGGAGTCGGATAGTAGTGCCCAATGATGCTGAGTTGAGGCGTGCTATTCTGGTTGAAGGTCATAGTAGTCCTTTTGCTATGCACCCTGGTAGTACTAAGATGTATCGTGATCTTCGTGATTAGTACTATTGGGTGGGTTTAAAGAAAGATGTTGCTGAGTTTGTAAGCAAGTGCATGGTGTGTCAGCGAGTTAAGGCTGAGCATCAGTTTCCTTCAGGGTTGTTGCAACCGTTGAGGATTCCTGAATGGAAGTGGGAAAGGATTACCATGGATTTTGTATCTGGTTTGCCTTTGTCGCCATCGAAGAAGAATTCGGTGTGGGTGATTGTGGATCGCCTGACGAAGTGTGCACATTTCTTGCCTGTGCATACTACGTACACTTTGGATAAGCTTGCGGAGCTGTACATTGCTGAGATTGTGCGGCTGCATGGCGTGCCAAAGTCGATTGTGTCGGATAGGGATCCGAGGTTTACATCGCGTTTCTGGCAGTGTTTGCATCAGGCTTTGGGTACGCGGTTGAATTTCAGTACATCTTATCATCCGCAGTCGGATGGACAGTCCAAGCGTGTTATTCAGGTTTTGGAGGATATGTTGAGGTGCTGCGTGATTGAGTTTCAGGGTTCTTGGGAGAAACATTTGCCTTTGGTGGAGTTTGCCTATAATAATAGTTATCAGGCAAGTATTCAAATGGCACCTTATGAAGCTTTGTACGGGAGGAAGTGTAGGACTCCTCTTTGTTGAGCTGAAACGGGTCAGAAGTTGGTTTCGATGCCAGCTTTGTTAAAAGGGACCACCGAGAAGGTGAAGCTCCTTTGTGAGCGCTTGAAGGCAGCTTCTGATCGGCAAAAGTCTTACGCGGATCTGAAGCGTAAGGAGATTGAGTATGCGGTGGGTGATCGTGTGTTTTTGAAAGTTTCGCCTTGGAAAAAAGTTGATGAGGTTTGGCCGAAAGGGTAAGTTGAGCCCTAGGTACATTGGACCATACGAGGTGATTGAGCGTGTGGGTCCTGTTGCGTACAAGTTGAAGTTACCGCAAGAGTTGGAGAAGATTCATGATGTGTTTCATATTTCTATGCTTCAGAAGTATAGATCGGATCCTTCACATGTGATGCCTGTGGAAGAAGTGGAATTGAACCCGGATTTGACCTATGATGAGGAACCGGTGAAGATTCTGGATTCGGATAGTAAGGTTCTTCGAGGCAAGACCATTGAGTTGGTAAAGGTGTTGTGGAAACATCGTGGTGTTGAAGAAGCCACGTGGGAACGAAAGGATGACATGTTGAAGCAGTTTCCGTACCTCTTTCCTTCAGGTAAATTTCGAGGACGAAATTTCTTAAGGGGGGAGAGTTGTAACACCCCAATTTTGGGCTTAGAAGTTTTGGGTTTAGACCGGGTCGGTCGGGTTGCGGTTCGAATATAAAAAGAGTGATTTTAGGAAAGCCTAGTTCGGGTTGCATTAAAAATATGGAAAAATGTCTTAAAATCCTCTTTTATTATATATAAGAGAATGGTGAAATCAATTTTACAAAATGAGGTTTGGAGGTGTGACATTTTGGATTAGTGACTAAAATGTAATTTTTGAAAACTTGGTGACTGTTTTAAAAGGATTGAAACTTTGAATCTTTAAGGAGCTAATTTACCCAAGAGGAGTTTTCTCCAGATTTTTCTTAATATTAAAGGTTTAATTAATGATTTTTATTAAAAGGTAAAAGGAGGGAAAAAGATATTTTGTTGTCATAACTAACTTTTCTCAAAATTTTCCATTTCTTTTCTCTCAACTTTTCTCTCAGCCCAAACACTTTTTCCCAGCAAATTTTCCTCTGATTTTGAGATTTCAATCTTCATTTGATCTCTAATCATTTCTACATCAAAACCTTAGCATTTGCTTATTGAATTTTCAAGAATCTTGGTTCCAAATAAGGAGAAACTCACATTTAGAGGTATGAACGTCCTTCTCCTCTAAATACTCAGTTCTTTACTGAAATTCCCAAGTTCTCAATCCTTGATTTGAGTTTTATTAAAGGTTTTATGGTTGTGTTCTTAATCTTGGCTTTAAAATGCAAGATTTGGTTTAATTTTGATGAAATTCGTATGAAATGATTGGGCACTATTTTGAGATGTCTTTTTGATGATTTTTGGATGTATAATTGATGTGAAATTGAGGTTTAATCAATGCAATCCCGAATAGGTTGATTTTCCTAAGTTTTGCTTGAGTTAATGATGGTTTTTTGGGGTGATCTTGGTGTTCTGCTATAGCTGGAGGTATAAGGACGTGATTAGATCCTTTTTGGATGTTAATTGAGGTTTATGAATGATTGGAATTGATGGATCTTGGCTGGGTAGTGTTGTAGAGATGTTTGGATGTGATTTCGGTTGTGTTTGGTAGCCGAAATGTGAGTGTTGATGAGAGCAGCGAGTTTAGGTGTCTTGGTTGAAGATATTAATGCATGATGATGCATTAATCCTCTGCTTTGATGTGTTTAAAACAGGGGAGACATCTTCGGATCCTTGTGGTGTTGATCCGGAAGCTTGATTGGTGTTTCGGCAAGCTTGCGAAACGGAATCGGTGAGTGAAGTTTGGTTTTCAGCTTTGAAACCAATGTTTTGAAGGTTTGGGAGCTTAGTTAAAGTCTAAACAACTTAGCTAAGCTCAAGAGTAAGTTTTCGGAAAAACTCTCTTGTTGATGAGCCATGAGTTGGTTGAATGCAAAGTGATTTGTTGCATGTTTAAATTCTGTTTTTGAAAGCATATTTTAGCATGTTTATTGCTGGTTTTATAAGCCATGTGTTGAAGGATGCTCAAGGTAAGGGATCCTTGTTTTGAACATTGATAAATGTGATTTTAATGCATAGTGATGCATGTTGATTTAATGGCTTGTTAAATGCTTTAAAACAGTGAATTAATGATGTTAAGTGATGTATATTGGCAAGTGATATGTTGGTTTTATAGTACTTGAATTGGATATAGTTAGCCGGCTATAGGATTGGGTGCACCGTGAATAAAGTCGCCTTGGATGTCGAGGGGTTGTGATTGTACCGTAGACTCCATCCAAGTACACTAACGAGATGGTTAAGAACACCATGGTGGTTAAAAGTCCATGGGTGGATCTAGTGTTAAGGTCACAATGGTGGTTAAAAGTCCATGTGTGGACCTTGTGTATGGTAAGATCACAATGGTGGTTAAAAGTCCATGTGTGGATCTTGTGTTGTATGTCTCGTGATCTCGTTAGTGATGTTATACAACTACCAATGAGTGATGTGGAGGGGTTGTGATTGTACCATAGTCTCCATCACGGGTGTTGAGGGGTTGTGATTGTACCATTTGCTCCACCTTGATATTGGTAGTGTGTATGAAGCGTATGGGACAACGCTTGTAATCCGCGTATTCGATTGTCGATTATGTTTTGTGTTGGAAAATGGTTATGGTTATCACTTGAAAGCCAATATGACATGTTAATGATTTGAAGCATGAAATGCTTGGGTTATATACATATGTGCATGATCAAATGTTGTTTTGAACCAAAGGTTTTGAAAGGAGTTTTAATAACGCATTATTGTGATGTTTTAAATGAGCTTTCCTCACTAAGCTATGTGCTTACGCTCTCTCTCTTTCTTAAACCAATAATGCAGAGCATTGAAGTGCTTAAAAGGGCAGCAAGGAGGTCAAGAATCTAAGTGGAAGCTTAAGCTCATGTATGGTGACTATTTTCATAACTTGCTTAGCTTTTGGCGTTTGGCAATGGGGAACCTATGTTGTTGTTTTGGGAGATGTTTTGGACTCCCTAAGTTGGTTTTATGCTTTTGACATTGATGGAACATGTTTATGGCCTTTTTGAGGTTGGTTTGGTGTTTTGATGTTTGTATGGTTTTCAATATAGGATGCATGCCTATAGAATCGGGATTTTCCTTATTTGATGCCATGATTGTGAATGGTTGATGCTATTATGTTCCTTAAGTATATTATGACTTGCTGATATGATTTGAGGGTCTTTGGAATGCGTTTGATTGGTTGAAAGTGAGTTAAACCAGAAAAAAATATGCAATCTGGGCAGCACGTTTCGGAACAGGTGCTACCGTATCGGAACAGAGGGCCTGAAATGGCCTTGGCGTTCCGTAACGGGTGGAGCCGTTCCGGAACGGATTTGCCACTGCCAAGCCTTGTTCCGCAACGAGTTTCGGAACGGTCCCGCGTTTCGGAACGGTCCTTCCCCGTTCCGGAACACTCGACCGTTGGGCACTGAAACTGATGGTTAAATGTTTTGAAATCTTTGTGTTTTGTTCTTGAACTTGGTTTATGCAATTGAATGAGTTTGAGATGTCCGTTTGAGTTGAAATTTGACAGAGAAGCATGAAACATGACTAATTTCATAATGGTAACTCAAATGTTGGTTAAGTCCTTATAATTTTCAGAATCTGCATTTTGGTCCCTAAATTCATCATTTATGCAACCGAGTCCCTAAATGTTTCTGATTGTTGTAACCTTTGAGTATGATGATCTAATGAACATATCTAGGGTTAATATGCATTTAGACAAGAGTAAAAAAAAGGGTCGTTAATCAAGGTTGACTTTCGGGTTGACTTTGGTTTTCCCCGTGTAAACTTCTTAATTCGGGTCAACCGTCTAGGCCGGGTTAAGGGGGTTACACTAAACCTTAAATACTGATATAAACAATAAACCCTAAAACCTAAACAGTAAACTTAAACATAAACCCTAAATTTTAAACGTTAAACCTTAAACAATAACATAAAACCCTAAACAATAAACATTAACCCATAAACCCTAAACATTTAATGTTAAACCTTAAATGCTGACATAAACCCTAAACCCTAAACCCTAAATGCTAACATAAATATTAAACCTTAAACACTAAGCACTAACATAAACCTTAAACTCTAAATGATAACCTAAACCCTAAACACTAAAAGCTAAACATTGAACTATAAACACTAACATAAACCCTAAACCATAAATGATAAGCCCTAAACACTAACCATGGACTCTAAATGCTACTAGAAACCCTAATCACTAAACCGTAAACCCTAAATGTTACTATAAACCCTTAAATCCTAAATCATAAACCCTAACCATCAACCTAAACCCTAAACCTTAAACACTAACATAAACCCTAAACCCTAAACTATAAACACTAATCTAAACCCTAAATCTATACCTTAAATACTAATCCTGAAATGTTACCATAAACACTAAATGTTGATCTAAACCATAAACCATAAATGCTATCCTAAACCCTAAACACTAACCTAAGCATTAACCATGTTTTGGTTGAAACTTGTTTTCACCATTATCGATGCTTGTTTGTGGATTATTCATGAAATTTTCAGGAAACTTTACCAAATAGTGTAAAATGAATTGTACAACATCATCCAAACACCGGAAAATGATTTCTGCAATTAGTTTTCCAACAACTGTAGTTCATTTTCCAGAATTCGTTTTCCGAAATAAGTTTTCAGTGAAACAAACAGACCCTTAAACTATAAAATCTAAACCCTAAATATCTAGCCTTAAGACCATAAATTCTAAACTCTAACCCTAGACCCTAAATTCTAAATCCTATAACATAAATCCTTAAACCCTATACCATAAACCCCTAAATCCTAAACCATAACTAAAATTTCTAAACCTAAAATTGAAAGGCTTGTGTATCAAAATATTTTTAAAAAATAGAATACATTCATGTGATGTATGCTGTCAATGACTTTTGATCCAAACTATAGGCATATGTCATGCACATGATCCTACCCTACATCTAGAGCATACATATATATCTAGCCACTTCATTAAAAAATTGCAAAATACAATGGAATGTTCACTAAAGTCATAAAATTAGTAGTAACTAAATGTTGATAAAAATATGGAGTTTTCTACCATACGGCCGCCTAATATAAGGCTAATATACGGCGTTACCGGAAACATCATAAAGTATACCGAAAACATCATAAAGGTATACCGGAAATATCATAAGGTATACCGGATATGATTTCGAAAGTATCGATACTTTTGGATATGTTGATTTCGAAAGTATCCATACTTTTTTGAAAGTATCCATGTTTCCGGTATACCTTATGATGTTTCCGGTATACTTTTATGATGTTTCCGGTATACTTTATGATGTTTCCGGTAACGCCGTATATTAGCCTTATATTAGGCGGCCGTACCGCAGAACTACCCTAAAAATATAAAGTCAAATTTCGAAACTGATTTTTTTTTCCTTCAATTTTCACGTCAATGATGGTGCTTACACATGCAAACTTTACTCTATTCTACCCGCTCCATTACGTTCTCATTTGCACATATATACTAAAGTTTATACTAACTATATTTAAACATGTTTAGTATACAATAACTAGAGTAGTTTAATGTCTTCGATCAATGTCCTGAATGCAATTACTTTTTTTAATAAATTGTTGCCGTAGTATATATTTATATTTTTTTTATTTTTTTGACAATATATATATATATATATATTGCACATATAAATATTTAAACTCGAAACTCTAAAAAAAAATATATTTTTTTTACTAGAATTACTCGTTGAGTTTCTAAAATCCTTACTTCTGCATTAGATTATTGGAACGGTATATGCTTATTGAGGATCTAAACTTTCATACTTGCTTGTTAAAAGTAATGCAATAATTTATGTTTTGCAGAATTCATATGGCGCAAACCAAGGATTTGGCAACTTGGATCCGATCCCGACCTCTCCAATTTAATGCAAAATCTGAGAACAAAATGCCGCAAGAGTCGAAAAGATTTACTAATATTTTTCCAGCATGTGACCGTCTTAAAAGTCCCCCAAGTAAACTATTACTATATTTTTCTCCTACATGAACAATCCCACTATAAAATATCACTCTCCTTCCCATTTTCGTAGCTCCTCTATGCTCCATCGAATCAAAACAATGGCTACCAAATTGTTCTTGTTGCTTGCCGTCTGTGTTCTCCCGGTTATCGTTAACGCAAACAGGCAACCTTTCCAAATCGTCGGCAAAGTTTATTGTGATGCCTGCCGTGCTGGTTTCGAGACCACTAAATGCTCTTACATACATGGTACGATTTTAAACTAATCTTTCACAACGTCTTGTTTTCTTCTTCATCTTTTCATCTCTCATCAAAGCTTTATGTTTTTAGGTGCGCGGGTCAAAATCGAGTGCAAAGATAGGAACAGTATGAGGCTGAAATACAGCGTCGGGGCAGTGACGGACGCAACCGGAACGTATAACATTCCGGTTGAAGATGACCACCAAGACCAAATATGCTACGTGAGGCTTGTTAGCAGCCCCATTAAAAGCTGCGCGGTTCCGGACACTAGACGTAACACGGCCACCGTTATCCTCACCCGTAGCAACGGCGCCATTTCCAGCATCCATCCTGCAAACGCAATTGGATTCCTCCAGGATAAGCCGGCCGCTGGTTGCCAAGAGCTGCTCCTCAGTTTATTGCGTGATGCTTAATAAATCATTTAACATTTGATCATGTCGTGTTTTTGCTTTTCTTTTTCATGATTTAAGTATGTCATTTTCTTGATGATTGGAATACGGTATGATGTGAAATAAACATTTTCTGGTCTTCTAATTATAACAAATAAGATCAAATGAAGAACAAACCGAACAACACAATAGACAATATATAAGGATGATGTGTTGTAAAGCTCTTAGACAGACAGCTGCTGCGATAATAAAAGCAATGTTAAAATTTACTGTTATTTAATCTTAAACTCTCCGATAGAAATGGCGCCAATATCTCATCCTATCAAACAGATCATATAAAACATTCATTTCCAATTATTTTGACCCTAAAATATATAAAAGTGATTAAAACAAAATTAGTAGAAAAAAATAAACGCATAGACCCAGAAAAATTTTCCCATCAACATTGTTTTTGCTATGAATTTTTCTGTAATTGATACTCAAAACCATTGGAAAATTGGACAGTTGATTTTCTTGCAGTAATTTTTGTAAGTAACCTAATGAATGAAAGCCAATTCAGGGACGAACACGACCAATGCATCAACCACGCCACCGCTGCCTCTCCTGATAACTCCGTCAAGAATGACAAGAAAAAGAAGGTATGGTAATAACTAATAATATACTATTTCATAGTTCTTTTTAAGAAATTGATAGTTGTTTTTATATTTTATTTATTTATTATTGTTGGGGTAAAGTCCTTTATCCCAAAGATTTTTTCTTATAAGAGACGAGCTAGAGGAGGCTCATCAGATGATGAATTTATATCACCAGATTGTGGTGCAGTTTCTCCTACAGGTATCAATCTTCATAGTTCATACTATTTGAAACACACATCTTATTGTTCTTTAATTTTTTTAAGTCTTGTACGTGATATGCTTGGTAGAATTGGGGAAGAAAATTACACCAAACGCAATACAATTCAATGGAAGCTTCTCCTTTCTTAAAAAAAATGTTTGTCGGATATAAATGTATATGAAGAATATTTTAGGTGCAATGAACGGAATTCGGTATTTCTGTTGTTGAAACCTTTACTTGATTGTCATAAAATTCATTACATTATAATTTTATATGTAAAGCGTATAAGCTACTTATCCTGTTGGCATGGTAGCTAACCTAACAAGAAAACAATTGTACACCATGATACTAATTTTCTTATCTGCTCCTGGAGGGTTAATCGAAGGGCTGAATCTCTCGGATTTCGGGTTTTCCATGGCTTCACCGAAGACTGAACCTCGGGATTTCCGGTATTCATACATACATACATTTATGACCACAGGCGTCCGCTGTCTATGTTTATATCTTACAGAAGTAATACATGCTGTTTGCAGGATATTTGTTGCAACCTGGAATGTGGGAGGGAAGGCACCCAATCTTGACATGAACCTTGAAGATTTCTTTCTAACAGAGGACTCTGCAGATATTTATGTCTGTGGGTATGATTGACTCAGGGTTTCGATTTTCACTTATTTGATTTTTTTGTAAAATGACAAGATATTGGAGCTTGTTTTTACTTAGAACGTCATTTTCCCAGGTTTCAGGAAATTGTTCCACTCAATGCCGGAAATGTTCTAGTAATCGAAGACAACGAACCAGCCGTGAAATGGCTGGCCCTTATAAACCAAGTACTTAACAAGCCCGATTACGTGTTCACGCACCCATCTCCAGACTGCAGCCAAAGTTTGAAATGCTCCCATACCTTATTGAAGGAGTCGAAATCTCCCAACAGTCACTTCTTCTACAAACCCTCACTCAAAATACTTAGTAAGAACTTCAGGGCGGAAAGTAGCCTTCTCAAGACCTGCAACTGTCCGATCGAATCCCCACACCAGACGAAACGAGGGCAAAAAAAGCTTAGGGATTTAGCCACCAAACTAGACCTCGCTCCCCTTCCTGCGCGTTGTGATGCTGCAGATGATGATGAGTTGGTCGATCTTTCTGATATTCCCCATAATTTCTCGAGCAGACAGATGGGTTACCGGCTCATAGCAAGTAAGCAGATGGTCGGGATTTTCCTCTCGATATGGGCTCGAACCGAGTTAGTACCATACATTGCTCATCTACGAGTTTCCTGCATAGGAACAGGAATATTAGGACGCCTTGGCAACAAGGTTAGCATATGAATCTTCCTTGAACATAACAGGAATATTATTGTTTCATAAACAATGAGGGCATTGCAACTGCAGGGATGTATAGCAGTAAGCATGACATTGCACCAGACCAGCTTTTGCTTCGTCTGCAGCCACTTAGCCTCGGGCGAGAAGGAAGGCGATGAGCTCAAGCGGAATGCCGATGTTAACGAGATACTCAGAAGCACACAGTTTGCCAAGATGTGCAAAGCTTCAAATCCACGAGCACCGGAGAGAATTATCGAGCATGAGTATGTTTGATTTCATGATTGTTACTACTTATTTCAACATTCCGTTGTGCGTTTTATTTAACAATTACTATAAAAATATTGCAGCCGAGTAATATGGCTCGGAGATTTGAATTATCGGGTAGCCTTGAGCTATGAGAAAACCAGGACTCTATTGGAGGATCATAATTGGGACGTCCTTCTCGAGAAAGATCAGGTAAATCCGCCATTGTTTTTTTTATAAATCTTAAATCTAATCATAATTCAAGTATTCGCATAAATACTGTAATTCTCATTGAATGTTGTTTCGTGTGCAGTTAAACCTAGAGAGAGATGCCGGGAGAGTCTTCAATGGTTTCAAAGAGGGACGAATAGTGTTCGCTCCTACATACAAGTATTCGCATAATTCAGATTTATACGCCGGCGAAACTGTTAAATCCAAGAAGAAACGCCGAACCCCTGCATGGTAATCATTCACTCCAAATAAAACATTTAACATTGCTGCGTTAAATATGAAACCATACAATTGATCCATTTCAGGTGCGATCGGATACTATGGCACGGTTACAACATCGACCAACTATCGTATGTCCGCGGCGAGACCAGATTCTCCGATCACCGGCCTGTTTCGTCGTTATTTACGGTGAAGGTCGAAGTCACGAGGAAATCCAATAACAGATTCAGGAAAGGTTATTCATGCGCGATAAACAGACCGGGCTTTGAAGATTCTATACCAAAACGGCATAGTTTCTATGAGTTGTAACTCCAAGTTTCTTTTGTTTAGATTATCATCATAAAGTAAATTTCACCTGCATTTATTTTCATCTGGAATCAATTCTTGTATTCTTTTTCCTCTTCACTTGCTTAATGAATATGAGGTATATACTAGAAATCTAGAATAGGATATCTTTATATAAAAATATATGTGTAAATTTTAAAAATATTTAATATTTAATCATGTAAATACAGTTATGGATATAAAAAAAGCAAATTTATCCTTAGTTTTTTTATTTACGCAAATTTATCCTTAGTTTTTTTATTTACGCAAATTTATCCTTAGTTTTGATTATTGCTGTGATTGTATACTAAAAATTTAATTATAAATTTTCAAAAATTATTTGATACATAAAATTGTAAGATTTAAACTACATGATATTACTTATTTTTAATACTAAACTCTAAATTCTAAAACACTAAATCATAAACTTAAGACCTCAAACCCTGAAATAAACCGATATTATTCAAATAAAATTTTTATGTAATCTAAATTTTACATAATCTGTATATAAAAAAATCTTATAAATTTACACCAGTAATTTCTAGTCTAATCAGTTGATCCTATTCTATTCTGATAATCATAATTTTTATAATTAAATTCAAAAGATAATTTTAATGAAATAACATTATTTGTATATTTCCAAATTAGTTAAATATTGACTTAATGGTTCAATAAGCCCCTAAACTTTTACAAAAAAAAAATAATTAAGCTCCTAAATTTTTTTTGCACCTAATTAAGACCTCAAACTCAAGAAAAAAAATCAATTTGGGCCTTTAATCAACATTGACCGTTAACTTTAACAAGTTTTTTAATTTGACATGTGTCCCAACTGAATAATGTCACTTGTCATTTCTAAGAATTTTATTTTTAAAAAAGTATATAAAAATAAAAAAATTATAAAATATATAAAATTATAAAACTAAATTGAAAAAATATTAAACAAAGAAGTTATTTTTATTTTCAAAAAATAAAACAATAAAAGTTATTAGAAAAACCAAAATAATTTTTATTGTTTTATATTTTTTCAATTTAATTTTTTAATTGTATAATAATATTCATTTTTTAAATATTTTAATCTTTTGAAAAATTACTTTTATTTTTAAATAAATTAAGAAATTTAAAATAGTTTTTTATGTTTTTAAAAATAATTTTACAATTTCCAAAAAAATTTAGATTTTTTTCTGATTTTTATATATTTTTTAAAAATTAAAATTTTAAAATTCATGGCAAATGGCATTATACTGTTGCGACACGTGCCAAAAAAATTTAAAAAATTATTAAAGCTAACGGTCAACATTGGTCAAAGGGCCAAATTAATTTTTTTCATGAATTTGAGTGTTTAATTGAGTAAAAAATAAAATAAAATTGAGGACTTAATTATTATTCTTTTTATAAAAATTTGTGGGCTTATTCAACTCTTAAGTCTTAAATATTTGATTTTCATAAATAAAAAAGTTAAGGACTTCTTCTTCACATTTCATGAGGTGTGCAACCGAAGTGAGAAGTTATCTTCTAATATGTTTTAAGGGACGACAATAGATTGAATGATGGACTTGTAAAGCTGACTCAGACTGTAGACATGAAAGACGAGTAATATCTTTTCTCCAGCTGTGATTCTTTTCCTTCTTTATGAGGATTGTCACTCATAGTTCATGTTGGTTCTTTTGATAGTTGGGTTTAATGTGATTAATATTTTCTTTTATTTGTCGAATTTAGCTCGGTTGATTTTTTAGTGTACTTTGTTATTACCATATGTGCATTTTCTCTTCATGTGAGCTTATAGAAAATTTTAAATAGGAACATGATTGATCTCTTTCTTCATCAAAAATATTTTTAAAAAGTAAAATAAATAATGAATTTTGAATAAAATATTTAATCAATTATTATAAAAATTAGAAGGCAAATCCTAAAATTTATAAAAATAATAATTCAATATCTTTATGCAATATCTAATATTACCAACCTTGAAACATCGAAGTTGAACACAATCAAACTCATGACTTCTAAAATCACAATACAAGCAGCATTAATTGAATTAAACTCAATTTATATTAATATTTCATAATTACATCTTATATCAATAAAAGCTTTGATCATATTTCTCAATGCTGAATGATACAAATGAGGGGGAAACATTTATCCATAGTTGAGTCTTTTTGTATTTAAAAATCAAATGAATTAAATCAACGACTAGAATTAAGAGTAATTATACAAAATTCATATATAAGATTGTTGTGGGCAAACGTTCATTGGTTCCAATGGTCGTTTAGGCAAAAGTTAAATTTTAATGTTATGAGTAAACACCCGTCTAAACGTTAAATTTATTGGACAAACGTCCGTTCAACATCAAATTATTAATTATTTGGCAAAAAAATTACTTAAAAGTAATTTTAAATTGTTAAACGCAACAACAAAAAATGGAACCTAAATTTTATGTTTACCTTGGATGTCCATATACAACGAGCCTTTTGGAATCCTTTGAATGATCCAAGTTAAGTCCAATATACTAAAAAAAATAACACCTCAAAAGTAGCTTCACGGATCTTTCTGGCGGGCCGTGACATTAGAGTATGCTGATAAAATTCAAAATTAGATTTCAAATCCCCATGCTTCCCGCTCTCATATTATTTTTAAATCCAAAGTTGTTTCTCCTCCATTTTCATGTCACATTCTGAAATCAATAGATGTTTCGTATTTCTGAAGTCCCATTTTTTTAAGTTTTCTTTTTGGAAAATCTTTTGCTTTCAACAGATTTTAAGCTGAATTAGGGATTTAGTTTTAGCATATTTCATAATGAGCGGAGATAATTTTACGGACGGGATACCCAAAGTCCGTCCGGTTCTGGGTGACGTTACAAATCGACCAGTCAAGAGAGGGTTTTCTTCGATTTCGGAGAAGTCAGGGTTTGATTCTAAGGCAGAAACAGCTTCCCAATTTGCAAAACAAGCACGTGTAGGTGCAGAAAATCTCATCAAAGAGAAATCTGAAAACCCCCAATTTGAACCAAACCCTAAACCTATACCTACTTGCAGTGGCGACATTGATACTTCAAAAGAGGATTTAGTGTCGGTCAATGACAAATTCGGTGAGTCGAAACAAGGGTTCGAATTGTCTGATAGTGAGGATACGTTAGGTGAAGGTGCTGCGGAAGCAGGTCATAAATTGAATGAGAATGGTAGGAACGAGGTTCAAGATCTGGGCGTCGGAAGATTGGCTTCGAGCAAAGGCGGGTGTATTGAGTGGTCGAGGTTGCCTAAACCATTCTCTCAGAGTTCTAAGCCATTTGAATTGGAGAGGTGTGTGGGACTCAAGAATGATGGCTGCACGAATTCGGATGCCGATGGTATGCTCAAAGCTTGCTCTTGTTCTTTTTGCTTGAAAGGTAACTACTTTAGCTTATTATCTCGGATTTTGTTGTTTGCTGCATTTGTGGGTATGAATCGTTTATCTCGTAACGTATTGTTTAATTGAGATATGCTTGCTTTACACTGATAATCAGCTGCTTACATTTGGTCGGACCTTCATTATCAGGATCTCAAGGGTCGAATTGCTGGTCAGTTAAATTAGTGCTTTGCTCTACTTTGCTTAGGTTTGTTGTTCCTTTCTGTATATATGTTTTCGACATTTTCTCAGTTTCGAAGAAAAGTCAGAAAGAAGCAAGAATTTTAGTTCAGGAAAGTAGCAAAGGGAATCCGGCTGACATAAGTAACCAGGGAAACACCTATAAATCTTCAAAATTAGAATTCGACCTCTCTAGTCAGTGGAGATCACTCTTTCTTAAGATGGAGGATATATTTGTTAATGAAGGCAACCAGCTTGTAAGTTTGATATATTCTTCTTCAGCCATATATTAATTTCTCATGCCTCTTTTGATTAATGCAAGGCTTTGGTTCACATTTGACTTGTTCAATCTGATATCTTGGATTTTGGACACTTTGAAGGTTTTATCTTTAACCGATGCTTCATTGCCGGAGTTCATGGCTACTTATTAATAGGATAAATTCATAGGGTTTCTAATATTCAATATCTTGAGTAGGAAACTTCATTTATATTCTCATATGTGATGGATACAATTGAACTTTGATTGGCAGCAAACCAGTTACACTGCACTGAAAGATTTGAGGGAGAATTGTAAGATTGATCTAGAGCGAATAACCGGGATGCCTTCAGAGAAATAGAAGTGTGATTGTGATGCTTCATCTGATTGCTTGTTTTTGTTTGCAGTTGTCGAAAAATGCAAAATGTATGATCTCAGTTTGTAACTACTGTTATTTCTTAGTATGCGTTTAAAGATATTTTCAAGTTTAGTGAACCTCTCATCTTATTAACTATTTTGCTTGTGTCATCTACTTTGTCCTGTTTTCTTTGCCAATCTACAACAAATTTGATTCTGAATTGAATTACTCTCTGCATTTTAATTATAATGTAATACAATTCAATCTAAATGAAAAACAACTTCCTACTTGCTTGAAACAATAATACAGGTGGTTGAGACTATGACTGGTGTGGGTGGATTTCTTTGCTACCAAGTACCATTAATGTTCTCTGGCCAAAAAAAAAGTACCATTAGTGTTCATGTGCCTCTTGTCAGGGTTTTTTTTAGCTTCTGGACTTGGTTGATTATGCATTTACTGTGGATTAGGTAAGTGAGTATAGTGTGGGAGGGTCTATGCATCATCCCTAATGAAGATGGTAGGTTCTACTTAATAGTATGGAACTGAATTGTTTGCTTTCTCGTAGCATGTAATAATGACTTGGGGTGCTGATTTTAAAAGGATTAGGTGTGCAGAAATTTCTCCAACTTCTACCCTTGAATGTTTATGTTTTAATATGAATTATATCAGTGGGTTGCTCATTACCAAATTCAAGACTTCTTTCATTTGTTTGTTTTCTTTGAGAATGATCCATCGATGAATATAGATTTGCTGTGGCACTTGATTACCCAGATGTTAGATCATATGGAAGTATTTGGATGGCTAAGAATGACCTTTTTGGATTTGTATACGTAAAGATTGTTTCAGAGAATGCCATTCCAGAATTAGTTGATTAAGTCTATTTTGATGTGATTTATTTTTTTAGTGATTTGGGTTTGAGTAATGATGAATATAGGTTTGCTGTTTACTATGGTAGTTGCTTCTTAAGAATATGAGTAACATAACACGTTCAAAAGAAATTAAAAAAATCTATTTAGATGCACAATTATGAATTTATTGACTTTGAATATAGATTGTAAAACGAACATGAAATTAAAAGAAAATAATAGTCACATTAAACGTTTGTTGGATGAGTTTTAACTTGGGTGATACTTTTACTATTACAACATACACAAGGGTTGAGTGTAAACCCAACACTAAACCCGTTAATTGATTTGCAAATTACAATATCTAAATATATTTTAATTTGTAATTAAAATAAGATTTAAAATAAAAAAATCGTGTTAAATAGGTTAGATGATTAGATTGTGTTTAGTATTTGTTGAGCTCAACATGAACATGATATTTTATTTCGTAATAGTAATTCTTTCAGTGTCAAGTTGCAGATGAAAGCTGCTTTTGAATAAAATCTGTGGTCTGTTTCATGAACAAAGATGTTTCCGGCAGCTGAGGATAAGCATAGAATGTATGAATGGCCTTCGGATACTCAACCAGATACGCTTCTTTCCCACTTTTCTTCAACCCCTCGTAATACCTCTTTTGCCACTCTTTCAATGGATCCAACCCTCCCACGAACACCATCGTCGCCGGATATTCCACGCCGCTAATATCTTTGCCGTTTGGCCCGAAAACGTTCGCCGCCGGGTGGTCCCTGTCTGACCCTTCTGGCAAAAACGCCTTCCACAACCAGTCTACACGCTCCCTTGAAATGAACGGTGCTCCCTCCAGCTGGATTTCGGCTTCGGTCCTTTCTTCTCCGCCGAAAAACGGTTGTATTGCTATAATCCCAATCACCCTCAAGTTGCGAAATTTGTGTTCGTTGGCTTTGACAGCTACGTGATGGGCCAAGTTCCCTCCAGCGCTGTCTCCCGCGATGAAGCAGTGTTTCAGGTCGGCATTAAGACCTTCCGCCCAATGGTTCACATCGTCAATGAACTTCAATACTTTGACGCCATCTTCGTACTGGGTAGGACACCGATGCTCCGGGGAAAGCCGGTAGTTGACGGAGATAACAATGGCCGTAAGCTCTCCGGCAAGTCGTCGGCAGAAATCGTCGTAAGGCTTTGAATTAGGAGCCATGAAGGCAAAACCCCCACCATGGAAAAAGACTATGACTGGAAAAGTAGCTGATTCACGAGCTTCGGCGCCAGTGCCGGTGGGCGTGTAGAGACGAAACCAAAGGTCGCAGGAACTGTCGACGACGATATCCGAGGACTTAACACCGTTTACAGGGTTGTTGGAAGCCGATGATTTGAGGTCGAACAGGTTCATAAGAGTTCGATTGACTGTAAAATTGGAGCGGCGGCACATATCGATGCCAAATGACATGACGGAAACGAAAAGCCGAACATTCCATGGAAGCTTTGGTGAGAGTTTAGTTTTGTTGGACATGGTGTGGTAGGAGTTTACGTATGAATATCATTTAAATAAGGGATATATTACTGAACAGAATTCTCCTCCCTCCCTATATCTAATTGGGGTGACTAAGGGTATTAAAAATTACACAACTGAAATATTTAAAAAATACGCAAACGTGAAATGTTACCACATAATTTAGAATATTATATTTTTTTTATAAAATTATAAGTTTATAATTTTTTTATAAGTTTTGAAACTTGATTTGTGGTTTTATAAAAAAATTTAAAATTTGGTTTGTGATTTTATGACAAGTTTTAAAATTTATTGTGAAAACATGGAACTTAAAGGTAATCAAAAGGCTTAATAGTCAAAAAGGTGTTCAATTTGTACTTTTTTTCAATTTGGTGTCCAACGTTTTTTTTTTTACATTTATTACTTAAAGTTTCATTTCGAAACTATAATTGGGTTTTTTTTTCCATGAAAAACCTTAAAATTTTTTCGTTGTCCAATAAAAACACGACACATGGCATATTATGGTATTTTCTTAAAATTTATTTTTCTAAAAATAAAAATCTTTAATTTTATAAAAAAATCAAAATATTTAATTTCTTTAAAACCCCAAACCCAAACCCCAGTTCCTTAAATTCCTCCCCTCCCACCACCGATTCAATCACCATCGGCCATCTTTGCCTTTATCGGTCCCTTTCTAACCCACGTGTTAGGCTCGATTATCACCTTCAACCGATGCTTGCCAAGTGGTAGAGAAGTTGAATTTTTGAGTGTTTGAGTTGGTGGCAAAAATTAAGAATTAAACACAAGGATTTAGAGTGGCTCGACTTTCTAACCCAAAGCTTACATCCACTACCTTGGAACACCACCAAAGATTTCTCAAATTCACTAAGAATTTCGTCCCCTTTTTTCGGATGAGGAGGGAACCGTTACAACAATTAAGTTATCTACCCTTAGCTTAATCAAACACCCTCTTACAAGTAAAATTCAAAACAAACAAGAAATCTCTCTAATAGGTATGTGTTTGCAACGCTAAGCACTCACTCAAAACCTATACACCTGAGCATACATAAACATTTTAGCTCACAAGTGTTTTGTCTATACAAGAGAATGACAATTAAGCTCTAAAGACAAATTGACATCATAATGTTGTTACAATTGAAGCATTAACCTTATCTTAATGTTTGTAGGTCCTTTTATACTCCTAATTGAGTTTGTAGCCGTTGAGGACCGTTGGGGTTGAATTAGAGCAGTTGGAGCCTTTATTTCCCACCAAAATGCAGTTCTGCAGCTTAGCGTATCGATACCCTTGATCCGTATCGATATTGTCCCAATAAGAAAATAGTCGTTGAGCACTTCCAGCCTATGCGTATCGATACGCGTGGCAAGCGTATTACTATGGTCCTGCAATTTAAAAGACCATTGGAATTTTGACTGTTGGGGGTAGTTGGGTGTATCGGTATGCGATACAATCGTATTGGTACGCGAACTAACCGTTCGATATTTAAAACACACCGTATCGTTACGGAAAAAGCGTATCAGCGCGGATTTTGGCTACTGGAATTTCACTGTAGCTGAAACCCTAAGGCGTATCGATACAATATCAAACTTTATCAGTATGGTTACTTAAAAGTCACTGGTTTGATTACTTTAAAAGCATTTTAAGTTATTCCAAAGCCTTTTAAAAACCCTTCAACATATTTTCAAATTGTTTTGACTAAAAGCATATTTTAAATTCTTTTCAATTTAGTCTAAAATATTTTTCAATTATTATATCAAAACATATATTTCTACAATATCCCCTTTTTGATATAATAAACCAACTTGAATTTTTTTTGAGATTCTTCCCTTAGTATTTAAAATTTTGAATAAGATATTTTTAAAATTTGAGTAAAGTTAAAACTCCCCTTATTCATTTGAAAAAATTGAATGAAGTTAAAGCTCTCCTTATTCATTTGAAAAAATCAATTTTCAAACTATTTCTCTCCTTTTTTTGTTATATCAAAACAAATTTAAAAGACATTAAGCTCAATATAACACAAGAGGTTAAAAAATTTGATACAATTAAAAATTTTGTTTTAAAATTGGGAGGATGTGAAGCCTTCATTCTTCAAGTGTTATTTCTTGTGTGTATAGAGCTCCCCCTCAAAATTGGACTTGTTGATCATTCTCCATTACACCTAACATAAGACAATTAAGTAACTTTTGGTATCCAAATTGTTTTGGATTCATAGGCGTTAGTGGCACATAGTTTAGTCCCCTTTGGAACCCATTTTACAATTTCATCCTTTTTATGTGAAGTGATTAGTTCTTTTGGAACCCAAACACTTCTAAAACATTTTCCATTTATAAATCTAGGGGCACTAGATTGTGTAACATAAATGTTTGATTTTCCAAAACTATTTTTCTTTTCAAGCTCTTTGGAAATCAAATCTTTTTCTTTTCTAAGATCATTGATAAGTGCCCAAAAGCCCTATATTTTCATCCTTTAAAATGGCAATTATCACTCAACCTACACCCATTTGAGCTACATTATGACCCTTCATGCATTGATTTCATCATTTATTCCTTTGATCTTTATAAGTAGTTTATTCTATGAAAAATGTATTGTTTGATGCATGTTTGGTACTTTTGCAGATTTGCACGCTGCCAGGGCACGAGATGCCGTGATGGTAATGAAGAAAAAGGAAGGATGAGACAAAACCAGCTAGTAACAGACCTTGATCGAGCTAAGCTACAACTGATAGCTTCTACTGAGGGAAGCTGATTTATGAAGAATAAAGCCTTGCAGAGCATATCCAATTCCAAACCGATGTCGAGGCAACATAATGTCATGCCGCAGTAGTGTACTACTCAACCTGTCGGAGGGCAAAATAGACAAAGTGGTAGTCGATTTGTAGAGCTTTAAATGCCAAATTTTTCTACACACTTTGCATGACAGTTGGGGCTCTAGAAGAGGACGAAAACATAGAAGGAAGGATAAAGTTGGACTTTTGGCCAAAAGTGAATAATGTATTAAATTAAAGAGATTTACCTCTTTAATAAAGTTAAGTCCAAGTCCAACTTAACTTCATCCCAAAGAAGGATTTTTGCCTACACCTTTCTCTATATAAAAGAGGTTTGTCGCCATCATCAAGACGATCAGAATCGAACGAGAGAGGAGAATTGGAGAAAAGAGAGACGAATAAAGAGAGCTTAGCTTAGGATTTAGTTTTTATTATGTTCTAATTTCCTTTAGTGTTAGGATTAGTTTGATTAGTAGTTGTGTGTAAATTATTGTACTTTGTTAATGTTCTTAATGCAATAAAGTTAAAGTTTGCTTATTCTTGACTTTAATCATTCTTGCATACTTATCGGGATAGAGTATTGTGAGGTTATCTATTTGTTCAATATTAGGAGAGTTGAACTCACCGAATTAATAAACACGGTTTTCATCCCATGTGGTGTTAACTAACTCATCCTAGGGATAGGGTAAGAGTTCCAACAGCTAAAAGAAGTGTTAGAATAGTTGGTGCTTCTCTTTGGTTCACGTCCGGAGGTATCATCGATGTTTAGCCATCAACAGATGTTTTGAGCTTAGGGATAATGAGGAATCATCCAAGGGCGTTTTGCCGAACCTTAACAGCATCTACCCAAGAGCAAGGGATTGCCATGAAAGAGACTCAACCATTATGGCCGCGACAGGGACTTATGTTATAGCCACGACAATTTTGTGTTGCTGCATTCAAGACAGAGACAAGTCAATAGGATTCCACACTACGACGCATTATAATCTGGCCCATTATCTCATCTTGATTTCTCTTTACTTTATTTTCTGACTTATTTTAGTTTTAGTATTTTTATATTACTCCAAACCCAACAATTAATATGTGTTTTTACTTTATTTGTTTTACAATGCGAGGAAGTAGGGTCAAAAGGCTAGCTTAATCCTTGTGGAGACGATACTCGATATGCTTATCATTATATTACTTGTGACGTGTACACTTGCACTATTGCGGGGCACTTTTACCCGAGCATCAATCATCCAAGGCATTTTGATTATCTATTTCAATCTTTTGACGCAAATTTTGTAAATCAATAACTTTTTGCTCAAAATATTTTAATTTTGCCTCAAAATCCAAATTGATTTTAGAAAGAATTTCATTTTTCTTTTTCAAAATTGAGATTAATTTCTTGTTTTTGGAAAATGAAGCCTTGAATTCAAAAACCAATTCATCATAGGCATCTTGCAACTCATCAAAAGTATATGAATTAGAACTAGATAACTTAGAAGTTACCTCCCCCTCATGGAGGGCTATGAAGCATAAGTGGGCTACCTCATTATTGGTGGAGTCTTCATCACTCCATGTCGCCACGTATGTTTTCTTTGAAGATGATCCCTTTTTGTTGGATTTAGGGGAACTCTTCATCATCTTCTTCAATTCATGTTTGGATTTAGCCATCTCGCTCTTAATGAATCGGGTGATTTTCTTGAAGAGATGAACCCTCTCTTCATTATCACTCTCCTCCTCACTTAGTTCTACATGATGACATGTGGGGGATGGAGGAACAATGGCATTCACATTAATGCCAAGCTCCATAATTTTCTTCTTCCATATCTTCTTTATCTCTTTCTTCTTCTTCTCCTCTTCTTTTTTCCTTCTTCATTATTTCATGAGTGAGAAGAGACCCCATGAGTTCATCTAGATTCAAGGTCTTGAGATTTTTGGCTTCGATGATGGTGTTCTTCTTTGAGTCACATGACTCGGGAAGAGAATAGAGAAACTTTTGGAAAAGCTTATCTTCTAGAATGATTTCTTCATAGCCTTTGAGTCCATTTGTGATGGTGGAGAATCTATCGAACATCTTTGTGATGTCTTCATCCGGTTCCATCTTGAAGTTCTCATACTCATGGTTGAGGAGGCCGATCTTGGTCTTTTTTACTTCATTTGTTCCCTCGTATGTAACTTCAAGCTTGTCTCATACTTCCTTCGAATCTTCGCAGGAGGACATCTTCTCATAAAAGTTGAGGCTAAATGCACAAAAGAGGATGTGCAAAGCCTTGCAATTAAGCTTCATCTTCTTGCAATCATCCGCATTCCATTTCGCATTTACTCTCTATGGCACATAAAGACCCTCTTCAACAATATCCCAAAGCTTGTAGTCTTTGGATTTGATGAAAAACTTCATTCTAATCTTTCAATGAGCGTAGTTGGTCATGTTGAAGAATGGTGGTTTGTCGATGAATTGCGCCATTTGACCGGTTGATTGAAATGTTGTATCGAGCTTTCTGGGTCGCCTCAACAGAATGTTAATCCCCTTTGATTAAGTCTCGCTCTGATACCAATTGTTAGGCTCGATGATCACCTTTAACCGATGTTTTTCAAGTGGTGGAGAAGTTGGATTTTTGGGTGTTTGAGTTGGTGGCAAAAATTAAGAATTAAACACAAGGATTTAGAGTAGTTTGACTTTCTAACCCAAAGCCTACATCCACTACCTTGGAACGCCACTGTAAAGTGTCCACAAGTCCTATATTTCATGCACAATCTATCTCATGTTATTGTTGTTCTTTAGCATATTTTAGGCATAATTAGGATCATGCATTGGATCTTACAGTATTTTTTGGCTTTACCATGTTTTTATTGATTATCTTTTAATTGGTGAAGAAATGTATTGTCTTACTGTATTTTTGGTTTTAGGTACTAAAGGCTAACAGAGGGAAAGATGAGCTGAGGATGCGATGCTGAGGCAACGAACTATGAAGTTGTACTGAAGCAGTTCCAACCGAAGACAATAGTTGCCGAGTGCTGTCATCGTCGACCTTGCTGCCCACGGTAGTAGACTATGGAGTTGGAGAACCGGAGTGCGATTTGTAGAGCTAAAAACCCTGATTCTATCGATGTCATCCACTCAACTTTTCAACGTCTATAGCACCGAGTAGAGCCACCGAAGTGAAATCTCAAGATTGCTTGTGGGACAAGGCAATGTGATAAAGTTCACGTTCAACTCAAAAGAAGTTAGAGTTTAAAGTCACATTAAATGTGGAAAGCTAGTTTTGAGGACTTCTACTTCAAGAAGAACTAGACCTAGCTATTGTCTATAAATACTCATTGTAATTCTAATTCAACTCATCTTCGGTTTTCTTTAGACATAGCTTAGGTTTTCAGCCACCGTCATGTTCTAAATTTCCCTTGGGTTTGGGGTTATGTTGTAAATTAGTTGTGAGAACGGTTGTTTAGGTTTCAAAGTTTGTTTTGCAATAAAATATTCCAAGTTTACTTAATTCATGTTCTTCGCTTCTTCAATTAGTTCCAAAGTCCAGTTGAAGAAATCCATTTGTCGGGCACGATAGTGTCAAACTCACGAAAGAATTAAGTACGGTCTCATCATGTCGAGATGTTAACTAATTCGGCTTAGACATAAGTTAGAAATTCAACGGTTAAAAGGAGTAACCAAACGTCGACTGCTTGTGTTAGGTTTACGCTGATATTGCTAGGTATTGGCTACATCACGTGGTGACTGAATCCTTGCCTAGACATAGGAAGGATCACTTCAGAATTGCTCTGTCGAAGTTGGAGTATTTGCTAGACTTGCCGCCAGGACTTCTCTCCATTCCACCTGCCAAGACAGCGAAAGTTGCAAGAGTAGAGTTCTACCGTGGCAGCGATAGTTGTTGCAGCCTCAATCCGCCATTACCTGCCGATGTAACATATTGTGGCAGCGCAAAACAGCTTGTCCTATTCAACGTTGTTTCACACTAAGCAACAACATAACCCTGCCCTCTCTATCAATCTGATCACTTCCTCTTTTACTTGTGTTTTTAGTTTCCTTTACTTCCCAACAATCACCTTACTTGTGCAATTTACTTTTCCTTGTGTAGAAATATCAATTCGAACCAAGCTGTCCAATCCTTGTGGAGACGATATCTTATATACTATAACTTGACAAGAGTGTGCACTTGCGCTCATAAATAGAGTACACCCAAACGCTCTACAGGCACCAAGGATTTACCAAATTTACTAAGAATTATGTCCCATTTTCTCGAATGAGGAGGGAACCGTTACAACGATTAAGCTATCTACCCTTAGCTTAATCAAACACTCTCTTACAAGTGGACTCAAAGAAGACAAGTTTGTCTGAAAGCTTATTTATCCTCTTCCCGATTCATGTGACTCAAAGAAGACCGACATCATCGAAGCCAAGAATCTGATTGATTTAAAGTTAGATGAGCTTTTGGGGTCCCTTCTCACTCATGAAATTGTTGAGTGTGTAAAAGTTCTATTATTTACCCCCTATTTAACCCATATTTTTGCTGCATTCAAGCATAATTCATTGCATTTAGGTTAGATTTCAGTTACACATCACAAATATATTAAATGGCACAATTTCTACTGAAATTGGTTGCTTTTGTAGGTTGCTGCTGTAGCAGATGGAGAAGCAGATGCTGGGCAGTGATGCAGAAAAGCTAGAACTGGATGAGCAGTCGAGGAGGATGATGCTGCCATGGTCGCCGTCGTGGCAGCCAAGGACGACGGTAGTTTTGAGGAGAAGAAGCAAAGTGGGCCTCGACAGAAAGAGAAAATTAAGCTCGTCTGTCGTGGAATACCCATATATTTTTCCAATCCCTAGATCAGAATGAAGGTCAAGCCCAAAATTCAAGGAAGAAAACTCCAAGCAAGAAGGAAGGACGAATTAAAGATATATTCTCTGAAGATTTAGTCTTTAATAGAGTTGTACTTTAATTTAAACTTGTATTCTTGTCATATTAGAAAACTTGAACCCAAGGCCTATATAAAGGCATGTAATTCGACCTAGGAGAGAACATCACCTATCTCTAGCCTTCTTCCCAAAGCCCTAGCCGTTTTCCCTTTCTCAACATGTTCTAAATTCCCCTTAGGGCCACGGGTTGATTTGTAAAGTAGTTGCAAGGATTGCTTTTGTTTTAGGAATTTTCTGTTCAATAAAATAAACTTCAAGTTCTCTTATTCTGGTTATTAACATCTTGCAAGAGCATTGTGAGATTATCTATTTACTTAATATCGGGAGAGTTAAGTATACGAAAGGAATAAGTGCGAGTTCTTTAGTTTATAGTTGAACTATCTCGGACCTAGGGATAAGACGAGGTTAAGTGGCTAAAGAAGAATTCAACAACATCGGTGTCCATCCTTCGATTCATGCCGGGAGGTATTATCAAAGACGTGTTTATCGACAGACTTGGACCTATGGATAGGCCAAGGCACAACAGAGATTCTTGCCAAGCTTGAAGTACAGAGTTGTGTGATCGTTGCCGCGACTAACAACAGACCGCTGCCGCGACGGGTGCTGCCGCGACGGGGACGACAACAGAGCAGATATTCCTAGACTTAGCAATACCTACACTACTGAGCAATTTAATACCAGCCCATTCTCTCTATCTTGATTATTTTAATCCTATTTTCCACTATTCTTTATTATTTTCGTGACAACAACTTAAACCATTCTCTTTACTTTCGTGCAGTAATTCAAGGTGAAGTTATTGGCCCAGTCCCTGTGGAGACGATAACTGATACTTCCGTATCACTTTACTACTTGCATCGTGTACACTTGCACTACATTGCGATAGACACTTTTACACGCAACAGAAATCATGAAGAAAGGAAAAGAAGAGGAGAAGAAGAATGAAGAGATAAAGAAGATGGGGAAGAAGAAAATTATGGAGCTAGACATTAACACGAATTTCGTTGCTCTCAATTCTTCCACATGCCTACATGTAGATTCAAGTGAGAAGGAAAGTGAAGAATAAGAAATGGCCTATCTCTTCGAGAATTTTACCGACTCATAAAGAGCAAAATGGTAGAATCCAAACATGAATCGAAGAAGAAGATGTGGCAACTTGGAGCGATGAAGATGAGGTAGCCCACATATGCTTAATGACCCTTCAAGAGGGTGGGGTAACTTCTAACTCATCTATTTCTAATTCTTATTCTTTTGATGAGTTACAAGAAGTCTATGATGAATTGTTTTTTTTAATTTAAGGCTTCATTTTCGAAAAACAAAAAAGTTGATTTCAAAATTGAAAATTGAAAATGATTTGCTTTTAAAAATCAATTTAGAGTTTGAAGCAAAAATCAAAAAATTTGAGCTTAAAGTTTTAAATTTAAAAGAATTGCTTCAAATGATGGAAAAAGATCATCAAAAGGAAGTTGATGATCTTAAGAAAGAAAAAGATTTCATTTTCAGTGAACTTCAAAAGAAAAACAATTTGGAAAAATTAAATTTTTATGTAAGACAACCTAGTGCCCCTAGATTTTTGAATGGCAAAGTTTTTAGAAGTATTTGGGTCCCCAAAAGGACTAAGTACTTCAACTAAAAAGGATGAAATCGCAAAATGAATTTCTAAGGGGACTAATTTATGTGCTTCTAACGTCTATGGATCCAAAGCCATTTGGATACCAAAAATTACATGATTGTCTTATTTTAGGTGTGATGGAGAATAATCAACAAGTCAAATATTGATGGGGAGCTCCATACACACAAGGAAAGACACTTGAAGAAAGAAGGCTTCATATCCTCCCTTGGGTTCAAGTGTGGTAAAATCTAGTTGATTTTCTTTTGTTTAAATTGATTTATTTTTATTTCAATTAGATTATCATATTTGTTGGACTAACACTTATTGATGCTTAAGTAAAGGGAGCCATTTTTAAAATCAAAATTCATATTTGTGCCAAATTTTTTAACCTTTTATGCTATTCCGAACTTAAAGCCTTTTGAATTATTTTTGATATAATAAAAAAGAGAAAAAATAGTTTGAAATTTTTATTTTTCAAGTGAGAATAAGGGGGAGCTTCAAATTTTAAAAAATTATGTCTCATAGTAAAACATTATTTTACAAAGGGGGAGAATCACAAACAATTTTTCAAGTTATTTTATTATATCAAAAAAGAGAGATTGTTAAGATATATATTTTGATATAATAATTGAAAAATTGATTTGGATTAAATTGAAAAATATTTCAAAATGCGTTGTAAGTCTAAACAACTTGAAAATATGTTTAAAGGTTTTTACAAGGCTTTGGAATAACTTATAATATTTTTAAAGTAGCCAAACATATGATTTTAATGTCACCGTACCGATACAGTATAAACTGTATCGTTACACTTGAGGATTTCATCTACATGGAAATTCCAGTAGCTAAAACTCGTACCGATACGCTTTTGCCGTATCGGTATGGAGTGCTTTAAAACTTCCCAACGGCTTGTTCGCAAACCGATATGGTTGTATCGCGTACCGATACGCCTTAATAACTCCCAACGGTCTTTTTCCCAATGGTTATTTGAAATGCATGACATACCGATACTCTCCCAGGCGTATCGATACGCATAAGCTGAAGCAGGCTCAACAGCTAGTTTCAAGAAGGGCGTATCGATATAGTGACACAAGTATCGACACCCTACTACCCAGAACTGCATTTATGGAGAGAAATAAAGATTCCAACGGCTCTAAAACATCCCCAACGGTCCTCAATGGCTAGAAGCTCATTTGGATGTATAAAAGAGACCTCCAAGCATCTATAAAAGACTAATGATCCTCATGTCAACATATTATGATCAAAGAAACGTCTTAGTCCCTAATTGTGTCATTCTTGTATAGACAAAGCACTTGTGAGCTTGAATGTTTATGTATGCTCAAGTGTATTAGGTTTTGGGTGAGTTCTTAAGAGTGCAAACATCAATCTTGCAAGAGGGATTTTAGTTTGCTTATAATTATCTCTTGTAAAGAGGGTTTGATCAAGCTTTGGGCTAGAAAGCTTTGATCGTTGTAAGAGTTTCCTCCTAAGCCTAGAAAGGGGACGAATTTCTTAGTGAAATTGTTTGAAATCCTTAGTGGGGAAGCTAAGGTAGTGGATGTAGACTTTGGTTAGAAAGGCGAACCACTCTAAATCTTCGTGCCTTTTATTTTTTTTGCTTCCACCACCAATCACCCAAATAGTTCAACTTATCCACCTCTTGGCAAGCTAAATCGGTTGAAGGAAATCGAGCCTATCAGGCATATCAATTTTTAACGGGCATTGACGGAAAAACCCAACTTAAGTTACGGAATGAAACGTTAGGCCTTAAAGTGGCTCGAAAAAAACGTTAGGTACCAAACTGTAAAAAGAAGTATAAGCTGAACACCTTTTTAACTATTAAGCCTAACCAAAATGTATAAAATTTCAACTGTATGATAATATTTTAAATTGTGAGTTTATAGTTTGTGTAACTTTTTATCCTTAAATTAAAACTCCACACCATAGATTCACCTCACCTAATTGTGTCCCATCTATATAAATTTTAACACGTTCATTACTTGTAATTAGTAGTATTTTGTTTTGGATTAATTTTGGCGGCCATCTGCCGTTATTATCGTTTGATATTAATTTGTAATAAATAAAAGTGATATTTTTTTATAGAGCTGAAAGGAAAATTTAGAAAATATTTATATATAAATTCTAAAGAAATTTCAACCACGCCTAGGCCCTAGGTAGGATTTGAGATTGAGATAAAAGGAATCTAACCCGATTCATATTCTATATAACATAAGACAAGGCTTAGAGGACTCCTCTAGATTTTTTTGTATATCGGATTAATTTAGACAAACCGTGGATTTTGACACAACAAGCAGTATATGAAATTAATCTAGGTATCTCTAAAATTTATTAAAATAGAATTTTAGATCTTGTTTTTCTCTCACAATATTGATGGTCTTCGGAAGAACGTAGTTTCTTTTAAGTTTATATATGAGTTACATTCTATTTTATTTTTAAATTTATTTGTCTTGATTTATGCGTTTATTTTCTATTTTTTTAGTATTACGAGATGATCGACGATATTAGTCGAAACCGAATTATAAAGAGTTTATAAAGAGCTAAAGAGTGCTTGGACGTTGGGAATATGTCGTATTAAAGTTGAAGTTTATAGTATTGAGGTCTTTCCTCTATTAGACTATTACAATGCATAGATGAACGAGGAACAATCTACTTAATATTGCAATATATTTTCTTAGTGCTCCACCGTAATGTGAATTTTCATTTTCAGCATGTATTTTGTGAAGGAAATATGGTAATAGATGATATGTCGAAGCTTAATTGGTCTCTTGATTTAGAATGGCATAAAGTCAAAAATAGCCCCCTAACGTTTGAACTTTAGAAAGAAATTCAATTTATAATCAACAAAAAAAAGAAATTCAATAAATCGTATTTTCTCGTTTACATAACCAAATTATAATCTTATTTTAAATTAGTATCTAAACGTTAAAATATTTTATATCAATCCTCAAACTATGACCACATTCTAAATTGGTTTTTAATCTTTAGAACATTTTATATTAATTCTCAAACTATCAATATCATCCTATTTTAATCCTTTTGTTAACATGTTAATACTGTTGCCTATCAATATCAATTGGTTCTATCATGTAATTCTGTGTGGTTAGTGGTGATAAATCATTCAATTTATATGTCATTGTTTTATTGGTACCAATCTAAAACAAATTTGATTCTGAATTGAATTAATCTCTGCATTTTAATCATAATGTGATGCGATTCAATCTAAATGCAAAATAACTTCCTACCTGTTTGAAACAATAATACAGGTGGTTGAGACTTTGATTGGTGTGGGTGGATTGCTTTGCGACCAAGTACCATAAATGTTCTCTGGCCAAAAAACAGTACCATTAATGTTTTTTTGCCAAAGCCTCTTGACTTGGTTGATTATGCATTATTGCTTTTATCGTTATTAGGGTGTTCAAAAGTAAAACCGGCTCAATGGGTATCCACTATTCAGTAGCTTAATAAATTCATAATGCAGGTTAAAAAAATAGAAAGAATAATAAAATATAATAAAATATAGTAGTAATATTGAACTTATTAGACCTTTAGGTACTCATTGAGTAGGTTAGGCAAGTGTAGGGATGTAAAAAGCTGACCCGACCTGAAAACTTGACTGAAACATGTTCGAGTCAGAACCTGATTTGACCTGAGGATTTGATGATCCGAACCCGATTTGTAACCGACTGTTGTTGACCCAAACCTGAATTTGACATGTTACTGTAGTAATCGAACCCGATCTGTGTCCGACTGAAAACGACCCGAACCCGAATTGGACCTGTTATTGTGGACCTGAAACCCGACCTGCGTCCGACTGAAAAGAACCCGAAGCCGAAGCCGACCTAGCAGATAACCGAATTTACCCGACTGAATTGACCCGATATCCGATTTTACCCTACCTGTTTTGAACCCGACCTGAAATGGACCCGATCTGAAACAGACCCGACCTGAAATGAACCCGACCTGAAATGGATCCGACCTGTTTTGAACCCGACCTGTTTTAAACCCGACCTGTTAAGTGACTCGACCTGTTGTTGACCTGAACTGATATTAACCCGAAATCTATGATTTGATGAATTAAAAATTATCATAAGTTGATATATTATATACATATATAATGTATATACATATACACTTACATATATTGATATGTAATTGACTCATTTATATTTTTAGCCGAAATTGACTCATATATATTTTTATTTTTAGTAATTTAGTCAAATAATATTTTTATTTATTATAGTCCCTACAATTTGATTTTTAGTCAAATTTGACTCATATTTATTTATATTTTTTACAAGTTCATCTAATTTATTCTACTCCCTAAAATTTAATTTTTAATCCAAATTGACCCATATTATTTTTTTATTATAATTTAATTCAAAGCAAAAGAAAAACATTGTTTAGGTATTTGGCCCCCAAATCCAAGGAACCAAACACATAATTACATTTCAAAATCCCGCCCAAAAAATTGGAACAACAATTAAGTGGAAAAAAATGGAGGGAAATTTTTTCACATACGTACATATAATTAATTATAACAATACATATATATTATATATAATTATATGTATACATACATATAACATAACATACTAAAACTTACATACATACATAATATATATATATATATACATATACATATACTTAACTATTTATGTGTTTAGGGTTTTGTTTTAAAGGTTTAGGGTTTGGTGTTCTATGGTTTAATGCTTAATGGTTTAGGGTTTATATTTAGGGATTTTATTTTATGTGTTTTAGTTTAGGGTTTAATATTTTATTTTTTGGTTTAAGGTTCATAATTTTGACTTTTGATTTTATATATCAATGTATGAACCATGAACCCTTAAATAATAAACCTAAACCTTAAGCCCTTAAATCATAAACCTAAACCCCTAAACCATAAACCATAATGTAAGTAAGTGTGTATGTATCAATGTATGAACCCTTAATGAAATTTCCCTAAACCCTAAGCACTTAAATCCTAAACCCTTAATGAATTTTCCCCAAAGTCTAAACTCTAATATATGTATGTATCTGTCTATCAATTTATGAACCATAAACCCTAACCACTTAAATCCTAAACATAAACCCTACATTATAAATCCTAAACCATAATGTATGTAAATATGTATATACCTATCAATGTACAAACCCTAAACCCTTAATGAATTTCCCTTAACCCTAAATTTTAAATCATAAACCTCTAAACCCTAAACCCTAATATATATGCGTATGTATATACATATCAATGTATGGGCCCTGAACGCTTAATAAATTTTCCCTAAACCATAAACCATAAACCCTTATGTATGTAACTATGTATGTATGTATCTATCAAATGTATGAACCCTAAACCATTACTAAATTTTTCATAAACACTAAACCCTTTAAATCATAAACATTAAACCATAAACTTTAAACCATCCAATGTTTTATAATTTTTAGTTTGATATTTATGTTCATTATAGCTCTTAAATCTTTATTTTTATTCCAAATTGACTCCTACTAATTGTTTTTTTAATTAGTCCAATAATATATAATTTTACTTTGATATTTTTTTCATTCTAGTCCCTAAACTTTATTTGTATTTCAAATTGACCACTTTTATTTTTTTTAATTAGTCTGATATTTTATAATTTTAATTTGATATTTTGTTCATTCTAGTCCCCTAAACTTTAGTTTAATTTCAAATTGACCCCTATTTATTGTTTTTTTAATTCGTTCGATGTTTTATAATTTTAATTTGATACTTTGTTCATTCTAGTCCCTTAACTTTATTTCAATTCCAAATTGACCCATATTCATTGTTTTTATAATTCGTCCAATGTTTTATAATTTTAATTTGATATTTTCATCATTCTAGACCTTAAAACTTTATTTTTATTCCATATTGACCCACATTTATTTTTTAACTCCAATGTTTTATTATTTTAATTTGATATTTTCTTCATTCTAGTCCCTTAACTTTATTTTAATTTCATATTGACCCCTATATATATTTTTTTAATTCATCATGTTTTATAATTTTAATTTGAAATTTTGTTCATTCTAGACCCTAAAACTTTATTTATATTCTAAATTGACATCTCCTTATTGTTTTTTTAAGGCTAAAGGGGTACTTTTGCCCCTGAGTTCGACCCAAAAATGCAATTTCGCCCCTCGCCGAAAAGTGCACTCAATGTGGCCCTCCGGTTCATGAAATCGATCAAATTGACCCTTTGATCGACGTTGACCGTTACGGTGCTGACGTGGCAGTTAACGGTGATGACGTGGTAATCCATGATGCTGACGTGGCGGTCAACGATGCTGATGTGGCAGTACACGTGGGATGATGACGTGGCAGGAGGGGCTAAATTGATTATTTTAACTGAATTCGAGGGCATAATTGATTTTTTTCCTGAGTTTAGGGGCATAATTGATTTTAATTAAATGTTCGATAACTTATTTAATATTTAAGTTGAAAAATAAGAATTTATGAAATTATTAAAATTTTAAAATATTAAAACTAGATAAATAAATTTATTAAGTGAGAATAATTAAAAAAAAACAAAGTGAAGACTCTTACAGAAGATCAAAATATTCTTTAATTTATTTTATAAAAATTCATAAAGTTAATAAAAATAAAGAAAATATTCTAAAAATTACTGAAAATAAAAATTATATAAAAAATTAAAATATATTATGAATTAAAAAAAGAAATTTTAATCTAAAAACTTAATAATTTTTTTTATAAATTATTAAAAAATTAAACACTTTTATCGAAAAAATTCGACTTCGTCATTTTGAGTATTACTATTCGTTAGATTTTTTTTAGTGGAATCAACATTGTACTAGAATAACAATAGAATTCATTTTTTTCTCGTTTTTTTACATCAAATTGATGCTCGTTAATATTTGATGTACAGAAATGAAAGAGAATTTTGGCTTTATTAATACTTTAATATAAGGATGTCTCAATTGAAAATATGTTCAAGGAACATTAGTACGCGTAGCATAACGAGAAACAATCGAAAGATTCTCTAATGATTTATAAATATTTTTTAATTTTTTATATTTATAACTTTAATGTTTTTACTTATATTTAATTAATTATGGTGTTTTTATTTTTTTAACATTTTATAAATATTTAAATATTATTTAAATATTAATAGTTTTTATTTTTTTAGCTTAAAGATTAAATAAGTTATCGAACTTTTAATTATGCCCTTAAACTCAGGGAAAAAAATCAATTATGCCCTTGAATTCGGTTAAAATAATCAATTCAGCCCCTCCAGCCACGTCATTATCCCACGTGTACTGCCACGTCAACATCGTTGACCACCACGTCAGCATCATGGACTGCCACGTCATCACCGTTAGCTGCCACGTCAGCACCGTAACGGTCAACGTCGGTCAAAGGGCCAATTTGATCGATTTCATGGACTGGAGGGCCACATTGAGTGCACTTTTCGACGAGGGGCGAAATTGTATTTTTGGGTCGAACTCAGGGGCAAAAGTACCCTTTTAGCCTTTTTTTAATTACTCTAATTTTTATACTTTTAAATTGATATTTTTGTTCATTATAGTCCCCAAAACTTTATTTTTATTCCAAATGACCCATTTTCATTGTTTTCTTTTACATTTGTCTAATGTTTTTTAATTTTAATTTGATATTTTTATTCATTATAATTCGTGAAACTTTATTTTTAATCCAAATTGACCCCTTTTTAGTCCAAATTGACCTATTTTCATTATTTTTCTTTAATTACTCCAATGTTTTATAATTTTAATTTGATATGACTTTAAATAATTAACTCCAAATCAATGATGATTGACGAAGGCTAACCTAAAGTCTATCGACTACTTATACGGTTGTACCAAACTCAAACTCAATACGAATTCCAATCCCGAAAATACCCCGACCTGAAACTACCTGACCTGAATTTACCCGACCTGAAATGGACCCGACCTGAAACGGACCCGACTTGAAATGGACCCGACCTGAAATGAACCCGACCTGAAATTGACCCGACTCGTTTTGACCCGACCTGAAATGGACCCGACCTGAAATAGACCCGACCTGAAATAGACCCGACCTGAAATAGACCCGACTTGAAATGGACCCGACCTGAAATGGACATGCACCCGACCCGAGTCGAGTCAAAACAAAAAAAAATGACTTGAAATGACATGTATCCGATTTTACCCGATCTGACAGTACCCGACCTAAAACCCATCTGATTACCTGTTTTTACTGAGTATAGTGCGGGAGGGTCTAGGCATCATCCCTAATGAAGATGGTGACATCTTTTTAGTGGTGTAAAAGCTGGAATACTTGATTGTCTGGCTTACTATGGTAGTTGCTACTTAATAGTATGAAACTGAATTGTTTGGTTTCTTTTTCTTTTTGAATGTGAATTGTTTGGTTTCTTGTAGCATGTAATAATGACTTGGGGTGCTGCTGATTTTAAAAGAATTAGGCGTGTAGAAATTTCTTTAACTTTTACCCTTGAATGTTATGTTTTAAATTTTTAATATGAATTATATTAGTGGGTTGCTCATTAATTCTGATTACCAAGTTGAAGACTTCATTCATCTGTTTGTTCTGTTTTTGAATCATCCATTTATATAGGTGTGAGAAAAATTCACTCGAATAGAAAAAAATAATTTTTTTTATTGGTCTGAGATTGGCTGATGCTGTGGCTCTAAAGAGTTGGATATAGAGTGAGAAAGGGAAAGAAAAGAGAGAGATGGCTTCATGTGTTTCACTGCATACGAGTCCTCAATCTCCTTTTTCCTTTAAACATTTTGGTAAATTTTCTTCTTCTGTGTTTTTCCTTCGTCTATTTTCTTGTTGTCATTTTATCTGTTTCTGCTGTCGGATGGTTTTTCATTTTTTATGAGGTGACATCTGAAATGGGTATTTGGCTTTTGTGTTTTATGTATAGAAAGAAAATCAATTTGTTTTTGGTTTGATGAATGATTATGCTCCTAAGTAATAATTTTTAAGGTTATTTTCGTTGTCTGCTATGGATGTTACACTTGATGAAAATTTGTTCTGGTTTGTTGATTCTTTATCATTACATGAACAGGGTAATGCTTTTCAAATCCATAGTCTTTTATTGTCCTCCATGATTATGAGATGAAAATTTATTAAATAAGATTAAAATCTTATTAGTTCTTATTATAACATTATAAATATTTACGATTAATTTTATATAAAAACTTAAAATTTGATTCGATTGACTGTCCAGCCCTACATCTTACATCAACAAATATAGATTTGTTGTGGCAATTGATTACCGAGATGTTAGATTATATGGAAGTATTTGGTTGGCTGAGAATGACCTTTTGGCTGTGGAATAAATTGATTTATTATTTCAGAATTGAATTTTAGTAACTATACATGCAGGGAATAAGATGGGATAAGAAACTCCGAATAATAAGGAACTCTTAATATAAACCGTAAAACAAACGTGAAATAAAAATCAATAGTTAAAATATAGTTGGATCTAATTGTAAAGTGAAGATTAAATAATTTAGAATAAAAGAGAAAATGATCATTAAAACCTTTATATTGAAATTTGTATATGATAGAATTTTTAAAATCATTTAACCTTAAATTTCAAAAAAAAATCTTCTAACGTTTGTCAGATGAGTTTTAACTTGGGTAATACTTTTATTATTACAACATACAAGAGGAAGGATATGTATGGGGTGAAGGTGATTTAAGGTATGGCTAAAAAACATCAAGTTTTGAAATTTGTCCAAAAATTTGAAATGTTAGATTTTTTTATAATATTTTAGGTTGAATTTTTCGTGTTTTGGACAAGTATCGATATTTAATTTGTAAGTATTGATACTTGTAAAAAAACACAAAAAATCAACCTAAAATGTTATCAAAAATTCTAATATTTTAAATTTTTGAACAAATATCAAAACTTACCGTCTTTTAATCATACTCTAGACTTGTTGTACGTTAGCCTTGCTTTTTGGGTAGAGTATATTACTTTTATATCCATTTAATTATATGAGAGGTTCTGTTTTTGAGCTTTGATTTTTTTAATTTTATTAATCAAACCAGTTAATTATTTGAATAATATTAATCAAGTCACTAACACTTAACATAAAGCCTGAGGTGACATTTTAAACAAATTTTATTATTACATATTTATTCATCATTATTTATACATTCTATCATTTTAGTTCTAATTTTAATTTAATAAATTTAATCATCTAATCAAATAACAACATGTGTAACTATCTTATTAATAAAAAAATTGTTTATTTTAATTTATTTATTTCAAAAACAAATAAAATGGGAGTTAGAGATGAAGAGACTCGGAAGAAAGTGGGCAAGCTGGGAGGAAAGTGCACGACTAGTTAGTAGGCCAAATCTCATAATTGGCTAGAGTTTACACCATCTCGTGTGTAGGTGTGTATATATATATATATTAGGATTATTATTTTATACACTCCACATACGCCTTAGTTTTAAGTTATTTGTTTAGGGTTTAGGTATAAGAGTTTAGAATTTAGGGATAATAGTTAAAATTTAGGGTTTGTGGTTATAATTCAAGGTTTATAAGTTAAAATCTAAATCCTAATCATATTACCTTAAAAACTAAACCCCCAACTCCTAAATTCTAACCCTAAATTCTAGCCACTATCCCTAAATTATAAACTCCTACACCTAAAACCCTACCCCTAAACTTAAAACGCTTGTGAAAACTTTCAGATTCCACCTCTCCAATGTATTGAATATAAATCCTATATATTAAATTCAAATTTAGTTAATGTAAGAAAAAAAACAAAAGAGACATAGAGGACTCAAACCTGAGAATTACAGGGAGCAAGGACACACCTAAACACAACACTAAACCCATTGATTGATATGCAATTTGCAATATCTAAATATATTCTTTTGCCTTTTAAGTTTATTTCATAATATTTGAGATCAACATGATATTTTATTTGAAATTATATTTGAGGTCATTCAATTATTAGTAGGATTACAATAGAATCATTTAATTACAGGTTTAGTTATGTTAGAGTCACTCTATTAAAGGTTTAGTTATGATCACACCACTCTTCCGTTAAAGTATAAATGGACATAAAAAAATATTTGGTATAATGTCAGTTTTAGTTCTCGTGACTTACATATTCTATAAATTTAGTCCTAATTTAAAATAATTTAATAAATTTAAACCCTTCATATTTTAAAAATATATGTATCAATCTAGTCAGTTTTCTTCTTCCAAATTGTTTGTTCTTCATCGTTCATCATCATCCATACTTGGTACACCAAACTTGATATTTTGAAAATTTTTTAATAATAAAAAATTGGTAACTTAAAACGTTTAATAATTAGTTTATTTTAAAATAAAAAACAATAAAGTCATTCAAAATATGAAATTACTAAAAAAGATTGTATGATAAAACAAAAACTTAAACTTTTGTAGAAAATTACGTGGTAACATTAACTAAAACTTAAGGTTTTCTATAAATAATTTTAAATATATTTCAATAAATTTAATTTTTAATGTAGATACTATTTACATATCTAACATTAAAAACAATTATAAATATCTTCGCATTTATAAATGTGTATTAAATTAATTAATGATTTAAATGAAGTACTCTAGTGTTAATAATGGTATACAAATAATTTAGGAGAAAAAAATTAACTAAATTCATATATATTTTTAAACATGAAGGGTTAAATTTTTTGAATTGTAACTAAATGATAGAATATATAAGTTGCGGACTAAAACTATCATTATGCCCAACTTTTTCTTGGATGCACTTTGTATTTTAAGGAGGAGTGATCCGATCGTAACTAAAACTTTAATTAAGTAATTCAATTATAACTTTGACTAAAATGTAACTTTACTAGTAATCGAGGGACTTTCCAACGTAGTTTAACCTATTTTATTTCATAATAGTAATTCTTTCACCTTCAAGTTTCAGATGAAAGTAAACGTTGTCGTTGCTTTTGCATGAAATCTCCGATCTCTTTCATGAACAAAGATGTCTCCGGCAGCTGAGGATAATAATAGAATGTATGAATGGCATTCGGATACAATACCAGAAACGTTTCTTTCCCACTTTTCTTCAACCCCTCGTAATACCTCTTTTGCCAGTCTTTCAATGGATCGAACCCTCCGACGAACACGATCGTCGCCGGGTATTCCACGCCGCTAATATCTTCGCCGTTTGGCCCGAAAACGTTCGCCGCCGGGTGGTCCCTGTCTGACCCTTCTGGCAAAAACGCCTTCCACATCCAGTCTGTACGCTCCCTTGAAATGAAGGGAGCTCCCTCCAGCTGGATTTCGGCTTCGGTCCTTTCTTCTCCGCCGAAAAATGGTTGTATTGCTATAATCCCAATCACCCTCAAGTTGCAAAATTTGTGTTCGTTGGCTTTGACGGCTACGTGATGGGCCAGGTTCCCTCCAGCGCTGTCTCCCGCGATGAAGCATTGTTTCAGGTCGGCATTAAGACCTTTCGGCCAGTGGTTCATATCGTCGATGAACTTCAATACTTTGACGCCGTCTTCGTACTGAGTAGGGAACCGATGCTCGGGGGAAAGCCGGTAGTTGACGGAGATAACAATCGCCGAAAGCTCTCCGACAAGTCGTCGGCAAAAATGGTCGTAAGGCTTGGAATTGGGAGCCATGAAGACAAAACCCCCACCATGAAAAAAGAGTATGAGTGGAAAAGTAGGTGATTCACAATCACGGGCATGGGTGGGTGTGTAAAGACGAAACCAAAGGTCGCATGAAGTGTCGACGACGATATCTTTGGATTTAACGCCGTTGAGGGGGTTGTCGGAAGCAGAGGATTTGAGGTCGAAGAGGTTAATAAGAGTTCGATTGACAGTAAAATTGGAGCGACGAGAGATATCGACTCCAAATGACATGGTGGAAACGAAAAGCCGAACATACCATGGAAGCTTTGGTGAGACTGAGAGTTTAGATTTGGTGGACATGGTGATGGTATTGGTGTGGTAGGAATGCTTCATTTGTGTTGAGCCACACTTTCCAAATCCAGGGAAAGATTTGTGGAGTTTATGTGTCATTTTAATAAGGGATATATTAATCAACAATTTTCTCTTTCGCCGTATTATGCACCATCTACACTTATACTACTTATACTAAAATATCCTCCTCCGTTAGATAAGGGATATATTACGGAAGGCTTAATAGGTAAATATGTGTTCAAACTGTCTTTTTTTAGTTAGGTGTCTAAATTATTTTTCGGGTCAAATTGAGACCTAAAATTTCATTCCGTGACCCATTTAACGTTTGCCGTTAATTTTTTATGTTAAAGGACACGTGACACCTCCAGAAAAATCCAAAATTATATTAAAAATAAATAAAATTAATTAATATTCAAAAAAATTCTAAATTTTTTCTGTTAATTTATTTTTAATATAATTTTAGATTTTTCTGGAGTTGACATGTGTTCTTTAACGAAAAAATTAACGGTGAACCTTAAATGTGTCACGGAATAAAACTTTAGGTCTCAATTTGGCCCAAAAAATAATTTGAACACCTAACTAAAAAAAAGTATAGTTTGGGCACCTATTTAACGGTTAAACCTATTAATGAATAATATTCTCCTCCGTTAAAACTTAACAAAATGCTAATGTGGATATTTAATGAATAATATTCTCTTCCATTAAAATCTTAACCGTGGATTTTTTTAAATGTTATTTTTTCTTTTCTTCATATATTATTTTTAAAGTTTTTATTCAAACTAATTTGTTGATGACACTGTCAACACCACAATAAAAAATAAATCAAATCTATTAAATGACTAGGATTTAAACCCATGTCCTTGACAAAGAAGTATGCGTGTTGGTCACAGGACTAAACCCCAAATATGATCATATTTTACAACAAATTAATTTTAAATTACAAAATGAACCTAACCACCCCTAAAAAGACTAAAAATGGGACTCGAGCCCACATCTCACAACATGGAAGGGCAAGCAAGAACCAAATGTGCTGAGCAAAGATTTTGATTAATTTCTACTAAAATTTATATTTAATGTATATTAATTTACCAACAACACAAAATAAAATATTAAAGATAAAGAAGTGATTCGAACACAAATTCTTATTGATAAAACTTTAAATATTTAAACACCAAGTTAAAATAACAAGTTGTGATACATTTAACTTAAATTACATTTAAGATTAATATTAAAAATCAAACTAGATTTTATCTTTTTATTTTGTTCAATAATAAAAAAATTAATTAAATGACTATTTATTTATTTTTATAAAATTAATATTAAATTATTTTAAAAGGATCTTAGATCATTTGGAAATAATAAATAAATATAATTTAAAAATTATTTATTTAAATTTTCCATTATCGAACAAAGTAAAAAGATGAAATCTAATTTGATTTTTAATTTTAATCACAATTTAATTAAATATAATATAAATTAAAAGTATCACAGATTCTTAGTTTAACTTAGTAATTAAACATATAAATTTTTATCAATAAAGTTTTGTGTTCGATCACTCCCCTAGTTTTAATATTTTATTTTGTGTTGTTGGTAACTTAATATCGGTTAAATAAAAACTTTAGTGGAAATAAATCAAATTTTTTTGCCTTTCATTTGGTTCATACTTGGCCCTGTCATGTTGTGGGATATGGGTTCAAGTCCCTGCTTTTGTAAGTCAGTTGTTTCTATTTTTTCTTTGATTCTTGAGGGTTTATTTTTCAATTTAAAATCAATTTGTTGTAAAAAAATCATATTTGGGGTTTATCTTAGCGGCTAATGCACTTGTTTTTTGTCCAAGGATGCGGGTTTGAATCCCAATTCTTCAACATATTTGATTTATTTTTGTTGTTGTGGTGTTGACTCGTGTCATCAACACATTGGTTTGAATAAAAACTTCAAAAAATAATTAAATAATGTTTTAAAATATTTTAAAAGTCTACATCAGCATTCTGTTAGAATTTTAACAAAGGGGCCAAAAAAAAAAAAAAAAGATATTTAACGGAAAGGACCTTTTTGAAGAAAAAATAATTAGGTGACCAACACATAAAAAGAGTAGTAGTAGGGTGACCTCTAGTGTATTTTTCCCAAAAAAATCCAACGTGATTAAAATGTAGTTATTTTTTTTATAACAAAAGAGAATAAAATCATTCACTAAAAATTAAGAGAGGATCGCACTAATATATATAGTCATCATGTAGCCACTATAAATTAGCACCGCAAGTTTTTTTTTAACTTTGTTTAACAGATAATGACATTAATTTTGATGTTAATCGCCGTCATTAGTTCTTTTATATAACTTTTAGTAAAAATAACTTGTCTTGATGGTACGTTTTCTTTTGTCTTTGTGGTAAGTTTATCTCTATTTTTGGTACTTTTTTGTTTTGTTCTTGATCGTTCTTTTATTTTTATATTTTCTCATGATTGGATTTGACGATGCCACGACTGATTAAGATTGCACTTATTTGTAATCATGTTTATCTTCCACGCTCTGAAATTGGATTAAATTTGGATACGTAGTTTCCGTTCGTGGATAATTTTTCACGACGCTCGGCAATGATTTGCGGTTCTCGGTAGTTTGTCAATAACGTAATCCTCTTTTATGGTTCGTTTGGCGATGCTATCAGATTTGTTCGTATCTATTTTTCGTTCAAGTCTTTTAGTTATGATTTTAACATTTTCCATGTATGATCTTTGTATGATCTAAAGTGACTAGTTTCTTGTGTCATTGTTATAGAAAAATGTCCAAATTATGTGTTTAGTTTACGATGATAGTTATAAACGTAATTTTAAATATTTTCTGTTTTTAATAAGATTAGCGCTTCTATTAATAAAACCTATTTCAAAATTTATTTTTTATTTAAAATTATATGTTTCTATAAGGAATATATATATATATATATGTAAGTTTCGATAAAAAAAACATTTTATGTCCCAATAAATCATATTTCATTTATGTTAAACTGATCGAAGAAAACTCTCTCGTTGAATTACATTTCTTAGACAATATTCTGATTTTTTGTTCCTTTTATAAGACGATTCATATTCTATATACATTGGACAAATTTAGCTAAATGACATGTCATCATTTTCGTTAAAAGTTAACGATCAATGACTTGATCGAAACTGTTTTAATAGTTGAGTAGTTTAATTGACAAAATTTATAGTTTAGTAATCTAAATAGAATCGTACCTATAGTTGAATGGTATGAGTGTAATTTACCTAAAATTAAAAAAAAATTTAAATTGATTAATTATAAATATATAAAATTCAACACTATTAAGGAAACGCATCACTAAAAGCCCAAGAGCACACTTAACCATTTAATGATTAGTGGTGGGCTGGGCCCCCTCTCACTTATAAGAATCCCATCACTGGGTAAAGTTGCTGAAAAATTAGTATCATAAATTACAAGATGACGAATTTCAAAATCTAAATTCAAATTTGAAATTAAGTTGAATTTCTTATTTATTCCAGACAGAATTTTCATTTGCATGTGATTAAGTTGAAATAAATTATTGTAGAAATAAATAAATGAAAAAAAAATGCCGTTGAATGGATCAAAACGTTGAACATGGGTGGTCACAAAAATTAACATATCATGCTTTTAATAATTCCTCCGAAAACAGAAAAAAGAAAAGGACCGTTGGCCTTTCTGACCTAAAGAAATAACAAAATACACATCAAGTTATAAAACCAAAACAATAACCTGAGAGGCCACGTGCTCTCTGCCCTCTCAAAATCCAATAAGCCGCTTCTTAATATTATTATTGTTTTAGAAATAATGTTAATTCTAAACATTTCGGCCTTTAATAGAGTAAATGTTGAGAGCTGATTCTATCATTTTATGTGTACTTTTTATTTGTGAGTGACCAACGTTTTTGTGATTGGTTGGTCTATTGAGATGAGACGATTGAAATCTTGACATTATAAAAAAAATAGTTTACGAATGTCATTTTATTTACAAAACTATATCCGAATTAATCGATTAATAAATCAGATACCGGTGATTAAGCCTAAAAAAAAGAAAGTTAGTGATTGACCATACGTTAGATTGAAAGAGTAGTTAGGTTACGTACGTAAATGGTGCGAAAGAGGTGTGGAAGTTGATGTAAAACATAAAGCAAAAAATGCATTATTATAGTTAGGACAGCCGTCGCTAAACTATCTGTTTTTCTCTTGTCGTCCACGAACAGGTTCCCTCCTACTCCAAGCCATTCCTAAACTTCAATCTATTTGTTGCTTTTCGGATTCATTTCGTTAATCAATCAATCTCGAGTTTTCTAAATTACACTCCAAAATTGCTTTCATCACTAAATACATGGAAATAAACATGGAATAAGTGTCACGTTGGTTAATTAAGCGTGTTACATATGGATTTGGTATAATTATAATCTAACTTGATTTAAGTATAAACTAATTATTATAAATAGCTTGTAAAGTTAGAAAAAAGTTTTAAACTATGACTGCTCCGAAAGATTCGGAGGGAACTTTTAACCATAACGGTGATTCGTTATCGAGTGGAATACCGCCGCCTACCGGCGGGTTGGGGGGCCGGCTGCCTGACGGTAAGGGGGGTAATCCGCAGCCTCTGGAACGGGCTTTCATGCCATCTGGTCCGACGTCGGAGGAGGAAGTGGGGTCGGTTGGGACTGCGATGGAAGTGGTTGACGTTGATAACCCAGAAACGGCGGGTGCTGCATATATCATGGTTTGTGATGTGGTCAACCCGTTGCAGGAGGGGGATGAGCAACGGTCCGAGGGTCGGACGGCAGAACAGGAGGGTTCTGCCTCTCACGTCGCGGCTGAACAGGAGGGTTTCAGACCGACCTCCCACGTCGCGGCTGCTCTACCAAACGCGAAGGTGAGTTTTCGGGATATGGTGCTGGGCCGGAATTTGGGCAAGCAGGGAATGAACATGATTTCCGAATTGGACGTCGATCTGAAACCGGAGGACGTAAAGGTATGTTTTGTTGATGGAACTCCGACCATTGATTTTTCGGAACGGCTACATTCTGAGATTGATACTAAGTTAGCAAATTCAGTAGTGGTCAGGCTTTTGGGACGTTCAATAGGTTATGCAGCCTTGCTCTCTCGTATCAAGAGTTTATGGAACCCTAGTGGGGAATTATCGTTGATCGATTTGGATAACAATTACTTTCTTGTTCGGTTTGCTAGCGAAGAAGATTGTGAAAAGGTGCTGACCGGAGGACCTTGGTTGATCTATGGGTCGTATCTCACGGTTCAACCATGGAGTAGGAGTTTTTCGACTTCGGTTGATCACCCGGATCAGATTATTGTGTGGGTAAGGTTGCCAGGCTTACCGTATCGCTATTACACTAAAAGTATATTCCGTTACATAGCGGGGACTTTGGGAAAGGTGGTGCAAATTGATTATAACACGGCGGAAGGGAAGAGGGGACGATTTGTGCGTTTGGCGATAGTGGTCAATTTGAACAAACCGTTAGCACCATATATTGTTATCGATGGTAGAAAACAACGGCTTGAGTATGAAGGATTGCCGACCATTTGCTTCTCTTGCGGCAAGTATGGGCATACTTCGGAAGCGTGTAAACCCATGGGTGAGGTGGCGAACAATGGTGCGAACGCAACTAGAGAGATGGATGCGCAGATCGAAAAAGAAAAGTTTGGGCCATGGATGCAAGTGGTTAACCGACGGCAACGATGGGGGAGTAATGTTGGTGATGGGCCTCGCCCAGGTGCAGGTTTGCGCTCTGATCAGAGTGCCAAGGGAGGAAGATTTGGGGTGTTACGGATCTTTGATGTCGAAAACGCCGATGGCTCGGGGAAGGAGGCTACTAACCCGGTTGGGGGGGATAAGCAGAAATCTACTGAGGGTTTGGATAGATTACAGGGGTATATGGAGAATGTCGGAAGCACCAAGAAAGGAAAAGGAAAATTGGTTGCCTTGCAAACGATCGAATCAAAGGCTATGACAAGGGAGGTGGGTGGTTCGTCCAAAGGTGGCGAAGGGATTTTGAGGAGTACTAGTGTTTTGATCGATAAGACCAATGGTGGGGGAAATGGAACTTCGGCGGGTTATGCGTCGAGTATAGCGCAAGAGGTGGCGTCTAGGGAGGTGGTGATTCCGGTTACTAGTAAGCTAGACTCACGTAATCATACGGCTGTTAAGGTGGTTCCACAAGGCTCGAGTGAGGCGGAGAAGGCGACACAGGGAGATAGGGATGCTGGCGTCGTTGGGAATGGGGTGGCTTCAACCGAACGCCGCCTATCGAAGATCAAGACAGTGGCGAGGAAGAGCCCGTATGTTGTGAGAAAGAATATTAGTGTGCGACAAGAGAATAAGGACCCTAACAAAGATCAAGCTGTTGAAGTTGGAAAGTGGATATCGAAGTTGACGGCGGAATTGACAGCTAAACACTCTGATAGTGTGGCAAACCTCCTCCCCCCAACTTTGCCATCGACAGAAGGGCAGGGGCAGGTTCAGTGGCGGGATAATACAGCGTTCGAGGACAAAGGAGGGACGGTTTGATCGTTCTCCCTCTTTACTTCCTTTTATCCTTTTTTAAAATGATTAAAGTACTCTTTTGGAACGTTCAGGGCGCGTCAGTCCCTGATTTTAATCGTTATTTGAAGTTGATTATCAGAACACAGGTGCTGGATATTGTTGCGTTGATGGAGCCTAGGATTAGTGGAAGGAAGGCGGATGCTTTTATTAGACGGCACGGGTTTGATCACTCCTACCGGATTGAAGCTTGTGGTTTCTCTGGAGGGATTTGGGTACTTTGGAGGAATACGGTGAGTGTTGATGTTCTGGCGGTCTCTCATCAGTTTATTCATGCGAGGTGTGTGCATCAGGATAGTAGGCAGAGTTGTGTGTTGACTGTGGTGTATGGGAGTCCGGATAGTAGACGGAGGAGTCAGCTTTGGAATGATTTGCTTGCTTTGCAACCTCAGACGCCTATGTCGTGGTTGTTAGGGGGGATTTTAACGCCATTCCCTGTGGTGCTGACCGTATGGGTGGCTCGAACAAGCGCGATGGTGTTTGTAAGAAGATGGAGAATTTTCTGCTTAGTGCCGGCTTGTCCTTTGTGGATTTTCATGGGCCGCGATATACTTGGAAACGAGGAACTCTTCATCAAAGGCTTGATCGTTGTGTTGGTAATGACTTGTGGTGGGATAGTTGGCCGGATTCTTACGTTTACCACTTGGCGAGAATAGGATCCGATCATCGCCCGATTTTATTGGTAGGGAATTTGTCTACTCCTTCTATTAAGCATGTGACTTTTAAATATCTAGCTGCATGGCAAGATAATCCAAATTTTGTTGATATGTTGAATCGCATTTGGAGGCCTACGGAGGATATCCTGACAAATTTAGGCACCTTTGCTAAGGAGGCGAGCAATTGGAATAAGGAGGTTTTCGGTAATATTAATCAAAAGAAATCCCGTTTGTTGGCCCGGATACAAGGAATTGAGAAGAAGTTGGAGTTTTCGCCTAGTGCTTTCCTGAGTGATCTTGAGATTAAACTGAAAGGGGAGTTAAATGATGTTCTTGCTCAGGAAGAAAGTTTATGGTTTCAGCGTGCCCGGACTCAATGGATTCGTGATGGGGATCGGAATACACGGTTTTATCATCGTACTACTAAAGCAAGGCAAGTTAGGCGTAAAGTGACTATGATTAAGTTGCCTAATGGAGTTTGGAGTGATGACAGTTCCGCGATTAAGTTCAGGGTGGTTGAATTTTTTCGCCAGCTTTTCACGGCATCTCAGCTGAGTTTACCGTTGTGGGGTGTTCGCGGCAGATTCGCGGCTATTCCGAACATGGAAAAGTTGCGTTTGGTCTTGCCGATTGAGAAGGATGAGGTCCGCAGGGCTTTGTTTGATATGGAGCCTCTGAAAGCTCCTGAATTTGACGGTGTGCACGCTATGTTCTACTAGAGGAATTGGCCCATTGTGAAGGAGAGTATGGTTGGTTTTGTTCGTGAGTGTTTCACTTCTTGGGAGATTCGCGAGGGGGTTAACAAGACTATCCTTGTTTTAATCCTTAAAGTGACGCCGCCGGAAACATTTGGACACTTTCGGCCGATTAGTTTGTGTTCGGTGGTGTATAAAACTTTGACTAAGGTCATTGTCAATCGCCTCAAACCGTTGTTGCCTAGTTTGATCTCTCCGACTCAAGTAAGTTTTGTTCCGGGCAGAAACATCATGGACAATGTGATTCTTGCGCAGGAGGTTATACATTCTATGCGGTCAAAACATGGGTGTAAAGGCTGGATGGCTTTGATGATCGACCTTGAGAAGGCTTATGATAGGCTTGAATGGGGTTTTATCGCGGATACCTTAGCAGATGCTGGGCTCCCGGAGGACTTCGTTCACTTGATTATGTGTTGCATTACCTCGGTTACCACCAGTATAAGTTGGAATGGTGAGTTGACGGACAGTTTCAATCCTACCCGTGGAATTCGCCAGGGTGACCCAATGTCTCCGTACATCTTTGTGCTTTGTATGGAGCGTCTATCTCAGACAATTGATATGGAAATCGCAAATGGGC